>CM060926.1:324987921-325692921 GCA_030737875.1 Allium sativum | reverse complement strand
CCTGCATCACATATGTTAATCAATATAATTAACATCAACATGATTTCAATATGAAATATTATGATAAACAGAATCAATACTTGATTGACGATATATATATATATATATATATATATATATATATATATATATATATATCGTTGTTTATAATTTTAACCAATAAATCAACAATTCAACCAAACAATCAACACACAACAATCAATCATCATTTATCGATACTAGATAATATTTATAAAAATATAAACTATACAGAGTTAGTGAGATTTACTCACATTGGACGGTTAACGTTAAATAACGATAATTGTCGTTGATTCAGACGGATAATTTATTTCGCTATAAATTGTAACGAGCTTCAATTCACTCCCAGTCAGTTCCATTGTGTAGCCACCGTCCATACGATCCCAACGGATCGTGTTTCGTTGAATTCTGACATCATATGAGATAGTTACTAATTTAATGGGTTCATACTCATTAACAAGGTCATTAACAATATAAATTTAATTAATTATTACCCTAATTATTCTTTAAACTTAAACCGCCCGTTAATCTTTCTTCCCCATGTAAAACCCGACACCAACACCAGCAAAACTACTTCCAATTTCTCTCCCACTTTGATCGACTACTACCCGAATGACCTTCACCAAAAATCTTGCCTTCCTCTACATGTTAATCTCTTCATCACCAAATTCTACCTGATACCCAGATCAACTCTCCACAGCCTTGTCTTGCGTACTGCCACAGCATGATATCGGCATAAATTTTCATCTTATCCAACAAAATTTCATAAACAAAATTCATTCCATCTCCACAACCCAAAACTAATAATCAGAACCTCATTCAAAGTTTGAATTCCTCGAATCCATGAACCCTCGAAGAACACGCTGTGTAAAGGAAAGAAAAGCAACGTCAAGCTTTAATTTGAAGAATTCCCACAAAAACACAAACAAAGATATTTTACCTTACAAATTCAAACATCAACTCCATGATTCCATCGTTAGCCCTCCCTTCATTGCGACTGGAGTCACCAGGAGCCCGATAATATACAAAAGATTTGTTTTGTTTTGAAAATCATGGCTAATACTTGATTTCCTCCTTAATCCTTCGTTCAGACAATTACTGCTCCTTTGTAATCGATTTTACCATGCCCGACCCTTCATGATTGTAACGTTGCCAACCCTGGCAAATCGGAATCCGATCAGGCACCCCAGAACTATGCGCTTCTCCATAACAGCTTGATTCCTCTAGCTCCTGACCATTCTCAATAAACCTAGCTCCTGTAAACTTCCCCAAACCATACGCCCTTCGAAGTCAGCCCCCGACCATTGGTCACCATCGAAGATCCATCCCCAGAGGTTGCTGGTAGCTCTCACCTAGAGTAACAACTTTAGTTCATATTTCAACTTCGAATGTGGTGTATGGAAGGAGATCCGACGGTTTTAAATATTGAGGCTTCAGACCGTTTATAATACTGATGGAGGCGGAATTGTTTTGTTGACTATAAAAGAAATGTTGACCTAGGTTTTAACATGTAAGGGTGTATATATAGGTTAGTTATAACTTATAAAGGATTCCTATATATTTTTATTAATTAATATCTTATTTTTATTCATATTTTTTGATTAAAAATCCATATAATCATAAATGATACCCAATTTCAATGAAACTAGACATGCAGCTACAGTTTGACATTACGGACACAGTGAAACTGGTTTCGTCGAATCCCAACTTCGTTTTCTCACACAGCGTATTTTTAACCATCAAAATACTGAATGTTTTTCACATTAAAAATCCGTATGGCCACACACCGACTCCAAAAATCACGGAAATTGAAATCTACAATAATTTAATATTCCGGATTCAACAAAATTCGTTTCGTCGAAAACGGAGGTCGTTTGCAAAACTGGCTATTTTTAAAGCTCTAAATAGACCAATTAAATGTTAAATACATTTAAAAACAATTAAATTAAATATAAATAAATATATAATATTGTATATATTCATAATAGAATATCATACAGCTCCAGTTGGATTTTTAACTCGATATTCAAATCCCGGTTGAATCGATATTCAATTTATATTGAAAAATTCATTTATAATATAAATAAATCATTATAAATTATAAAGGAATTCCATAGCGACTTTTCGAAAATTTGATTTGGACATAAATCAAAATCTACACGATGAAATCCCGATTTTTCTCTTCCATTAGAAAAATATACTTCACCAGCTCCGAACATTTCTTGTTTCACAGAAATCCGATTTAAAATGGATTCTGTATATCCGATTGAAGTTCGAATCACCAAATTACAAGCTGCAGCGCCATTTCGAGCTCGATTTTAATTATATTATATTTATACATTCAAACTTCATTTAAATAATGCATTCGTTATTCGAATTCAATTCCAAACTGAATTATATATATTTTGAATTGTCCAATTCATACAATATTGTGAATTCCACTATTTCTGACTATTTCAGAATTATATATATTATTATATTATTATTATTAATTAAATATTCAACATTATTTAACTAAACAACCATTTAATTCTCTAAATCACTAATTAAATTAATTAATTATTATACCGTAAAAATACGGGAATTACAATTATGTTCTTGAAAATGTCATTAAGAAATGACATTAATTGATTATGCTTTTGCATTAAAATAAATGACATTAATAAAATGTATAAGTTTGGAAAATGTCATTGATAAAATATGACATTAATTAAACGCAAATTTATAAAATATCTTTAATAAGAAATGACATTACTCAAATGACGTAGATTTAATAATCAATGGGTATATTTTTTTAGAATGAATAATATTGATTGAACGCATAAGTGAAAAACATAGATTAAATAATCCGTGCATACATTTGAAAATGTCATTAATTAAAAGTGACAATAATTGAATATAGAAGTACATTTGTAATTTAGGATACTAAAATGATTTTTTTTTTAACTTTTTGAGTGAATAAAATTCCTAATTCAGGGAGAAAATTATTTCACCATTGTGTTCCTAAAATAAGTAATACATGGTTTCAAAATCTTAAGAAATTATAAGCCAAATACGTCTTATTTTAAAACTTGAGGATGTTTGGCATGTGTACATATTCCAGGCCCTAAGAGAATAAAATTAACAAGTAGAGATGTGAATGTATATTTATTGACTATGCTATTAATAGTAATGCATACAGATTTTATGACCTCAATACACATAATAAAACTGAATCTAATGATGCTGATTTTTATGAATTGAAATTTCCTTTAAAATTAAGGAATGGTGGGGGCACATCAATTAATCTTATGCCTATTAGAATAGAACTTAATGAATATTCCAAAAAAAAAAACCTAGAAGAAGTAAAAGAGCTAGAACCGCAAAAGATTGGTTCAAATTTTTGTGTATTTACTATAGAGGAGGATCCTATAAACCTCCCAGTGGTCTTATCCTCTTTAGATGTCTATTTTTGGCAAGAGGCTATAAATGATGAGATGGATTCTTTTTGTGATTGCCCGCCCCGCACCAACCGACATTTACTCCAAAAGTGCGTTGAACACATGTCCAATCAGCGCGGGACGGTCGTCAGAAGGAAAAAAGGAGGAAGGAAATGAACTAACAAGGAACCTGTAGAATGCCTCACAGTGCATGGAACAAAATATAATAACAACATACTTGACATAAAACAGGTGAGACAGTGCATAAGCTGAAAATAAACTAACATAGCAGCGGAAAATCCAAGTACAGCTTATAATCCAAAGCCAACATTATTACAACTTTTCAAACTGTCTCAAAAAAACAAAAGCAAGATAAGGGAGGTACGCTACTAATGCCCAAGTAGCGACCACCAACGACACAGGGAGAATATCTATATATCATACGTGGAAGCCTCATGCTCACCTCCGAATCAGCTGCTCGCACATCACCAGCTAACCTGTCTCTAGTCTGCTCGTGTGAGCACCCAGAGTAATAAGAAGAGACATAAAACTCTGGGTCAGACAAAAAGTCTGGTATGAGCGATAAGCATTTAGACAGAACAATAACAGGTACACTAAACCATACCTGAATCTGGACCTGCAACCAAAGAGTTAGCACTACATACTGTACAACACTCTAAGGTGCCATTTCAAATAGTGTAAAGACAACGGGGGTGGGGGTGTGCATGTCATAGTGATGGCAAACAATCAAGCATAACAACCATCCTCACATCTCTCACTCAGTGCGTAAAGCATACGATATTCACCACTTCGATCACCCAATATACTTTGCTATGATCACTTTGCCCCCACGAAGTCTCAATGACTTCACTGCACTGATCCATAGCCGCTAATCCTTTGCTATGTCCACTTTGCCACATGGAGTCGCAAAGACCCCACTGCACTGGCTCATAGCCTTACTAATCCTTTACTATGTCCACTATGCCCCCATGGAGTCACAATGACCCCACTGCACTGGCTCATAGTCTTACTATGCATTACTTTGCCCCTCGAGTCATAATGACTCTACTGCACTGATAACGTAGTCTTGCTACCATCACCTTGCCACTCGAGTCATAGTGACTCAACCGCACTGATAATTAGCCCATCATCCATTTTCAGTGGTGAATCGAAGTTATGAATGTCGACAACCCCTTAGCACACGTCCCGCAGCAAAGTCCAACCATGAAGTGAACTCATCGGTCCCCAACTGGATCCTGAGCTCTAACTTCCATTTGGACTACCTTTGTATCTCGGGTTATTGGTCATTACCGGATCGGTTCAGATCGTCGCCTTCATGTCATAGCGGTTCGGATCGGCCTTCAACATCCTCCACTGGATCGGATCGGGTTCTTCAGCACAAGCCTTCCCCTCTGCTCCGGATCGGGTCGAGGTCTACACTCCCTGGCAAGCTTCTTCGGATCGGATCGGAAGTCCTCACAAGATGCTGGATCGGATCGGTCTCCTTCATAGCACACCGGTTCGGGTCGGAGTCTCCAAGTCGCGTTGCCATACAATGCTACGGATCGGATCGGAGTTTCTTCATACGATAAAAGGGTCGAAGCTTCTGAACTTGCATGGGAGGTGGTTCAGATCGGGTCCTTTCCTCCGTTCCGATCCGGATCGACCAATTTTCTGCACTTTCTCCAGCAAGCAGTTTACGCCACTCGACGGCGTTTTCGACCATTACCGCTATTCTAATCAATCACAAAGCATACCTTACAGTCATAGCAACATGTGTAATCAACCACAATCACCAAAACAACAATATGATAGGTTAAAATGGATCAAACATAACCAAAACCCCATATTTTCCCTTAAGCATGTTTAGGTGAAACTAATGATGTGATTAGCAAAACTTAACCAAATTAACCCAAATTCATATCAGAGGTCTACAATATCATTTCTAATTTTATAAATATTTTTCCAGAATTTTATCACGTTTAAATTCGCTAATTAACACTAATTACCCTTAATTAGCCATAATTAGTAAGGAACTATACAAATCACTCACCTTAGCCACAAATAAGACTTAGATCTAAAATAAATCTCTGATTTGGTGTGAATCCCAATTCTAAACAGCAGCTCTAATGTTGATTTGGTGAAGTTCTCCCTTGATTTGATGTTGCAAAGCTTAATCCTTGATTAGAAGGTGATTTGGAGGTGATTTAGAGATTGGAGGCCATTTTTAGGGTTTCCAAGAGGTAAGTGGAGGCTAGAAAACTGAAATGGAATGAATCTCTAACTCTTTTCAGCCTCCCCATAACCCTAATCCTAAAATGGGTTATGGGCCCATTCACTAATCACCTTATTTGACTTGGTTAACCAGTTTTTCACCTTCCAAACCTTATTTAAGCCATATCTCCCAAACGGTGAGTCCGTTTGGCTATTATGACCACTCTACGGAAAGGTAAACCATCAAACATAACTAATGGATGTGGTTTTAGGTCAAAATCCCTTTCCAGTCAAAAGTTGTGGCCAAAACAAGATCAGCTAAGGGCAAAATGGTCATTTAAAAATCGACAAAAATAATGAACATAGGAAATGACTCTAATGGTTGTTTCCCAAAGTTACATGACCATACGACTTCATATGGAAAAGAAACAAATATTCTACGATCCTCTGATGCGTAGAATGCGGTTTGTTACATTCTCCCTCCTTAATAAATTTCGCCCCCGAAATTCCCTAACCAAAACACACAAAGGGCCCCGCTTGCCTATCAACCGTAAAACAACAAACAAACATGCAAAACAAGTCTATCCTAGCATGCAGAATAACTAAATCGCAAAGAAAATCTTACCAGGCAAAGAGTTCTGGATACGTCTTCCTAATGCTCTCCTCTGTCTCCCAAGTACAGTCATTCTTGTCCTCGTCCCACTGAACCTTGACTAGCTTCACCTCCTTCCTTCAAAGTTGCTTCGTGTCGTGCTCGACAATACGGATCGGCTTGCGGTTCCCAACCGCCTTAGGTTCTACTTCGAAGTCCTCTAACTAATCAGGTGAAATAGTCAAATTTGGGTCGTGTACAAACTTCCTTAGTTGGGAAACAAATATGTTGTGAACTCCCGCCATCTTCTCTGGTAAGTCAACTCTATACGCCAAATTCCCAACTTGTTCGAGAACTGGGAATGGTCCAACAAATCTTGGTGCCAACTTGCCTCTCCTGCCAAATCGTATCACGCTCTTCAACGGAGAAATCTTGACAAACACCAAGTCACCAACGGAGAATTGAAGTCTCTTCTCCTTTTATCAGCATAACTCTTCTGCCTATCCTGGGCAGCCTTCATTCGTTGTTGAATGATCTTAATCTTATCTGAAGTTTCCCTCACCACATCTGGTCCAACATAAACTTCTCGCCAGTCTCTATCCAACATGATAGTGAGTTGCACGGTCTTCCGTACAAAGCCTCATATGGAGCCATACCGATACTGGATTGGTAGCTATTATTATATGCAAACTCTACTAGATGCAAATGGTCATCCCATGATCCACCAAAATCCAATATACAAGCTCCCAATAGATCTTCCAATATACGATTCACCCTCTCCGTCTGACCGTCGGTTTGAGGATGATATGCGGTACTGAGATGTAATTCTGACCCTAGAGCCTCTTGTAAGCTCTTCCAAAACACACTAGTAAACAACGGCTCTCGGTCACTCACAATGCTTTTAGGTACTCCATGAAATCTCACTACCCACTTCATATATAATTTTGCTAACTTAGTTGTCGTTCTGGAAGATTTAACTGGTACAAATCTTGCACTCTTAGTCAATCGGTCCACAATTACCCAAATGCTATCATGTCCCGCTCTAGTCCTTAGTAAACCATCGATGAAATCCATCGATACTTGCTCCCATTTCCATTCGGGAATTTCTAATGGTTGCAACAACCCACTAGGCTTCTTTTGCTCGGCTTTAACTAGCTTGCAATTCATGCATTTGGATATAAACTTCCCAACGTCTCTTTTCATCCCATCCCAGTAGTAAGTCTGCTTCATGTATCGATACATCTTATTACCACCAGGATGTATAGTCAGTTTTGAGTGATGACATTCTCTAAGCACTTCATCTCTCAAACCATTCACGTTGGGTACAACAAGTCTTCCATTCTTTCTAAGCCATCCATCCCGATCAAGCCCATACACATTCATCTCCTCACCGTCGATGTTCATCTCTAACTTGGAGATGATTTCCAATAGATAAGGATCGTCCCTCTGGCTGGAACCAATCCACTCTATCAAAGTGGGTATGATCGCCAAACTAGCTAGCATTTCTGGATCCAATTCGCACTTTGGTCTGAAATCAAACCCTGCGATATACTCCAGTTGCTTCCATTCAAGAAACATAGCCCCTAAACTGGCATGTCTTCTACTCAAGGCATCGGCTACCGCATTACCTTTCCCAGGTGTGTATGTGATATCAAAATCATATGAAGCCAAGAACTCTAACCATCTCTGCTGGCGAGGATTCAGATCTTTCTGAGAGAAGAGATACTTTAGCGATTTATGATCGGTAAACAACTCAAATCTCTATCCCAAGAGATAATGTCTCCACATCTTTAGCGCAAACACGATCGCTGCTAGTTCCAAATCATGGGTAGGGTACTTTTTCTCATGTGGCTTTAGTTGCCGACTAGCATAAGCTACAACCCTACCTCCTTGCATCAATACAGCACCTAGTCCGGTACCACAAGCATCCGTGTATACCGTCATCTCTTCATTCCCTTTTGGAATGACTAACACTGGCGCACCCGTCAACCTTTCTTTTAGACTTTTGAATGCATTCTCACACACTCCATCCCAGACGAAGGCATGATTCTTCTTAGTCAACTGAGTCAACGGTGCTGCTATCTTGGAGAAGTCCTAGATGATCTTACGATAATATCTAGCCAACCCCAAGAAACTTCTTACATCTGTTGCATTTCTTAGCGTAGGCCAATCCTGTACTGTAGCCACCTTCGAAGGGTCCACGGCAATACCATTTTCTGAAACAACATGGCCCAAGAATCTTACGTCCCTTCTCCAAAAGTGACACTTAGAGAATTTTGCTTTCAAAATGGTGTTTCCTCAACACCTCCATCACTATCCTCAAGTGTCCCTTGTGTTCCTCCTCTGTCCTCGAGTAAACAAGGATGTCGTCTACGAACACAAGAACAAACTGATTCAATTGATCTCTGAATACTTGATTCATAAGATCCACAAACTAGGCTGGTGCATTGGTCAACCCAAATGGCATGACCAACCACTCATAGAATCCAGACCGCGTCCTAAATGTCGTTTTCGAAACACTCTCATCCGCTACTCGGAGCTGATGAAATCCTATCACGAGGTCCAACTGGGAGAACACTCTTGCTCCTTCCAGTTGATCAAACAAATCATCTATCCACGACAGAGGATATTTATTCTTCCTCGTTACCTTATTCAACTCGCGATAGTCCACACACAAACGAAGGGAACCATCTGCCTTAGTGGCAAACACAACTGGTGCTCCCCACTCGGAGACACTTATTCTAATATATCACTTCTTCAAAAGATTGCTGACTTGCACCCCGAGCTCTCGCTGCTCCCTTGGTGCCACACAACGAAGTGGCATCACTATAGGTCTGGCATCTTTCACTAAATCAATACGGAACTCAATCTCTCGGTGTGGTGGAAGCCCGGTCACCTCCTCGAATATGTCCGGATACTGGACAACCACGGGCACATCTGACAACTCATTATGCGGGATGTCGAGAGAATTTATAAAAGTAGCCATTACCCCATCACTAGGTAGACTGCCAAACACTACCCTTCGCCCATCATCCGCCCTAACTGTCACCAAAAAGCCCTCACAGTCTACCACCACCCCTTATCTTTGGAGCCAATCGACTCCCAATATAATGACATACCCAGTAAAGCCCAAAACAAAGCAATCACAAACAAACATACATCCATGACTCGATAAGACCCAATTTCGGCAAATCATACTAAGGTTAGTTGAGCCACCAATCGGGTTCGTCACAACCAACGGTCTATCGACTATCTCGGGTTCCAGTCCCAACCTATCTACCAGGTCACTAGATATGAAGGAACGGGAAGCCCCAGTATCAAAAAAAACTCGAACTGGTACATCATAAATAGAAAGCATACCTTGAATGACGACATTCTTTCCTTTCTCTGCCGCCGTTAGGGCATTCGACGAAGAAGGAACAGCATTGATAGCATATGCTTTCACAATATGCCTCTCCTTAAGAGGTTGTGGACACTTATCCTTATGATGTCCCACTTGGCCACAGTTGTAGCACTTCCTATCCGCTGGCTTGGCCCGACATTCTTTAGCATAATGGCCCTTCTTACCACAGCTGAAGCACTCAACATCTTTCTTGCTCTTTTTCTGTCCATCCTTAGATTGGTTCTGCTTCCTCTTATTCTGAGAGTTATTCTTGCCTCCACCGCCCACTTGGGGTTTTAGCTCTTCTGCAGATGCAGCCTCAGTCTTTGACTTAGGGTAAAGACTCTCTGATCTCAAGGCTTTCCCCACAATCAATTCAAAAGTCTCATCGATGTGGTTGATAAGCCTTTCCCCCAAGTATCCATCCAACCCAGTAATGAACTTCTCATTCTTCTTCTCAGGAGTATCGATAAGGGATAATCCGTACTTCGACAAAGTGTCGAACTCAGCAATATAGTCCGAGACTGCCCTACCATTCTGCTTGAGTTCCAAGAATCTCTTGAACAACATCGACTTCTGCGCAGCTGGAATGAACTTCTCGCTAAAGCGAGCCTTGAACTGCTCACAAGTAACCTGATCTTCTGGAGTAGCTGTTCTAATGGCATTCCACCAATTCATCGCTCGCCCTTGCAGTTGACGAGACGCTAGCCTTCTCTTCATCGCATCCTCGATACCCAAGTCGTCGAAGATACGATCACAGCTATCCAACCAATCCTGAACATCTGTGGTTGACTCCGTTCCATGGAACGGCTTCCCACCAAGGTTAGTGTAATCCTTGCACAACTTGGCGAAATCGACCCTAGGCGCCTGCACTACTGGACCACCACCATTTCCGGGATTGGGAGCTGCCCCTTGAACATCCCTAAGCATCTCCCACATGAAGTTAGTGAACATCGTCCTCATGTCAGGGGCATTCCCATTATTGGTCCCTCTACCAGCACCTCTAGCATATCGGCTCATCGTTCAATCTGTAAAGAGGAAACGATTAACGACCAAATAGTGGTGCTAGTGCAGTACGACTTCATTCTTATACTACTAATAGTATATATATATAGCTTTTGAAAACCAAAGTAATCACAAATACGCGCTCTCATATACGTGCTATCTCTCCCTAGTGTCTTTCCCTAGGTCAACAACGCAACCTAGAGCTCTGATACCAAATGTGGCGGCCCGCCCCGCACCAACCGACATTTACTCCAAAAGTGCGCTGTACACATGTCCAGTCAGTGTGGGACGGTCGTCAGAAGGAAAAAGGGAGGAAGGAAATGAACTAACAAGGAACCTGTAGAATGCCTCACAGTGCATGGAACAAAATATAATAACAAAATACTTTACATAAAACGGGTGAGACAGTGCATAAGCTAAAAATAAACTAACATAGCAGCGGAAAATCCAAGTACAGCTTATAATCCAAAGCCAACGTTATTACAATTTTTCAAACGGTCTCAAAAAAACAAAAGCAAGATAAGGGAGGTATGCTACTAATGCCCAAGTAGCGACCACCAACGACACAGGGAGAATATCTATATATCATACGTGGAAGCCTCTTGCTCGCCTCCAAATCAGCTACTCGCACGTCACCAGCTAACATGTCTCTAGTCTGCTCGTGTGAGCACCCAGAGTAATAAGAAGAGACATAAAACTCTGGGTCAGACAAAAAGTCTGGTATGAGCGATAAGCATCTAGATAGAACAATAACAGGTTACTAAACCATACCTGAACCTGGACCTACAACCAAAGAGTTAGCACTACATATTGTACAACACTCTAAGGTGCCATTTCAAATAGTGTAAAGACAACGTGCGTGGGGGTGTGCATGTCATAGTAATGGCAAACAATCAAGCATAACAACCATCCTCACATCTCTCACTCAGTGCGTAAAGCATACGATATTCACCACTTCGATCACCCAATATACTTTGTTATGATCACTTTGCCCTATGAAGTCTCAATGACTTCACTGCACTGATCCATAGCCGCTAATCCTTTGCTATGACCACTTTGCCCCCATGGAGTCGCAAAGACCCCACTGCACTGGCTCATAGCCTTACTAATTCTTTACTATGTCCACTCTGCCCTATGGAGTCACAATGACCCCACTGCACTGGCTCATAGTCTTACTACACATCACTTTGCCCCTCGAGTCATAATGACTCTACTGCACTGATAACGTAGTCTTGCTACCATCACCTTGCCCCTCAAGTCATAGTGACTCTACTGCACTGATAAGTAGCCCATCATCCATTTTCAGTGGTGAATCGAAGTTATGAATGTCGACAACCCCTTAGCATATGTCCCGCAGCAAATTCCAACCATGAAGTGAACTCATTGGTCCCCAACTGGATCTTGAGCTCTAACTTCCATTTGGGCTACCTTTGCATCTCGGGTTATTGGTCATTACCGGATCGGTTCAGATCGTCGCCTTCATGTCATAGCGGTTTGGATCGGCCTTCAACATCCTCCACTGGATCGGATCGGGTTCTTCAGCACAAGCCTTTCCCTCTGCTCTGGATCGAGTCGAGGTCTACACTCCCTGGCAAGCTTCTTCGGATTGGATCGGAAGTCCTCACAAGATGCTGGATCGGATCGGTCTCCTTCATGGCACACCGGTTCGGGTCGGAGTCTCCAAGTCACGTTGCCATACAATGCAACGGATCGGATCGGAGTTTCTTCATATGTTAAAAGGGTCGAAGCTTCTGAACTCGCATGGGAGGTGGTTCGGATCGGGTCCTTTCCTCCGTTCCGATCCGGATCGGCCAATTTTCTGCACTTTCTCCAACAAGTAGTTTACGCCACTCGACGGCGTTTTCTACCATTACAACTATTCTAATCAATCACAAAGCATACCATACAGTCATAGCAACATGTATAATCAACCACAATCACGAAAACAACAATATGATAGGTTAAAATGGATCAAACATAGCCAAAACCCCATATTTTCCCGTAAACATGTTTAACTGAAACTAATGATGTGATTAGCAAAACTTAACCAAATTAACCCAAATTCATATCAGAGGTCTACAATATCATTTCTAATTTTATAAATATTTTTTCAGAATTTTATCATGTATAAATTCGCTAATTAACACTAATTACCCTTAATTAGCCATAATTAGTGAGGAACTATGCAAATCACTCACCTTAGCCACAAATAAGACTTAGATCTGAAATAAATATCTGATTTGGTGCGAATCCCAATGCTAAACAGCAGCTCTAATGTTGATTTGGTGATGTTCTCCCTTGATTTGATGTTGCTAAGCTTAATCCTTGATTAGAAGGTGATTTGGAGGTGATTTAGAGATTGGAGGCCATTTTTAGGGTTTCCAAGAGGTAAGTGGAGGCTAGAAAACTAAAATGGAATGAATCTCTAACTCTTTTCAGCCTCCCCATAACCCTAATCCCGAAATGGGTTATGGGCCCATTCAATAATCACCCTATTTGGCCCGGTTAAGCAGTTTTTCACCTTCCAAACCATATTTCAGCCATATCTCCCAAACGGTGAGTCCGTTTGGCTATTATGACCACTCTACGGAAAGGCAAACCATCAAACGAATCTAATGGAAGTTGTTTCAAGTCAATATTCCTTTCCAGTCAAAAGTTGTGGCCAAAACAAGATCAGCTAGGGGCAAAACGGTCATTTAAAAATCGACAAAAATCTTGAACATAGGAAATGACTCTAATGGTTGTTTCCCAAAGTTACATGACCATATGACTTCATATAGGAAAGAAATAAATATTCTACGATCCTCCGATGCGTAGAATGCGGGTTGTTACATGTGAATGTATATTTATTGACTATGCTATTAATAGTAGTGCGTACAGATTTTATGACCTCAATACACATAATAAAAATGAATCTAATGATGCTGATTTTTATGAATTGAAATTTCCTTTAAAATTAAGGAATGGTGGGGGCACATCAAGTAATCTTATGCCTATTAGAATAGAACTTAATGAATATTCCAAAAATAAACCTAGAAGAAGTAAAAGAGCTAGAACCGCAAAAGATTGGTTCAAATTTTTGTGTTTTTACTATAGAGGAGGATCCTATAAACCTCCAAGTGGTCTTATCCTCTTTAGATGTCTATTTTTGGCAAGAGGCTATAAATGATGAGATGGATTCTTTGGAATCCAATAAAACTTGGCACTTGGTAGATTTACCACCTGGTTGTAAATCGATAGGCAGCAAGGTTACTTAAAAGAAAGTTAAAGCCTAACGGCACAGTTGATAGATATAAAGCACGTTTAGTAGCAAAAGGTTTTAAACAAAGAGAAAATGTCGACTTTTTGACACTTTTTCACCTATAAATAGAATTACATCCATTCAAGTATTAATTTCACTTGTATCTATTTATAATTTAATAATAGATCAATTGGAAGTTAAAAATATTTTTTAAATAATGACTAGAAGAGGAAATCTGTATGGACCAACCTGAAGAATTTGAAGCTCCTCGTCAAGAGCATAAAGTTTGCAAATTAGATAAATTATTATATGGTTTAAAACAAGCCCCTAAGCAATGGCATTGAAAATTTGATAACTTGATAATCTCACAAGGTTTCGAAGTTAATGAAAGTGACAATGCATTTATTATAAATCTATGAATGACATTTGTACTATCATATGTTTATATGTGGATGACCTACTTATTTTTGGGTCAAACATTCATTCTACAACACTGTTAAATCTTGGTTAAGTGCCAACATAGACACGAAAGATCTAAGTGAAGCGAGTGTAATCTTGGTATTAAGATTACTAAGTCCGCAAAGGGACTTTCTTTGGATTAATGTGACTCCCCATATCCTTTATTGTCACCCATTTGAGGATGCATTAAGTTTTGCGAAGTGCAATAGGTACAAAGTAATAATACAAGGAATAAAATTCACAATACAAATATAAAATAAAATAGAAACATTTAAAATATTTATTATTATTGAATCAGTCAAAGCCTTACAATTCAAAGTACCATAAAACCATCATCATAAATAAACTGTCTCGTGGAAAGAGAAACATCAAAGTACAAGAATAAAACTAAAACAGTCATCTCCCTCGTAAGTCACTACAATAGTCATAAAGAAAGTACTGAAGAAATACATGAAGTAAGAAAAGGTCTAAGTCCAAAATGAATCAATAAGACCAACAACCACTGTTGCGATCCACCGCCTTGAGAACCTAGGGGGAAGGAAAAGGGGGAGAGAGAAATACAAACTATGTCAGACATAAAATCTGGCGAGTTCCAGTGATTTTGGGCATAAGCATAAGATAAAGAATTATTGGACAAATGAATAGTATTGGACATGAAAATACAATAAAGTATAAAAGTATAAAATAAAGCTAGATAAGGTAAGATACGCTTCTCGTTCATATCCCCAGAATTTCTACGCCAACTATCAGGATTAGGTTTTTCCTAATTTCTACTAGTGATCGTCTCTCTAAATAAACATGAATAATCTGTGCCAATTATTGCATTCGGGGATATCAGTCCCGAACCCATCAAAAAAACCACAGTCTTACTCAATGGCGTTATTGCGTCTTATCTTCTGAGTTAGGAACAATGCACGCTCATGGTTCCGCTGGAACATGCCCGTACCCACCTCAAAATTTGAACCTCTTGTAATCAAACATCAGTAAAGTGGGCCCTAGTCTCCACCCAGTGCGAGACTCAGATGATAATAGTAGGGTGCTGATTGATATGGGTTCCAACTGTATAAACAAGAAAGTAGATTGACACAAGCCACCCATAGGCTTGTCCCCTAAATTAACTTGGATTTTAGAAGTCCCCACATATTTTACCAAATGGACTTCTTAGCTTGTTAATCAGACAGGTTTAACTTAGCAGGTTTAAGTTCATCAATAAGCTTAATATAACGCTATGTTATATTCCTAGGTTGTAGTAACATTCTAGATAAATGCAATTCTTTATACAACCCTTCCCCAAGTCAGACAGATCCCTGCTCGGATGTTTTAAAGATACATATTACAAGTTACTTAATATTTGATTAAGCACATCTTATTCGATTCTCATGTTTAATAACATATTTACTTAATATATAAATAAGTATAGTTTATTCCAATTTGCAGGTATACATATTCTTCCCTTGTAATTTACCCTAAATTTACAATCCATTATTCCAATTCTTAATATGCCAAAAATCTCCCTATTAAATATTATTTCAGATGATTTCAAATTTACTCAAATCAAACAGTAAAGCCCTTGGCACTGCGCAAAACAAAAGAAAAAGGAAGAAATGGATCTAGGCTCAGAAATGAACAAAATGGATAAATAGGCATTATAAGATTGTAAATAAAATAATGATAGAGAAGGGTATAAGAAAGAAGGATGTACTTGTAAACAAATAATAACTGGAAAGGGATAAATAATAGATAGTAATTAAAATGAACAATAACATGCAAAAGATGAACTTATAAACACTGTAAATGTCAAGTTTTCAGATCCAATATATATTACTGTCAGATTCCTTTTTATTTAAATAGTTAATCTAAAAATAACACAGAACTCATAGAGAATTGTCGTAGATCCATAAAAAATACTTTGAAAAAGAAGTAGAAGAAGAATATCCTTTCAAATCTACATTTTGAAACCACCCTAGCCTTTCCCCAATTTTTATTTAATTCAAGAACATAATAGAGTAGAAGAAGAGATGAAGAAATATTGGTATAGAGGAAAGAGTGAGTATTGGTAGTTATTTATAGGTGTGATAAGATAATTTAAGCTATATGATATTAGGATTTTAATCCAAACCATAAAAATGTGTTATGCCCCACGTCCCTTAATGTCACCGTTATGAGGATGCATTAAGTTTCGTGAAGCGCAATAATAATACAGAGAATAATTAAACAAGACACAATGTAAAATGCAGTGGAAATTTTCAGCTTTTATTTCAACAAAAATCTAGCATCACATTTTCCCAAATAAACCATCAATGTCAAAACTATAAGTATATGCCTTACAAATCATCATCAGAGTACAAAAACCAATAAACAATATTCCTCATATGTCATAACAATAAATATAGATAAATAAACTGAAGAAATACATGAAAATGAAAGAAATCCAAGTCCAAGAAGAATAGAATCACAGTCACAACTACTGTCCACCACAACTCTGAGAACCTGAGGAGGAGAAGGTAGAGAAAGAAGGGAAAACAAAATAGGTCAGACATAATGTCTGGCGAGTTCCAGTTAATGTTGTACTAGAAAATACAGTAAATAAACAAGTACAAAGTTAATGAGATAACATGATAATGAGATAACCTGAGGAGGAGAAGGTAGAGAGAAGGGAAAACAAAATAGGTCAGACATAATGTCTGGCGAGTTCTAGTTAATGTTGTACAAGAAAATACAGTAAATAAACAAGTACAAAGTTAATGAGATAACATGATAACGAGATAAATAGATAACATGGTAAGGTAAAGATCGTGTACGCTTCTCATTCATATCCTAAGGACAAGTTTCTGCACCACTACTAGATTATCATGATTAGGTGTTACCCTAATTACTATTGATGCGATCGACTCCTAACTACATAATTGTCATATTCCAGCAATGGCAGTAGGGGATATTAGTTCCTAACCCATTAACTATGAGACGCAGACCTATTCGTTGGTGTTACAATGTCTTATTTCGCCCATTGGATCTATGTACACTCATAACTTCGCCGGAACTTGCATATACTCACCTTCCACCTTTGAACCTCTTACAATCCAGATTACTAAAGTGTGCCCTACCCTACTTAGTGCAACGCCTCTTTCTATGATACTAATAGGGATACTGAATAATGCAGGTTCCACATAATAAGATTGACATAGCCACCCCTAGGCTTGTGCTCCCAAACTAAGATTTTAAGAGTCCCAAAGCGGGATATAAACAGCAAGACATGAGACCACTTAACTTATTAATTAATGGGTTTAACTTAGCAGGTTTAAGTTCATTAATAAGCATGGTTGTAAATGACATTTCCTATATATGTTATCATGTGTACAACCCCTTCCCTAAAACAGACAGGAACCTGCCCAGATGTATGTTCGTGTGTGTGTATATATTAAGTTACCTATTTACTTAATTACATCTAATCCTCCCAACATATCCTACTTAACTATTAAATTAAGTTTAACCTATTCAGATTAACATGTTTTGCATATTTTCCCAATTATATAGTCAATTGATTCTATGTTTCTATATGCATAATTCTCCTTCTTACTATCATTATAAGTTATTCCAATTTAACCCAATTGTATGAAATTCTAAAGTGAATAACCTAGGCATTCGACTAGCATAGCGCAAAATAAAAAAGGAAAAGGAGAAAATATAGATTCAACCCAGAAATACATAAATTGAATAAATAGGCGTAAGACTATAAATAAAACTAAGATAGAAAAAAGGATAATAGGAATATACATGTAATAGTAAAACAACTGAAAACTAAGTAGATAACTAACAGTAAAATAATAACATATAAATTGTATAATTTCGGATTCAAAATATTTACTGTCATAATAGTTTTTAATTATCAAATCTAAAAATAACTAGAACTCACAGTGGTTTGATTGAAATCCAGAAAAAGGTCTCTTTATATTGTTGTTGTAGAAAAACTAGAATTGTCCTCTTTAATCTACATTTAGGAAACCCGTCGACATCTTCTTGTTTTTATTTAGAAATAGGAAGAAAAATGAATACGTTTGTGTGTAGGAAAATAATAAGGCTGCCAGTTATTTATAGATTAGCTAGGATAATTCTAAACCAATATATTTTAGGTTTTCAAATCAGAACATACACCTCAAGCTGAGTTAGCGTATGAAAGTTATGTATAAATCAGTCCAAATACAGAAGCAGAAACCTGCTCTGCATGTAGGTGTTTACCCACCTTAACCTGTGTCGACCCTAGGGTTGATCTGCCTTAGACTTGGGTCAACCTAGGTGTTGACCCAGTCGGGCTGGGTGTAACAACCCGTAAAATCTGGGCCAGTTTAAAATTTTTATTTTGGCAATATTAGCGAATTTTAATTATTTGAAATGAATTATTTTAAATAATATCGACGTGAAATTTATTTTGAATAGAATTAGAACGTATATATTATATACGTCGTCGTTAGAATATATAATAATTATATATAATTAAAAGGAATTGAAAATGGCGCGGTAGTTCGATAATTCGATTTCAAACTTCAATTGAATGTACCGGGTGCAAAACAATCCGGATTTTAGTGAAACCAAAAATAATGGAATCTAATAGTGAATATCTTTCTAACGAATCCGAAAAATCAAGATTTCATATCAGGAATCAAAAGATATGTCCAGTTGAAAATTCTGAATAGTCGCTATGGAATTCAGGCCCTTAAAAATGGACATTTTGCAAATGACCTCGGATTTCGACGAAACCACTTTTGTTGGGTCCGTGATGTCGAATTATTACTAGGTTTCAAATTTCATAATTTTTCGAATCAATATGTGAGCGTGGCAAAGGAAAACGCGTTTGACCAGTTTCAGTTGATTTCAATCGACTGGAAAATGGCCATTTTTCCAACGGTCTCAGAATTCGACGAAACTAGTTTTGTTAGGACCGTATCGTCAATACGAAGCTAGAAAATATTTTTCTGGAATTTTTCTAGTTAGTATGTGACCCCGGTAATTTGAAATGTACGTTTAAAATTCAATATAGAGATTTAAATGTAAATTTAACGGAAACTGATTGTAACAGCCGAATCAGCTTGCGTGGCATATCCCATTGTGTTCGGAATGGGGGTGAAACGCTATGGACGACAGGCGGTGGGCCTCGTTTAGAGGTCATGTGTGAAAAGTCAACTTCTTCGAAAATAAAAAAAAAAAAAAAAAAAAAAAAAAAAATATAATAACTCCCTCCTTTTGACTCTGGCCCCCCCCCTATTTCCCCAAAACCTGATTCATCCATCAGATAAAAAAAAAAAAAAAAAAAAAAAAGAGAAAAACCGCAATCGAACCATCGCCGCCGCCAAAACCCTGGAAGCCGCCCTCCGTTCATCCTCCTCCCACCGAACGACAACCCGAAGCCGCCTCATCCCGAAGCAGCGCCACCCCGTTCGAGCCCCCTGGAAGCCACCGCCCTCCTCCTCCTTCAATTCGCCAGCCCCCCCCCCCCTTCGAGACATCACCGACGAAGCCCTCCCCCTCGCTGACGACGATGAAGCCGCCGTCCATACCTCGAAACCCTCCGACGCAGTGAAGACCCCCCCCCCCCTGTTTCTTCGGCAGTAAGTTTTTTTTTTCTTTTCTTTTCTACTTTACTTTATTTTATTTTTATTTTTCAATTCTGTAATTCTAATTTTGAAAAAGGTTTTTAAAACTGTTTTTTTTTAAAAGAGCAAAACTGCATTTTTTTTAAGAATTTTAAAAACTGTTTCTTTGTTTTAGAATTTAAAAACTGAATTTTTTTACAGTTAGAAAACTGTTTTTAATTTGATTTAAAAAAAAAAAAAAAAAGAAACAGATTTGATTTTAAAAAAAGAAACAGATTTGATTTTAAAAAAAGTAACAGGTTTGATTTTTTAAAAAGTAACAGATTTGATTTTTAAAAAGGAAAAAGAATTGATTTTTAAAGCATAAAAATATGATTTTTATATATTGAACTTCGGCATAAAAATATGATTTTTATATATTGAACTTCGGCATAAAAATATGATTTTTATATATTGAACTTCGGCATAAAAATATGATTTTTATATATTGAACTTCGGCATAAAAATATGATTTTTATATATTGAACTTCGAGTTAAAAATATGATTTTTATATATTGAACTTCGAGTTAAAAATAGAATTTTTATATATTGAACTTCGAGTTAAAAATAGAATTTTTATATATTGAACTTCGAGTTAAAAATATGATTTTTATATATTGAACTTCGAGTTAAAAATAGAATTTTTATATATTGAACTTCGAGTTAAAAATAGAATTTTTATATATTGAACTTCGAGTTAAAAATAGAATTTTTATATATTGAACTTCGAGTTAAAAATAGAATTTTTATATATTGAACTTCGAGTTAAAAATAGAATTTTTATATATTGAACTTCGAGTTAAAAATAGAATTTTTATATATTGAACTTCGAGTTAAAAATAGGATTTTTATATATTGAACTTCGAGTAAAAAAAAAAAATAATATGATTATTATATATTGAATAGCGAAGTAAAAATTCGATTTTTACATATGTAGTGAAAGCGGACAACGAAAGCGACAAAAAGGCGAGTTGGCGAAGGTTTCCTGCATTAGAAGGGCCGTGGAGCTAGGATAGCTAAATGTGAGAACCTCTCACTCTTAATTCTCTTTTTCTAGATATATATATATACTAGGATGCAGACGGTGCTTATTAGAAGCACCCGACACCCGTCCACATACCATGGACTTGTTTGTTTGGATGTTTGGTGATTGATTGAGATATTGGTTTGAATGTGGTTTGTGGTGTGAAAAATCGAATCGATAAATTGGTTAGGATTAGACGTGCGCCGTTATAAGGCGAAGGAGTAAGACTAGGTTAGATTCTTACCCCAAATTTTGTAGTTTGCATAACGAAAGTGATTTGATTGATGTGTGAATGGCGTGGGCCTTCACTAGACCGGGGATAAGGCTAGGCCTTGTCCCGTTTCTAGTATCGTGCCGTTATGCCGCCGAAATTTTCTAAAATATGTTAGAAAAATAAAAATAACATTTTATTTAAAGAATGAATTGAATAGAAATTCATAGGTTGAAATAAAATGTTTTATCGTTAAAAATATAATTTTTAACGTGAAGTGAATAAAATAAAATATTCATTTATAAACCGGACGGTTTGTTTATGTACACCTATTTGAATGACATTGATTGGGACGATAAATTTTACACATCGCCCAACTGCACAAATAAAATATGCGTTTGATTGTTTGAAACCCCACACGGGTGTTGGGATGAAATTTGAAGTTCACTCATCCTGATTGATTAATATGTCGATCGATCGATTGACAGGCTGTTATAAGCGTTGAATATCTATATTTGATGCTTATACAGTGTAGTGCACTTTGGTTGATGGTTGATTATTTTTCAATGCTATGATATACATGTGTTGTATGAAAATCCATATAATTAACTTTATATGGTAATTGATTGGGCCTCATTCCAATTTGAAAAATAAAGAATATTATAAAATAAAAGTTCATGTGTTGACAGTACTCATTCATTGAGATTGGTCATGTGTTGAACGAAATATTTTAATAATAGAAATATTTGAAATAGAATATTTGAAAATGGAAATATATGAAGCCGTGTTGATTAGATGCGCCATTTTGACGTGAACGATATTTTTATCGATTTTATTCATTTTGAAATGGATATTGAAAAGTAATTTTGAAATCAAATATTTCGAAATGAATTGAATTGAAAATATTTCGAAATGAATTGAATTGAAAACGATTTCGAAATGAATTGAATTGAAAACGATTTCGAAATGAATTGAATTGAAAACGATTTCGAAATGAATTGAATTGAAAACGATTTCGAAATGAATTGAATTGAAAACGATTTCGAAATGAATTGAAAACGATTTCGAAATGAATTGAATTGAAAACGATTTCGAAATGAATTGAATTGAAAATATTTCGAAATGAATTGAATTGAAAACGATTTCGAAATGAATTGAATTGAAAACGATTTCGAAATGAATTGAATTGAAAACGATTTCGAAATGAATTGAATTGAAAACGATTTCGAAATGAATTGAATTGAAAACGATTTCGAAATGAATTGAAAACGATTTCGAAATGAATTGAATTGAAAACGATTTCGAAATGAATTGAATTGAAAATATTTCGAAATGAATTGAATTGAAAACGATTTCGAAATGAATTGAATTGAAAACGATTTCGAAATGAATTGAATTGAAAATATTTCGAAATGAATTGAATTGAAAATATTTCGAAATGAATTGAATTGAAAACGATTTCGAAATGAATTGAATTGAAAACGATTATGAAATGAATTGAAAACGATTTCGAAATGAATTGAATTGAAAACGATTTCGAAATGAATTGAATTGAAAACGAATTCAAATGAAATTGAAAGCGAATTGAAATGAATTCAAATTGAATTGAAATTCGAATTGAATAGAAATGAATTTTAAAACGAATTTATAAAGAAGAATTCAATTTTGCTTTGAATTGAAATAGAAGTTGAAATAGAATTTGAAACGAATTTAAAACTATTTATATAATTCGTTTTAAATAGAAATCGACGAAATATATATTATATATATTATATATATAATATAATGGCCTGAATAGAACGCGCCGCGCCGCGGCAGTTCGCGAATTTCGACCATTTATTTCAAACGGACATTACGGGAGATCCGACCGTCGGATTCTCCTAAAACCGGAACCGTTGGGTTCGTATCGAAAAGAGCTTTCTAATGAAAATTAGAAATTTGAAATCTAACGGCTGGATTTGGAATTATGTCCAAATCAAATTCGAAAAAGGTCGCTGTAAGTGCAGTTCGATGGCCATTGATGGAAATCGACTGTACGGGCCTTGATAAAATTATTAAAAATAGTAATAATTTGTGTAAAATCATAAGAAATGATTTAGAAAGAATTGGGATGAAAAACTCCATATTTGAAAAGATAAAAATAGATTTTTATCGAAATGAACTAGTTTTGAACTAGAATTATAATTCTATTTATTTTTAAATAAATAAATTGAATTTGAAATGGTTTTAAAAATAACCAGAATATCCAATGATTGCATTGGAGTGGAATTGAATCGAAATTGTCTTCGGAATATTTCGATGTTGGAATTCGTGATTATACGGATGTTGATATGGAAATTTGAAAGATATATACATATATCGCTATTTCCAATACGACATTTGTTAGTCGTAGAATTCGATATTGAATATAAGCCGATATATTTTCTATTCAGAGCCTTGTATTGAATATCGAATGTGATTTGGGTTTGTCGTGAATGGTGTCTTCACTAACACTGTTCTTGAACCCAGTTGAGAAAAGATTAAATCTTTTTATTCAGATTTAATGAAGTGTACCAATTAAATAACATTTAATTGGAATAGAATTGATATTGATTTTTGGGTTTATCGTGAACAGTGTTTTAAATAACACTTGTTCTTTAACCCGATAATTGATGAATGTGATTTGGGTTTGTCGTGAATGGTGTCTTCATTAACACTGTTCTTGAACCCAGTTGAGAAAGGATTAAATCTTTTTATTTAGATTTAATGAAGTGTACCAATTAAATAATATTTAATTGGAATTGAATTGATATTGATTTTTGGGTTTATCGTGAACAGTGTTTTAAATAACACTTGTTCTTTAACCCGATAATTGATGAATGTGATTTGGGTTTGTCGTGAATGGTGTCTTCATTAACACTGTTCTTGAACCCAGTTGAGAAAGGATTAAATCTTTTTATTTAGATTTAATGAAGTGTACCAATTAAATAATATTTAATTGGAATTGAATTGATATTGATTTTTGGGTTTATCGTGAACAGTGTTTTAAATAACACTTGTTCTTTAACCCGATAATTAATGGAATGTGATTTTGGGTTTATCGTGAATCGTGTTTTAAATGACACTGATTCTTTAACCCAGATAATGATTAAAACTAAGTGGAGTTTTAATGAATCTTTAATTAGATTGAAAAGATCGAGAATGGAGCATCACCAGTTTTGCTCCAGGCGATAGTTAAATCTTTAATTAGATTTGAACGTGAAATTTAGAAACTAACTGTCGGTTAGCCAAGCAGAATGGTTTTCTGGATATTGATCTGATGTTGGTTTCGGCCTTCGGGGTTAATATTTGGGGAATTATTCTCTTGATTAATTTACGGTTAGTGACTAATGAATTGGAATGAGGCGTATGTTGTGTTTGTGTAACACTTATTTAAAATATACGCGAGTTATTCGGAAAGACCGGGTTTATCCCATTCTGAATAACTGATGCGACGATAAGTCGAAGATGAAGACGATGGTCGAAGACCGGAGGTCTTCACGTCGTTTGGGTGATAACTGATGATCTTGATTGGGCTGTACACCCAAGAAGATGGAAACAGTTAGTGATCGTCCAGACGTACTTGGAGATCGATGGATATGCGGGGTACTAGGTGCCTCCGGTTTCGTTCAGGCCCAGAACGGACTTGTAAATGGACTGTGTGTCTGACATTGGATTTCATTCTGTGTGACTGATATCGGTTGCATAGAGTGGTTTGCCTGTGTGGCATGCTAAGATGCAAATGATCAAGGCTTCTGTTGAAAAGCAAAGTCTTGTGGTGATGATCAAAGCACGGCCTTTGTGGCGTAGCTTTGTGTAACGTTTACTTCGCGAGTTTCGCACCCGGTATGAACCAAAAACGGGAGAGGACATCAGGGAGGACTTGCGTTTCTTTCTAGCTAGAAGTGGCGTCAGTGGTTTTACACGCCCTGACGAGTTTGACTTATGTGGTTGTTGCGGTTGCGAGGCGCCTCGGTTATATCGGTTTCGGCCGAATGCATTCTGGTCGGCTGACGGACCAGACTTACACCCCATAGGGTGGGGAGACGTATTGTTCAGGCATAATAATCCACTCCGTGTGGACCGGCCCTGACGATCCAAGGGGCAGTTGCGGCTGTTCCTGAGGGGCGGGCTAGAGCGTCTCGAATCGATGGAGGACTATCTTTTGCCTCGGTTCATAGATGGAAATCCAATTTCCAAATACGCGACTCTGCGGTTTTATTTGTAAACCTATATATGGCGACATAGTGGCATGGGACGCTCATGTCGTCTACGATTGATACTTATGATTTGAAGTTGTTTTATACACTATGCACTTATAGTAGTATCAAATGATTTGTTTTAAACGTATCAAGCATCCTTTGGCTGTTATAAGGGAAAACCCTATCCCCCGGCTTGCGTTGCATTGTGTGATAGGACCTGGGTCTTATAACAGCTTCATTTTTCTTTATTTAGCATTGCGCTGTTTGGTTATGCACTGGTATTCTTGGGAGGAAACCCGTTCCGTGTTATACGGCGTGGTCCCTTGATTTACCGAACTTTAAAGACAAAGATTAATAACTGTTTTAGTTCTCACACCAGTCACATGACTGACCTGGAGTTTATTGTTTTAACCTAAACTCTGGGTGCCCTTATTTTCGACACGGGCAGCTAGTAGTTTTGGTTTTGCAGATTTATATTCACAGGATCCTGGTTTACAGCTGGAACGATATCCGGAAAGCTTTGTATCCGTATATCTCTTCTAGTTGAGCTTTGTATTATTTTCCGCTGCTATGTATTTAAATGTAATTTGAATCTCTGATATTTCTGTGTAATATTCATTTATACTCTGTATATTCTTGTAATCTGATGCACTGTTGTAATATATAGTGAAATGTTCTTCTGTATGCGTTCTGTTGTGGTTTGTTCTCGAACTATCCGACACTTTCCTTTACGGGGAAGTTACGGGTCTTCACAGTTGGTATCAGAGCTTTGGTTTACAAAGCTAGAGAACAAGACACATTAGAACCATACGAAAGAATACATCAGATATTGGATTAGTAAAATCCAACGGGAATGACTCGTTAGAGATGGGATCAGTAGTATCCTAGAACGAGTGTGAAGAGTATATTTTTGAAAGTGAAAACAAATTTTTGTTTTGAAAATTTAAATCAATTATTCGTATTTGATTACCTATTTATATTGATGTGGACAATCCAATATATATAGATTTTGCGTATACGTCTGATCCGCGTGTATTTGAAATTTTAATATATTGGATAGATATAGAGTCACATTCTAGACACCCGGGGATAATTCTGATGATGTGGCCACATCATTAGTATTTATATTCGTGTTTCGAATGTGTGATATCTATATATTTCCATTAGACTGGTGTGAGAACCAAAATTAGATAGGGCCTATTGTTGTGATTTGGTATCAAAAACATGATTTTTGTATATGTATCAAAATTATGAATTTGAAACTCTAATTCACTAATTGATTGATGTTTGTGTTGTTTGTTTAGTTGTTTGCTAATTTTGAACCATTTAGCCTAATTGAATCAAATATTGAATTGTATTGAAGTTTGGTTGCATTTGCTTGCATACATGTATATCTTTTGAACAGGTCATAGCAAGGAGGCTAGAGCCAGAGAATAAAATTTGTTTGCCCGACAAATAGGTACATGTTTACTACATAATTTCCTGTTTTGTTTGGGTGATGATGATTTTGTGAGCCTATTGGCTAGCCGCTTGGCTTTTTCTTTTTCTTTTTTTAAGATCTGAAGGACCGGGGAAGCTATTTGAAATTCCCCGATGCTCCCATTGCAGGGGAGGTTATGGCGAAATTTTTCAAAAATTTCGGGAGTTAGCCAAATTTTTGAAGTTTTGAAAATTCTCAGAAACTAAAGAGTTGGAGAATGGAAGCCAGATCGAGCGTAGAGTTGATTAATCAAACCACTTTCGACTTTGTTCCTTTTCGGGGACGAAAAGTTTTAAGTGGGGGAGATTGTAACAACCCGTAAAATCTGGGCCAGTTTAAAATTTTTATTTTGGCAATATTAGCGAATTTTAATTATTTGAAATGAATTATTTTAAATAATATCGACGTGAAATTTATTTTGAATAGAATTAGAACGTATATATTATATACGTCGTCGTTAGAATATATAATAATTATATATAATTAAAAGGAATTGAAAATGGCGCGGTAGTTCGATAATTCGATTTCAAACTTCAATTGAATGTACCGGGTGCAAAACAATCCGGATTTTAGTGAAACCAAAAATAATGGAATCTAATAGTGAATATCTTTCTAACGAATCCGAAAAATCAAGATTTCATATCAGGAATCAAAAGATATGTCCAGTTGAAAATTCTGAATAGTCGCTATGGAATTCAGGCCCTTAAAAATGGACATTTTGCAAATGACCTCGGATTTCGACGAAACCACTTTTGTTGGGTCCGTGATGTCGAATTATTACTAGGTTTCAAATTTCATAATTTTTCGAATCAATATGTGAGCGTGGCAAAGGAAAACGCGTTTGACCAGTTTCAGTTGATTTCAATCGACTGGAAAATGGCCATTTTTCCAACGGTCTCAGAATTCGACGAAACTAGTTTTGTTAGGACCGTATCGTCAATACGAAGCTAGAAAATATTTTTCTGGAATTTTTCTAGTTAGTATGTGACCCCGGTAATTTGAAATGTACGTTTAAAATTCAATATAGAGATTTAAATGTAAATTTAACGGAAACTGATTGTAACAGCCGAATCAGCTTGCGTGGCATATCCCATTGTGTTCGGAATGGGGGTGAAACGCTATGGACGACAGGCGGTGGGCCTCGTTTAGAGGTCATGTGTGAAAAGTCAACTTCTTCGAAAATAAAAAAAAAAAAAAAAAAAAAAAAAAAATATAATAACTCCCTCCTTTTGACTCTGCCCCCCCCCCTATTTCCCCAAAACCTGATTCATCCATCAGATAAAAAAAAAAAAAAAAAAAAGAAGAGAAAAACCGCAATCGAACCATCGCCGCCGCCAAAACCCTGGAAGCCGCCCTCCGTTCATCCTCCTCCCACCGAACGACAACCCGAAGCCGCCTCATCCCGAAGCAGCGCCACCCCGTTCGAGCCCCCTGGAAGCCACCGCCCTCCTCCTCCTTCAATTCGCCAGCCCCCCCCCCCCCCCTTCGAGACATCACCGACGAAGCCCTCCCCCTCGCTGACGACGATGAAGCCGCCGTCCATACCTCGAAACCCTCCGACGCAGTGAAGACCCCCCCCCCTGTTTCTTCGGCAGTAAGTTTTTTTTTTCTTTTCTTTTCTACTTTACTTTATTTTATTTTTATTTTTCAATTCTGTAATTCTAATTTTGAAAAAGGTTTTTAAAACTGTTTTTTTTTAAAAGAGCAAAACTGCATTTTTTTTAAGAATTTTAAAAACTGTTTCTTTGTTTTAGAATTTAAAAACTGAATTTTTTTACAGTTAGAAAACTGTTTTTAATTTGATTTAAAAAAAAAAAAAAAAGAAACAGATTTGATTTTAAAAAAAGAAACAGATTTGATTTTAAAAAAAGTAACAGGTTTGATTTTTTAAAAAGTAACAGATTTGATTTTTAAAAAGGAAAAAGAATTGATTTTTAAAGCATAAAAATATGATTTTTATATATTGAACTTCGGCATAAAAATATGATTTTTATATATTGAACTTCGGCATAAAAATATGATTTTTATATATTGAACTTCGGCATAAAAATATGATTTTTATATATTGAACTTCGGCATAAAAATATGATTTTTATATATTGAACTTCGAGTTAAAAATATGATTTTTATATATTGAACTTCGAGTTAAAAATAGAATTTTTATATATTGAACTTCGAGTTAAAAATAGAATTTTTATATATTGAACTTCGAGTTAAAAATATGATTTTTATATATTGAACTTCGAGTTAAAAATAGAATTTTTATATATTGAACTTCGAGTTAAAAATAGAATTTTTATATATTGAACTTCGAGTTAAAAATAGAATTTTTATATATTGAACTTCGAGTTAAAAATAGAATTTTTATATATTGAACTTCGAGTTAAAAATAGAATTTTTATATATTGAACTTCGAGTTAAAAATAGAATTTTTATATATTGAACTTCGAGTTAAAAATAGGATTTTTATATATTGAACTTCGAGTAAAAAAAAAAAAAAAAATATGATTATTATATATTGAATAGCGAAGTAAAAATTCGATTTTTACATATGTAGTGAAAGCGGACAACGAAAGCGACAAAAAGGCGAGTTGGCGAAGGTTTCCTGCATTAGAAGGGCCGTGGAGCTAGGATAGCTAAATGTGAGAACTTCTCACTCTTAATTCTCTTTTTCTAGATATATATATATACTAGGATGCAGACGGTGCTTATTAGAAGCACCCGACACCCGTCCACATACCATGGACTTGTTTGTTTGGATGTTTGGTGATTGATTGAGATATTGGTTTGAATGTGGTTTGTGGTGTGAAAAATCGAATCGATAAATTGGTTAGGATTAGACGTGCGCCGTTATAAGGCGAAGGAGTAAGACTAGGTTAGATTCTTACCCCAAATTTTGTAGTTTGCATAACGAAAGTGATTTGATTGATGTGTGAATGGCGTGGGCCTTCACTAGACCGGGGATAAGGCTAGGCCTTGTCCCGTTTCTAGTATCGTGCCGTTATGCCGCCGAAATTTTCTAAAATATGTTAGAAAAATAAAAATAACATTTTATTTAAAGAATGAATTGAATAGAAATTCATAGGTTGAAATAAAATGTTTTATCGTTAAAAATATAATTTTTAACGTGAAGTGAATAAAATAAAATATTCATTTATAAACCGGACGGTTTGTTTATGTACACCTATTTGAATGACATTGATTGGGACGATAAATTTTACACATCGCCCAACTGCACAAATAAAATATGCGTTTGATTGTTTGAAACCCCACACGGGTGTTGGGATGAAATTTGAAGTTCACTCATCCTGATTGATTAATATGTCGATCGATCGATTGACAGGCTGTTATAAGCGTTGAATATCTATATTTGATGCTTATACAGTGTAGTGCACTTTGGTTGATGGTTGATTATTTTTCAATGCTATGATATACATGTGTTGTATGAAAATCCATATAATTAACTTTATATGGTAATTGATTGGGCCTCATTCCAATTTGAAAAATAAAGAATATTATAAAATAAAAGTTCATGTGTTGACAGTACTCATTCATTGAGATTGGTCATGTGTTGAACGAAATATTTTAATAATAGAAATATTTGAAATAGAATATTTGAAAATGGAAATATATGAAGCCGTGTTGATTAGATGCGCCATTTTGACGTGAACGATATTTTTATCGATTTTATTCATTTTGAAATGGATATTGAAAAGTAATTTTGAAATCAAATATTTCGAAATGAATTGAATTGAAAATATTTCGAAATGAATTGAATTGAAAACGATTTCGAAATGAATTGAATTGAAAACGATTTCGAAATGAATTGAATTGAAAACGATTTCGAAATGAATTGAATTGAAAACGATTTCGAAATGAATTGAATTGAAAACGATTTCGAAATGAATTGAAAACGATTTCGAAATGAATTGAATTGAAAACGATTTCGAAATGAATTGAATTGAAAATATTTCGAAATGAATTGAATTGAAAACGATTTCGAAATGAATTGAATTGAAAACGATTTCGAAATGAATTGAATTGAAAACGATTTCGAAATGAATTGAATTGAAAACGATTTCGAAATGAATTGAATTGAAAACGATTTCGAAATGAATTGAAAACGATTTCGAAATGAATTGAATTGAAAACGATTTCGAAATGAATTGAATTGAAAATATTTCGAAATGAATTGAATTGAAAACGATTTCGAAATGAATTGAATTGAAAACGATTTCGAAATGAATTGAATTGAAAATATTTCGAAATGAATTGAATTGAAAATATTTCGAAATGAATTGAATTGAAAACGATTTCGAAATGAATTGAATTGAAAACGATTATGAAATGAATTGAAAACGATTTCGAAATGAATTGAATTGAAAACGATTTCGAAATGAATTGAATTGAAAACGAATTCAAATGAAATTGAAAGCGAATTGAAATGAATTCAAATTGAATTGAAATTCGAATTGAATAGAAATGAATTTTAAAACGAATTTATAAAGAAGAATTCAATTTTGCTTTGAATTGAAATAGAAGTTGAAATAGAATTTGAAACGAATTTAAAACTATTTATATAATTCGTTTTAAATAGAAATCGACGAAATATATATTATATATATTATATATATAATATAATGGCCTGAATAGAACGCGCCGCGCCGCGGCAGTTCGCGAATTTCGACCATTTATTTCAAACGGACATTACGGGAGATCCGACCGTCGGATTCTCCTAAAACCGGAACCGTTGGGTTCGTATCGAAAAGAGCTTTCTAATGAAAATTAGAAATTTGAAATCTAACGGCTGGATTTGGAATTATGTCCAAATCAAATTCGAAAAAGGTCGCTGTAAGTGCAGTTCGATGGCCATTGATGGAAATCGACTGTACGGGCCTTGATAAAATTATTAAAAATAGTAATAATTTGTGTAAAATCATAAGAAATGATTTAGAAAGAATTGGGATGAAAAACTCCATATTTGAAAAGATAAAAATAGATTTTTATCGAAATGAACTAGTTTTGAACTAGAATTATAATTCTATTTATTTTTAAATAAATAAATTGAATTTGAAATGGTTTTAAAAATAACCAGAATATCCAATGATTGCATTGGAGTGGAATTGAATCGAAATTGTCTTCGGAATATTTCGATGTTGGAATTCGTGATTATACGGATGTTGATATGGAAATTTGAAAGATATATACATATATCGCTATTTCCAATACGACATTTGTTAGTCGTAGAATTCGATATTGAATATAAGCCGATATATTTTCTATTCAGAGCCTTGTATTGAATATCGAATGTGATTTGGGTTTGTCGTGAATGGTGTCTTCACTAACACTGTTCTTGAACCCAGTTGAGAAAAGATTAAATCTTTTTATTCAGATTTAATGAAGTGTACCAATTAAATAACATTTAATTGGAATAGAATTGATATTGATTTTTGGGTTTATCGTGAACAGTGTTTTAAATAACACTTGTTCTTTAACCCGATAATTGATGAATGTGATTTGGGTTTGTCGTGAATGGTGTCTTCATTAACACTGTTCTTGAACCCAGTTGAGAAAGGATTAAATCTTTTTATTTAGATTTAATGAAGTGTACCAATTAAATAATATTTAATTGGAATTGAATTGATATTGATTTTTGGGTTTATCGTGAACAGTGTTTTAAATAACACTTGTTCTTTAACCCGATAATTGATGAATGTGATTTGGGTTTGTCGTGAATGGTGTCTTCATTAACACTGTTCTTGAACCCAGTTGAGAAAGGATTAAATCTTTTTATTTAGATTTAATGAAGTGTACCAATTAAATAATATTTAATTGGAATTGAATTGATATTGATTTTTGGGTTTATCGTGAACAGTGTTTTAAATAACACTTGTTCTTTAACCCGATAATTAATGGAATGTGATTTTGGGTTTATCGTGAATCGTGTTTTAAATGACACTGATTCTTTAACCCAGATAATGATTAAAACTAAGTGGAGTTTTAATGAATCTTTAATTAGATTGAAAAGATCGAGAATGGAGCATCACCAGTTTTGCTCCAGGCGATAGTTAAATCTTTAATTAGATTTGAACGTGAAATTTAGAAACTAACTGTCGGTTAGCCAAGCAGAATGGTTTTCTGGATATTGATCTGATGTTGGTTTCGGCCTTCGGGGTTAATATTTGGGGAATTATTCTCTTGATTAATTTACGGTTAGTGACTAATGAATTGGAATGAGGCGTATGTTGTGTTTGTGTAACACTTATTTAAAATATACGCGAGTTATTCGGAAAGACCGGGTTTATCCCATTCTGAATAACTGATGCGACGATAAGTCGAAGATGAAGACGATGGTCGAAGACCGGAGGTCTTCACGTCGTTTGGGTGATAACTGATGATCTTGATTGGGCTGTACACCCAAGAAGATGGAAACAGTTAGTGATCGTCCAGACGTACTTGGAGATCGATGGATATGCGGGGTACTAGGTGCCTCCGGTTTCGTTCAGGCCCAGAACGGACTTGTAAATGGACTGTGTGTCTGACATTGGATTTCATTCTGTGTGACTGATATCGGTTGCATAGAGTGGTTTGCCTGTGTGGCATGCTAAGATGCAAATGATCAAGGCTTCTGTTGAAAAGCAAAGTCTTGTGGTGATGATCAAAGCACGGCCTTTGTGGCGTAGCTTTGTGTAACGTTTACTTCGCGAGTTTCGCACCCGGTATGAACCAAAAACGGGAGAGGACATCAGGGAGGACTTGCGTTTCTTTCTAGCTAGAAGTGGCGTCAGTGGTTTTACACGCCCTGACGAGTTTGACTTATGTGGTTGTTGCGGTTGCGAGGCGCCTCGGTTATATCGGTTTCGGCCGAATGCATTCTGGTCGGCTGACGGACCAGACTTACACCCCATAGGGTGGGGAGACGTATTGTTCAGGCATAATAATCCACTCCGTGTGGACCGGCCCTGACGATCCAAGGGGCAGTTGCGGCTGTTCCTGAGGGGCGGGCTAGAGCGTCTCGAATCGATGGAGGACTATCTTTTGCCTCGGTTCATAGATGGAAATCCAATTTCCAAATACGCGACTCTGCGGTTTTATTTGTAAACCTATATATGGCGACATAGTGGCATGGGACGCTCATGTCGTCTACGATTGATACTTATGATTTGAAGTTGTTTTATACACTATGCACTTATAGTAGTATCAAATGATTTGTTTTAAACGTATCAAGCATCCTTTGGCTGTTATAAGGGAAAACCCTATCCCCCGGCTTGCGTTGCATTGTGTGATAGGACCTGGGTCTTATAACAGCTTCATTTTTCTTTATTTAGCATTGCGCTGTTTGGTTATGCACTGGTATTCTTGGGAGGAAACCCGTTCCGTGTTATACGGCGTGGTCCCTTGATTTACCGAACTTTAAAGACAAAGATTAATAACTGTTTTAGTTCTCACACCAGTCACATGACTGACCTGGAGTTTATTGTTTTAACCTAAACTCTGGGTGCCCTTATTTTCGACACGGGCAGCTAGTAGTTTTGGTTTTGCAGATTTATATTCACAGGATCCTGGTTTACAGCTGGAACGATATCCGGAAAGCTTTGTATCCGTATATCTCTTCTAGTTGAGCTTTGTATTATTTTCCGCTGCTATGTATTTAAATGTAATTTGAATCTCTGATATTTCTGTGTAATATTCATTTATACTCTGTATATTCTTGTAATCTGATGCACTGTTGTAATATATAGTGAAATGTTCTTCTGTATGCGTTCTGTTGTGGTTTGTTCTCGAACTATCCGACACTTTCCTTTACGGGGAAGTTACGGGTCTTCACACTGGGTCACCTAGTGATCGTTGCTTTACTACGCTGTTTATTTTATTTAATGTATATATATTCTGTATATATTTTCGTTTTATCTTCTTAAGCTCAAAACTTCTTCATACTTAATCCAATTTACGCAAGCCAAGGGTCTATCTGAACCAAAATATCATAATGGACGCAAAGGTAAAGTCAGTTTTACCTAATTCTGATTTAATTTATTGATATTTGTTTTATTATCCTCTTAACATAATTACTGTGTATTGAGATATAGGGTGTTACATTCTCCCATCTAAAGGATTTCGTCCCCGAAATCTTCTAGTTAAGAAGAATGTTATTACTTAAAACCTACACTTATCTACTTATCCATAATCTATAGGCATCCATTGTCCTTAGAATTTCTAATGCTTGGTATGAACATATGCAAAGGTGTTCTGTATATGTATCTTAACTAATGCAAAAATCAATTGGTCCACTAATTCAGTTGACCTCCTTAATGTAATATATGTTTTTGCCATATATCCAATATGCAAGCAAAAGAATCGTAATATTACATATAAATTCTATATGTGTGCACAACCATTCACCAAAATGCAACATCCATGTGATGATTCATCCACTTTTATCCATTGAAAATTTAAAATGCATACACATCCATATGCAATATTTAAGTGCTTAAGCCGATCTACTGCATAATGTATGTGTATATGCTTCGACTGGAGTCCATTAGCAAATGCTTTCATCCACTTGCAATCATCGAACATAACATGTCACAAACACATGTTTTCAAACATAGGTTTCTACCTAAGGATCGATGATTCAAACGATAGGGATAAACAAATTCAAACTCAAAAGGTTAGATAGAAATTAAGAACGTACTCTCAAAGAAAAAAGGGTAAGAAGCATGAATCTTGTCTTCTGATTCCGATGTCGCCTTATCTCGCTTATCTCCCCATTGCACCTTCACTAACTTGATCTCTTTGTTGCGTAGCCTCTAACTTTAGATTCAAGAATTAGGGTAGGAACTTCCCGAACCAATGCCTCCTTCTATACTTCGACAACCTCAAGCATACTTGGCTCTACTATCTCTGTTGAATCATGTAGATGTTTCCTCAAGTGGGAAACATGGAACACATCGTGAACTCTCGACAGCCTCTCCGGCAGTCTAACTTTGTAGGCCATTTAGCATATCCTCTCAATTATGGGAAATGGTTCTACGAATCTTGGTGCCAACTTCCCTGCCAATCCAAATCGATCTACATTCCTCAAAGGTGATACTTTGTGAAAGACCATACCTTCTACCTTGAATTCCAAGTCAATCCTCCTGTTATCGGTATATGATTTCTGCCTATCTTGGGATGCTTTCATCCTTCTTCGAATAAGGTCTATCTTCTCAAGAGCCCCCTAACTATTTCTGGTCTAAGTAGAAGTCTATCTATAGACTCCCACCAACATGTCGGCGATCCACAGGGTCGTCCATAAGGTGCCTCGAAGGGTGCTATACCAATGCTTGACTGATTAACTATTATTGTAAGCAAACTCGTCTACTTGGAGATGCACCTCTCAAGTCCCTCCGAAATCTAGGATACATAGCCTTAATAAATCCTCAAGAACCATATTGACCCTCTCAATCTATCCATCGGTCCGAGGGTGATAAGCTGTGCTAAGTCTTAACTGTGTACCTAGGGCCACTTGCAAGCTCTTCCAAAATTCAATTGTAAAGATGGGGTTACAATCACTTACTATACTACAAGGTACCCCATGAACTTGGACGGTCTCTCTAAGGTAAACCGATGATAGCCAAGCTGCCGTCCTCTTGCTCTTGACTGGAATAAAGTGAGTGTGACACGACCCGAACTTCCCCGTGAAGGAAAGAACGGATTGCTTGGAGAACAACACACATCGGAACGCAAACAGAAGAACATTTCATTGTTTATTACAACAATTCCATCAGAATACAAGAATATACAGAGTATGAATAAATATTACACATTTGACAAATATCATAGATTTAAATTACATTTAAATACATAGCAGCAGAAAAATAAGACAACACACAACTGAAAGTAATACACGGATACAGAGCTTTCCGAGTATATTTCCAGCTGTAAACCAGGATCCTATGAATATAAATCTGTAAAACACAAACTACTAGCTACCCATGTGGAAAATAAGGGAACCCAGAGTTTAGGTTAAAACAATAAACTCTAGGTCAGTCATGTGACTAGTGTGAGAACTAAAACAGTTATTAATCTTTATTTTAAAGTTAGGTAAACCAAGGGACCACGCCGTATAACACGGAACGGGTTTCCTCCCGAGGATACCAGTGCATAAAACAAACAGCGCAATGCTAAATAAAGAAAAATGAAGCTATTATAAGACCTAGGTCCCATCACACAATGCAACGCAACCGAGGATAGGGTTTTTACCTTATAATAGCCAAAGAATGCTTGATACGTTTAAAACAGGTTATTTTGGTATTACTATAAGTGTATAGTTTCAAAACAATTTCAATCATAAATATCAATCATAGACGGCATGGATACCATATATCATGTCGCCATGCTAGTTCTACAATTAAAACCGCAAAGTCACGTATTGGAAATTGGATTCCATCATGAGTCGAGGCAAGGGGCAAGCTCCTCTCCATTCAAGACACTCTAGCAAATGTCTCAGGACCAAACACAGCGATCCTTGGAATCGGTCGGGCTGGTCCTCTATTACTTTTGGGGATTGGCAATTCCTGAACACACGTTTCCTGGTCCTAACAGACCTATATCAGAGGCGCCTCGCATTCCAACATCCACACAGGTAAAAAGTATATAAATGCCAGGGCTGGTAGGTCACTGACATCACCTATAGCTAGAAAGAAACGTCGTGTTCTCCCAACGGTCTGTATCCCGTTTTTGAGTCATACCGAGGTGTGAGGCTCACGAATTCACGTCATACACAAAGTTGTGCCACACAGGCTGTGCTTTGATCATCAACCACAAGACTTTGCTTTCCAACAGAAGCCTTGATCATTAGCCACTCAGGCATGCCACACAGGCAATTCACTCCATGCGACTGATGTCCATCGATATACAACCTCTGAGCTCGTACGTCCCAGAGAAGGGCGTTAAGCAAGAGAATAAATTCTTCACTGCCAAACAGATGTATATTTAATAGAGATCAATCAACACAGAATAAAATCCAATGTCAGACACACAGTCCATTTACAAGTTCGTTCTGGGCCTGAACGAAACCGGAGGCACTTTCCTCGCATATCCATCGATCTCCAAGTACGTCTGGACGATCACCAACCGATTCCCTCATCTTGGGTGTACAGCTCAATCAAGATCATCAGTAATCACCCAAACGATGCGAAGACTTCCGGTCTTCAACCACCGTCTCCATCTTTGACATATCGTCGAATCGGTTATTCAGAATGGGTATAAACCCGGCCTTTCCGAATAACCCGCATATATAATAAACACGTTTTACACAAACACAACATACGCCTCATTCCAATTTATAATTTTTTTATTCAAATTTTCACATTCTTAGGGAATGGTTCCCATTAATTTTATCAAAAATAAATTCTTCTGAATTTATTCTTTAATCTTCCTTTGGATGTCATTTCAAACCATGTTAAGGTTTTCCAAACTAGTCGGGATTAGCAAACCATACCGAAGTAATTTTTTATTTAATTTCCCAATCCCAACCTGTTCATCCCATGGAGAAAACCTGGTAATACCTTATATCTAACACCATGGTGTTATCGGTAAATATTAATTACCATTTCATGTTCAAATCTAATTAAAGATTTAACTATCGCTTCGGAGCAAAACTGGTGATACTCCATTCTCGATCACTTTCCAAATTTGATAATTTAAATTATCAATTCACATTTCAGTCTAATTACAGATTCATTAAAACTCCACTTAGTTTTAATCTTCTCAAAAATCAATATCCTGTCTTTAACTGGGTTAAAGAACCAACGTCATCTAAAACACGGTTCACGATAAACCCAAAATTTCAACTCCAATTAAATATTATTTAATTGGTACACTTCATTAATTCTAAATAGAAAGATTTAATTTTTTTCTCAACTGGGTTCAAGAATAGTGGTAATGAAGACACCATTCACGACAAACCCAAATCACATTTGATATTAAATACAAGGCTCTAAATAGAAAATATATCGGCTTATATTCAATATCAAATTCTACAACCAACAAATATCGTATTGGAAATAACGATATAAATACATCTTTAAAATTTCCACAACCATATCTGTATAATCATGAAATCCAACATCGAAATATTCCAAAGATAATTTCGATTCAAATCCATTCCAATTCGTATATTGGAAATTCTGATTATTTTCAAAACCACTTCAAATCCAATTTTATTTGTTTAAAAATAATTAGGTTTTTATTCTAGTTCAAAACTAGTTCATTTCGATAAAAATATATTTTTATCTTTACAAATGTGTAATTTCTCATCTCAATTCTTCACAAATCATTTCTTATGATTTTACATGATTTATTGGTATTTTTAGTAATTTTATCAAGGCCCGTACAGTCGATTTCCATCAACAGCCATCGAACTGCACTTACACCGACCTTTTCCAAATTTGATTTGGACATAATTCCAAATCCAACCGTTAGATTTCAAATTTCTAATATTCATTGGAAAGCTCTTTTAGATACGAACCCAATGGTTCTGGTTTCAGGAGAATCCGACGGTCGGATCTCCTGTAATGTCCATTCGAAGTCAATGGTCGAAATTCACGAACTGCCGCAGCGCGGCGCGTTCTATTCAGGCCATTATATAATATATATATATATATATATATATATATATATATATATATATATATATATATATATTTCGTTGATTTCCCTTTAAAACTTGTTTTATAAATCATTTTAAATTCGTTTTCGAAACGATTTCAACTTCATATTCAATTTCAAATCAAAATTGAATATTCCACATTATCGATATACAAACGATAATATTTTCAAAACGTTATAATTTGAAATCACTTCCTTTTCTATATTTATTATAAAAACGAATATATTCGATATAATAATCGTTCACGTCAAAATGGCGCATCTCTAATCAACACGGCTTTATATATTTCAATAATTTCGTTATTCTATTAAACAAATAAATATTTATTCTATTCAACACATGAATCTATATTTCTTTCAACACACGAATTTTCTCAACACATGAGTATCGTCAACACATGACTATTTCTACTATATAATATATTTTACAAAATTATGGTATCTATTGTTTGATTTTTAATTAGACTCAAACCGTAAAGTAGTAAGAGAATGATTCCTCGAAGGCCGAAACCAACATCAGATCAATACCCAGGAAACCACTCATGTTATCTGGTTTCCAGTTAGTTTCCAATCTTAAATATGATAAAGATGTAAATTTTATTGTTAAAATATTTTACTCAAAACATGATGAGTTTCAACACATGAATATTCTCAACATATGAGCATCGTCAACACATGGCTATTTATTCTATTCAACACATGAATATATATTTTACTCTATTCTTTATTTTCCAATTGGAATGAGGCCCAATCAATTACCATATAATGTTAATTATATGGATTCCATACAAGACATGTATATAATAGCAACGATGAATAATAAACCATCATCCAAAGTGCACTACACAACTACATAAGCATTAAATATAAATAATTAACGCTTACACAGTCTGTCGACCAATCGATCGACATACTATTAAATAATTGGGATTAGTGTACGCCAAATCTCATCCAAACACCCGTGTGGGGTTTCAAATCAACAACCACTGAATATTTTCTGTGCAGTTAGGCGATGTGTAAAATTTATCGTCCCAATCAATGTCCTTCAAATAGGTGTACATAAACAAACCGTCTGGTTTGTAAATGTATATTTATTTATTCACATTCACGTTAAAAATTATATTTTTAACGATAACTAATTTATTTCAACACATGAATGTTTATTTTTCATTTCATATCAACATCACAAACAAACTTTACAACACATCAAACAAGCATACAAGTCGTTCATGGTCTGTGGACGACGGATGTCGGGTGCTGCTAAGCACCGTCTGCATCCTAGTATATATTTTAACTAGAAAACAAGATTTAAAGTGAGAAGTTTTCACCGACAAGCTAAACCAACGCCATGACTCTTCATATGTAGAAATCTTTGTTGTGCTTGCCTTTTGTCACTTTCATTCTCCGTAGCCACTACATATATAAAAATCACATTTTTATATTGTTGCTATGTATATAAAAATCACATTTTTATAATCACTCCATATGGATAAAATTTCTATTTCTATACCGCTACTATATAGATAAAAATTCTATTTTTATACCGCTACTATATAGATAAAAATTCTATTTTTATACCGCTACTATATAGATAAAAATTCTATTTTTATATTGCTACTATATAGATAAAAATTCTATTTTTGTCTTGCTAGTAATATAATAAAAATTATATTTTTATTACTCTACCTGAATAAAAATCACATTTTTATTTTTCCTATGATATAAAGATCGAATTTTTATTATCTATATAATATAAAAATCATATTTTTATTCGCTTTTCAACCAAATACAAAATCCAATCTTGTCACATAGAAAGAACTAATCTTTTCACATAGAAAAATTTAACCTTTTTGAATTTAAAAATCGAACCTTCTATATGTTTAAAATCATTTCTTTTATACATTAAAAATCTCACCTTTACAATGTTAAACATCTTTAAATCAAATATATCTATATAAAAATTCAGTTTTCAAAATCATACTATTTTTAAACTTAAAACTGATTTAAAACGGAATTTAAAATCTTTTTAAAACTAATTTCATTAACTAAACAAAATTAAATAAGTGAATAAAAGCTTACCGGCGTGTTTGGTTGAGGGAGTGGCGTCACAGCTCGTTGGAGGGGGCCTGAGCAGTGGTCAGCGGCGGGCAGGTGGTCTTTAGGCGGGGGTGTCGCGGGTTCCTTGGGGTTGGAGGACTAGGGCTTTTAGATGAAGGAGGAGAGAGCCGTGAGGAGAGAGGAGGGGCTAGGGGGTCGGCCGGAGGTGGCTGGTTGTGGTGGAGAGGCGGCGAAAGCAAGAGGCAAGGTGGGTTAAGGGTTTGCTGGCGCGGTGGGTGACTGGGCTTTCGAATTGGATGTGGGGAGAAAGGCGGTGGAGCTGTAGAGGGAGGAGGAAGGGGATCGGAGGAGGGGGGCCCTCGCGCTGGCGGCGGTCGCGACGGTGGGAGGCCTGGGTATCGACGAGAACGAGTTGAGCGGGTTTTTTTTTTATTTCTTTTCCAAGTTTTCGATCTGAGTGGAAATGTGAGGGAGAGAGAATGAACATAGGGGATTTATAATATTTTAATTATTTTATTATCCACTTAGAGTTGACTTTTCTTTCGAATGCCAAATCGAACCCAACGACTGTCGCCCCTAGCTAATTACCCCCATTCCGAACACAATGGGATACGTATCGAAGGCTGATTCGATCATTTCGACCAGTTTCCGTCAAAGTCAACATATAACTCTATATATTGAATTTGAACACGCATTTCAATTTACTGGGGTCACATACTAACCCTAAAAATTCCCGAAAAATATTTTCTAGCTTCGTATTGACGATACTGTCCTAACAAAACTAATTTCGTCGAATTCTGAGACAGTTTGATAAACGGCCATTTTCCAGTCGATTAAAATCAACTGAAACTGGTTAAACGCGTTTTCCTTTGCCACACTCACATATTGATTCGAAAACTTATGAATTTTGAAATCTAGCAATAACTTGACATCCCGGATCCAAAAAAAGTGGTTTCGTCGGAAACCGAACTCGTTTGCAAAATTTCCATTTTTAATGGCCAGAATTCCATAGCGACTATTCTGAATTTTCAACTGGGCATAACTTTTTAACCCTGCTATGAAATTTCAATTTTTCAGATTCGTTGGAAAGATATTCCCAATTAGATTCAAATATTTTTGGTTTCGTTAAAATCCGGTTTATTTTGAATCCTGTACATTCATTTGAACTTTGAAATCGAATTTTCGAACTACCGCGCCATTTTCAATTCCTTTTATAATTAAAATAAAATATTTATATTCTAACAACGATTCAAATAAATCTATACATTATAATTCTATTCAAAATAAATTTCTCGTCGTTATTATTTAAAATAATTCATTTTAAATATTCAAAATTCACTAAAATTGCCAAAATAAAAATTTCAAATTGGCTCAGAATTTCTGGGTTACTACATAGTGTTTTTAATAAGTCTATCCACTATAACCCGTACACTCGTGTTGCTCTTCCTCGATCTGGGCAGTCCACCAATAAAGTCTATAGAGATGCTCTCCCATTTCCATTATGGGATATTCAAGGGTTGAAGTACTCTGCCAGGTTTCCTTTGTTCAGCCTTGACATGTTGACAAGTCAATGATCAGGCCACGAACTCTGTCACATCTTTCTTCATGCCAATCAAATGAAAAACTCACTTCATATCTCAGTACATCTTGTTACCTCCTACATGGGTAGTCATCCGAGAGTGATAAGCCTCCTCAAGAGCTGATCTCAGCAAATCCTTAACTCTGGGAACACACAATCTCCTATCTCATCTTAGCTACACATTCTTGTCCATGGAATATCTAGTTAGATGACTAGAGGTCTCCCCTTTACCGAGACTATCCAAGATGTCCACTAAATGTTGATCCTCTTGCTTTGTGAATCCAATGTGCTCCGAAAGAGTAGGTCGCACCTCCAATGATGCCAACAAACCAAGTGTAAAATCCGTAGATGGCCTAAAATCAAAGGTCATTATAAACTCCAAGCTCTGCATCTCTACGAACAAAGGAGTCAAGGTCACCCTTTTCCTACTCAACACGTCAACAACTACGTTACCCTTGCTTCAGGTATAAGCTATCTCAAAATCATATGACGCAAGGAATTACATCCATCGTTGCTGCCTTAAGTTGAGATCCTTCCACAAGAAAAAATATTTGGGCAACTTGTGATCCGTGTTGAGCTCAAATCTTTGTCCAAGTAGATAGTGTCGCCAAGACTTAAGTGCGAACACTATTGCAACCAACTCCAAGTCGTGGGTGGGGGTAGTTCTTCTCATGAACTCTCAATTTCCTATTTCCATAGCAGATTACCATATCTTCTTGCTTCAACACAACACCCAATCCCATGCCACAAGCATCTGTGTAAATCGTAAGCACCTAGCTACCATCGGGAAAAGTCGGAATGGGGGTTGATGTCAGAGCTATCTTTAACCATTGGAATGCATCCTCACAATCAATGCTCCAAGCGAAATCCATATTCTTCTTTATCAGATGGATGAGCGAAGCTGATATTCGTACAAAGTCCTTAATGAACTTCCTATAATACCCCGCCAATCCAAGGAAACTCCTTACCTCTATCGCATACTGAGGGGCTTTCCAATCTTGAACTGCAACAACTTTAAAGGGGTCCAGCTCTATCCACCCTTGGAGACTACATGCCCTAGGAACATTACTTCATTTCTCCAGAAATGGCACTTAGAGAATTTAGCCTTAACCTGATGTGATCCGAGTGTATTGAGGACTTCCTCTAAGGGTCTTACATGCTCTTTCTCACTCCTCAAGAAAACAATAATATCTTCACGAACTTGTTCAGATACTCCCTACACATTCGGCTTATTAATCCACGAAGTATAAGGGTGCATTGGTCAGCCCAAAAGGCATGACCAACCACTCAAAGAAACCATTCGGAGTTCTGAAAGTCGTCTTATCAATACTATCATCCGCTACCTTAAGCTAATGAAATCTCATGGCTAAATCCAACTGTGAGAAAACCGAAGTGCCTACTAGTTTATCAAACACGTCATCAATTGTCGGAAGTGGGTGCCTATTCTTCTTGGTGAGCTTATTCAACTCTCTATAGTCCACGCATGGATGGAGAGAGCCATCTTCCTTGGTTGCAAAAGACGAATAGAGCTCCCGACTCAGAAATGCTCCAATGGATCCTTTCTTAAATAACCCACCTACTTGTCTGCTAAATTCCCTCCTCTCCTTAAGAGCCATGAGGCGCACTGGTAAAGTGATTGGTTTTGCATTCTCCACCAAGTAAATCCGAAAATCTATCTCTCATCTGGGAGGTAATCATCTAACCTCGTCGAACACGTCCGAAAAACCGCTAACTATGGGTACTGATTGAAGATCGTCAACAGAAGCATTAAGAGAATTTAGGAAACTAAGAATAACCGACCCTCGTGGGTCACAAGAAATTTCGAGAGTTCTACCTTAGCACGTTAGAAGTCTAACAGCTCTCCTATGACAATAAAGAATGACACCATACGTGGCTTGCCAATCCATTCCTGGAACTAATCTGTAATCCATAAAACCAAGAACATATGTGTCGCATTCAAATTTGAAGCCCATAACAAAAATTCTCAAACCTCTACATATCATAGATAAATGAGTCGTTCCTCCTATGGGGTTTGAGACTACAATAGGATCAAAAATGATACTAGTGTTTAGGTATAGATTATCTACCCCATAATTGGATATGAGTGGACGAGAAGCACCAGAATCAAACAGAGTCCTAACAGGAGAGTCAAAAAGAGAAATTAAAATTTCCATGGTCACTTTTCTACCACGATCCGATCCACTAGCCTCGAAAGCATACTTAGATGATCAAGCCTTCTGTCCTTGCTTGTTAGGATATTGCTTTGTAAATGTCCAACTTGACCACAACTGAGGCAAGCGTTCTTCGTCTTCTTACAGTCTCTCACAAAATTCCCCAAACTTCCATAGCCATGGCACTTAATTTCTGACTTGATTTGTACCTTATCGAGTTTTCCTCCTTTCTTAGCTATGCCCTTCTTGGGCCACCATTTCTATTTCTCGGCCTTGGGTTTTTCCTCCTCGGCCGTAACTTCTTTCTTTTCCTTTTTATTGTCCTCGTGCATTAAAGACATGTCTACAAATCTATCAAAAGTTGCTCCCAACGGTACATGTGTAACAACCCAAATTCCGACAGACCGAATTTTTTTCAAAAATTCCATTATGCCGAAACTCGAGTTGGCTTTTCTGGTATCCTGCAGAAAATACAAAGATATAAAATATATTAAAGCTCATAAAACATCTCACAGCGGAATGGAATAAAATATAATATAATCAAATTTAGCCTTACCAATGGTAATAATATTGCGTGACAAGTGTCCAAAGCAATCATATCTCTGCCACAAACCTAACCCGCGAGTGTTTTATGAGGAGGGGGTCAGAACCCAAGTTCTGGTGACTGGACTAAATTACACAATCTAAAATAAACCTACATATACCATTTATTTGCATTACTCATTTATTAGATTGTTTGGGTTAATAGTGCTCAAGGCTTTACACACAGGTCGTACCCATCTACCTCCCAACAGATTAGCCTAATTAAGTATATATGTAGCTACCCCCAATATCAAGGTACTACTCATGGTGCCCATCTCCAATGGTCCCCACCGTCACGAGACGGAAGCGTATGTAACTCTCATCCTACGCCGGAGCGACATAAGGATCTCCATAAATTATGCTACATATGTAACTATAATCCTATGCCGGAGCGACGTACAGACTCCATAAAACTATGCCATGTTTCACACAAAACTACCATTGCCATGCTACGTAAGCATACGGACTGCCATATCTGAAACTCATCGGCCATGCTCGATCTTAACAAGGAGTAATACACTAGCGTCTACGATCCACCACCCGGTGCGGTGTGCATGTATCCTCACACGTACATATTGTCTATTGTACCCCGAGTTCTGTAATAGGGCTTCATCTGAATGCACGAAACTCGGTCCGGAGCTTTTCCATATCTGTATATGTCTGCTAAAGAGGACTAAAGTATAGATATCTAAACTAGGTCCTACATTTATACATTGGATATGGTCCCACCATGACCCCTCCCTCAACCAGTGAAAGACTACATCAAGAGCTAAGTGGCGTGCCCCTAGCAAACAATCTACATCCAAATTGGCGTGTCCCGCAACTAAAGTATCGATAGTGAAAGATCGATGGTCTATAGGTTTAGCTTTAGTCTTTCTGTATGACACTGACTGCTAATGACAGGTAACCGATGATTATTATCCTTAATTTGGTTTTGACCAACCTATCTGTAGGTAAATCGCCGAATCACCCCAATGCCATACCGTCACAGCCTTCTGATTGTCACAACCGTGCAGTCAAGGTATACTCACCGAGGGGTAACACGCAGACCCAACCCCTACGAGTATAGCCTGAGAATACACCGCAACAGGGGACCACCACGGAGTACCCTACCACATCCCTTGGAAGCCGCGTGCTTCCTTCAAATCCCGCAGAGCCAGCAAGCAGAATATCAGCAGAATAATCAAATGGACGTGCCCCTCTCGTGCCTCCAGACACCACGATGATCAACCGCGTTGGGTTCTTCACCTTCATATGTGTGGACTGGTCCAAGCGCATCATGTTAATGTACCATTATACCCTATGTCTAATCATTTAATTACGCGCTTGCTCTTCCTCGTCAGATTTCCAATTAACTTAGTTATTTTCAATAATATTAACTTCTATTTAAATTACCAAGTTCTCTCCAAGCCCCCTATATCCCTGAGGAATGGACCCCTTTATATAACTTAACCCATTTAATTTCATTAATAAGCCCAGAACATGTATTCTCTAAATTGCAATTCAAGGTCTATAATCTACAATCTTCTTACATTATTACCCCGTCATTCATCATCCAATTTCAGGTTTACAGGTACTCAGGCTTACAAGTTACAATAACATGTTATACTAAATGTGTCATTAAGTAAATCTTATCACGATCAATGGGTTATTAGTTAACATATTACTTAATTTATAATTAAGTATAACTTATTTCATTCCATAAGTCTCCTTACTTCATTCAGTCTTATGCCGCCTGAGAGGGCTTCCTCTTGTTATTAATTTCTCTTATTAGACTTCATAATTCCCTTTTTTAAGTTTACTAATAATAAACCTACTTCATTATTTCTCATTAACCATGATTTGGTTTAATACATTCTCTTGTTATTATTTACTTAGTTCTTTTAGATAAGGTTTATTAATAAGTTTCTTTCCATTTATTGTACCCTTCATTATAATTCCTACTTGTCCCTAGGACAAGCCTACCTATTATATTATATTCCCTTAATATTATCACTAATAATAGGTTATATTCCCTGTTCATCACATTTTCCTTGCTTCTTTAATGTTAACCAAATTTTACTCTTGTAATATCTCACATTAAGTCGACCACTTGTGGATGCTGGATTTGTCTGGTGGTTCTGGGCAGACTTCTACCACAAGTTGAACTTAACCTCGTGTCTTAGTACCATTATTTACAATTATATGTACGTTTATGCACCAGACCTCTCACATTAAGATAACCACTTGTGGATGATGGATTTACAGGGCGGTTCCAAGTAGGCTTCTACCACAAGTTGAACTTAACCTCATGTCTCAGTGTAGTTACTTGCAATTTCCTATTTACTATAGATTTTCCATACAACTTAGGCATATTCATTCTTCCAAATTTTACTGTAATTCAATTTACAACCTTTTTGCATACTAATATTCTTAAACAAATATTAATGTTTATCATAAATTCCATAATTACTGCATTTACAGTAGATTCCCATTCAGACATATGATTAATGGAAACAAGCCTTATACAACAGAAGCGTTCTCAGCAGATTTAATCTCAGTTCCCCTAATTATTCGCAATTTCACTATAAGTTGACATGCAATATCCAATTAACAGGTTATTAGAAAAGATCTATATGCCATGGTAATTGTTTCCATGTATTCTAACAGGTTTAATATTCAAGTTCCACAATGATCAATTGTTAAGCAGATTATATATAATAGGGAATACAAATGATAAATATACTGTTATTTAAAATGGTATAATTTAGATACACTCACCTAATGGCTTTCCAATCCGTGAATCTGAACCGGATATGTTATTCCATGGTCTTCCAAACTGAATATATAGTCTATATAACCATGGATTCACAAATCTAATACTAAAGAAGAGTTAAAAGAGAAAGAAACCTATATAGACTAGATTCAAGGACTTACCTTACACTAATCGGAATTCTAAACACTGATTTGCATATATATATATATATATATATATATATATATATATATATATATATATATATATATATCCTCCACGCGTTGCCTCCAGTTTGAATAACTTTGAATTATATTTATATGTAAGCCTCTTATGTATATACAAACTTCTAAGGTTCATAACTTATTCATATGTTGTCCATTTTACGCAAACTTGGGGTCTATCTGAACCAGAATTCTGAGATGACCATAATGGTACAGCCGATTTTATTTAATTCAGAATATCTAATTAGTTAATATTCATTTTGTTGTTTAAATAAATGTGAGGTGTTACAACATGCGTCAGTGCTAAATCTTGCAGTGGTTATTGTAATCCTTTCGTGAACCTCAAAGCCTTCTAATGAGGAGTTTCACCGATTCTAATCCAGATCTCATTAGTTGATTAAAGTTGTTAACATATTCCTTTATAATCATGCTACTTTGCTTCAAATTCAAGAACCTCTCCATTTACATTCCTTCCTCCACTTGCGGTAAGAATCTCATTTTGAATCTAGTCTTAAATTTATCCCAAGGGGCCACCATTTGTCCGGCCTAAATCACTTCCCACCAATACGATGCTACATTCTTCAGTTTCCAAGAACCAATTATTTTTTCTACTATCATCGAGCTCCAACAAGTTAAATACAATCTTCGTCTCCCTAAGCCAATTGTGCACATCCACAAAACTCTCAGTACCATGAAACGGCTTGCCTCCCATCGTGTAGAAATCCTTAAAAAGCTTAAAGAAGTTGACTATAGGGTTGGGTTGAGCTATTGCGGCTACAGCTGGGGGAGAGTTATTTTCTTGCACTCCGGTTGGTTTCATAGATTCTATGTATCTACGGACCGGTCAGAATTGGAATGCCCACGGGGAAATTAAGAGCCCCAGACATGCTGAAAAGAGAGGAAACAAGGATTCAGAAAGAGAACAAAGGAATACTGTTAAATGACTTGAGGGGATGTATTTTTCAAAAATTCGTTTTATTTGAAAATATTTACTACGAAAAAGCTTTTTCAAAAACTTTTTCTCTGATCTTGTAACCTTAGGCTTTGATACCAAATGTGACACCTAAGATCCCTTAATGTCACTTATATGAGAATGCATTAAGTTTCGTGAAACGCAATAATAATACAGAGACTAATTAAACAAGATAGAATTTAAAATGCAGCGCAAAATTTAAATTTTTTATTTCAAATAAAATATGGCATTACATTTTTTGAAATAAACCATCAATGTTAAAACTATAAGTATAAGTCTCATAAATCATCGTCAGAGTTCAAAAACCTATAAATAATATCCCTTGTATGTCATAACAATAAACATAGATAGATAAACTATAGAAATACATAGAAATGAAAGCAATCCAAGTCCAAGCAGAATAGAATCACGGTCACAGCTATTGTCCACCACCACTCTGAGAACCTGAGTGGGAAAGGAAGAGAGAGAAGGGAAAACAAAATAGGTCAGACATAAAGTCTGGTGAGTTCCAGTGATTTTCAGCAATAGGATAAGATAGGGAGTATCAAGATGCTTAAATAATGCTGAACATGAAAATGCAGTAAATAAACAAGTATGAAGTAAATGAGATAACATGATAACGAGATAACAAGATAAGATATGATCACGTACGCTTCTCATTCATATCCTAAGAACAAGTTTTTACACCACTACTAGATTATTGTGGTTTGGTGCTACCCTAATTACTACCTATGCGATTGGCTCACTACTACGCAAATATTTTGTGGCAGCCATGACATTAGGTGATATCAGTTTCTAACCCGTCAACTATAAGACACATACCTATTCACTGGTGTTACAGCATCTTTGTTTCTCCCATCGGACCCATGCGCGCTGATGACTCTATCTGAATGCGCCGTACCCACCATTCACCTTTGAACCTCTTACAATTCAGATCAGTAAAGTGTGCCCTGACCCGTGCCTCGTGTTAGGCCCCTCTCTATGATACCAACATGGATACTGACCGATACGGGTTCCACACAGCAAGATTGACACAAGCCACCCCTAGGCTTATGCCCCCATACATGGATTTTTCGAGTGCTAAAACTGGATATAAATAGCAAGATGTGGGACTTCTTGGCTTATTAATTAACGGGTTTAACTTAGCAGGTTTAAGTTCATTAATAAGCATGATTGTAAATGACATTTCCTACAAAATGTTGTTCTATGTACAACCCCTTCCCCAAAAAGACAAGCACCTGCTCAGATGTATATATAGATATATGAAGTAACTTATTTTACTTAATTACATCTAATCCTCCCAACATGTTCTACTTAATTATTAAATTAAGTTCAACGTATTCGGATTAACATGTTTTGCATATTATCCCAATTATACATTCATTGGATTCCATGTTTCAACATGCCTAATTCTCCTTTTTACTATCATTATAAGTTATTCTAATTTAACCCAATTCTAATATGAATAGCGTTGGCATTTGATGGCCTAGGCATAGCGCAAAATAGAAAAGGAAAAGAAGAAAATATAGGTTCAACTCAGAAATACATAAACTGAATAAATAGGCATAACGCTATAAATAAAACTAAGATAGAAAAAGGGGTAATAGGGATATACATTGGTAACCGACCTTTTGGTCCAGTTCCCAAAAGTACACTAGACACACTCGACTCAACACGTCTCATGACGTCAAACCCGAAGTGTCGCCAATACACCATGAATTCTAGATCGAGAGAAGTCACGCAAGTGCGCGCCTCATGGCTCCTAAAAAACATGCACCAATCACACTTTCATATCCCACAAATAAAGGATTCAAACCCATAACCTTCGTACTCCTCAGTCCCAATATTTAGAAGCCCGCCACGATAATAACACATTTAACGTACCTTACAGGTTACGAATTTCGTACCCCAGGGTACGAATTTAGTACCCTATGGGGTATGAAATTCGTATCCCATGGGTATGAATTTTGTACCCCATGGGGTACGAAATTCGTATCCATAGAGGGGTGCGTGTTTTCCAGGGATGGTGAGAGGGTTCCAAAATCTACATGTGTGTCTTCTGGGATCCAAAGTGTACTGTTGTGGTCCCCACCTACCTACTCCCAACTAACCACTCCACTATAAATACCCCTAAGCTTGCACTTCAAAGAGGTTGAAAATTGGTTGATTTGATACCTCTTGAGAGCTCCAAGTGACCTCTTCAGTGGCACCCTTGCTTTGAGGAAGAAGGATAAAAATGTCTTTCTCCCAACATTCATATATGATAATTACGACATCAAAATACATAGAAATGTTTGTAAAAGATGTCATAAGATAGCCCGAAGCTTGTAATTCATTATTATCAATAAAATATCAGCGACTCTTCCAAAGTGGACGTAGACCCCATATGGGACTAAACGACTATAAATCTATCATGTTATTTACTGCTTCTGCATTTATATTTCCACGCGAAACTATATTCTTAAGTATTTAAGAATCTTGGGTGTTTACGACATATTTTGTCATCAACATTCTGGTGCTTTCACTTGGAAACTTGAACTCAAGTGTTTATCGCACCTCTCTATCTGGATTTCGACGTGCTTTAGGTTCCTTCCATAACTTGCCGCCGAGTCCACTTACGATGGTAAAGTGAACAAAGAATCAGATAATCGGCTCTTCTACTGCAGCCGAAGCTGGAACATTTGAGCAACCTCAGCCGACAGATATCCCGACCGAAACAGATACCCCTCTTCCTATGGACCCCGAAGCCCTCGTAACCCAAGCACAGGTCCACGCGCTTGATAAGAATTATGAAAATACAGCTCTAAAACTAAACAAGCATTGGAAAATAACATTAACCTTATGCGCCAACTTCAAGAAAGTCAATGCATCATCGCTCGACTTCACCTCGTTCAGAACAACACCCGACCGCGGCATACTATATCTAAAATCTCTTATTCTGAGTCAAGGGGCCTACATCACTAGCAGAAACGACAACAGAAATGGAAACGGTGATCGAACCATTGTCACTTATAGCGGTGGGACATAGTTCCATGACCACTCCTGGTTGATTATCAACGACGAACCGGGTCCGAGTAACCGACCCTCTCCTCGGCAGAACCCAACTGTCGCTGCTCAAAATCTGGGGGCTCTGCTTCCGGCGGTCTAGCAAGCCCAGGTCCCCCCAGATCAGGATGCACGCTAACCTCCTCAACCTCGTCATCCATACCAAAACTAAATCATCGGTCAACAACATGGGAGATTACGAGCCTGATGTGGATCACAGAAGGCGCCCACATAATAGAACCCCCGAAGTTTGCCAAAACCAATTCATTCCACTAGGAGACCCCCATCCAGCATATCTCCCTGACATGGTCTGAAGGATCAGGAGAGATATGTGAGGGAATGCCAATGACTCGTGGAAACCCACTTGAGGTGCAATCCCTTCACTAGGATCGTACATGAAGCTGAATCGCCCGGATGCTTCAACATACCATATATGGCGTTCTATGATGGCACGACTTATCCCTGTGCCTTCCTAAACTTCTATGAGTGGCAGATGGACTCTAGCCAGGCCACCGACGCAGTCAAATGCAAGTGCATCTAGTCTTCATATCAGACACAACCCTGCTTTGGTTCTCTCATCTTCCACTTCACTCCATCAACAACTTCGGCCAGCTAGTCACAGAAATGGTTAGCAATTCAGAATGCACGTTCCGAGTCCGAAGAACGCCTTTGCCCTATCCAATCTTTACCAAGGGGCTACATAATCTCTAAAAAGCTATCTTGCGTGATTCAATACCGCCCTCGTCGAGGTCGACCATCCGGAGCCTCGCACCATACTTTTCTTTCTTGTTAAAGGTGTCCTTATCTCTAAATTCGGAGCCTGGATCGACAAAATCAGCCTAAGAGCCTAGAGACTTTCTATGGAAATGCTGGATAGTACATGTGCCAAGAAGAAGCAAGACTTAATTGAGCTTCTCTGACCACCAATCCAATAACCCACAGACAAGCACCGTCGACGACAGTACCAAAGGGAAACAGGTTGGAGAATGCTTCGACAATGGTAAAGGAGCAGTCCCCTACAAGTCAAAGCCGAACTTCGGCAAGAAAAGTGGTCACAACAACAATCAAGCTCCTGTAGATCCAAAAAAGCATGACCGCTTCTGTAATTATAAGGTTTACACTCCTCCGAATCAAGACATGGAGACAATCTATTTGGAAATCTGCAATACGATCCAGTATAACAAGTCAAATACTAGAGAATCCACTGACCGTGAGAAAAATTCCGGTTGATACTGTAGATTCCATGACATGTATGGGCACAATACTAACGACCATCGCCACCTCAGAGATGCGATTGAAAAGCTCATCCGCGAGAACTGCATGGAACAGTACATTCAGGATCCCACTCCTCCATAGGCAACTTCGGACCCTCCAATGCCCGCACTTCAAGCACATGCAAACGCGGCCCCAGGGCCATCTAACTAAAGGTCACATGGCATCGTGATCAATATTATTTGTAGTCAACCTTAACCACACACATGACAACTTCCATAAGATGGAGGAATATGCTAACTCCATAAAGCATGCCACCTACGAATCCTACTCCATATTGGACGAATTTTCCCCTGCCAAGCTCCAAAAGACAATGAGGGACGATATCATCTTCCGTGAGAGAGATTCCACGGGCATCGATATTCCAACTATTGACCCTTTCGTCATATCTGCCCAGATCGGATCAGCTTTCGTCCGAAGAATCCTCATCTACTAGGGAAACTCGGTCAACATCATCTTCAAGGAGGCCTATGAATAGATGAAACTTGAGGCCAAGGACTTGAATCCCTGCCATGCCACAATCCATGGTTTCAAAGAATCTCCCAACCACCCAGTGGGCATGGTCGACCTTCCCATAGAGCTTGGAGAAGGGGATTGGACCCGAGTCTGATTCCTCACATTTGTGGTTATCGATGTCATCTCTCAGTACAACGACTTCTTTGGACGTCCCTTCTTTGCATAGTTTCGAGTCTACATGTCACCATGGTCTCTCCTAATGAAGCTCTAGATAGAGAATGAGATCGGTACTATCAAGGGTGACTATGCAGCAACTCGAGATCGTTACACAACAGAATGGAAGAACGCACGCAATAAGGACAAAGGCAAGATCGTGCCTCCACCAAGACTATATCCGCATAGAAAGCAAAGGCGTCTGAGCCTCGGCTAAGGTGCCACTGCCGTCTTTCCAACGATCTCGATCCAAGGGAGGACGAACAGCTAGATTCCGGAAGGGATTCACCAGTTGAACCTACATCGGATGTTCCGGTCAGCCCTGACGACCTGACAAAGGTTTTAAAAGTTGGATCGCAACTCTACCCCGCAGTAAAAGAAGATCTTATGGAATTCTTGAAGGTCAATCTCGACGTGGTTGCTTGGATCCACTCTGACATGTGAGGCATCGACCCTGTAGTTGCTTGTCACATGCTAGCTCTCAACCTCCGGTCAAACATAAACGACGATTCTTGGGAATCAAAAGATCAATTGTGCCTAAAGAAGAAGTAGATAGGCTTCTCAACAACAATTTCATCCGCGAAGCCAACTACCATGAATGGATCTCTAGTCTAGTCCTGGTTAAGAAAGCAAATGGCAAGTGGAAAACATGTGTTGATTTCTACGACTTAATAAGGCATGTCCGAAAGACAGCTTCCCACTTTCGAAAATCGACCAGTTGGTTGATTCAACCGCCAAATGCAAGTTTCTATCCTTCATGGATGCCTACTCAGCCTACAATCAGATTTCGATGTGCCTCCCCAACCAGGATCATACTTCTTTCACAACCGACCTCAGGTTATATAGATATCGCATCACGCTCTTCGGTCATAAGAACGTAGGAGCCACGTATTAATGACTAGTCAACTTCATTTTCAATGATCACATCGGAAGATCCATTGAGGTATACGTGGACGATATGCTTGTAAAATCAAAGATATCGAACGACCCTTGACCTCTCCGAAATGGTCGATGTCCTCCTCCAATATGACATGAAAATCAATCCCTCGAAATGCTCCTTTGGCATTGCGTATGGCATCGTAGTCGTGATCATCACTCTAGTGGAGCGCTTAATATGCTATGCTTTAAGACTCAACTTCCCATCTACCAACGACAATGCAGAATATGAGGCCTTGATCGCTGGACTTAGAATTGTAATCAAACTTAACATCAAGTCCATCCAGATCTACTCTGACTCACAGCTCATTATGTGTTAGGTACAGAGGGAATACCAAACAAGGGGGCACAGTTTGCTCCCTACCTTGCTTGGGTTCACTAACTACTCACCAACTTCGACCATTACATCGTCACGCATATCCCCCGGGAACAAAACGAAAGAGCAGACTCATTAGCCAAGCTGGCCAGCTCCGAGGATGCATAAATTATGGGACTCGCCCCGGTCGAAGTACTTGATTCTCCAAGCATTGATCAGATGCAGACAGACTCAGTAGCAGCAACGGAGATTGTAGCTGAACCCTAGTCTTGGATGATGCCAATCAAGAATTACTTGCAACATAGAACCCTCCCAGTTCGCTACAAAGAAAGATGAGCACTCACTCGACAATCACCTCGCTACATCATTCTGATGGAATGCTTTATCGTAGAGGTTTCTTTGTCCCATTACTTCGGTGTATAGCCCACGCCGACACCGACTGTGTACTAATAAACGTGCACGAAGGCGAGTGTGGCGACCACATTGGGAAAAACCACGGTAAGAAATATCATCAGGCATGACCACTTCTGGCCCACACTCGATCAAGACGCCGCAAGCTACTCCACAAGTGCGACAAATGCCAGCGATTCTCAAAGATCCCAAGAGCCCTACCTACCGAGTTAACGCAAATGGTCAGTCCTTGGCCGTTTTCCATGTGGGAGATAGATATCATTGGGACTCTTCTAATGGAGAGAGGTAGGGAACGTTACTCCATCGCCGCGGTTGATTACTTCACCAGCCGAAGCTCTCGCTACACTCACTAACAAGAAAGTAATCAATTTCGTCGTCTGCAATATGGTCACCCGCTATAGAGTCCCCCAGCCCATCATCTCAGACAATGGAACCTAGTTTGAGAGCACAGAATTCAAGACTTTCTGCCCACGGCACAACATCGAAAAGAGATTGTCGACAGTGGCTCAACCTTAGATCAACAGCAAGTCGAGGATGCCACCAAAGTGATTAAATCCATTATCAAAAAGAGTCTAGCAAAAGCCGGGGGTTTGTGGGCATACGATACCCCTTTGGCCCTATAGGCCTATCAGAAAAACCATAAGTCAACAGCTGACCACACTCCATTCGCCCTTACCTATGGATCTGAAGTCGTCGTTCCCGTTAAGCTAAGGCTTCAATCTCATCGAGTTACTTATTTTGATTCAAAAACCAATCAAAACTTGATTTTGGAGTCGCTTGATTTGCTCGAAGAAAAAAGGAATGAGGCTGAGCTCAGAGCTTCCGCTCAGCGCCAACGAGTAACCCGATACTTCAATTCCATGGTCTGCCACAAGAATCTCAATACCGGCGACCTCATCCTCAAATGGATCTTTCCCTCACCGACTGGCTTCAGTCCTTGTTGGGAAGGTCCGTACGTCATATAACGAAAGCTTGAAAATGGAACCTTCAAGTTGGCTATCGTAGACGGATCCGAGCTCCCAAGGGCATGGAACAACGAACATATTTGTTGCTAATTCACAAATATGTTCAAGCTCCCAAGGGCATGGTACCGCCATCCGAGTCTCAGACTAACAAAGAAGACGAGAACTAATAAGTCTGAATTGGAACCTTGAGCACGGGAGCTGGTACCACCACTCGAGTCTCGAACCAACGACGAGACCGAGTATAAAATAACGCCACTCGAGTCTCGAACCAACGACGAGACCGAGTACAAATAACACCACTCGAGTCTCGAGCCTATGATGCGACCGAGTCTAAATAACACTACTCGAATCTTGAACCAATGACAACAACCGAGTATAAATCATTCAGCCACCAAGTCCCTAGACATGGGGAGCCCACTAGCCAAGCTGATGTGATGCCGACCACTCCCGCGGCTCCATCGGACCCATAGGGTCAGGATCCGGGAACCTCTCGAACCTCTAACTAACGATAAGACTGAGGATAAATTGTTTTATTCTTAAGTCTCTAGACTTAGGGGAATCCCACTCGCCAAGCCAGTGTGATACTGACCACTCCCGCGGCTCCATCCGACCCATCGGGATAGGATCCAAGTACCATTTGGCGAATAAACAATGCCCTCGCGCTATAAACCCAAATGAATGACATGAGAGCCAAAAAGGACGAATTCAAGAGGTCCATGCCATCTCACATCTTAGGACTAACGGACTCTGGGTGGTCCAAGGGAGAGGGCACCTAACCTGGATTTGTCGCACCTTGGGATTCTTGAACATAGGAAACCCCATGAGTACAGGACGTTGGAAAGCATAAGATGAACATTCAAACACTTAATGTGAAACGCGATTTAAGAAAAATTAACTAATATTTCCTTTTCACATATGAAAAGAAACCTACCTATCTAATATCTTTCTTTCTAATGACAGAATGTACATGAGAACCACACTATGCCTCCGAAGACCAAAAGCGAGGGCCTTACTTGCATATACTATTTGGCAGCATAACCAAAATATCTATAATATATGTGACTACTACTGATACTAATCATCCTTCTTCTTTCTTTTCTTATTTTGTATAGATTCAGCATTAGGTGGATCCCCAGTGATAGACCTCTTCCTTCTAGAACCACTCCCGCCTTTCCCTCCTCTTCCCTTTATGGGAGTGATGGACTCGTGAGAAATCAAGCTGCACTTTCTACCATCATCCTTGCCACTTGTAATCTCTGATATCTCCCCAAGAGTAATATATTTTAGTGATTTTGGGGCAGCACCAGAAGCGAGGGCCAACACAGCGTCACCCTCTCTAGAGCTTTCTTGGCCTCTAGTTCCGCCTACATCTTAGCCTCTCTGGCTGCCTTCTGATCAATTTGCTTCTTGGATTTGAGCTTCACAACATCATTTGCCTTGAGCTTCTTGTAAGTATCTGTAGCTCTCTGTTTGGCTTCGTCATCGACTTTTTTCTTCCTAGCCTGCTCGGTGACTCTCTCCATCACAGCCTCGTCAGCTGCCTTCTTCTTTCTGACCTCTTCGGCGGCCTTTTCTTTCTCTGCCTCGGTGGCGGCTTTCTTCCTCGCCACAGTAGTGACAGCTTTTTTCTCGGTATCCTGCCTAGCCTCGGCTAGGGCCTCCAGGATAGCAGCATCATCTTGCCTCCTCTTTTCCTCTTGCTCCTCGGACTGTGCCACCACCTTGTCTTTTTGGACCTCCACCATTTCCTGCATTATCGGTACATTTTCCTCCACTGGGCCCGTCACATGAATATACTGGCTAGCCACGACCTCCCCTTCTTCCAGATGTCCCTTATAGAGCTTGGAACCCAATTCAACATCTAAGAATGTGTCCATATGACCACTTTCCTCCCCAAATTGTAGTCCTTATTGTCCCAATTCCGACTCTGTTGTTTGGGGAAGTAGAGGGCAGAGTCCGTTGTCCGTCCACTCTAGGAGGTGATGCACGGTAAAAGCAAAACCATTTAGTCCACGAATTCGGTAATCACATCATCTTTGGGTATTCGTGGTAACGAAAGTTTACCTCCAGAAAGGAATAGTGCGGGTACGATATGAAGGGTGCTTGCTGTAGCAATAAAAGTGGATCCCGTCACTCACAATCCTGGATGTTCAGGGTCGTACTCAACTAAGACCTAACTGGGATTGTGGGACTGCTGGTTGTGGCGAACGCTGGAGCAGGCGGTAGATAGGAGCTTCCCTCCATAAATATTTGAGTGATGACCACACTCTCAGTAGTTACAAACTTTCCAATCTCGGCAGCACGCTTTGCTAACCTCTCCCTCGCGGCATCCTCCTGTAGAAATCTCCTCCCTTCCTCCAGTTTATTATGCTCCTCCTCAATCAAGAGATCTATCATCAACTTATTCTCATTTAAAGATCCCACATCCACTTGATGTAGCTAAGCCTCATACGACATCAACCTTTCCCATGTTTGGGCCAGCATCCAAGGGTAGTCTCCAACCTACGAGATTCCACAAAATTTTAAGGCCTTGATGTGAATATTTCGGATATGCTCCTATAGGGGCACCTCCACCTTGACCTCTACATCCTCGATCTTCTCCTTCAAGCTCTCCACTTCCCTCTAGTGCTCAGCTATCAACCCATCCACCTAGCTCAATATGTCCTAACTACTGGCGTCGGCCTCATCCTTCTCCTTCTTAGCCAATTCCAGTTGCCTCCTCAACTCAACAACCTTCTTTTGAAGCTTCTGAGTCCCCTTGTTCTCAGTTTTCAGCCACTCGTTCTCCTTCCTCAGGGCCTCATTATCCATTGAAGTTGGGATACCCTTTCATTGTCCTTCTCGAATTGGGTATTCACCTCTACTAGTTTGGCTTTATCCCTTTCTAGGGTCGTATTCTCAATTGTTAATGAGGCCACCGTATCCTTGAAAGTGGAATCTGCATGCTCTGCCTCCCTTTTCAACTTTGTGTGCTCCTCCTTCAGCTTCGCTGTTTCAATGACAAATGATTAACATTCATGTAATCTGCTACAAACTGAGAAACAGTCATATCGCAAGGATGGATCTTACCTATCTCTTTCTCTAGATGACGGACGGTGGTCCGCTCAGCATCTATGGTTAACCCACAGCTCTAGATTTCCACATTATTCTTCCTGATTAAACCCGAAAGATTTATGGAATATTTCGTAAGCTTTTTAGCTTGGAAGTATGTGGCCCTTACCTGCATCCACACCTCTTTAGTATCTTCACGGGAAATCGGGCTGATGTCGGGAAGGAACATTAGTTCGTCAAAATAGTGATGAGGGAACTTCTACCTTGAGAAGGTTTTCCTCTCCTCAATGGAAATATTTTTGGTCTCGGGCACCACCATATCCTACTTCTTCTTCTTTGCTATTTCTTTCTTCCTCGAATAGCGAAGTGTCGACTCTTTCCCTTTAGTGACTTGGGTAGGTGCAAAAGGCGCGACGTGAGGAGGGGTTGTTAACGAGGAATGTTTGGTACCCGCCACATCGAATCGGGAGTCTGTCCTGAATGTCCGAGTAGGAGGTGGAGGAGTCAGAGACAATCGAGTTCATTATCTGTGGTAGTATTCGTTGCTACGATCATGTAAATGTGGAGGTTCATTGAACAAACTAGTCTCTCTTATGAAGCTATCAAGAAAGGCACTTCTCGAAGGTCGGCGACTCCATGATCCGTAACCACGACCTCTACCTCTAGCCATATCACCTGCCAAAGAAACAATTTAAGGTATAGACTCAAACACCCTACACATACAAACAAATGTTGTTTCATGCAGTCTATATGAATGTGTATCCTAAGTGTCCTCTTAACAGACCAGATAGTGGTTCGCCCGAAGAAGTGATCTCCTCCGCAACTAAAGTTAATTCTTCCATTCTTATGGCACCAGGCCAGGGAAACATTTCTAGCGGGAGTTTGTTAAGCACGTCATATTGACCCTCTTCCACAAGCGAGGCAGCGGCCTCAGAGGAGTTACAGGAGACTGCAACATGGTCAATGCTCCTACACTTACCTCATCTATTGCAGCCAGAACAGAAGCAGTCGATGGGCCCTCGCCCTTGGCAACTGTCTCTTCATCGCCAATCTCGCCTCCGCCAGTTCCCTCCTGAATCTTCGCTGCTCTGTATGGCTTAGGCCCGACCGGGGACGTTTTCCTTTTTCGGCTCAAAGAACCCGCTTCTTTCCCAGTCTCTACTTTCCTTCCATCTTTGGCAATGGTCGGCCTAATTGTCGCCCGATCGTCGGGAAGCAACCATGCACGACGAAGATCGTCTTGACTTAGAACGCTCTCGGTGGAATGTGACTCAACTGGAATCGCCAATAAAGATTCAAGGCGTTGTTGATACTCAATGTTTATAGGCGACTTAGGATTCCCTTTCATACAAAACAAAGTTAAACCTAAGTTTCCAAACCCGCGAGTTTCACAATAAAAGCAAAGTAGAGTTCTTACTTCCTTCCAACCATCTCCTTGCAAATCCAGGAGGACGACGCATAAAGAACCAGTCATGCTTATACACAGTCAGCTTAGGTTATTTCCCACTAAAGAGCTTGGTGTTGGGCGAAGCTTCTAGGAATTATTGAGACGGCGAGATATTAGCTCTCCTCTTTAATTGAAACAAATACCATATGTCCTCTACGGTGGGTTCTAACTAAAGGTACCCCCTATAGAGAATGTAAGTACCTAAATGGGAAGCATACGCATTTAGATGAAGCTGTTATGGCGCAAGGCGGAAGTGGTATAGCATATCCCAAATAAAATTGTTAGCCCGGGGCACGCACCCAGTAACACATACCTGCCTATTCCAGGCAGTGAACCCCCCCCCCCCCACCCGGTGGTGCGTGAGCCCTAATGTCCTTTCCGGGAGCAAGAACATCTCTTTTGGGAATACGAAACCGCAATGCCATGCACCTTACTACCGTTGCATCCATATACGATGGCACTAGATCCAATGGATTTTCAAGTATAACCACTCCCGCCAACATATCCGACACCACCAATGCGCTTCCCTCAACAATATTTACGTGCTCTAGCACCTCATGCTCGATCGGAGAGTGTTGTTTTTTCGGCTGCACCCCGTGATTAGACGCTTTTGGGTAACTTGTCGCCTGAGAAGGAGTGGGCCCTCTGGAAGTCTCAAACTCGCTACCCTTCGAGCTAGCATCACTAGTTGAATCAGATGTGTATGACGAACGCAACAGAGTCTCGGCTTCCGAAGTATGCTCTTTCATAGACCTTGTCTTCATTGCAAGCTATACTTTCAACATACCAGCATCAGATGTCGCAATTGTATAACCAATAACCCTCGTATTGGTGCAACTAACACGTGCGTGCAGTGTCCAGTAGTGCCATGCTAATACGGTTCATATTTAAAAAAACTTGGGATACAATGACGTTTGCAAGTCCCCGGGACTACAACCATCGCGTAGAGTGGCAACTACGTTATGATTAAAGTCGAAGGAGTAGTGCCTAACATTTTGATGGTCCAATCAAGGTCACAGTCCAAATGTATATGCTTTATTCCTATGTGCCTGGCTGAATCATCAATTCAATTTTGGTTACAGTAAACTTCAACCCAATCGTGTAGTGACGCACCTAAGGGAAAGCGGTATGGAGTTCGAGTCCCAAACAAGGATGGAGAAGTACGGAAAAAGTGGACTCGAAATGTCAAGGCCAGTAAGGACACTATACCCCTTTAGAGGTACAAAATCTCGTATCCCTTTAAGAGGTACAAAATTCCGTATCCCCTCTAGGGGGTTCGATATCTCGTATCCCTTATAGGGGTAAGAAATTTCGTACATCCCATAAGGGTTACGCAAATTCGTACATCTCTGAGGGGTACAAAAACTCATACCCCTCTGAGGGGAACGAATTTCCACCACTTTGGCCAAAACTTCGTCTCCCCCTTCTTTTTCCTCCTCCAACCCCGAACCCAACATCTTTTCCCTATGTTTCACATCTAGTCTCTCTCACCAGGATTCTGTCTGTCCCAAACTTCGTCTCTCATCAAGCACAAATCCCTACGCAAATCTTTGTCATCGCCTCAAGAGTCGACCTCATTTTCAGGCCCAAAATCCATTCATAAATCTCTCGGTAACCCAAGAGCACGAGCGCTTTTAGGCCATGGCGAGGTTCGACCCGAGATTGACCCAACAGCTAGCGCCAAGATCAACTCGAGATACAATCTGTAGTGATCGGATCTAAACTCGCATGTCTCCAAAAAAATTCGAATTCTAAGGTTTGGGTCCAAATTTGTGCAAAGTGAAAGAAGAAGGAAAAAGTGAGGAGGGGAGTTTGAGCTTATATAGAAAGAAGGAAAGGAGCGGGCTTAGCCCACTGACTCTTCGTATTCCACGATGGAACACGAGATCTTGTACCCTACTGGGGTACGAGATGTCATATCTCTATTTGGGATACGAGTACCTATAAAAAAGAAGAGAAAAACGATGTATTAAAATATATACATATATATAAATATGTGCATACATGCGACATCACACCGACAACAACTCATTTATAATATAAAAGAGAGTCGACAACTAACATTTACATTTATGAGTCAACAGGACTCTTCTACCAACACAAAGCACATCACGTCAAGACAAGACGTACTTTGGAAGGCAATTGTTAACCAGCCTTTTGGTATAGTTTCCAAAAGTATACTAGACACGCTCAACTCAGCACATATCGTGATTTCAAATTCTGAAGTGTCGCCAAAACACTAGGGAATTTAGATTGAGAGAAGTCGCGCAAGCGCGAGCCTCACGGCTCCTCAAAACCATGCACCAAACACTCTTTCGTATCCTACAAATAAATGATTCGAACCCATAACTTTTATACCCCACGGTTCCTAAATCTTGAACCCCACCATGACAATAACACATTTAACGTACCGCACGAGGTACGAATTTTGTACCCCACGGGGTACGAAATTCGTATCCAGAGAGGGGTACAAGTTTTCCAAGGATGATAAGAGGGATCTGAAATTTTGGGTCTGTGTCTTTTGGGATATGAAATGTGTTATTGTTGTCCCCAATTCCTACCTACTCCATAGCCACTCCACTATATGTACCCCTAAGCTTGCACTTCAAAGGGGTTGGAAATTTGCTGATTTGACACCCCTTGAGAGCTCCAAGTGACCTCTTTAGTGACATCCTTGCTTTGAGGAAGAAGAAGGACAAAAGTGACTATTTCCCAACATTCATATATGATAATTATGACATCAAAATACCTAGAAATGTTTTTAAAAAGATGACATGAGATAGTCCTGATCTTGTAACTCATTATTGTCAACAAAATATCAACGACTCTTCCAAAATGGACGTAGGCCCCATACGGGATCGACCCACCATAAATTTGTCGTGATATTTACTTGTTTCTGCACTTATATTTCCATGCGAAGCTATATTCTTAAGTAATAAGAATCTTGGATGTTTAGGACATATTTTGTTGTCAACATACATGTAACGGTGAAAAAACAGAAAACTAAGTAGATAACTGACAGTAAACCAATAACATATAAACTGTATAATTTTAGCTTTAGAATATTTACTTTCATAATACTTTTTAATTATCAAATCTAAAAATAAATAGAACTCACAGTGATTTGATTGTAATCAAGAAAAAGGTCTCTTTATATTGTTATTGTAGAAAAAGTAGAATTATCCTCTTTAATCTATGTTTAGGCGGCACCTCAGCATCTTCTTATTTTTATTTAGAAATAGTTTAGAGGAAGAAGAATGAGGAATGCATATGTATAGGAAAATAGTGAGGCCGCCAGCCTATTTATATATTAGCTAGGATAATTCTAACCATTAGATTTTAGGTTTTCAAATCAAACCGTACACCTCAAGCTGAGTCAGCGTATGAGCTTTGTGTATAAATCAGTCCAGATACAGAAGTAGGAACCTTCTCTGCATGCAGGTTGGTTGGCCCACCTTAATCTTTGTCGACACTAGATTCGACCTGCCTTAGACCTGAGTCAATCTATGTGTCGACTCGGTCGGGCCGGATCACCCATTGACCGTTGCTTTTCTGCGTTGTTTGTTTTATAATATATATATATGTATGTATGTATATATATATATATTATGTATATATTTTTGTTCAATCTTCTTAAGATCATAACTTCTTCATACTTAATCCGATTGCACAAACCACGTGTTTATCAAAACCAAAATTTCATAATGAACGCAACAGTAAAGTCCATTTTACCTACTTCTAAATATTTAATTAATTAATATTCATTTTATTATCCTCTTAATATAATTGCTATTTATTAAAATATGGGGTGTTACAAAACACCTCATTATGTGTCAACACAATAACTATCTAGAAGCAGGTGTGTTTGGCCAGACACGGATTCGTGCCTGACTCAAAGTGGGTCGACCCACCTTCTATGTGGCTCGACGTGTATGTCAACCCATATAGGTCCTGGGTCGCCCATTTACCATTGCACCATTCTAGTTTTCCTTTTTAAATTGTTTAATTTAATCTCAAACTTAGATTTATCTTATCTTGTTCATTTTTAATCCCATTTATGTAAACCATAAGTCTATCTGAATTAGAATTTTGTAACTACGCAATGGTGAAATCTATTTTATCTAGTTCTAAATATTTTAATTAATTAATATTTGATTTATTAGTTGTTAACCAACATTTTGGTCCGTTTACCAGAAGTAGTCCAGGCCCACACAACTCGGCCTGTTGCATGGCTCAACGGCCCAGAAGTGTTGTCAATATCATCAGGAATCAAGCTAAGACAGGGTCATGTAAGAATAGTCATCGCGGCTCGCTTAACTGCTCTCGGGCAATACAGGTCATAGATTAACTGAACACACTTAGGGTTGTGTGATCATCAAGGAGATCAAGGTTCTAGTGCCAGAAGACTCGATTCTGGCCTCTGGCAGAATGTCGCATCCCTCGGATGCGAGGTTCATCAGTATTAAGGACCACTCACCCGACACATGTCAACCACCTCCAAAGCTTGCGCAACACGCACCGATCGATTCCAGAATCAATCCTTGGCTCCACCCATGCCTCTCATCCGCGTATTGCATCCATGTCTCGCATCACCATGCTTCATATCTATGCCTCGTATCACCATGCTCTACACGCCGAGCTGAAGGCGAGACGTCAGCGGGTTCGGGCACACCACCGGTGGGGGTCCTAGGTCCCACAATCCAGTGGTGCCGGTGGGCACCACCCAATTCATCCAATTTCCTTTGAGCCAGAAGCTCAGATCCCTCTAATCTCGAACCCTATGTTTTGAACTCCCGAAGTCTCATGTCCCTCTAGCCTCGCCTCCTCCAAGTTTCGAACCCAGCAATCTGGAACTACGTATCCCACGGGGTAGGAGTTTCATATCCCACGGGGTACGAATTTCGTACCCCAGTGAAGGGTACGAGTTTCCTAGGAGAGATGAGGAGGGTCAGGGTTTCTGGAGGCATACGCTATGGAATTCGAGATGTACTATTGTGGTCCCCAAATCCTACCTACTCCCTCCTAACCCTCCCACTATAAATACCCCATCACTTCTAATTTTAAAGGGGTTGGTCCAAGCTCTCTCCCCCAAGCTTTGATGGCTTTTTAGGAAGAAGACATTCTTCCCCAAAACCTCCTACACACCTTCCTTCATCATGCAAGGAAGAAGATACATGTGCTTGGACCCTTGAGCATACTCTCGAGGGTTTAACCATACTTATGGACATTAAACCACTTTTGGACTCCTTGAGGAACTTAAGCACCATTAATGGCTTCCATCTTTCTCCCCATGGTCATTGGACATAGAATGTACCACGAAAATGCTGCATACACACACCTTTACACTACCTTTGGATATTTCTGGATCCCTCAGACATTGCTGACGAAGTCAACACCTCTTCCACTCAACAAAGAAGAAGAAGGCCTTAGACCCCTCCTCTCGGATCCTCCTCCTCTCGGATCCTCCAACTCCGCTCATCCTTTCGAATCTTGGCACTTCCCAACACGCTTCGAACTTCTAAAGCCCCTCGACTATTCCCGACCAGCAAGGACTAATAGGATACCGTTAATCATTGTAACTTCTTGCAATAGTGTCTTATTGTACTTTGTTGTAAGTGAATGAAATCTACAAAGCCTTCAAAGTCGACGTAATTTCAATGTGAACCGAACCACTAAAAAATATTGTGTCCTTTACTTTCCCGCATATTATTACTACATCTCACATACTTTTCCGCTCTAGAAATTTAAGTTTCAAAATTTTAGATATCTCTAATGTTAACGAACATTTTAGACGTCAACATTAATCATCTTCATATAATTATTATTTATTAAAATTTGGGGTATTACATTCTCCTCTCCTTAAAGGATTTCATCCTCGAAATCTCTAAGGCTAGAAGAATGTTATGAATATTATCAACTATTATTATCTACACCCATCTACTCACCCATCAACCAATGGCGTACATTGTCTTTGAAATTTCTAATTCTTTGTATGAGCATAAGCAAAGGTGTTGCACATATATTCCTGACATAATGTGGAAATCATATAGCTTACTGATTCAGTTGATCTCCTTAACGTAATTCATGTATGTGCCATGTATCCAATATGCATGCAAAAGAGTCCTAATGATATATATTATAAACTTTATATGTATGCAACAACCATTCACCAAAATGCATCCAAGTGATGATTCAACTGTTTACCCATATTTAAAGTAAATTAAAATGCGCACACATCCATATGCAATATGTAAGTGTTCTAGTTAAGCCGATCCCTTAATCTAGTGCCTAGTGTGTTTGTGTATATGCATCCACTAGCAAGCACTTGCAATCACGTGAATCCATTCAATCATAACATGTCCTATTAACATGTTTCAAACCATTCCTATCATACATAGGCTTCTACTTACGAGTCGAGATTCAAACGATAGGAAAATAGATTCAAAAGCTTTAGAAAGGAATTAAGAACGTATTCTCAAAGAGAAATGACAAAGAAGCGCAAATCTTATCTTCAGGTTCCCAAGTCGCATCATCATGATCTTGTCCCCATTGCACCTTAACTAGCTTGATCTCCTTATTTCGTAGATTCTTAACTTCCGATCCCAGTAATCGGGTAGGAACTTTTCGGCTGAAGCCTCCTTCTCTATCTCTATATCCTCAAGGGTATTCGGCTCTCCTACGTAGCGGAATCATGTAATTCCTTAAGTGCGAGACATGGAACATATCATGAACTCCTGCTAATCTTTCTTGTTGTCTAACTCTGTAGGCCATCTGACCTATCCACTCAACTATAGGGAATGACCCTACAAATCTTTGTGCCGACTTCCCTATCGAGCCAAACGAACCACGTTCCTCAAAGGTGACACTTTGATAAAGACCATATCTCCTACCTCGAACTCTAAGTCAGTCCTCCTTTTATCGACATACGACTTCTCCATGTCCTAAGCTGCTTTCATCTGCCTCCAAATCAATCTATTTTCTCTGAAGTTTCTCTAACCATATTAGGTCCAAGAAGAGGTATGTCCATAAACTCCCACTAACATGTAGGTGATCTGTAGGATGATCCATAAAGTTCTTCAAAGGGAGCCATACCAATACTCGCCTAATAGCTATTATTGTATGCAAACTCTACAAATGGGAGATGCTTATCCTATATCCCTCCAAAGTATAGGATATACAGTCTCAATAAATGCTCGAGAACCCTATTGACCCTCTTTGTCCATCCATCTGTATAAGAGTGATAGTTGGTACTAAATCGTAGTTGTGTTCCTAGTGCCTCCTACAAGCTACTTCAAATCTCACTCGTAAAGATGAGGTAACGGTCATTAACAATACTAGAGGGTACCCCATGAAGTCGGACGATCTCTCTAAGATATACCGATGCTAACCAATCTGCCATTCTCTTGCTATGATCTTAGTCAATCCATCGACTATAACCCAAATACCAGTGTTTCCCTTCCTCGATCAAGGGAAACCAACTATAAAATCCATAGAGATGCTCTTCCACCTCCACTGTGGTATGTCTAGCGGCTGAAGCAATCCACTAGGTTTCCTCTGTTTAGCCTTCACTTGGTGGTAGGTCAGACATCGGGCTACATACTCTACTACATCCTCCTTCATTCTAGTCTAGTGAAAAACTCTTTTCATATCTCTGTACATCTTATCACCTCCCGAGTGGGTAGTCATCCGAGATTGATGAGGCTCCTCTAGAACTGATATCAACAAATCATCAACTTTAGGAACACATAGTCTTACATCTCGATGTTGCCACCCTCTCTTGTCCACAGAATACCTAGAAAGGTGGCTAGAGGACTCTACTCTACTGAGTTGATCCATGATGTCTACTAACTACTGATCTTAGCGTTGACTGTATCCTATATGCTCTAAAAGAGTACGTCGCACCTCTAACAATGCCAACAATTTGGGTGCAAAATCTATAGATGGTTTAAATCGAATGATGAGATAAACTCCAAGCTCTTCTACTCTACAAATAAAGGACTCAAGGCCATCCTATGCCTAATCAATGCGTCTGCAACTGCATTCTCCTTTCCTGGGGTTTACGCTATCTCAAAATCATAAGACGCAAGGAATTTCATCCAATGTTGATGTCGCAAATTGATATTCTTCTGCGAGAACAAGTACTTGAGTGACTTATGACCTGTGTAAAGCTCGAACCTCTCACTGAGTAAATAGTGTCTTTAAGATTTGAGTACAAACACTATCGCCGCTAGATCCAAATCGTGGGTAGGGTAATTCCTCTCATGTACCCTTATCTGCCTACTCCCATAGCAGAAAATCCTACCTTCCAGCATCAACACTACACCCAAACTCGTGCAACAAGCATCCAGATAGATGGTAAACATGTTGGTATAATCAGGAAGAATCAAAAATGGAGTTGATGTAAGAGCTTCCTTTAATCTCAAGAATGCATCCTTACAATCTATATCCCAAGAAAAATTTAGGTTCTTCTTGGTCAAACGGGTAAGCGAAGCCGAGATCCATGCAAAATCCTTAACGAACTTTCTGTAGTTGCCCGCCAATCCCAAGAAACTCCTAACCTCTGCCTCATTCTTAGGGGTTTCCAATCTTGAACCGTGATAACCTTAGCGGGATCCACTTCTATTCCATCCTTGGAGACAACATCCCCTGGAAACCTTCCTTCCACCAAAAATGACACTTAGAAAGCTTAGCCTTCAGCTGATGAGCTCGGAGAGTGCGGACAACCTCTCCTAAGTGTATGGCATGCTCTTCCTTGCTCCTCGAGAAAACCATGATATCATCAACAAAAGCCACTAAAAATTATTCAAGTATTCCCTAAATACCCGACTCATCAAATCCACAAAGTACGCCGGTGCATTGGTCAGCCCAAAAGGCATAACTAGTCACTCGAAGAATCCATCGGGAGTCCTGAAAGAAGTCTTGTCTAAGCTATCATTCGCTACGCTAAGATGATTAAAACCTGTGGCTAGTTCCAATTTTGAGAAAACTAAAGCACCCACTAACTGGTCAAACAGGTCAACTATCCATGGGAGTGGGTGTTTATTCTACTTGGTGAGCTTATTCAACTCCCTATAGTCCATACATTTATAGGTAGAGTCGTCTGCCTTAGTCGTAAAGACGACCGGTGCTCCCTACTTATAAATGCTTTGTCTAATCAATCCCTTCTCCAATAACTCACCCACTTACTGAGCTCCTTCCTTTCTCTAGGATCCATGTGTCGCAATGGTAAAGCAACATGCTTTGCATTCTTCACCAAGTATATCTGAAAATATATCTCATGCCTGGGACGTAATCCTCTTAACTCATCGAATACTTCAGAAAATCTCTAACTGTGGGTACCTAACTGAGATCGTCAACAGAAGCATCTATAGAATCTAGGAAACTGAGCATAACTCACCCCTGTAGGTCACAAGAAATCTCGGAAGTTCTACCGTGGCATGTCAAAATCCTAACAACTCTCTTCTTACTATCGAGAATGACACCATACATGGCTAGCCAATCCATCCCTAGAATAATCCTGTAACCCATAAAACTCATAACATATGTGTCGCATTCAAATTCGACGCCAAGAACAAAAATTCTCAAACCTCTACCTATCATAGATAGGTGAGTTGTGCCTCCTACGGGATTTGAGACAACTACAGGATCAGAAACTATACAAGTATCTAGGTGCAGACTATCAACGACATAATTTGATATGAAAAAATGAGAAGCACCGAAATCGAACAAAGTCCTAATAGGATAGCTAAAAGGAGAAATCAAACCTTCTACGGTGACTTCTTACCTTGGTCCTAACCACCAGTCTAGATCGCCTCTAGCATATGAACTTGTGCTCTAGATGATCCTGTCCCCTTACCCTGCTTACTAGGGCACTGCCTGGTGCGATTTCCTACTTGTTCGCAATTGAAACAAGCATTCTTAGCTTTTCTACGATCTTTGACAAAGTGTCTCTCCCTTCCACAGCCATGACACTTAACATCTGTATTGATTTGTGCCTTGTCAGGTTTTCCTCCTTTCTTCGCTACACCCTTCTTGGGCCACGACTTTTTCTTTTCTGTTTTGGGCTTAGCCTCTTCAGCCTTTTCCTTTTTCTTGCCTACTTTCCCATCCTCATGCATAAAGGCCATATCCACTAGTCTCTCAAAGGTATTTCCCATAGGTATATGTCACATCACCAGTCCTTGGAGGGGTTAATTCATCCCTCTTGCAAATATTAAAGCCTTCTTATGCGGAGTGTTAACTAAATCCAAGCCAAACCTTGCTAATTTATTAAAAATATTTACATATTCTTCCACCTTCATACTTCCTTGCTTTATACTTAAGAATTTCTCCAATTGCATTCCTTCTTCAGCTTGCGAATAAGAACTGCATTCTGAATCTATACTTAAACTCATCCCACCATCCGTCCTGCCTGAGTTACCTCCCACTAATATGATGCTTCCTCTTTCAGTTGCCAAGCGGCCAACTTAATCATTCTCATGTCATCCAACTCCAATAACTCAAACACATGGTTCGTATCCTTAAGACAATTGCGAGTCTTCAAGTAACTCTTTGTTCGCGAAATGGCTTACTGCCCATCGCGTAGAAATCCTTACAGTGCTTAGAGAAGTTATCTGCCGCATTAGGTGAAACTACCGCGGCTGCAGCTGGGGGTGGGACATTTCCTTACACTTCGGTAGGTGTCGTAGCCTCTACATATCTACGGAACCTTTTCAAAATGGGAATGCTCTCTGGAAAATTAGGAGCCCTAGACATATTGAAAAGAGAAGAGATAAGGATTTAAAAAGAGATCAAAGGAATATTATAATTAACTTGAGGGGATACTTTTTTTCCAAAATTGGTTTTATTTGAAAATTCTTTGCTTTAAACACACTTTTTCAAAACCTTTTCTTTGACCTTGTAACCTTAGGCTCTGATACCAAATGTGACACCTGCATGCCTTAATGTCACCCATTCGAGGATGCATTAAGTTTTTTGAAGCGCAATAGGTATAAAGTAACAACAAATAGACTAAAATTCACAAGACTAGATATAAAATACAACAAATTTTTTTTAAAACATTTATTGTTATTGAATCAGCCAAAGCCTTACAACTCAAAGTACCATAAAACCATCATCATAAATAAACTGTCTCGTGGAAAGAAAAACACCAGAGTACAAGAATAAAACCAAAAAATTCATCTCTCTCATAAGTCACTACAATAGTCATAAAGCAAGTACTGTAGCAAAACATAAAGTAAGAAAAGGTCCAAGTCCAAGCTGAATCAATAAGATCAATGGTCACTGTTGTGATCCACCACCATGAGAACCTGGGGGGAAGGAAGAGGGAGAGAAAGAAAACGAACAAGGTCAAACATAAAGTCTGGGAAGTTCTTGGGATCTTTAGCGTAAACTTAAGATAAAGAAGTATTAGACTGATGAATAGTAGTGGATATGAAAATAATACAGTAAAGTATAAAAGTACGAAATAAAGTGAGATAAGGTAAGACATGCTTCTCATTCATATCCCCAGAATTTCTGCACCAACTATCAGGATTAGGTTTTACCTAATTTCTGATTTTTAGCATAAACATAAGATAAAGAAGTATTAGACTTATGAATAGTAGTGGACAAGAAAATAATACAGTAAAATATAAAAGTACGAAATAAAGTGAGATAAGGAAAGACATGCTTCTCATTCATATCCCCAGAATTTCTGCTCCAACTATCAGGATTAGGCTTTACCTACTTTCTGCCCAGCGATTGACTCCCAAAAGAGACACGAATAACTTGTGCCAACTATGAAATTTGGGTATATCACTCCTGAACCCTTCAACAAAAAGACATAGCCTTACCCGCTGGCATAACAATGTCTTATCTTTCATGTTTGGAACAATGCACGCTCATGGTTCCACCAGAACGCTCCCGTATCCACCTCAAAATTTGAACCTATTACAATCAAACATTAGTAAAAACATGCCTTAGTCTATAGCTAGCGCGAAAATCGGATGATAACGGGAGAGTACTGATTGATATGCGTTCCAGACAGATAAATAAGAAAGTAGTTTGACACAAGATACCCCTAGGCTTGGCCCCCAACTTTATTGGGATTTTAAGAGCCCTTACATATTTTACCAGAATGGACTTCTTAGCTTATTAATCAAACAGGTTTAACTTAGCATGTTTAAGTTCATTAATAAGCTCAATATAACCCTATGTTATATTCGCTACACAAAACATGCCATTAGTAACACTTTTCCGGTTCATATTAGTAACAGTTATATCTGTTACCAATTTATAATGTTTATTACCATGGTATTCATTAATAATTGTTATTGCCGTTACAACAGCCCATAATTCTAGACACAAGGGTTGAAATGGTAATTTTACATTTGGTCTCATGTCTAACCCTTTCTTTTCCATTTTCTTATCACCGTAACACTTACTATCCCCAAATTTTTAAAGCTGCCTAAGTTTACTCCTTCCTTCTTCTGATCGGTTTCTTTCACCGTGACGATCGCCTCTGCCACGTTCTAACGGACCACATTTCTTGTCGATCCATTCAGCTGCTTAAGTAATTTTTTTTATTCATTACCTTTCTTCTAATGGCCAATGTGCTCTTCAATTATTGTATCAACCTGAATTTCCTTCTTGGCTTGAGGTATTCTTAATGTTGAAAATCCTTTTTCTGCTCTATTTTTGTAAAGGATGGATTTTTATTGATTGGAATTTTTTTACGTAATGGATATTTTTAATGTCGTCTCTTTGCTGTTTATCATGAGATCTGTGTTTTTCTACGTTCTCATTGTCGATTTTATGTTTGCTTATTTTCCACCTTTGGTTATGATTATACGTAGTTTGGAAAACTTGTTTTGTAATACAATTTATGGTGGAGAATGTTAAAGAGAGAATTCGATGCTTCCAGTCGTAATGTTTGGTCAGTGGTATTGTTTATCGATCCAAAGTTATTGAAGTAATTGATATAAAACAAAGAACTTGAAAAAATAAGGATGCTTTCCTTATTGCACTGCAATGTATCCCCTTGAAATTAAAAAATAGTTCATGTTAAGTGAGCAATTGTTGGGTTATCATGGAAATCCACAACTGTGTTTTCTCCTCATTTTTCTACTTCCCTTCTTGTTGTTTTCTTTCCCCTCGTCTTTCTCATTCCCAGTAAAAACACAGGTCCCTTCCCCAATGCCCTTCTCTCTAGCCTTTTAAACCCATTTATCTAAAATCCCTGGTAGCACATATACCAAGAATTCCCTAAGTATAGATAAATTTGTATTCTTGTAGCTGAGAATCCATCTATGTAAGCATAATGTGTGACTAGACTTATGGTTGGCAGTGCAGTTGAAGCTAAACTAGCCTTTTCAACCAAGATCTTATTTCAATGCTAAATTTACCCTGGTTTAGCTACTTATATCCCCCGGTTATGTATCTTCTACTTCGTTGATTTATATATTAATTTAATATGTGAAAAATTTGGAAGTCAAATAATTCATTCTAAAATGCTAGACATGGTGATGTATTGTACATCTAAAACATAATGCCATGAATATACATTTTCGAATTGCAGCTACTGTCCCACTTATATAGAGTAAGCAGAGACCTACAATAACATAAAACATAATGATTGTATCGTTTACATTTCACAAACAAGTTTTTCTCCTTAGATATGCATGAGCATATTTTTGCATCATGCCCCTAAACCTAGCTAGATCATATGTAGATATATAAATGACATTTACAGCGACAATTCTAATTCTTTTGTAATTTCACATAAAATTCTTGGGCTTCAGTTAAGTTTTGAGTGACTTTCCAACAATAAGTCGATAAAAAATCCGACCACTAATAAAAATGAGTTGAAAAACATAGTGCTTCATTCATATAAGTGAAAGGCTAAAGGAATACAAATAGGTACTACTTTTGCATGTATTTTTTACAGTGTTTTTATTTTCTCTGATTTGTACTAAAATATTAATTTAAATTCTTCTGTAATTTTTAGATGAAGTTTTGGAAACCTATATGCAAAGAAATAAAGAACCATTGCTGGGGTTACCTATTATCCTAATTGGAAGCCCTCTAAAATTCTAACATCAACATTATTAGGACAGTAATTATTGCTTTTTTAATATTATGTTTTGATAAATTACCTAAGCTAAATCCTAAATATTGTATAGATAAGGTGCTAATTTAATGTACAGATTTTAAAGCATACTTCTGATGTGTTTGAACTACAGTCTGCAGACTAAAGCTGCTATTTAATTGCAGACTGAAACTGTAGTTTGAACTATTGTAGTTTTTGTTTTGTAGCTGCATTTTTGCAAACTACAACAGTGGAGAGAAGAAAATTTGTTTGGCCATATGATATTGTAACTTGTATTGTTTTACAATGGTAATATGAATCACTTTAAAACTGATGTCCGTAAGCACAAAAGTAAAGCAACCTTATTTTGAAAGTTACGCATTTTTGAGGCGATAAAAACACTATTGCTAATCTATTGGAACATGTGTTATGTATTCCTAATATATTTGACTACTATCAAGGTTAGTTTGAATACTGACAGTATTTTTAACTTCAGGAGTCATCAAACTGAGCGACACTTGAAGCACTCACCTATGACCTCGATATACCTAGTGATTTTGGCTCGGAATGCACCCATAAATTCAGTTTGATATCTAATATTTTTCTAAATGCATAAAAAGAGGACCAATACATTTTGATGAGTGGAAGTTTCAAGAAAATAATCACAAAGTAGTCTTGATTCCTATGATATAAATATGTTACACACAAAATTCTAAGAAAACTCAAGGATATGTTGATAATAATGAAAAGTTAAATTTACGGAATATAGGAATGCTTGCAAATATAATAGCTGAAATGCTATAATAGTACTGGAAACCATATTTAAAGATAATTATTTTCCTAGTTAATTGTCTATTTTGCTTTTATTATCCAAGTCCTTGCATTTTTGCTGAAATATTTGCAATATTATTATTCATTTTGAACATATAAGCATACTCACCATTCAGCATTTAGCATACCTCTTTTTCTTTATTTTGTTGTAGTTATTTGTCGTTTTAAAGCAAGAAACTGATTAATATATGTACTCAAAAATATTTTCACTGTAAATATAATGCAATACAAATAAATATGTAGACAATATTTTCATGGAAATATGATATGTAGTTTTGAACATATTGGATTCAATGCTAATAAATACTGTATTCTATTGATGAGAAAAAGAATATAATATATATTTTAGTATCATTTCCGACATAGTTTTTCAAATGCAAAGCATAACGTTTTCATAAAAAGGATGAAGATTCCTTCTCGTAGACGATTGATGCCATAAATGTGGCGTGATATCCTTTATTCTTTTGGAACGAATCATAGTCTTCTCTTTGACATTGACTATTTGAACGTCACCATGTTCATGTTGCATGTCACATTCCTTGAAGGTTAATAATGCCGATAATAATATATATTTGGGAAATCATACATAGTTTTACCTTTCTAAATTTCTATAATAACTTAACCTTCCATGCGAAATGCATGTGAATTTATTTACAGTAGTCTATAGGATTTTTCTTCATCCATTAGATTTTTTTTAAAATTAATGAGGAAAATATATAAGAACATAGAATGGAAAATGAATAAACAATAGGCTATGCAGTGGAAATCAACTATTAAATTGCACTTTGATTTCAACATAAAATGTAAATTTAGCATGATTCTATAATGAGATATAAAAGTTTATGAATTTATCGTTCTAGCGTGGATAATATATTTTATTTCTATGGTGACACAACTTTTCCATCTACACTTCCTATAACATCTTGGTAGTTATCAAGCAAAACCAATGGATTTTTTGCCATTAGACTGATGTTTTAGAGTCTGGTTAGATGATTCTAAGTTATAATTCATGTTTTGAAATGTTCGTATGGAAATGAAGAATATGGTCAAACTTTTGGTGTGCAAAATTGCTTAATCATGCTCAATTTGATGTTTAGATTTGTTTCAAAATGGAATTATTAAACTTCAATTTAGCTCTGTTTGTTGGTTATATTATCAAACTACTATTACATAATCCTTTCACTCACTTAAATGCATTCATGTAACTGTATTTTCATCTCATTTTGAATTTATTTTTCTATACAGAGTGTCTAAAATATATTTAACTTACTGCAGCTAAAAGATGGTTTGATTAGGAAAAGAAAATTAAATTTCAGTTGTATTATGTTAGTAGGTCATTTTGAATGAGTTGGTTGGTTCGATATTCAGATGATGGCAACTTTAAGGGTAATAGGATTACGAACTCCATTGGATTCTTTGTTAATAGTTTATCATTGTCAACTAATTCTCCATTAGGCATTAGCATATTTAACTCAACATAACTGTGTGATATCTAAACATGTTAGTTGTGCTTGCTCGCTTATTCTGGCAAAAATTGATAATATTTTATTCCTACGATGTTACTTTAAATCTACATTTGAAATCTCATTAATATCATCTTTGAAAAAATACTAGTACAATGGGCAAACAAAGAACAGTTTAGTAAAGATAAAATTGTTATAAAAAAATGTGTTGTTAAGCAGTCCAAAAAAATTGTACATGTGAATTATGTTATATAACTAATTGCATTATTTTTTTATAATGTCAAAACCTACTTCAAGAGAGCGGATTAGAATTCGACATAGGAATACCAATGAATATATATTAGGAGTTCAATATTTTATGGACTTTGTGAAGTGTTATTCAACACCCAACTTTGAAATGTGTAGTTTCCCTTGTATGAAGTGTAGAAATTCGAAGAAGTTTCCTTTTGAAATAGTTGAGAAGCACTTAAGCATTCATGCTATGGATCCAACATACGATGAGTAGTTTCTTCAAGGGGAGAGAAGCAACATTGACACTAGGGTAATTAACGCACCAAATGTTACATATGATGCTTACAACTCCAATCAATCTCAAGAGGAAAACCACATAGAAGATACTCTTGGAAACCTTATTGATGATGCATACGGAGTATATGATAGTGTAGAAGGAATGCGTAACGGTAGTCAGCGGAAAAAGAATCATGATTACAACGAAAAAGCAAGCGAAAAATTATACCCCTCTTGCGAAGATGGTAATACAATATTAAGTGTCATTGTAGAGCTTACAACTCCAATCAATCTCAAGAGGAAAACCACATAGAAGATACTCTTGGAAACCTTATTGATGATGCATATGGAGGATATGATAGCGTAGAAGGAATGCATGACGGTAGTCAGCGGAAAAAGAATCATGATTACAATGAAAAAGCAAGCGAAAAATTATACCCCTCTTGAGAAGATGGTAATACAATATTAAGCGTCATTGTAGAGCTTTATAATTGGAAAAAAGACATCAATAAGTCAGGAAACAGCATGACCAAGTTGTTGAAGAGATTGAAAAGGTGGCTTCCTAATTTTGGGTATAACAGTATGTTATGATAACAAACATATATATATTATTTTATAAATGTGTTTGTAAGTAGTACTATTCTATATTTCACACACAAAAATAAATATTTATTGAATAGACCACTACTATACAGAATTGAAAATATGAACAGTGTTTTTATTCGAATAAATATTCTATTTCTATGATTGAAATAGCACATATACATCACTCCACTATTTACAATTCAAACATTTTCGAATATTTTTGACATGACACATTTAACACATCACAGAAATTGTACTATTAAAAGATTCAAACAAAATAAACAGATTGAATTGAACAACGAAAATATATTTTATTTCAATCAATTAGATTATTACAAATAATAGTAAATTATATTCAGTCATGTCTACAATCACTCTCATATACAGAAATTCCTCAGTTATACAATCACTTTTATACACTAACACTATCTCTCAGTTGACATTTCAAATACAGACACACACTAACACTGTTCTTGTTTTCATCTTCAATCTTTTGTCTTCACAGCGTTCTTCTATCAGTTCAATCATCTCCATACCTGTCACAAAAACACACACGCAGTAAACTGGAAAAAAAATTACAAGCAATTTTAAATTTATTTAAATTTTATTTACCTCAGAATTACAGTGTGTTTCTCATTATTTTTCTGATTTAGTCTGATATACAAAAACAGGAAGATCATTCTGATGGCTACATATACACACGTGTATAAATATACACGTGTACACTGCCTCGCCAATCAGCGAGTAACTGAGGAGTAGCCACGTGGACCATCTCGACTCAGTGCACACATGAAAGCAAATCATAAGCAAAATCAAAAGTCAAGATACAAGGCATGAGTGATCAAGCAAAATGTCAAAATATGATTTACATGCACATGAACACAACAAAAATGGTCGAAACAATGCATCATGATTTAAGACAATGGACTACAATGATTATACAAGGTGGAGTGTAAAGGTGTGCAAAGAAGTGGTGTGATCAAGTGCAGTGTCTGTTCTTATCAAAGTGTTTTCGAGGCAGCACAAAGGGTTCGGACATGTTCAACACAGTATGGTCATGGTGCAACTACATGATGGCAAACTAGAGGAGCAACACAATAGAGCATAATAACATGTTTCATCACACAATAGTGTCAAATATATGGTGAAAACAGTTCAATATCAAGCATAGGCACAAGAAAAGTAAACAGTAATTAAAATACCAAAAATTATGGGTCTCAACTAAGTACCATAAATCATAGCATACAGGAGCAAAACAGTTCAGAAAGTTCAAATGAACCAAGGCAGCATGATGTGATAAAATGCAACAGTTTTTAAAAGCAATGGACGAGCAGAGAATAGTATACAAGCCATAAGAGATACATGCAGATGAACACCACATGGTACAGGAAGATACTAACAAGTCAAGTATTAAACTATTCAATGGCAAGTAGGATTATAGCCACTATTTTTATCTAATAAGTTCAAGTACAATTCAACTGGTTTGCCAATAAAATGGAGCAGCAAAAGGTTCCAGGTTGCTACGTCTTAAGCTAGTGAGTGTATATTGAGTGGAAGAACAGTGTACATCAGAAAATAACATCCACAAGAAGTGTTTACATGTAAAAATGCATCTCAAGAATTCAATGACACAGCACATATAAATGTGACAAGTAAAAGGTGTCAAACCTGACAGTTCTTGTTCAAATCAGTATGGTTATTTAAGTAGAAGGATACAAGTGCCAACACAATGATCAAATCAAAACATGGGCAAGGCACATAGATGGAGCAACATACATGGATACTGTAGTTTACATGTACAGTTCCAAAGTGGTAAATGCATAAAGCAAATTGTATGCAAGCTAGCAGGAAGGATATCACGTGTACAAAGTAACTATGTACACATTTATTCAGATCATGGTGCAACTAGATGAAAGTGTACAATTTTTGGAGCAAGTACAAGCCAACATTCATACAAGACTGGAATCACAGGAATTATGGAATGAAAACAATTCTATTTTTGTTTTAAAAAAACAGTTTTGAAAAACATTTCTAGCAAATTTAATCAAGTTCAAATCAGTATACAACAGAGCATATATGGTATGATTTCAATCCAAGTCAATGATGCAACATTCATATATGGAAAGGACTTTACGAATTTAAATAACACACAAAAAGGAAGTTTGAATTTTTCTAAACTCAATAAAGTTCAGGAAGCTAAAATCATACGGGGTCAAGTTAAAATACGAGAAATCACCAAGGCAATATTTTCAGGAAAAGGAATTCTCAACTTTTATGGAATAAAAGACTCAATCATTTTTTCCAGAAGCCACCGAGACTTTTCATTGATAAAATTATATACAGCAAAATTTTAAAGTCAAAGATCTTTCAGAAATTCAAGTTCAAATCAAGGACCAAATTTAACGCTAATATCATGACCTAGTCTCAGCATTGAAATCAGAGAAAATATCGGATTTTTATTCTTATTTAAACACCAATCCTCATCGGCAGAATCCCATCCAAGTTCAAGCACAATTAAAAAGAAATTCAAATTGTAAAATCATACCAATATTGCTTGGATACGAATCGAGTGGAACTGCAAACTGAAGAACATTAGAGAGAGAGCTGCGGCTCCAAATTCAAGGAGAATTGAACCCTAAATTGCTATTGTCATCGCCATCGTGATTTGGATAGGAGAAAAACCCTAGCTAAATCGGGTTCGCCATTTCTTATTTCAGAGAAAAGAAATCGGGTTAAAGTGAAGTAGTGAACCAAGACAAAGTGGCTGGCCTAATTATATTAAAGGCTAAGGGTTTTCAAGGGGTTTATTTTTATTGATTAGAAACTAGGGTTTTAGTTTTAATTGTTTTGTTTGTTTGTTTTTTAGATTTACAAATTGTAATCAAGTGATAGTTTTCTAGTTTGTCTCTAAAACTAGGGAGATGATTTACGGGAATTGTAATTCAGTGAAATCTAGTTTCGAGGATAGAAACCAGTGCAAGGTTTTGAGTGTAGGGTTAAGAATAGTTGGGAGCGAGTGTCGCGAGTTTACAGGGGAATGTAAGCATAGAGATTGTATTAACTCCTAGTAGTAACCTTAGGGAATACAGCAGTAGGCAGGGTTTTGCTGAAGCTAGGTATATCTTTGTGTTATTTATTTTCCACATTTATTCTGACTATTATCTGTGCTATTATTATTTAATTACTCTGTGAAAATCTGCGATAAACCCTATTCACCCCTCCTCCCTCTAGGGTTAATTTAGATCCTACAAGTGGATCAGAGCAAGTATTTTTCTATTTTAAATAACTCTAGAGTCATGGATTTCCCTAAAGGTGAGTTTTCTAGTTGTCAATCCAACGAGAATTTTTCAGTATAACCCCAACTATTTTTTATGGAACAGATTTTTAAACTGGAAATTAAAAATGAAAATTTATTTAAATCTGTTAATACTAGATGTTGGGATATTATTGAAAATGGATATGATATGGTAGATAAGAATGAATATGTAGATAAGAATGACATTATAATTAATTCTCGTACTACGCACATTTTATATTCTTATATTAATGACGATCAGTATAACCATATCTCTCATTGTTTAACTGCACAGGAAACCTAAAAATTCTCACCACATTGTATGGAAGAAAAGACAACAATAGCTCAAAACTCCCGATTGCCAACTCAGTTTCAGAAATATGCATGACAGGATTTACAGAAGATGGATCAGATGATGACAGTGATGAAGAATCAACAGATGACGACCACATTGGATTTCCTTTAAAAAAGTTAATTTTTCTTTGTGACAACTTAACTAAAACTGTTGAGATTCTCAAATTGACAAATAAAAATTTAAAATATGAAAATTTTGAGTTGAGCAATAAAAATCATGATTTGGAATTAAAACTTGAAAACGTTAAAAAGATTGAAAACTCGAATTGCAAAAAATGTTTAGATTTGGAAAATGATTTAGTTCATCTTAATGAAAAATTTCAAAAGCTTAAAAAATGAAATGTGTTTCTAAAGTTAAATGAGATTGAACTAAAAACAAAAAATGACTTTTTGCAAAAAGAGTTGGACAAGTTTAAGAAGGCTAAAATTTCCAAATGCGAAATTTTAGAGAAAGAAAGTTTATTGAAAACTGAATCGATTTTGAATGAGCTTGAAATTAAAACCGAGAAAGTCAAAAATCTCAAGTGCAATAATTGTATGACTTTTAAAAAATAATTATTTGAAATAAAATAAAATTTTAAAGCGCTTGAAAAAGAAAATGTGATTTTGAAAAATAACGAATTTGAAATTACTCGTATAAATCACGATTTTGAAAAAGAAATTGAAAAATTCAAGGATTTTGAAAAACTTGAAATTGAAAAGCGTAAACAATTTGAAAGAGAGATTTTTGAGTCTAATACAAAAATGAAAATGCTTGAAAACGAAAATATGGTTTTGAAACAAAATGATTCTGAAAAGAGAAAAATCGCTGTAAATCGTTGTTCGAATATAATAAAAGAAAATAGTACTCTAAAATCTAAAATTTAACGACTTGAGTCAATATTGGCTAAATTTTCTAAAGGAGAAAAATCATTGAATATGTTGTTAAAAAACCAATTTTTTGTTAAGAATAAGAAAGGACTCGATTTTGATAAATTTGATCAAATTGAAAAGTGTGATTTTAAAAATCCTTCAAACCGCTTTGGGAAAATCAATCAAGTTGAAAAATGAAATTCTAATGATTTTAAAAATCCCTTAAACGGCTTTGAAAAAGGTCGATTTGAAATTTCAAACTCTAATAATTTCAATGGATTTTTAGATCATAAACGATATGAAAACTTGTTTAGAAACAATTCAATTAAACGAATTTGGATTCCAAAAAATAACAAAATGAATTTGAATAAGTTTAAATGAATTTGGGTTCCAAAGGGTACGTTAGTGGATAATAATGGACTGTTATATAAACGGATTTGGGTACCAAAACGTGTAAACGAAGATAAGAGTGGTAAAACAGTTTTTGTTAGACAACTCGATCCTATAAACATTTAGGTACCGGGGATAGTCTAAGGAACAATTGTTTTTAAAAGATAAAAATTCAAATTGTTCCATTTTATTGAATTGCTTGAAGTTCCTTAGCCATAGATTTCAGAGTTGGAGATTCATTGTTTCACATCGATAAAGGTAGGTCAGGTATGATCTCTAAACTCTTGTTTTTATTTCCTTTTAATTTTATTTCCTTCTTTATTTTATTTTATGCTGATTTATGTTGATAGGGTCATAACATTTTGAACACATCTTGAACACTTTAAATTGGAGTTTTGAAATTTGTGATGCTCTCGAATGACTACTAAAATTTCACACATTTTTGCTATTTTGAGTTTTCTTCATATTCACTTTGAAAAATAATTCAATACAGCAGACTACTTGAAAGCCATGAATGATTAGTTGTGAAAATTTCATTTCTTTTACTTGGCTTGTTTTTGAAATCATTCGTTATTGATTGTTGAATTTCTTGAATTATAAAAAAAAATGATTTTTTTTCTCAAGTAATTTCAAATAATTATCTTCAGATATGTTTCTTGTGATTGTTTAAAAATTCTCTGAAAATGTCATTTGTGATTCTCACTTTGAAAATGGTCTTGTGCTGCTCTGATAAGGAAATTGATTTGATTCGTTTAAATATCTTAGTGACTGGACGATGGGTTGAAAAATCAGTGATTAAATATCTTTAAAATTCCGTAGACAATTTGAATTAAATATATAAGTGATTTTAAAATTGTCTAGGAGCAATCAGCATTAGAAATATTAGATACTTCCATATTCTACTGATTGATTTTTGAAACTGATTTTCAAACTTACATTGATATTTTTCAAAAACTCCTCTTGAAATTGATATTTTCATTTTTTTAAATTATTTTTGATTATTTATTCAAAAATTGAAATTATTGACTGATTTGAACTGTTTTGTGATTAATAGATTTATGAAATGGTGATGAGTTGTGACTATGGTATAATTCAAAACTAGAGGAGATGTTATTTTAAATCTCATGATGATTGGATAGATTTTATAATACCTTTGAATTGGAGCTTATTTAACGATCATCTTCTGTATCTACCATATTTCTATCATTCATCATGGTTTTATTTAATTTGGGGAGTTCTAATTATTCTTGGAATTAAAAATAAAATAAAAATAAATAAATAATTTATCCTTGGTATTCACTCCCATTTAAAAGTCCTTGCAGTTATGCGTGGGTGAATTACCTTAATCTCTATGTGCTTCCAGTCTCACTTAAAAGACCTTTGGGCAGTGCGTGGATGGAGCTCATTAGAGAGGATAAAGTTAAGTTACTACTAACCGCATTTAAAAAATCTTTGGGCTATGCGTGGTTAGCAAGTGCTTAACATAGTTTAAGCTTATTTAAAATCTTTGAAATTCATATTCAAATATTCAATTTTATTGAACTCTCCTCATTTTATAAATCCATCGTAAATCCATTCATTCTGAAAGTGAAATTTGCTTCTGATTTAAATATTATTATGATTTTTGTTTGATTAAATGGGTTTTACGATATATTTTCTCTCTCTTAATCTGAATTCATATTTATGGTTTATATTCATCACTGTTTCAATTTCTTTTATCCTTTGATGATAACAAAAGAGGGAGAATTGTCAAGATTTTGATTGACGAGTATTTAATTCAAAAATATTTTAAGATTGGAAATTAAATATATAGGGGCAGAATGGTCAATTGAATTTCCTTATTTATATTTTCCACATATATAGGGGGAGTTCATTTGTAGGGGGAGCAAACAAATATGGGGAACAATATATTTCACGTACAAACACATTTAACACATTCAAAATCTTGTATATGTTTTTCATCATCAAAAGGGGGAGATTGTTGAGTATAACAGTATGATATTTGTTTGATGATAACAAACAGACATATATATTATTTTATAAATGTGTTTGTAAGCAGTACTATTCTATATTTTACACAAACAAATAAATATTTATTGAATAGAACACTACTACACAGAATTGAATATACGAATAGTGCTGTTATTCGAATAAGTATTCTATTTCTACAGTTGAAATAGTACATATACATCACTCCACTATTTACAATTCAAATATTTTTGAATATTTCTGACATGACACATTTAACACATCACAGAAATTGTACTATTAAAAGATTCGAACAAAATAAACATATTAAATTGAACAACGAAAATATATTTTATTTCAATCAATTTGTTTATTACAAATAATAGTACAATTCTATCTAGTCGTGTCTACAATCACTCTCATATACAGAAATTCCTCACTTATACAATCACTTTTATACACTAACACTATCTCTCATTTGACATTTTAAATACAGACACACACTAACACTGTTCTTGTTTTCATCTTCAATCTTTTGTCTTCACAGTGTTCTTCTATCAGTTCAATCATCTCCATACCTATCACAAAATCACAAACGTAGTAAACTTGAACAAAAATAAAATTAAATACAAGCAATTTTAAATTTATTTAAATTTTATTTGCCTCAGAATTACGGTGTGTTTCTCATCATTTTTCTGATTCAGTCTGATATACAAAGACAGGAAGATCATTCTGATGGCTGCATATACACACGTGTGCACTACCTCGCCAATCAGCGAGCAACCGAGGAGTAACCACGTGGACCATCTCAACTCAGTGCACACATAAAAGAAAATCATAAGCAAAATCAAAAGTCAAGATAAAATGCATGAGTGATCGAGAAAAATGTCAAAATATGATTTACATGCACATGAACACAACAAAAATGGTCGAAACAATGCATCATGATTCAAGACAGTGAACTACAATGATTATACAAGGTGGAGTGTAAAGGTGTGCAAAGCAGTGGTGTGATCAAGTGCAATGTCTATTCTTATCAAGGTGTTTTCAAGGCAGCACAAAGGGTTCAGACATGTTCAACACAATATGGTCATGGTGTAACTACATGATGGCAAAACTAGAGGAGCAACACAATAGAGCATAATAGCATGTTTCAGCACACAACAGTTTCAAATATATAGTGAAAACAGTTCAATATTAAGAATAGGCACAAGAAAAGTAAACAGTAATTAAAATACCAAAAATTATGGGTCTCAACTAAGTACCAGAAATCATAGCATAAAGGAGCAAAACAGTTCAGAAAGTTCAAGTGAACCAAAGCAGCATAATGAGATAAAATGCAACAGTTTTAACAAGCAATGGACGAGCAGAGAATAGCATACAAGCCATAAGCAATACAAGCAGATGAACACCACATGGTACAGGAAGATATCAACAAGTCAAGTATTAAAACTGTTCAACGGCAAGTAGGATAATAGCCATTGTTTTTATCTAATAAGTTCAAGTACAATACGACTGGTTTGCCAATAAAATGGAGGAGCAAAAGGTTTCAGGTTGCTATGTCTTAAGCTAGTGAGTGTATATTGAATGGAAGAATGGTGTACATCAGCAAATAACATCCAAAAGAAGTGTTTACATGTACAACTGCATCTCAAGAATTCAATGGCATAGCACATATACATGTGACAAGTAAAAGGTGTCAAACATGACAATTCTTGTTCAAATCAGTGTGGTTATATAAGTAGAAGGATACATGTGCCAACACAATGATCAAATCAAAACATGGGCAAGGCACATAGATGGAGCAACATACATGGATAATGTAGTTTACATGTACAGTTCCAAAGTGGTAAATGCATAAAGCAAATCGTGTGCAAGCTAGCAGGAAGGATATCACGTGTACAAAGTAATTGTGTACAAATTTATTCAGATCATGGTGCAACTGGATGAAAGTGTACAATTTCTGGAGCAAGTACAAGCCAACATTCATACAAGACTGAAATCAAAGGAATTATGGCATGAAAACAATTCTATTTTTGTTTTTCAAAAAATTAGTTTTGAAAAAAATTTCTAGCAAATTTAATCAAGTTCAAATCAGTATACAACAGAGCATATATGGTATGATTTCAATCCAAGTCAATGATGCAACATTCATATATGGCAAGGACTTTACGAATTTAAATAACATGCAAAAAGGAAGTTTGAATTTTTCTAAACTCAATAAAGTTCAGGAAGCCAAAAGCATACGGGGTCAAGTTAAAATACCAGAAATCACCTAGGCAATATTTTCAGGAAAAGGAATTCGCAACTTTTATGGAATAAAAGACTCGATCATTTTTTCCAGAAGCCACCGAGACTTTTCCGAGATAAAATTATATACAGCAAAATTTTAAAGTCGAAGATCTTTCAGAAATTCAAGTTCAAATCGAGGACCAAAGTTCACGCTAATATCATGACCTAGGCTCAGCATTGAAATCAGAGAAAAAATCAGATTTTTAATCCTATTTAAACACCAATCCTCATCGGCGGAATCCCATCCAAGTTCAAGCACAATTAAAAAGAAATTCAAATTGTAAAATCATACCAATATTGCATCGATCTGAATCGAGTGGAACTGCAAACTGAAGAACATTAGAGAGAGAGCGGCGGCTCCAAATTCAAGGAGAATTGAACCCTAGATCACTATCGTCATCGCCATCGTGATTTGGACAGGAGAAAAACACTAGCTAAATCGGGTCCGCCATTTCTTATTTCAGAGAAAAGAGATCGGGCTAAAGTGTATAGTGAACCAAGACAAAGTGGCCGGCTAATTATATTAAAGGCTAAGGGTTTTTAAGGGGTCTATTTTTATTGATTAGAAACTAGGATTTTAGTTTTAACTGTTTTTTTTTTTTTTAGATTTACAAATTGTAATCGAGTGATAGTTTTCTATTTTGTCTCCAAAACTAGGGAGACGAATTACGGGAATTGTAATTCGAGGAAATCTGGTTTTGAGGATAGAAACCAGTGCAGGGTTTTGAGTGTAGGGTTAAGAACAGCTGGGGGCGAGTGTCGCAAGTTTACAGGGGATTGTAAGCATAGAGATTGTTTTAACTCCTAGCAGAAACCTTGGGGAATGCAGCAGTAGGCAAGGTTATGCCGAAGCTGGGTATATCTGTGTGTTATTTATTTTCCGCATTTATTCTGACTGTTATCTGTGCTGTTATTATTTAATTACTTTGTGAATCTGCAATAAACCCTATTCACCCCCTCTAGGGTTAATTTAGATCCTACACTAAAGGAAAATACGAAACCTGAGAAGCACTCCACAATGAAACAAATGTTAAAAGATTTGGGAATGAAAGTAGAACGTATACACGCTTGTGAAAATGATTGCATATTACTTTGGAAGGATTACAAGGATGTATTGGAATGTCCTCGTTTCCATACTTCGAGATTTAAAACGAAAAAACAAGGAGAAGTGGTTAAAATCACGAAACAACCACGAAAAATATTGAAACACTTTCCACTAATTCCGAGATTAACAAGGCTGTGCATTGTGCCATGGATAGCTCAAATAATGTTGTGGCATAGTGAAGCAAAACCTTTTTGGAATTCGAGTGTTATCCCATTGACTCGGTTGAATGGAGATCACTTAAAAACAAGTGGCCCGAGTTTGCTAGAAACGGACAAAATGTTAGGCTTGGCATTGCTACTGACGGGTTCAATCATAGTACAAACCTATCAAGTAGCTAAAGTTGTTGGCCTGTGTATATGGTACCTTATAACTTACCTCCGTCGTTGTGCATGAAACCAGAATTTCAAATGTTGCGTTTGTTAATTCTTTTGTTGCAAAAAAAATGAATAGGAACAGATTGATGGCGAGGCAAAACAAACAAGATAGTCACCAGCAAAGCAATCACAGATCAAGCAATAAAAGAAATAACACAAGAGGTTTATAGTGGTTCCACTAACGTCTTGTTAGTTTATGTCCACTTGGGGAGAGGAGAATTTTACTTTTCTCAATAAGAAAAATTACAAGACTGATAGTAGGGAAGAAGAAGAACTTTTAGAGATGATACACCTCACATTTTTGAGACGATAATACATTCACCTAATCCCTTTCCTTAAATAAGGATTAATGCTTGAGGTTGAAGTAATTGATTTATAATATAAATCCATGCCTAATTAATTCTCCAATTCTCCTGATAGGCTTCCTTGTTTAACCAACCAATTAGGGAATTAATTCCTTACTTCACTATCCCAAAAAGAAACCTTATTAAAATCCTTCCACTTATGTAGGTAATTTATTGCCTACCCCTTTTACAAATAAAAGAGCAATAAATTTCTGATATATTCCAAATCTTCTGCAAATTGGAATTATTATATTCCCAAATTAACAATATTTTCCAAAACTTTTCTTAATGGAAATATTGTATCACCATAAATAATATATTCCAATCTTCAGCAAATGGAAATATTGTATCACAAATTCTGACAATCTCCACATTGATACTATATTTCCTGAAAGCATACCAACTCCACCTACATCCTCTTACTCTAAGCATCTTCTCAGACAAGACACCATGTTTACTTTCCCCAATGAGCTTTGACATGGCCATCACCCATTGCACTTTGTTAACAAACTCCGGCAACGTCGCCGCCTGCCAACAAAGTGCACAAAGTAACCCCTTCAAGTAAGACCTATCAATCTTCAGTATGAAAACAAACGTCTCCATGAACCATCTAAACCCTCTCCCTACATCGTGCCACCACGTGGCACCTAGCATTTCGATAACAACGCCTGAACTTAGCAGTCTCCAAAGACTTATGCATATCCACTGCTTTCTCCTTTGATCTCTGACCATCTTCAGACAATCCCTTCTTCCGCTTATCAAGCACATCCTTTTGGCAAAATCCCACCTTATTGAAGCTTTCCCCTTTGGTCATATTCTACTTATGCAAAAACTCAAATTCTCTTCTCATATGCCTAGCTTTGACATATTCTCCACGAGAACTGTAGGCTCTAACCCTTGATTCTCCAAGTACAGTGCTTTCCATCTCTTGACTTTAATTTCTTCTTTTCGCCTCTCTCCAAACCAGCTAATAAGGCTTCCGTACTACTTCATCCTCTACCTTCACTCAACGCCTTCATCTAATCCTTAAAGTCCTCAGATAGAATACCAGCCTTCACATCAAGATGTGCCTTCACTGAAGTACCCTCTCTCGTCCGCATGATGAAAAATGTCTTCAGCAAAATCAGACGGTTGGTTAGTGACTTATTTAAATAGAGTTTTCCCAGCTTGGTCCAAATGTCCTTAGCAGTGGCTCACTGCTAATCTCTGAAATAACATTTTCTCCCATTGCCAATTGTAAAGTAGCAAATGCCCATCATTCCATTTCCTTCCTTTCCACGGCCGAAATATCATCCGTCAACTCCTCAGGAGCAAACACAACAAGATGAACATTGTTTCTCATCGGAACAGCTTTCATCCCCCATTGCCACTTCTCGAAGTCTTTATCCCCATTCCATCTTTCTGTTGCTAACTGAGATCCTGCTTCCATATATGTCCCTTTGACATATGACCTTGGTACAATTGCTGAATTCTCCTTATCTCCTGCCATAATGCCTAACACCCTTTCTCAATCAACCTCATAGCTTTGATACCAATTGTTGCGGAAAAGAAAATGAATAGGAACGGATTGATGGCGAGGAAAAAAACAAAGATAGCCACCGGCAAAGCAATCACAGATCTAGCAATAAAAGAAATAACACAAGAGGTTTATAGTGGTTCCACTAACGTCTAGTTAGTGTACGTCCACTTGGGGGGGAGATTTTATTACTTTTTTCAATAAGAAATATTACAAGACTGATAGTCGAGAAGAAGAAGAACTTTTAGAGATGATACACCTCACATTTTTGAGATGATAATACATTCACCTAATCCCTATCCTTAATAAGGATTAATGCTTGGGGTTGAATTAATTAATTTATGATATAAATCGATGCCTAATTAATTCTTCAATTCTCTTGATAGGCTTCCTTGTTTAACCAACCAATTAGGGAATTAATTCCTTACTTCACTATCCCAAAAAGAAACCTTCTTAAAATCCTTCCACTTATGTAGGTAATTTATTGCCTATCCCTTTTACAACTAAAAGAGCAATAAATTTCTGATATCTTCCAGATCTTCTGAAAATTGGAAATATTATATTCCCAAATTAGCAATATTTTCCAAAACTTTTCTTAATGGAAATATTGTATCACCATAAATAATACATTCCAATCTTTAACAAATGGAAATATTGTATCACAAATTCTAACATCGTGGACCAAAGGCACCAAGTCAAGATATCGATGTCTACTTGGAACCTCTTGTGGATGAATTAAAACAACTTTGGATAGGAGTGCTTGGACATGACATGGACAAGAAAGGACATTTCACTTTGAGAGCAATGCACTATGGGGAATTCATGATCTACCTTCATTTGGAAATTTATCTGGTTGTGTAACACATGGTTACAAAGCATGTCCTGTTTGTGCAACAGAAACAGAATCGAAACACATCAGCAATAAATTGTTTATATGAAGTATAGAAGATTTTTGAAGAATGACCATCCATATAGAGCACTTAAACATGGATGGTATAAAGATACGGAGGATAAGGAACCTCCAACATGATTGATAGGATCAACACTATTTTTGTACCAGGTAAATTAACGAAAAACTAAAAACGCTTGATAAATATCGATTGTGATGATGAATATTATGAAAATGCGAAGACAGTGAAATATCAGCACGGTACAAGAAGTCTATTATTTTTTCCTTAGAGTATTGGAGTGGTCATAAGGTGCGACATACTATTTATGTGATGCACAATGAAAAGAATGTAGCAGAGCATTTTATTAACATATTGTTTGATAAGAACAAACAATCTTCTAAATTTGCATTCGACAAAAATCACAAGATGTGATGCTCTCAAGTTATTAAGGATGCAAAACTTCCATCATGCTTCCAGACTGAATTTAGCAACTTTGTAAATATCCAGCCACCAAGTTTGAATATTAGAAAGCCATATGACTGCCATGTTATAATTCAATATTTTCTACCTGTGATGGTTCAATATGCATATCCCAAGAACCGTGATTTAAGACGTACAATATTACAAGTATGCTTGTACTTCAATATTATTTGTTCAAAGGTTTTAAATCGAGAGCATCTCCAAGCTTCCAAAGATATGATTGCTGAGGCATTATGTGTGTTGGCTCATTATTTCCCTCCTTATTTCTTTTACATCAACATACATCTCATGGTGCATTTAGCTGATCAAGCGCTATTATGTGGACCGGTTAGTTATACATGGATGTATCCATTTGAAAGGTAGGAATTTCATTTACATGATTTTTAACTGATTTATGTATTATTAGTGACATTAAATGTTGTTTTCTAGAGCTATGAAGGAGTGTGAGAACATACCAAGCAATAAAAGATTTTTTGATGAATCAATTTCTGAAGCGTATCTTGTTTCAGAATCTATTAGATATGCAATGGAATATATGCCAAATCTGCGTGATGGTAATCATAGCTCTAAACAAGCATTGTTTTTATATGAGAACTATGGCGATACTTATGAGCATTCCATTATTGAGGGTAAAACTATAAAATTATCTAGCGTATAACGTGTACAAATTTGAAGATGAATACTTTTCAAAATAGACATTCCAAATCGAGATGATTATTAAAGGTTTGTCTTTTTTACACATTAAAATTTATAAATACAAGTCCAAATTTACACTATTTTTTTGTTTATGTTTGTAGCGAATATCAAGTATCATTAGAAGAGACTCAGCATGGTAAAAAGCGACTCCAATTAAAGGTAGAAGTAGTAGTCCAGTCTGAATTTATTGACTGGTTGCATAAAAAGGTTTGTTGGGTTACAATGAACTCACAATTTGATAAAAAATAACATTTTTGAACATATTTTAGTTTTTTTTAGTTAATGGAAGAAAAACGCATGGACTTTCTATTATGGTATTATGTTAGTGGACCAACATGGGAAGCCAAAACTCACCTTAAACATAGAATCTATGGTTATCTATTCTCTCCTCAGCACTACGACGACACACTTTCAACACACAATAGTGGAGTTTGTATGGATGCAATTACAACTTTTGTTGCAAGTGCAAAAGATTTAAATCCTATGGATGATGACACTATTTGGTATCGTATTATCCAGGAGATCATTGAAGTTGATTATTATGAATTTCAACATGTTGTGTTCTATTGCAAGTGGGTCAATATTGCTAGTAAAACACATGGCTGTAAGGTTTGTCCTGACTCCAAATTACTGATGGTGAATTTGAAAAGGCTCAAAAGCAATGATGGAGAGTATGATGAGCTAGTCATTCTTGCATCAGAAGCTAGCCAAGTTTTTTACATAAAGAACACACAGAAGAATTCTGATTGGTCCATTATATGACGCTCCCCTAAACGCATAATGGATAACTTGGATGACTATGAGATGCCAACGAACTTTCAATACGTTTTAAAAGAGAAACCCAACTTAACAACATTGTTAAATTGTATTGAATCCAAATAGACAAATTGGTTGAAGTAGTTGAAGTTGCTTTATTCATTTTGCTACTTTTTCTTGTTTTGAACATTCATAAATGTTATCTACCAATTAATTGGTTATGGATGTACTATCTTATGTAAGTTTCTTTAGTTAAATTTTTTATGTTATCGGGGTATGATTGTTAGAGTGCTTTTGTGTTTTGCCTCTACTTTTTTAATTGTTTTTTGGAGCATGAGTTTCTATTTTTATTTTGGGCTGTAAAAACGAATGTGTTGAGTTTTTTTATGGGTTTCTATTTTTATTTTTGGTTGAAGGGGCATCCACCATTTGTACTTGTTATCTTCCAGAAATTTAAGCTACACCGTCTTTTTGCATTTCTTCCTTTTATTTGCACGTCAAAACTTTGTAATCGTGCTAATGCAATAAAATTAACAGAATATCAGATAGTTCATTGAGACAAACATAAAACACAGAAGATGTCCTTCCGCCTCCACCAAATAAAAATTAATTTATAAATGTTGAAATGTATAGTGCTAAAGGGAAAGATGAAAAGAATTGGAGTTTCCGATGTGGTATTTTGATCCGTGCATGCATTCCAATCAGTTACGCTGATTGGAGAAATGTAGATGTCTTTTATAAAGATGCTTTATGGAAAGTAATACTGGTATCTTACTTCTTATTTAAATTTAATAAATCATAAACAATTATCTTTGTATGACTAGCATATTATTAGGATTTATGTTGTTAAAATTATAATGCACATATATTAGAAATACCCTCATATACTTTTGATTCATGAAGACAACTACTAAATAGCCAAAATATATTAGAGTAGTCATGTATCGATTAAGTTGATCCAACTCTCTGTTACTTTTTTTACTAAATTGTAGCATTTTATGTACAGTTAGGATTTATTGGCTGTATGAACTTTAATTATAATGGTGTGCAGTAAAAATAACAAAAGCATGCATATAGGATTTTTATGTTTTGGGCAGATTGCAGCATTTTCAGAAGTTGACAAAGCCATTCGTTAATAAACAACAACGCAAACTAGTGTATAGCTGGTCCCATATCATAACTTGAATTCTACAATTTTAAAGACTAAATTGAAAGATATGTACAAGTTAGACATGTTTAGGTACATAAAAGAGGGGGGTGGGAAATCTTTGTTATGCTATTGCAGTTGTTTCCTATAATACTCACGATTCCAAAATTTGATTTTCAAAGAACATGCATTCAAGAAATTTATGCTTCACAAAATATTTCATGTTATAAAATAAACTCATGTACTTCTTAGTGAGGACTGGATTCTCTAGTTGAAACCAAAGGAAGAATATTTGGGTAGGCGCATTTTAGCAAAGCTATGTTTGCTAAAATATACCATATATTTAGCTAGAGCAATTAATACAATTTTCCCACGTTTTTAAAGATATTCTATGTACCAATTTGATTCTTGGAATCATCCACTAAACAATGTAGAAGGATTTCATTATTTATTGTTGGGTCCTCTATAAGCTAAGTGTAGTAATGCGACAACATGTTTTATAATCCTAATATTCTATCAACCAGGTGTGAATACGAATTACCCAAATATATGTCAACATTCATAATCTAGTATATGAATCCATGCTTACTTTTTCCCTTATATCAATGTGGATTCCTAAATTGAAATGTATCAATACGTGACACAAGCAGATTCACTCTTCTTGTAGGTTACCGACGCAAGGTCAAATCACACAAATTCCTAACTTTTAGACCAGCGCATATGTGCTAGAAAATTTGGTTATGAATTCGGTGGTACTGATGAATCCATGCAACTACGACGATCATTATGGTTGCAATGATAAGGTAGATGGTGTAAGATATTACCATTTTAGCTTATAATGATGCTTGTCTCACGTGTATAGATCGAGTTAATAAATTCATACTCAATATATGATGGAGTCCAAATTGTTTAACTTTGTAATTGTCAATATTAATGCTTTCAAAGTTGATTCAAAAATCAGAACTATCATTTGAAATGATAATGACAAGAATTTGAGTTTTATTATCTTGTAGTACATAACTTGAAGTTCTATTTGGAAAGAGAAATAATTAGAAGAGAACATAAATTCGAAAAATGAAAAGTTAGTTTTTATACAAGCTAATGTCTATTTATAAGCTTCAAATTGCTACCTTAGGAGGATGTCTATTTGCTAAAAAGTAGTAAAAAATAATTGTTATACATGAAAAATTCTAACGATCACATGAAACTAACGATCCACTGTCTAAGGGAACCAGTTGAGCCTTTGAAAAACTTTCATTCAATCCAGTGTTCACACAATTGATCACTAGTTATAGTAGATGAAGGGCTGAATTTTCTAACTTTTTAAACATTATTTTCTAGTTGCGAAAAATTACCAAGCTCAAACCATTTCAGAATTAGTTAAAAAAAATTTGAACACATACCCAAACACAAAGCGCAGTTGGTAGGACAGATAGTTTTCTAGTAGCATAATAGAAGATTTTTTATTTTTTTTGCATAATAGAAGAATTTCTATTGGTTGATTCATTTTCATTGCCAACTATTGTGATCCTGGTTCTTGTTTAAAGTTAGATACATATGGATCATAATATACATAGAAATTTTCTATAATTGTAACAACCCTGAATTTTGGGGTAAATTCAAAAATTTATATTAAGTAATTTTAATGAGTTTTTGATATTTAAAATAATAATGATTAAAAATTGATTTAAATCGAAGTTAGAATGAGGTTACAATAAAAAGAAAAGTTAGAATTTAAAAAGACTACCTTTTTAATTGTCAATATGTTAAATTAAGAAGATTTGTTTTCAAAACGTTATCAATCTTGATTTAAAGGAATGTTTTTATTTATATTCAATTAATGGAATTAATTGACGTTGATTTAGAAAGATTACGTCTTTATTGTCTAAAAGTTACAATAAAAGGATTCGATTAAAAAGATTACATCTTAGGTGTCAATATGTTAAAATAAAAAAATTGGTTTCAAAATTGAACATCTTGAAAAGGTTGTTATTATAAAATCATAATAATATGGAAAGTTACAATTTATATTAAGATACTTGAAATCAAGATATTTAGAAATAAAGAATATCTTAAAATTAAGATTCCTTAATGGAAAGGATAATTTCAAATAATATGTTTTGGAAAAATTAATTATAATTATAAATTATAATTGTGCTTGGACACGAGGTTAGGTAACATTTGTGGTGGAAGTCTACCTGGACCCAACCGGCATATCCAGCAGCCACTAATGTTGAACCTAATGTGAGAGGTCCAAGTGCACAAATACGAAACGGGCCATGACACGAGGTTAAGCCCAACTTGTGGAATAAGTCTGCCCGGAACCGACCGGCACATCCAGCATCCACAAGTCGTACGCTTAATGTGAGAGGTCTAGTCCATTATAAAATAAAATGGATAAGAAAATGAGTCGGGCTATTTAATCCGTTTTAAAAATAGCAACGCATAAAAAAACCGAATGAGTTTATCGATTTATTTTATCCATTTTATAATGAATATTAAAAGAGAAATTTCAAAATTAATATTTTGGAAAATAATATTATTATAAAAGGATAACATATAGAATAATCAATTTTTAAATTATAGTTGGAATCATGAAAATGCATATGAAAATGAAATCACGTTTTTAGTGGAACATGAGGGCATAAGAAATAAATATAATCATTTGTTTTAATGTCATTTAATTGCATATGAAAATAAAATCATGTTTAGAGTAGCGTTAATGCATATGAAATAAAAACATGTGTTGGAATCATGTGAAGGCATATGAAATAGCTTCATATTTTAAAAGTCATGTTAATTATATGAAATATAATCGTATTTTTAATGTTAAGTTAATATATGAAATTTAAAACATATTTTAGTGTTATGTTATTATCTTAAAAATAAATATATTTTTAAGATCATGTTCATATATTGAAGATGAAACATGTTTTTAGTGTCATGTTCATATATTAAAATGAGGCATAATTTTAGTGTCATTTTCATTGGATAAAATTAAACATTTAAGGACTTCAATTTAATATAAGTTGACTCCAATGAAAAGATAGTAATTGAATAAAAGTAAAAGTTACATTTTTCATGTAATTGAATTAAAGTGAAATTACATTTTTCATGTAAAAGATCAACAGTATGAAATTTACATATCTATGTAAAAAGGTTTTCAGTAAAGATTATAACGATGAAATGTACATTTTAATGAATGGATTTTCATTAAAAAGAATAAGGAAACAAAATATACATTTTGTGTAATTTGAAAGATGAAAGAAAAATGTACATTGTTGTGTATAGTATGTGAATGTGAATTATAATAAAAATAAAACATTATTGTGGGTCATGTTATACCTTGATATTATATATACAAATAGGGATATTTGTTGTTAGCAAAATATATGGATGAAGGAATTATATATAATTATATATATAGAAATTAAAATCAAACGAATCAAGCGTGGTAGTTCGCATTTTGGAATCGTGTCTTTAAATTATTATATCGAAAGATCCGACCATCGGATTTTCCTAAAACTAAAACCGTTAGGCTCGCCTTGGGAAGATATTTCCAACAATATGAATTGTGTTAAAATCCAACAGTTAGATTTAGAGAAATGTGTAAAACAAATTTGGGTGAGAACAGCGCCAAGGTCGTCTATTGATATGAAGTGTTGTTAAATAAAATTCAATTATTTTTATATAAATAAAAATAGAGATTAATCATTATAAATTAATATTAACAATAAGAAATGATTTTAAATTATATATACATGAGGATCATTTGAAAAGTCCGAGTTCAACCTCATTTCAAATGATTATTCGTCGATCTAAGTCGAAGAGTTGAAGACGGTGATTGAAGACCGACGATCTTCACGTCGAATGGATGAGTTACCCTTGACTTCCATGATTGGAGTAGCTACCTTGAAAGGGCTACAATGGTGGCCATCCAGACTACTTGTTGATTGTTCGGATATGCGAGGAATAAGGTGCCTCCGGTTTCGTTCAGACCCAGAACGGACTTGAAAATGGATTGTATGTCTGACGTTGTACTCCTTTATACGGTATTTGTTGAACTCTGTTAAATATATATCTTTTTGGTGTTTAACACCCTTCTCTAAGACGTATGAGCTTAGAGGTTATATATTGGTAGGAATCAATGGTATGGTATGGATTGACAGCGTGGCATGCTAAGATGCAAATGATCAAGGCTTTTGTTGAAAAGCAGGCCTTGTGGTTGATGATCAAAGCACAGCTTGAATAAGCATAGCTTTGTGTATTACGTAGCTTCATGAGCCTCACAGCCTAGTTGGAATCTAAAACGGGAGAAGGGAACACAGGGAGAGCAGCACGTTTCTTTCTAGCTAGAAGTGGTGTTTGGGTTTCACGGCCCGACATTTTACTTATGTGGATGATGGAATGAGGTGCCTCGGATGATAGGTCCTATAGGACCGGGAAACGTGTGTTCAGGAATTGCCAATCCGCAAAATCGTATGTGCGGACCGGCCCTGCAGGATCCAAGGGTTCACTGCGAGGAATCCTGAGACATTAGCTAGAGTGTCTCGAATCGGTAAGGAGCTCCTCCCTAGCCTTGACTCGTGATGGAAACCCAATTTCCAATACGACACCATGCGGTTTTTATTGTAGAACTAGTATGGCGACATAGTAGGATGGGGTACTATGCCATCTATGATTGATACATTATGATTGATATGTCTTTGAAACATATATACACTGATAATAATATCAAATCCGTTTTATCGTATCAAGCATCTTTTGACCATTATAAGGTAAAACTCTATCCTCCGGTTTGCGTTGCATTGTGTGATGGGACTTGGGTCTTATAATGGTTTCATTTTTCTAAAAAGCATTGCATTGTTTAACGATTCACTTTATGCACCGGCAATCCATGGGAGTAAACCCGTTCCGCGTTAGCGGCGTGGTCCTTGGATTTGCCTTATTACTATTAGTTAAATTAGTTAAGAATTCTCACACCAGTCCCATGACTGACCTGTAGTTTGTTTCACTTGCAAACTCGAGTGCCCTCTTTTATACATGGGCAGTCGAGTAGCTTATTTTGCAGATATTTTGAGCAGGATTCTGGATCGAAGCTTAAAGCTGTGTCCCGAGCATAGTTGTCTTCCGCTGTATCTATTTTATTGTTTCCGCTGCAATGTATTAAATTATTGTAATTTATCTTCCGTTGTAATTTTATTCGATGTACTCTAATATTCTGTACTCTGATGTAACATTATTATGATGTTTATAAAAGTCTGTTGTTATTGTTCTGATGATGTTGTATTCCCAAAATTAACGTATTCGGGTTTTGAACGGTCTTGTTCGATTTTGCGATCGATCGGGTCGGGCGAAATCCGGGGTCGTTACAATAATAATGTTTAACAAATTATAAATAACTTCATATCATGACAACAAACATGGGAATTTGCCTACAAAAAAATTATATGAAATCATACCTTTCCTGCCCTACGATTATAACATGAGCATGCTCATAACCAGTCAATATTGGAAACATTTGGACAAACAATGTCAAATACCAATATCATATGCTCTTCTTTATTTATACTCTTATATGTTTATTGCATTGGAGCTATCATAAGCCTTTTTATATGCAGATTATTGGAATTTTATAATCTTTATTAGTAGTTGATAAACTTTATTATTGTCTGAGAAGTTCTGTAATTTTTTCATTCATTCACAAATTTCCAAGGATGTCCTAAATATGTGCGCATGAAATTGAAAGTTTGAATCTTGATTGCGACAAAGGTTAATCTTTATTTCAGTTTGAGAGGTTTAAAATTTTATAAGATCACTAGTTAATCATGATAACAATTTTCAGATATTTATTCTTTTTTTCCTCTTTCGGTGTTTCTTTATTATCATTATCAATAAATCGATTTCATTGTTCCATTTTTATGTTGAGCAAACATCTTTATTATATTTTACTTTATTTTGAATATCTTGCTCTACCTTATGCTTAGGGATCGAATTCAAGATCTCTAGCAACAACTCGATCTAGAAATAGTTGTTATCATTGATGCTCTTTATTTTGCTTTGTATAATTTATTATTATCGACACTCCTTATTTTTATTTTGTATATTTTCTTATTATTGTGAAAAATATTTGAAAATAAATGATAAATTCATCAAAAGGTATTACTATTTAAGTAACATTTTGCTATGATATTCAAGTCTTTGCAAACTTATCAGTTATTTTGAAAATGTGTCACTAAAAATGAAAATTTAAGATTGCATTTATATGTATCTTTGTCTTTTTTAGTTCTAGAATTCAATTTTTTTAAATCTATTTTAACATTATATTTTTATTTTTCAAATAAAAGATGATTGATACTACATGCAAAAGGTAGTTAAATATGTATTTATTCAAATATTTTTTGGTCCGGGGGTGTACATATGTACAAACTAAATGAAAATATTGACATTGTTGAAATTGGTGATACGCAAATCACAATTCTGGGCAACAAATAATCTTACATATTTTGTGGAGTAATTTGTTGTTAGATTTTATGGAGAGATTTGGTGCTAGATTTGACGAAGAGATTTGGTGCTATATTTGATGAAGGGATTTGGTGCTAGATTTTTTGGAGAGATATTGGTTACTATATTTGTGGACATTTATTGCAAGGATATTTGGTGCTTAACCAAATAGTTTTATAACATATATGAAGATATTTTTGGAGCCAAGTTTTCTTGGGCATGAAGCCAAGTTTTTCTTGGGCATGAAGCGATTCTCATATTAAAAGGGCTAGCTAATCTCTTCATTAGATGTGGAAAATTTGTCATTATTCTTCATTATCTTTCTCCTCAAATTTTTTATCCATTAGATATTCTCTACCTATTTCTCAATAAGGTTATTAGTTCAAGTTGTAATTGTTTGTAACGATAGTTGAGATCGTTTGTAAACAATTTTTATTATTGAATCAATAAAGAGAGTGGTTGGGTGGAATATCGTGTGCTCATATTTCCGATATTATTTGTGTTGTTTTTTTTCAATCAAATTCATCTTTAAGTGATTGGGTGATAAAGATCCAATTTTTCTTGGCATTTTGTCAAGATTCCACTGCACACAAAAATCATAACAGTTTGGTATCAGAGCCAGATCATCGCATATCTTGGAGTGTTTGTTGGATTGAAAATTGGAGATGTCGGAGATGATGACGTTTTCAAAGATGGCTATTTTAAATGGGAAGAATTGGGGTATATGGAAGCCGAAGATGGAAGACATACTATATCTCAATGATTTGCATGATCCCATTGATGGAGATAGGGTGAAGCCCTTGAAAATGGATGAGGGAAAGTGGAAGAAAATGGACAAAAAGGCGATTGCGTTGATTCGCCAATATTTGGATGATTCTGTATTCCACCATGTGGCTAGTTGTGAATCCGCGAAGGCGTTGTGAGACAAATTAGTGTCTTTGTATGAGTCGAGGAGTGCTACAAGTAAGGCTTTTATGGTTTGAAAGTTGGTGCAACTTCGATTGGATGAGGAGAAGTCTGTTGCAGAGCATTTGAACGAGTTTCAGGATGTCATCAATCAATTGGAAAATATGAAGGTCAATTTTGATGATGAGTTGCAAGCTCTTTTGTTGATGAGTTCTCTTTCGGAAAGTTGTGAGACTTCGGTTGTTTCATTGAGTAATTCCAATGCTAATGGAACTATCTCTTTAGAAACGGTTCGAAGCACTCTTTTGAATGAGGAGCTAAGGAGAAAAGGGTCGCAGTTGAAATCGGTTCAAATTAAGGCGATGGTAGCAAGGGACTCGGGGAAAGATACAAGAAGGAAGAAGAAAGGGGCTAATGGTAAAGGTGCTTGTTCTTATTGTGGTAAGGAAGGTCACAAGCGCAATGACTGCTATTCATATATACGAGATATGAAGAAGAAGAAGAAGAAGGCGCAAGGTGATAATAATAATGATTTGGCACAAGCAGGTTTTGCTGAAGGTACCGAAAGCGATTCTTCATGTGATGTCCTATTTAGTGTTGTGGAGCCTTGGAAGATGGATTCAGGAGCCAGTTTTCACATATGTCGTGATGTGAAAAGTTTCTCTTCGTATGAGAAGAGTGTTGGCATGATAAAGACAGCCAATGGAGTAGAGCTACCAATTTATGGAGTTGGAGCTGTTAGGTTTCGGATGCATGATGGAGTGGTGAGAGAAGTGGCCGATGTGAGGCACATACCCCCTTGTTCGCATAACCTCATATCTCTCGGTCAGTTAGATCGCCGCGGTTGCACTTATGAGACTCGAGGTGGAGTTTTGAGAGTGAAGAAGGGTGGTCGTGTGATGGTGCGAGGAATTTTGGAGGAGGGAAACCTATATAGTTTGGTCGGTTCAGTGGTCAATAATGAAAGGCAGGTGACGGTTGAAGAACCTAGTCCACAACAAGGTGGAGAGGTTAATATGGTCACCGCTGATGGTCCTAAGTTGGAGGATCATGGTATCGACAAGGGTCTAGATGTTGATGATGCTCGAGGGATCCCGGAGATGAAGAGATCATGTCAAGCGGAAGACGGATGTCGAGTTGTGAAATCCACAAACACGAGATGGAGGTCTTTGTGGTATTACAAATGCTTTTGAAGATCGCTAGTGGCGTGGTGCACGGATAAGGGAGGTGCATCATTAGTGGGCGATGGTGGAGGTTTGTAATGGTGTTAATTGAGAAAGAAAGGTTGAAAGTGAGAGCTAAGGGGCTATTGCTTGAGTGGAGGAGATGTTGTGATTTGGTATCAAGGTGGAGTGTTGAAATTGGTGATACGCAAATCACAATTTTGGGCAACAAATAATCTTACATATTTTGTGGAGAGATTTCTTGTTAGATTTTATGGAGAGATTTGGTGCTAGATTTGATGAAGAGATTTGGTGCTAGATTTGATGAAGAGATTTGGTGCTAGATTTTATGGAGAGATATTGGTTGCTATATTTGTGGACATTTATTGCAAGGATATTTGGTGCTTAACCAAATAGTTTTATAACATATATGAAGATATTTTGGGAGCCAAGTTTTCTTGGGCATGAAGCCAAGTTTTTCTTGGGCATGAAGCAATTCTCACTATAAAAAGGGCTAACTAATCTCTTCATTAGATGTGGAAAATTTGCCATTATTCTTCATTGTCTTTATCCTCAAATTTTTTAGCCATTAGATATTCTCTACCTATTTCTCAATAAGGTTATTGGTTCAAGTTGTAATTGTTTGTAACAATAGTTGAGATCGTTTGTAAACAATTTTTATTAGTGAATCAACAAAGAGGATAGTTGGGTGGAATATCGTGTGCTCATATTTCCGATATTATTTGTGTTGTTTATTTTTTCAATCAAATTCATCTTCAAGTGATTGGGTGATAAAGATCGAATTTTTCTTGGCATTTTGTCAAGCTTCTGCTGCGCACAAAAATCATAACAGACATGTATTTAAATATATTTGTAAACAATTTTCATCTAAACTAAATTTTCTTTCAACAATCGATAAATGACAATAATAAAGCCAATTTATATAAAGCAAATAGTGCTGCTTATTTTCGATAGTCTAGTTTGCATTGATAGCTACAATATAATTTTCTTTACAAACATTTTTCACTTTGCCATATAGTTTTTTTCTATTTACATTGCTCTTAGGTTTGGAAAGAGGGTGAATACCAATTGCTACAATAATTTTCAACATGCGTCGAACCACAATATACACTTATATTGCATTTTCCTACCATTTCAAATATATACTAGACTGAAAATCTGACATGTGCATGTGCACGGTTAGAAGTAGGTTGTTGGGTATTTTGGTTTGGTCCCGTAGCTTGTTTGACCGAGAAGAGAAGAGCCCTATAATGGCTTCTTTCACATTAAAGTACCAACAGTGTTAATTTATGTCTTGTATGTCCTGCATCTTTGTTAATAAGTTGAGTTTGTTTCTAGAAAAAAATTATTCAGCCCTATTCCAACCAAATTATAAATGTTCAAGCAAGTCAAAATTGATAAATTTCTGGATACATGTTATATGCAGTACCAATTTACTTTAGCAATGTAAGCTTTCGATCAGTTTTATTCAGACATGATTTTTCCCAATTTGCTTGTTTGTTTTGTTTGTTCTAATCATACATTGGTTGTTTTTTCATTTGATTCTACAGAAAAAGTTTGATATGGATATATATCCCAATAAAGCAAGACCTATATTAGAAAAAGGGTTCTCGCAAAAATTCAAAAGTGCTAAATCGAAACTACGTAACAAATACCTTAAGAAGGATGATGAGCTTATACCCAGACGTATTGCGATCGAAAATCATCCTGATGATATTGATAAAGTTCAATGGGAGAGTTCTGTTGACATGGAGTATGGTGATACGAAGAGAAAACAATGCAAGAAGAATACCAAAAACAAAGCAAAGGTTACTATAAATCAAATATTAGGCAGAAAATCGTACAGTAGACTCTATGATGAATTGGTATGTAGTTCGGATTTCTTAAGTAAACTTTATGATAAATTATAATATATGTATTTATTTGTATATTTCATTAGAAAAGAGAAAATCCGGAAAGTAAGCCTTTGAGAGCTCTTGTTTAGAAAATAGCACATACAAGAAAAAAAAACTGGGAAGTACTTGCATATGCCGCTGAAAAATATGTAAGTAATCTGAACCTTTTTTATCAACCTCTAGTTTGTTCGCACATACAATTAAAAACATCAAATGTTGAGTACAATTAATGCCATAAACCATCAGAATATTAGGAAAATTTAGCGGTAATCGCATCAATTAATGACATGGAGTATGCCATGAATCATATAATAAACCTGTAGCGGCAATTGCATCAATTGTAATTCAGTCTTATTTAATCCTTGCTTGACTGCAATTCAGTCTTTTTTAATTGAATCAACTGTGTTGTTTTATTATATTTTGATCGAGTACTCTTTGCCCTCGATGTATACAATACAATGTATTGAGACTGATGAAGGGTGATCAAGGATACTGTAAGGATCTTTTACAGAATCATATTTAATATGGTTTTCCTGTAACATTTCTATAAAGGAAAACCATTTACTTTCTTATATATACTTGATGAGGACAACTCCATGCTTGCTAAAGGCCCCATGAATCAACCACCTCACATGATAATTGTGTCGGCTGGTCTCATAGACTAAAGTAGCTTATGGCTATATAAAGTATTAACTGATTTTGTGTTATTTAGCGGTAGCATGAATGGCTAGAAAAATAAAATGGGATTTCCAGAATTAGTATAAGTGAAATTAGAGCTCTAGGGTTTGCAGCCTCTGTTAGTTCATTGGTAGCTTTGAACGGATCTGTTAATTCATTGGTAGTTTCAAATGATGAGCTTAGTGGCTCAATTTACAAAGCTAAGCTTTATCACACTAATCCTACAAGGCTCAGTAAACTGAGTTAGTCCCAGTTTACACTGAGCCAGGCTCAGTAAACCTAAGTCGAGTGGCTCAGTTACATTGAGCCTACAAGGCTCAGTAAACCATGCCACTCGGCTCAGATTTATTGAGCCGTTAGGCTCAGTGTAACTAAGCCACTCGATTTAGGTTTACTAAGCCACAGGCTCAGTTTACACTGAGCCATAAACTCTCAATTTAACTGTTCTTTGTTTATTTTTTAATCAGGCATCTTTAGTTATACTTTCTTTGTTTTTTTAACAGGCATAGACTCATATCATTATATTTGTTGAACATCATAGGCTTTGGTTGAAGCAACGGAAGTAGGACAAAGATTAGAAGGTGGCGATGATGCTCTAAGTCTAGATAATTTTGAAAAAGATCCAATTGTTGAAGTTTTTGTAGGTGAATAAAGAAGAACTTATTATCATGATATCAACTCTACATGCAATGTAAAGTAACTAAAAATAACACAAGCTTCAAAAGCAATTACAGCAGCAAAAGAGAATGGAACTAAACAATGGTTAGCTAAATTGGAGACCAACCAAAATCAAATGCATGAAGACATCAAATCATTGAACTCAGCATTATCGTACTTGCAATAATATAGGGAGCTTCTTATCAATCAATAAGGAGGGAATACGACACCACGAGATGAAGTTGCTTCTGATGGAGGTAATAACAATCTACATACTACTTCTAATGATGCCATTGGATCATCAATGAGTGATAAACAGTCGGTAGTGTTATTGTCATCGGCATTAAAGGAGGTAACGAAGGGATATGTAGCAATGCAAAAAGTTTTTCATCATAGAACTGTACTAGAAGGAAAAAAGCCATTTGGGTGGAGGAAGTTCTGGATCCGGATGCATTAATTTTTGACGCAACCCAAATGTTATGTATACACTATCTAATCTTGTCGAGGGTGGATTTGTAATTTGGTCCGTTAATCATTTGCGTTTTGTATAATGGTTGTACGTTAAATTATGATACTTAGATGTTATTTGATATTTGTTATGGATGATGAATGGCATTATGATTGTATGTTAAATTGTGATGTTGGTCGAAATGGTATTTGCTTTAGGATATAAATTGTGATATGTTGTATTTGCTTTGATATATTGTTTTATTATATGTTGTATATTCTTATTGGTGTATGCTTTATGAAATTACCTATTGCAGTCTTAGTGTAATATTCAGGTTTGTAACAGTTGTAACTATTAGTAAATTATTGTATGAAATAATTAGTATTATATACAACAGTAATAACTGTTGCAAATTTCATATATGTATAATTATTATTGTTATAAAAATAATGTTTATAACGGTTATAAATTTTATAAAATTTTCAGTGCTAACAGTTATAAGTGTTACAAAGCACTTATTTATAACGGTAATAACCGTAACACTTATTTATAACGGTAATTACCGTTATAAAAAGAACACTTTATAATGGTTTTAACCGTTACAATGTTCGTGACAACGGTTTGTCATGTATGTTGTAGTAAAAGTTATAACTGTTACAAAGGTAATTAGTCACAGTAATAACTGTTATAAAAAGCATTTTCTGATATTGTGATTCCTAGGTTGTAAATAACATTTCTAATTATTGTGATACTTTATACAACCCTTCCCCGAGTCAGACAGATCCCTGCTCATATGTTTTACAAATACATATTACAAGTTACTTAATATTTGATTAAGTTTATCTTATTTCGATTCTCATGTTTAATAACATATTTACGTAATGTATAAATAAGTACAGCTTATTCCAGTCCACAGGTTTACATAATCTTCCTTTGGAATTTAGACCAAATTTACAGTCCATGATTCCAATTTTAACATTGCAAAAATATGCTCATTAAATATTATTTCAGATTATTACAATTTTTCACGAATCAAACAGTAGGGAACTAGGCTCTCGTTAGTCTAGGCTCTACATTAACAAAGGAAAAAGGGAGAAGTAGATCTAGGCTCAAAAATGAATAAATATGCGTTATAAGACTGTAAATAAAACAATGACAGAGAAGAAGATAAGGAAGAAGGATGTACTTATAAACAAGTAATAACTGAAAAGGGCCGATAAATAATAGGCAGTAATTAAAATAAACAATAACATGTAAAGATGAACTTATAAACACTGTAACTGTCAAGTTTTCAGATCCAATGCGTTTTACTGTCCAATTCCTTTTTATTTAAATTGTTAATCTTAAAATAACATAGAACTCACAAAGAATTGTTGTAGATCCAGAAAAATGCCATTGAAAAAGAAGAAGAACATCCTTTCAGATCTATATTTTGACAGCACCCTAACCTTTCCCCAATTTTTATTTATTTATAGATCATAATAGAGTGGAGGAAGAAGATGAAGAAATACAGGTGTAGGGGAAAGAGTGAGGGTTGGTAGTCTATTTATAGGTGAGATAGAATAGTTTACGTCATAGGATATTAGGGTTTTAATCCAAATCATAGAAAACACCTCAGCATTTTCATAGAATTCCAATCATTTTGTGGACACTCCTAGGAATTAATTGGTTATCATGCCATATAGGGAGATTAATCTGTTTTGATACAAGCACTGAGACGTGTACAATTTACACGTTATAAATTGCTATGAATGATAATAAATTAAAATTTATTAACGTTCATCACTTTTGAAACGCGTAAAATTTACATGTTATAAATTGCAGTTGTTTTTACCGTTTCTTTTATTTATTATGGTATTAATTGTGATCCAACTTTCCTCCCACTAACATAGATAACTTTTTGTTTTTGCATTCTGTCTATATAAGAAATGGAATAGACAAAGTAATATATAGAACTATTTTTTCATCCTTCCCTCTCTTCAAAAAACCTCCTTATTTCACTAAAAAAATTCATTACAAAAAGAAAAGAACAGCACAGTTTTTTATAATTTGAGTGCAAATCATGCTCAATTCGTTTGTGCAAGTGAATTGATATTGAAGAAGAGGTTGCTTTATCCTAGAGGCGGCGGCGAAAGGTATGAACTACTTTGCACCATTGAGCAGATCGCCAATACTCTTTAAGAAACCGATTTTTTACGTGACTCAACCATTGTTTTTCCAACAACCGTGTCATTGGAATTCAGAGATTGATTGTTTAATAGTATTAAAGATGAAAGAATTAATGTTATGGACCTAAATTTTGAAACGGTGCATTTTTTATAGGTTCCAATTAAGTTTCAAAATTAGGCTCACATCCGGTCATAAACCTATTGAAAATTTAGTCCCTATTTTTCAAAAATTCAGTAAAAAAAATGAAAAAATCATGTAAATTCTTATTTAAATAAAACATGTTAATGCAAAAAAAAATTAGATTAAAAAACATTAAATAATGCATCAAAAAAATACCAAAAATCAGCGAAAATATAGTTAAATGCATACGTATGTGCAAGTATTGCATATTTCTTGCATACAAATGTGCAAAAATCACTCTCATGCAAATCAGTTAACATTTATTTGCATTCATGCGTGCAGTAAAACATAAAAGGTGCACACATGCGTGAAACAATTTGCAGGCATAAAATCAGTTAAGTTTTCTTCATGTAATACTTGCATACATATATGCAAGTATTTCAAAATATTTCACACATGTATGCAAGTTTCTGTCCAGATTTTCAATAGAAAAAGCATATGCAATAGTTGCATATATGTGTGCAACTATTGGTAAAAGTTGCATACATGTATGCAACTTTTTTTATGTGGACTTCTGAGAATATTTCCAGAATTTAGATTTTTTTTTTAATCAAACAGCGCAATTTTTTTTGCAGAAAAACATATAAGGTGGAAAAAAATAGGGGGTGGATTAATATATGAAACATGGGAGAGATGTGAGCCTAATTAAGTTTCAAAATAGGGATGTGAGTCTAATTTTCACTTTTTGAAATGTCGATTATAGTGAGAGGATGTGCAAAAGATTCATTTTAAACATCCAATTTTATTTTCATTGTGATCAGCATTGTCTTGTGATAAGAAATATGGTGAATTTTCCATAATTTTTGCTACTAGTGGAATGGTTCCACTGTCTTTTGAAGTTGGTGGTATACCTATTAATGATGAGATATGGTTAATGATTTTGAAGCTTATGCAGTTTCTGATTGTAGATTTTTATATTTTGGTTGAACTTAGTTCATAAAAATAGTAAAATTGTTCTTTATTCATAATCATATCTATCTATTTAAGTATATGCCGTATAAGATCAAATATAACACAATTATATTTATACAAATGTTGCCATTTTTTCTGGTTCTATCAATTTAAATATAAGTTGGAAGTACTGCTAGGACTATTATGATAATGATTATCGTTACCGTACCCAGTGGTGGCCCAACCAATCAACTACCCAAGCCACAAACGATTTTGGTTGCCTTCCAACACAAAAAATAGTTAAAAAAAAATTACTAACCTGCATATTTTGTTCTAAGTATATTATCATAATACATGTGCAAACATACCTTTCATGTACCGCCTTGTGTATATACATAAATGAATAGACAACAAATATGGCAGCCCTCTTTGTCCTCAAGACAATATTGTATCTTTTTTTAGGCAAAACTTTAGCATAATAGCAACTATCTTCTTTAGAAGCATCTCTTGGAAGATGAAATGAAAATAGATTGACCATCTGTTTACATTGAAATTTTGAAACATTTCCTTATATGGCTAGCTAAGGATAAAATGAAATACATGAACCAACCTTATATTGGTTGATTAAACAGGAAGCAAGTTAACAAAACATTTTTTGTATAACAGTATAGATTAGACCAACAGTGTAAGCTAATATAATATTAAATAAAACAAAATTATCACGTTTAATATCAATTTTACGATCTTTTTTATTATATTCCCTTTTATCTCATTTGATAACAAAGTTATTATCTCATTTTGGATCTATGACTAAGATAATAATGTTGAAATTCTTTATTTACTACTTATCGAAGATGGTCTTGCATAATTGAATCAAACTCTGCTAAAAACTCAATAAGTTTATAGCAAAGTCCATTATTCTTTTCATAAATCTTCGCATTCTTTCCATGAAAGGCCAAGTCATTTCGAACAAGCGTTTTCACAACCCCAATTATTCAGATTAAAATCATCTTCCAGCGTGCCTTTTCTTTGTCAATTCGAACTTCCATTTGTTTGTCAACCGTTGCTTTTCGTTTTAACCCCTTCTGCAGATCAGCTCACTTCACAACATTTTCACAATGTTCAAATTAGTTTCATGCTCTCTAAGTTTTAGGGGAAGGTTATTCATCAATTTCATCATTGGACAACTTACTTGACATCATTCTATATTTGAAATTTACAACAAAAACAAAACACTTTATTCAATGAATTTGAATATATAAGCCACTTCCTTTCACGCTCTTCTCCATTTGGAAAATGATGAACGTAACTATAGACAAAAAACTTCTACTTTTTCCATATTTCATGATATTTAGAAATTTATCATATTTTTATATGACTTTGATAGGACCATTTTGAACTAAAAGTATTTTTTTAGTATAATTTATAGCTCCTTACAATCCCGGATAACAATCCACATCTACATTTTTATTAAAATCAAGTTCACCGTCACATATCTCTTCATTCACAAGCTCTTCATCTTCTTCATTGACGTCTACTTCATTTTCCGTGCCTATATTAATGCTTCCATTTGCATGCTCTTCAACGAAATTATCAATGTTTTCATAGTTGGTTCATTAATTTTTCCTGCTTGACTTGAACCAAGTGATTTTTGTGCTCTCACATTGAATAATTTAGAAATTGAGCCCACTAACGATGTAGATATTGCATCTTGACCTTGTTTCACTCTTTTATTATAAGCCCCAGAGTTTTGTTTTCTAAACTTCACTCGATTTTTATGATCTTCATTTTCTGGCATAGTGTTGATATCTAGTGAACTAAAAAACAATTTCGGATCTCAATCAAATAAGAATGCAATTTCAAGTCTCAGTTAAAATTCTAGCAAATGTTACATATAAATGCAAGGTATGCACAACAATTCTAAATTTCTAATCAGTAAAGAAATTTGTGATGACCACCCATAACCCCCGCACTAAACAAGAGGAATATGCAGTGAAGGGTGTGCCAGGCAGCTATGGACGATCATCAAAGTAGGTAAAAAACATCGAAACCTATCGTAGAGCTCACAGCGAAGGATAAAATATAATAGAACATATACAACTGGTAATAGTAATGAGGCATCATATAGCAAACTTTTGAAAACTTTCTCAACATCTTGAAAGGTTATCCAACTGATACCAAAGTTTGTACATAAGTCCTCACTACAACACTCATAGAGCACTCAACAGTGGAAATAGAAATACTAGATAGTAATAAAACTGGTACGCCAGCCTCCTGCTAGCCTCCGCACAGCAGCATCGTCCTCACTAATCACTCGTAACCTGCTACTTAGTCTTCCCATCCACAACCTGATGAACAACCCAAGGTAATAAGAGGAGACATAAAACCTTGAGTTAGACAACAGTCTTAGTAAGCGATAAAACAGCTAACAAACTTCAACAATAAAGTATATGAGAAGGGGTAGATAAACATAATAGTCTACCCACAACACTAGAGAAGATCTCAACCTTATCTTCCCCACATCGGACAGTGGTGGCCTTTACTTTAAACAATTCAACTATACATCCATGAAAACTAGAACACTCATTCGTTCAATCATGGCAAAGCACTCATGACAACCAAATTATAGATCTCATGCAAACCATCCTAATTGAACTCAACACCCCTCAAGCACAAGCCCCAGAGGCCTAAACCAATATCATACAAGCACCCAAGGAACATCTCCTTCGACGTTGGATAATCTATAAGAGATAGTTCAAAGCAACTAATCAATCATAACAGACTCTGGCTATCACCACCAAACCAGCTTCAAAACCATTATTAATCGTATGACAGCCAACTTTGCCATATGTCAAGGGCTAATGGTAACCCCAGTTCTATCATAAATTCCATATGTCCAACCTTTACAGTGTCCAACCTTGACAACTAGGCCTTTCTACAAAACCCAGGGTACTCGACCACAACTGGTCATTTAGACGTCTCTAATGTACCCCTGCTTCGAGCCTGCTAGAACTTACAACAACGATAATCTCTCGGCCTTCGCATCTCCAGTCATCCAACCAGATGACTCTTCATGGCTCAAGCAACCTTCTCTAGAAATCCATTATCCATCAACTCGCAACCATTGAATTGACACCTCATTAGTTGTTCTACATCGACCAACGAACACTTTTCAACTCTTCGAACCTTCCCAGTTGAATTCACTTCGAAGTCACATCATCACCAGAAATGTCCGACCAAAACTGTACGACCCACTGGTGACTTGCCTAACCCAATTGGTGACTTGCCCGACCCAAATGGTGACTAGCTGGACCCAACTGGTGACTTGCAAGACCCATCTGTTGACTTCGCCGAACCAACTGGTGACTTGGCCGACCCATCTGGTGACTTGCCTGACCCATCTAGTGACTTGCCCGACCCATCTGGTGACTAGGCCGACCCAACTGGTGATTAGGTCGACCCAACCGTTGACTAGCCTGACCCAACCGTTGACTAGCTTGAGGTCGACCAGAAACCTGCATACCTCCCTTTCAACTCCGATTTCGACCAAAACTTTGCCAAACAATACATTCAACGAAACCAACTCATCTAACTCACCAAATACAACCATAAACATGTCATAACATCACTAATATCATGAATATGACGATTATCACTAAAATTGTAACAACTCGTATTTCGATAACATGTTAAAACGAGAATCAAGGCAGAATTTAATTTTAAATTCTGAATCAAGTAAAACGGGCTATGCCATTGCGTTCGTCTCGGAAAAATACGCGAAATAGAGTCCGAAATTTTGTAAATCGGAGTCTGTATGACCCGGTTAAGGCCCAAAGAAGTTTTCGGGAAATTTGAATTTCGAAACATGCAGAGATGGGGCCAGGCGGGAAAATTCCCGCCCAGACAAGTCGACTTGGCTGTCGACAGGGCTGTTGACTTGCAAGTCGACAGGCATGTCGACAGGCAACTCGACAGGGCTGTCGACTTGCCCTGTCGGCTAATTCTGGCCTGGTGCACCTATTTTCTATCTTGGCTAGGTTTTTGGGCCTGGTTTGAAATCTGACGGTTCAGGTTGGTCCTATGGTTAATCTAAGGGTCCTAACTAGCCTAATCTTCTATAAATAAGCCCCTAACCCCCCCCCCCTAAACCCTCATTATTCACTCATGTAACTAAACTATGGCCAAATTTCTACTCTCATGGCCTCCACTCAACTATCCTAGCCTCCACTTCATTTCCATGAGAGGTTTCACGATCATGAGAGTATTAGAGAGTCCCTATGTTAGTATGAGAGCTCCTCAAGTTGATTTCAAGGCAAAAGTTTTGGTCTTTGTTCATAAAGATGGTGTATTTGTTGATTTGGAGCATCCATCTTTGGGTTTTTGGGTGATGGCATGCATAGGCTTCATTACAAGCTTTAGTTTAATCGATTTAGGCCTTCATAGCAATGTAAGCCCTTCCCTACTCTTAGATATTAACTATGAAGTTAAATGTTCATGTTGCAAGTTTGGGTTTGATCATTGAGAATGATATATGCTATCATGTCATGCAAGTCTATGAAGTCATTAGCTTGATCTTATGAGCAAAAAGCCACAACCTTTATGTTGAAATGTTGCATTATGCAACATGAGAACCTTCATAATCATTATGTCAACTTGCATATGAAGTCATAATCCTTATATGATGATATATGCGAGTTTCTAGCCATCATTCCATGTCTTTTGTCACCATGATTCGCTTATGTACCAAGTTTGGGTTGATGCATGTTTTTGAGGCTTAAGAATGTAACATGCAAGCTAATGAACACATTTGTGCCTCATTTGCCACATTGATTAACTTGTGGCTTAATACCCATTTTTGTCATTCCTTTGCCAAGTCTCTTCTTTTAATCCATCACGTTGTTGCGAACGTATATGCTAGTTTAAAAAGCGTTGGGGTCACATTATGGGGAAACATAATGACATGAATATGACTTGGGTAAATGGGTATAAACATGACAACATGTAACGTTAAATATGACATGTGTTTATACTTGAAAACATGACTTGAAATATAACATGGAAGTTGACATGTAAGTATGCATAAAAACATAAGCTTGGGAATTTACCTATTAAGTTAGGTCTACCCATTGGGAATTTACCTATTAAGTTAGGTCTACCTAATTGCTTGAAAACTTGACTATGAACATGACACAAGACTAAACATGAAAGTGGCCAACTCGAGGTTGGGTTGAGTTTGCAACGTAAAACTACCCGGAACCGACCAGCCTAACTAGTAGTTGCAAACAATAGGACCCAATGTGCGAAGTTGGTCATGTTGTGCTTGAACCCGAGGTTAGACCAAGTTGTGGTCTAAAGCTACCCGGAACCGACCGGCTTAACTAGTAACCACAACAAAGTCTAATGTGAGAGGTTGGGGTGCATTAAGTATTTAATGCCACATGATAGGGTTAAGTTAATTTGATTAATGACTCTTAACCAAATATGACATGGGTAAATGGGTTAAGTAAATTGGTTAGGCTAATGATACTTAACAAAACATGACAAGGTTGGGTAGGTTAAGTGATTTGATTTGCCTAATGACGCTTAACCATTTTTATACGACTAGTGGACGGGGATTAAGTTAACCAACACTTAATCAATCCAACATGATAATTTGGCAAGGTTAAGTAAGTTTTCTTAATGACACTTAACCATACAAGATGATTAGGCGATGGGGTTAAGTTAAACACTTAACCAATTTAAACTCGGTAATTCAATGAGGTTAAGTAACCAATACTTAACCAACTTAACGTGATAATTTAATGGGGTTAAGCAACTTATACTTAACCAAATATACATGATGATTTGATGGGGTTAAGTAACTTACACTTAACCAATCTAATACGCGGACCTGATAAGGTTAAGTCACAAGACCTTTTTAGAATATACTTAACCATTGTAGTACGATTAGAGGATGGGGTTAAGCCAACCTATACTTAACCAATCCGACTCGATAATTTGATGGGATTAAGATAATCTATACTTAATCGATCTAGCAAGATAATCCGATAGGATTAAGGTAAGCTAGTACTTGACCAATTTGACTTGATAGGGTAAAGTCATGAGCCTCTGGGTACAATTAACCAACTTGTGGGACTAAGTCTTGAACTTAAATACTTAGCCAATCTTTGACGTGATTCGTGGGCGGGTTAAGTCATGGACGTGAATGATAACACTTAACCCAATAGACAAACCCTAGCTAGAAGAACTAGGTAGAAAACCGTGGTTAATCAAGGATAACGGGAAAGGAAGCTAAGTGGTAAACCTTAGTTAAGGGTAACTAAGTAATAATTCTTAGCTAAGGACATAGGACTAATTCTCAAAACGATGAGTAACCTGATACGGTAGGTCATCGCTTAGTATACGAGGGGGAGCAAGTTATCTGACTTGGATAAAAGCTCCAGCGCACTGGGTGCCGAAGTGGAAGCTTCGGGGGACGTGAGGATATTCTTGGGATCCCTCTGTGGGCTGCCAGGTAATTATACTAGGCCCATGAGAGGTTAAGGTCTGCGTTAGAAGGACCAAGAGTATGCCTTGGTTGCTATGCGAGCAACCTAAAGACTAGGATGGATTAGCGTGGAGTCGACGATTCTTGTTTTTGCCCTGGATAGCGTATCGCCGACTACCTACCATCTTTAGTCAATCGTGTACGTGCGGAAAGGCAGGGAACCCCCAACAGACCATGTGCTTGCTATCGAGTCATGGGTGAGGTTGGCCCATAGGAAAGGGGGCTATAGTGGGGCCGTGGAGTGGTTCTTATACATGATTTGTCTTGGATTGCCTTTCAGTAGTTGAGGGAGGGGTCATGTGGGACCATAGCCACGGGTACAAAAACAGACCTTGATATCTGCATCGGCAGACGATTTAAAGCTCCCGACCGAGTTCCGTATTTCTTGATTTGCCCTGGCACGGAACTCGGATGGCACATTGGGGAACATGTGCATCTAGACATGGAAAACGATTCACGATACATACGTGGGATCAAGGGCGCGGTTGACGGGTGGCGTAATCCCTAGTGGTCCTAGGTGGCCAAAACCCAAACCGAGACACGGAAACGTTCATTAGGTAGCATAATCCCTAGCGGTCCTAGGTGGCATAAATCCTAAGTGGACGCGCGATAGTTCATGGTAAGGAAACACAACTAGATCAAGGGTTGCAGTCCAAAACAACTTCAAGGATAAACCGTTTACATGGAAAAGCCCGTACAGCCTACGGCAAAGAACTGAACTTATACATGGAAAGAAACATATGAGTTGAGTAACCTATATATGCGGCATATTAGGTTGACATGGACCATTACACGACTTTTGAGTAAGGGTCATTCACGGATAACACGTAATACAGTTGGGATACTAGTACGGTAGGTGCAGAGCAGATATACAGGATTGATACCATGGGACGTTTTACGTGATAGATATCTTGGGATATTATACTTGATAGGAACCTGATGATGTGATACCTTGTTTTGTCTTGACATCGTAATTTATCATGACATCTTAGTTTATCTGAGTTCAGTAGTTCATCCTGTTATTTTGATTTAGCTTACCTATCTTGTTATCATGCTTATGTTCATCTCAGTTTCTCATGTAAGTTAACTTTACTAGTTTTTATACTAATAGTAGATAGGGCTTACTCAGTCTTTTTGACTGACCCGTTTTGTTTCGCCTCTTTTCTTCCGTTTCCCCCCCCCCCCAGGTTACAGGGAGGAAACACTGCTGTTTAGTTCGGACTTCTTCTGCTTGAAGGTCATCATGGATGGCTTGGACTTTTCCTGGCTATGGCTACTTTACTGTTTTTATTTGGGGAATAATTTATGAAAAAGTATTTATGCTTCTTTACTATTGCAAGACAGGTTTTGAGGTACTCTGATGTAAAAGGCTTTAGACCTTATGTATTCATGTTTATGAAAGTTCGATTTTACTTCCGCTATTTTATATGTTCTGTTTTGTGATATTTCTGTGCATGTTTACCAATAATGCCCCTCTAAAGCTAGTGCATTCCTTTGCGAGTGACCCTAGCGGAGGCGGGGTGTTACATTTGGTATCAGAGCAGAAGGTTACCAGACTGGGCAAAAGCTTTTAAAACCTTCTGAAAACTATTTGGAAAACCGTTTATAAAGAAGCATTTTTCAAGAAAAGTTTGTTTTAAAAAGGCTATTCCCCAAAAGCCATTAGCACCATTCTTTGATTCCTTGATTGAATCTCATTTCCTTTCTTTCCTCCATCCGTGGTCACAGTAGTTCTCACTGTGACTAATCTTTGTCTAGCCACGTAGGTGTTTCCTGTACGATGGAGGTGGTTCTCGAGAGACCCATTGCCGTGTTACAAGAAAGGATAATAAAGAGCAAGGGTAAAGGATACGAGTTTAAGGATGAGCAACTTGTTGGTATGGCTCAACCCAGAATGAGAGGGAAAGATGAACAATGAAACCCATGACGAGGGAGTACCTTTGGCATGGTGAAACGGGGCGGATAGTTAAGTATCATGGGACAAGGACAAGATCATCGGGAGGGCAGTAGTATGCTCCCATTTCTAGGGTACATCGGAAGGAGGGTAACGATCTTGTTAAAGGTTTAGCTTTTCTTCTCTATCATCCCGTTAGGACTTTGGTTTGATCATCGTATCATTTAAGTCTGCTTCGATAGTTGAGTCTCTGCACCTTAGGTACTAGCGTAATAGAGAATCCCATTTTTGTCTCAAGTCCTGTGGAGAATCGGTCCATTTATTCATGACTTGTTTTGGATTTGAGAATGACATGCCTCGGTTATGGATGGATTCTAGGGATGAAGTGGTTATCCAATAAGGGGTGCCACTCTCGGTTTTGATAGGAGGGTAGTTAGACTCTTGACTAGCCTTGGTAATACCCTCGAAGTCTCGTGGAACCTTTTGGGTTCGGTCATGATTAGTTACCTAGAATCCCTTGATACCTTTATTGGAAATTTGAAGCCCGATCGAGTGGTGTTCGCCGATAAGACGGATGGTTTATTTCACTTATGCATGGGTTATGGAAATCACCCTAGTAAGTGCACTTGATAACCCGGTTGGCATCTGTTTACTTTCAAGAGAAAGTTCTACTACGTGGAATACCTTATGGTACGAGGTCCGAGATTCACTAGTGAATTTTGGAAAGCTTGCATGAGATCATGAGTACGCAGTCATGTTTGCGCTAAGTGTGCGAGTGGAATGAGAGGCGACAAAGAAATGAGTTCCAGCTCATGTTATGGGAAACAGGAAATAAGAAGCTACGAAATCGCGAAGTTAAAAGACGGTCAAGGCACAATGGAGTTGAGCTCAAGGAAGTACGACTTTGATGGTCAAAGACTAGATACGCGCATGATATCTCTTTTTGGGAGTATATCCTTGATCCCTGTTTTCTGTAGAGCTTACTTGTAGGCTATCTTTTGTGGACATCCTCTTGGTCCTATTTTCTGTAACAAACCCCATAAGGAGTTTGTCTTGTTTATCTTCTCGACCCTATTTCAGGGAATCCTAGGTAGAACCCTATGGATGTAAACATGTATTTGAAACATGTTATGATTGATATGGTTGCAAGTGGTTGCAAGTGGTTGCTCGTGGATGCGCGAATACACATTAGATACTAGCTCGACTCGGTCACATTTCATATTGCATATGCACGAGTATTTATACTTGTTTATGGATGAAATCGAATGTATTATCATGCGGTTGTTGCATATGAATGAATGACTGTGCACGCATATAGTATCTATATGGCTAGGACTATTTGCATACATGTTGGATTCATGGCACTATACATATTTTTGCATTAGAAAGATTATTCAGGCCTGATCATTAGCATTAGCTAAGGAACATGTACACACACGTTTTGCATATATTCATATAGCATTAGAAATCATCTAAGGACAATGATTGCTTGTGGATGATGTTTTGAGTAGATGGATGATGGATGGTAGGATATGTTCTTCCTAACTTGGAGATTTCGGGGACGAAATCCTAAAAGGTGGGGAGAATGTAACAACTCGTATTTCGATAACATGTTAAAACGAGAATCAAGGCAGAATTTAAATTTAAATTCTGAATCAAGTAAAACGGGCTATGCCATTGCGTTCGTCTCGGAAAAATACGCGAAATAGAGTCCGAAATTATGTAAATCGGAGTCCGTATGACCCGGTTAAGGCCCAAAAAAGTTTTCGGGAAATTTGAATTTCGAAACATGCAGAGATGGGGCCAGGCGGGAAAATTCCCGCCCAGACAAGTCGACTTGGCTGTCGACAGGGCTGTCGACTTGCAAGTCGACAGGCAAGTCGACAGGGCTGTCGACTTGCCCTGTCGGCTGATTCTGGCCTGGTGCACCTATTTTCTATCTTGGCTAGGTTTTTGGGCCTGGTTTGAAATCTGACGGTTCAGGTTGGTCCTAGGGTTAATCTAAGGGTCCTAACTAGCCTAATCTTCTATAAATAAGCCCCTAACCCCCCCTAAACCCTCATTATTCACTCATTTAACTAAACTATGGCCAAATTTCTACTCTCATGGCCTCCACTCAACTATCCTAGCCTCCACTTCATTTCCATGAGAGGTTTCATGATCATGAGAGTATTAGAGAGTCCCTATGTTAGTATGAGAGCTCCTCAAGTTGATTTCAAGGCAAAAGTTTTGGTCTTTGTTCATAAAGATGGTGTATTTGTTGATTTGGAGCATCCATCTTTCGGTTTTTGGGTGATGGCATGCATAGGCTTCATTACAAGCTTTAGTTTAATCTATTTAGGCCTTCATAGCAATGTAAGCCCTTCCCTACTCTTAGATATTAACTATGAAGTTAAACGTTCATGTTGCAAGTTTGGGTTTGATCATTGAGAATGATATATGCTATCATGTCATGCAAGTCTATGAAGTCATTAGCTTGATCTTATGAGCAAAAAGCCACAACCTTTATGTTGAAATGTTGCATTATGCAACATGAGAACCTTCATAATCATTATGTCAACTTGCATATGAAGTCATAATCCTTATATGATGATATATGCGAGTTTCTAGCCATCATTCCATGTCTTTTGTCCCCATGATTTGCTTATGTACCAATTTTGGGTTGATGCATGTTTTTGAGGCTTAAGAATGTAACATGCAAGCTAATGAACACATTTGTGCCTCATTTGCCACCATGATTAACTTGTGGCTTAATACCCATTTTTGTCATTCCTTTGCCAAGTCTCTTCTTTTAATCCATCACGTTGTTGCGAACGTATATGCTAGTTTAAAAAGCGTTGGGGTCACATTATGGGGAAACATAATGACATGAATATGACTTGGGTAAATGGGTATAAACATGACAACATGTAACGTTAAATATGACATGTGTTTATACTTGAAAACATGACTTGAAATATAACATGGAAGTTGACATGTAAGTATGCATAAAAATATAAGCTTGGGAATTTACCTATTAAGTTAGGTCTACCCATTGGGAATTTACCTATTAAGTTAGGTCTACCCAATTGCTTGAAAACTTGACTATGAACATGACACAAGACTAAACATGAAAGTGGCCAACTCGAGGTTGGGTTGAGTTTGCAACGTAAAACTACCCGGAACCGACCGGCCTAACTAGTAGTTGCAAACAATAGGACCCAATGTGAGAAGTTGGTCATGTTGTGCTTGAACCCGAGGTTAGACCAAGTTGTGGTGTAAAGCTACCCGGAACCGACCGGCTTAACTAGTAACCACAACAAAGTCTAATATGAGAGGTTGGGGTGCATTAAGTAATTAATGACACATGATAGGGTTAAGTTAATTTGATTAATGACTCTTAACCAAATATGACATGGGTAAATGGGTTAAGTAAATTGGTTAGGCTAATGATACTTAACAAAACATGACAAGGTTGGGTAGGTTAAGTGATTTGATTTGCCTAATGACGCTTAACCATTTTTATACGACTAGTGGACGGGGATTAAGTTAACCAACACTTAATCAATCCAACATGATAATTTGGCAAGGTTAAGTAAGTTTTCTTAATGACACTTAACCATACAAGATGATTAGGCGATGGGGTTAAGTTAAACACTTAACCAATTTAAACTCGGTAATTCAATGAGGTTAAGTAACCAATACTTAACCAACTTAACGTGATAATTTAATGGGGTTAAGCAACTTATACTTAACCAATTATACATGATGATTTGATGGGGTTAAGTAACTTACACTTAACCAATCTAATACGCGGATCTGATAAGGTTAAGTCATAAGACCTTTTTAGAATATACTTAACCATTGTAGTACGATTAGAGGATGGGGTTAAGCCAACCTATACTTAACCAATCCGACTCGATAATTTGATGGGATTAAGATAATCTATGCTTAATCGATCTAGCAAGATAATCCGATAGGATTAAGGTAAGCTAGTACTTGACCAATTTGACTTGATAGGGTTAAGTCATGAGCCTCTGGGTACACTTAACCAACTTGTGGGACTAAGTCTTGAACTTAAATACTTAGCCAATCTTTGACGTGATTCGTGGGCGGGTTAAGTCATGGACGTGAATGATAACACTTAACCCAATAGACAAACCCTAGCTAGAAGAACTAGGTAGAAAACCGTGGTTAATCAAGGATAACGGGAAAGGAAGCTAAGTGGTAAACCTTAGTTAAGGGTAACTAAGTAATAATTCTTAGGTAAGGACATAGGACTAATTCTCAAAACGATGAGTAACCTGATACGGAAGGTCATCGCTTAGTATACGAGGGGGAGCAAGTTATCTGACTTGGATAAAAGCTCCAGCGCACTGGGTGCCGAAGTGGAAGCTTCGGGGGACGTGAGGATATTCTTGGGATCCCTCTGTGGGCTGCCAGGTAATTATACTAGGCCCATGAGAGGTTAAGGTCTGCGTTAGAAGGACCAAGAGTATGCCTTGGTTGCTATGCGAGCAACCTAAAGACTGGGATGGATTAGCGTGGAGTCGACGATTCTTGTTTTTGCCCTGGATAGCGTATCGCCGACTACCTACCATCTTTAGTCAATCGTGTACGTGCGAAAAGGCAGGGAACCCCTAACAGACCATGTGCTTGCTATCGAGTCATGGGTGAGGTTGGCCCGTAGGAAAGGGGGCTATAGTGGGGCCGTGGAGTGGTTCTTATACATGATTTTTCTTGGATTGCCTTTCAGTAGTTGAGGGAGGGGTCATGTGGGACCATAGCCACGGGTACAAAAACAGACCTTGATATCTGCATCGGCAGACGATTTAAAGCTCCCGACCGAGTTCCGTATTTCTTGATTTTCCCTGGCACGGAACTCGGATGGCACATTGGGGAACATGTGCATCTAGACATGGAAAACGATTCACGATACATACGTGGGATCAAGGGCGCGGTTGACGGGTGGCGTAATCCCTAGTGGTCCTAGGTGGCCAAAACCCAAACCGAGACACGGAAACGTTCATTAGGTAGCATAATCCCTAGCGGTCCTAGGTGGCATAAATCCTAAGTGGACGCGCGATAGTTCATGGTAAGGAAACACAACTAGATCAAGGGTTGCAGTCCAAAACAACTTCAAGGATAAACCGTTTACATGGGAAAGCCCGTACAGCCTACGGCAAAGAACTGAACTTATACATGGAAAGAAACATATGAGTTGAGTAACCTATATATGCGGCATATTAGGTTGACATGGACCATTACACGACTTTTAAGTAAGGGTCATTCACGGATAACACGTAATACAGTTGGGATACTAGTACGGTAGGTGCAGAGCCGATATACAGGATAGATACCATGGGACGTTATACGTGATAGATATCTTGGGATATTATACTTGATAGGAACCTGACGATGTGATACTTGTTTTGTCTTGACATCGTAATTTATCATGACATCTTAGTTTATCTGAGTTCAGTAGTTCATCCTGTTATTTTGATTTAGCTTACCTATCTTGTTATCATGCTTATGTTCATCTCAGTTTCTCATGTCAGTTAACTTTACTAGTTTTTATACTAATAGTAGATAGGGCTTACTCGGTCTTTTTGACTGACCCGTTTTGTTTCGCCTCTTTTCTTCCGTTTCCCCCCCCCCCCCAGGTTACAGGGAGGAAACACTGCTGTTTAGTTCGGACTTCTTCTGCTTGAAGGTCATCATGGATGGCTTGGACTTTTCCTGGCTATGGCTACTTTACTGTTTTTATTTGGGGAATAATTTATGAAAAAGTCTTTATGCTTCTTTACTATTGCAAGACAGGTTTTGAGGTACTCTGATGTAAAAGGCTTTAGACCTTATGTATTCATGTTTATGAAAGTTCGATTTTACTTCCGCTATTTTATATGTTTTGTCTTGTGATATTTCTGTGCATGTTTACCAATAATGCCCCTCTAAAGCTAGTGCATTCCTTTGCGAGTGACCCTAGCGGAGGCGGGGTGTTACAAAAATGATGTAAATTTCACCAAAACCAGTAAGATGAACATATGATCAAAATGAGAGATCTAGCTTACATAAATGTACGAAATAGCATGTAATTAATGGTTTAAAGTTATTAAATTAGATCATAGGGTGATTCGTATGAAAATGGACATATAATGGTGTAGATCTATGAGAAAACACTTGAATTTGATGAAAAACATGATTTAACATTCATACACTTCATTGAATCCACGTGATAGATGTAAATCACTCACCGATTCATAAAATCAAGCTAAAATGATAGAAATTTGAATCCGGACAGCAAGCACCTTGCACCAACCCTCTTGATCCGATGAACTCTTGCCCCCAATTGATGTAGATCTAGCCTCCAATGGTGTAGATCTATGATTTTCCTCCTTGGATTTTGATTTTTAATGGTGGAAAGGTGTTAGAGGAAGGAGAAGCACAAGACCTCCCAATGAGAGAATGGAAAATTCAAACCCTTTCTCATATCCCTTACCCCATATTTATAGTTTCCACCAACCCTTAATGGGACTTCCCAATTCAACCCATTTTGGCTTACCAAACCTAGACAACCAATTGAAAAACCTTAAAACGTCGATTTCTCCCAAACCGCTGAGCCAAATCTTTAATGTAACCACTCTATGGAAAGGCAATCATCAATTCCTTTCCAATGGCATTGGTCTCACCCCCTAACTCAACCTGAATCAAAAGTTATGCCAAGTACAAGACTGATAGGGGCAAAATGGTCACAAACAAAATCGATAAAAATTATAGACATGTCTCACATCCCAATAAGCAATATATCAAAAGACAAGAATAATCCAACCCTCAGGGAATAAAATAAAAATATTTTACGATCTTCTAATACGTAAAATGCACGCTGTTACATTCTCCCCCTTAAGAATTTCTCCTCTGAATTTCCAAGTAAACATAAGCAACCATAACAATTCCGCATGCTTATCATCCATGAGAAGCCAATTCTATAACCCAAACTAGCAATCATCAAGCCATGCATCCATAGCCTTATCCTAGCACCGAGAATTCTATCAAACAACAACAAGATACAACGATATAACGATGATATGATCAATGGGTCCTACCGACGAAGAGTTCTGGATGAGTGCCTTCATACTCTCTTCTATCTCCCACAAACAATCGTCACCATCTTCACTTCATTCTACCTTGACTAGCTTAACCGTCTTCCTAATAAGTTGTTTCGTGTTATTCCCCACAACACGAAATGGCTTATGAGGTTTCGCAACTGCGCTCTCTACTTCTAGGTCTTCATACTGCTCTGGAGGTACCACCACATTCCAATCATGCACAAACTTCCGTAGAAACGACATATGGAACACATTATGCACACTCGACATCTTCTCGGGTAACTCCAATCTATATGCGAGCTTTCCAATTCGCTTGACTATCGGAAACAGTCCAACGAACCTAGGAGCCAACTTTCCTTTATTTCCAAATCGAACTACATGCTTTAATGGCAAAATCTTCACGAAAACCATATCTCCTACGTCAAATTCCAAATATTTTCGACACTTATCAGCCTAACTCTTCTGATGATCTTGGGTCGCTTTCATTCATTGCCGAACGATCTCGGTACAATCCGAGGTCTCTCTAATCATCTCTAGCCTAATTACCAACTTATCTCCAGTTTCTAACTAACAAGCTAGAGAATTGCACGGTCTCCCACACAATGCCTCGTATGGTGCCATCCCAATGCTAGACTAGTAGCTATTATTATATGCAAACTCAACTAGATGTAGATGGTCTTCCCATGATCCTCCGAAGTCTAACACACAAGCCCTTAGGAGATCTTCCAAAGCTTGGTTGACTCTCTCGGTATGACCATTAGTTTGGGGATGGTAAGTTGTACTTAAACACAACTCGATTCCCAAAGCTTCTTGCAAACTCTTTCAAAATCCACTCGTAAATAATGGATCTCGGTCACTCACTATACTCTTTGGGACACCATGGAATCGAACTATCCATTTCACATAAAGTTCAGCCAATTTCGACGCCGTCCTCGTCGACTTGACAGGAATGAATCTTACACTTTTAGTCAAACGATCCACAATGACACTAATCCCTTTATTTGCTGCCCTCGTCCAAGGTAGTTATGACGACCCAAACTTCCGCATAACGAAATTAAGGATAATCATATTTCTAATGAATTGATAAACTAGATCAATAAAAAGTGACAAATCATATTTCTAATGAATTAACAAACTAGATCAATAAAAAGTGACAAATCATATTTCTATTGAATTGATAAACTAGATCAATTCAAAATAAAAAGTGACAAATCATATTTCTAATGAATTGATAAATTAGATCAATTCAAAATAAAAAGTGACAAATCATATTTCTAATGAATTGACAAACTAGATCAATTCAAAATAAAAAGTGACAAATCATATTTCTAATGAATTGATAAACTAGATCAATAAAAAGTGACAAATCATATTTCTAATGAATTGATAAACTAGATCAATTCAAAATAGAAAGTGACAACATACTACTGGACTAATACATATGGATCTATAACTATCCATCACAAACACGGATCAGCCATCATCAACCATGTCAGAACAAAATAGATCTGAATCGTAAACCATGCGATCATTACATAGAAAACAAATTAATTTAATTAATTATTTTAAAAAAAGAAATCTCACATTGCTTTAAGCAGATTTAAAAATCCAAACGAGTTCAGAAATTATTCCAATTAGTTTCAACAAGTTCTATTCGACATTAGGGTCCAACCAGATTTGAAATTTTCAAATTCGGATCTCGTATGAATAATTATCATTCTTAAAAATTAATTAACATATTGTGACGGAAAATAGTGTCACAATTTCTTTGTTTATTTCATATCGTATGCTTCAGTTTTTGTTCAAAACTTTGCTTCGAATTTGCAGACGATTGGGTGATCGATTGGAGGCCGGGTTGTTGGAGGTGGTGCGGCTTGGAGGGGCGCACGTGTACTGGAAGCGGGGGGTGCGGCGCTGCCTGGTGGGCCCGGTGGAGCTTCGAGGGGCGGATGTTTGGGGTCGCAAATCTCCAGATAGGAGGCACGAGGTGGATTGATTCGGGTATAGAAATGAAGAGGAGAAGAAGCTCTTCAAAAACTTGAACTGGAGGGATGGATTTTATTGTAAGGACTAGCGGGAATTTGTGGAGGAAGGTTGGAGCATAATGGAGGGGATGGCGGCTGATAGAATACGGTGAACATTAGTATTAGGGTTCTAATTTTCCTCCTTTTTATATTATTAAATGTAATTTTTGCAATTTAATCCCTAAATCAAAAACTAATCCGATTTTAGTCCAACCCAAGGTGACCCTAACCAATAGCCCTATTCCGGATCCAACGGGCTAGGTCTTGTAAGCCCAAACGGCTGTCTGTGGCCTGAAATATTTAATCTATTATTTAAATCATTTAAATAATAAATTTGACCGTCTTTATAAATCTACCGGGGCCACATACGAACTCAGAAAAATCCAGAAAAATTATTTTTGGCTTTGTTTTGACGATATGGTCCTAATAAAATTAATTTCGTCGAATTCTGAGACTGTTTGAAAAATGGCTATTTTCGAGTCGATCGGATTTGACTGAAATTGACAAAACACATTTTCGTTTGCCACGCTCACATATTAATTTGAAAAATTATGAAAATTGAAACCTAACAATAATTTGATATTCCGAATCCAACAAAAGTGATTTCGTCAAAAACGAAGTTCGTTTGAAAAATGGCCTTTATACGGGCTATAAATTATACTATAGCGACCATCCTGAATATTCAATTGGCTATATCTTTTGATTTCCGTTATGAAATTTCGATTTTTCGGATTCTTCAAAATATATTTTCAAATAAATTTAGATATTTTTGGTCTCTCTAAAATCCGTTAGATATTGAATTCAGTACATTCGCTCAAAGTACAGGTTTGACTTTTCAAACTACCGTACTATTCTTGATTTCTCTAGAAATCAAAAAGAATAGATTTGTTCTATCTTCGATTAAAATAAATTTTTAATCGTTATTACCTAAAATGAATTATTTTAAATATTCAAAATTTACTGAAATAGCCAAAATAAAAAATTTAAATTGGTTCGGATTTTCTGGGTTGTTACAATCTCCCCCACTTAAAATCTTTTCGTCCTAGAAAAGGAAATAATGATAAAGTAGGAAAAAAAAGGAAAAATGCAAGGTATTGTAAATGTACCTCAACACAAAAACTACTCGGAGATATTCATTCTGCACTTGGGATAGGCTTGTTTGATGCTGTCCTCAGTCTCTCATGTACATTCTCTAGGATCCCCGCTCCACTGTACTTTGACTAGGTTGATCCTCTTATTCTTCAGTACTCGGGTTTCTTTGCCCACAATCTTCACTGGCTCCCTTCTCACTGCTAGAGCCGGGGTAATCTCCAAATCTCGTTGTGTTGCTTCCTCCACAACTAAATCTGGATCATGAACATGCTTCCAGAGTTGGGACACATGAAATACATCGTGGACCCCTGGCAACTAGTCAGGTAGTTGTAATCTATAGGTGAGAGTTACCATCCTTTCAAGAATAGGAAATGGACCAATAAACCTTGGCGCCAATTTCCCTATCTTCCCAAATCGGACTATGCCTCTCAATGGGGAAACCTTCAAGTATACAAGATCACCGACAGAGAATTCTAAATCCCTTCTTCAACTGTTTGCATAGCTCTTCGGTCGGCTTTGGGCGGCAAGTAATCACTTTTTAATAAAGTCAACCCTTTCCGAGGCTTCGTGAATCATGTCGGGACCCAATACCAATCGATTACTGGGTTCACCCAACATGCGGGAGATCGGCATGGCCTGCCATATAAGGCTTCAAATGGCGACATCTGCAGGCTAGCTTGGTAGCTGTTATTATAAGAGAACTCAACCAAGTGCAAATGATCTTCCTATGACCCGCCAAAATCTAATATGCATGCCCTCAACAAGTCTTCCAATATGCGGTTCACCGTCTCAGTCTGGCCATCTATCTGAGGGTGGTAAGCAGTGCTCATATTGAGATTACTCCCTAGCTCTTCTTGGAAAGCTTCCCAGAACATACTAGCAAACATCGGGTCGCGGTCACTGACAATGCTGCTGGGAACTCCATGCAATCTGACGATCTCTCTGAAATAAAGTTGTGCTAAACTTCGAGTTGTTCTATTAGATTTAATAGGACTGAAATGGGCAGTCTTTGTGAGGCGGTCTACAATCACCCATATGCTGTCATTGCCCTTGCTAGTCCGGGGTAAGCCATCAATGAAGTCCAAAGAAATTTCATCCCATTTCCAACTTGGAACCCCTAGCGGTTGCAATAAACCTGCTAGCTTTTGCTGATCGCTCTTGACTTACTGGCAGGTGGGACATCTAGAAACATATATAGAGATGTCTCTCTTCATAGATCTCCACCAAAAAGTACACTTGAGGTTATGGTTCATCTTGCTTACTCCAGGATGAAAGCTGAGCTTAGACTTGTGGCATTTGTCCATCACTTCCCTTCTGAGCTCAGGAAGATTTGGAACACAAATTCGGCCCGATAGACTTAAAACTCCTTGGTCATTAATCTGAAAACTTGTGGATTCACCTTCCCTGATCCTTTTGATGATTCTCTGAATAAATTCATCATCCTTATGAAGGACCGAGATCTTATCAATCAAGGTAGGGGTGATAATGAGATTGGCAAGAATAAGTTTGGTGTCGGCCATATTCTTCCGACTAAGAGCATCTGCCACAACATTGGCTTTCCCTGGAGTATATAATATGTCCAGGTCACAGGGTGCAAGAAATTCAACCCAACGTTGTTGCCTTAGGTTTAAATCTCTTTGGGTAAATAGATGCTTCAAGGATTGGTGGTCCATATATAACTCAAATTTCTCGCCCAAGAGATATTGCCTCCATATTTTTAAAGCAAATACTATGGCCATTATCTCAAGGTCATGAGTGGCATAATTCTTTTCATGTGGTTTTAATTGGTGGCTAGCATATGCGACAACCTTGCCTCTTTGCATTAGCACTGCACCAATACCTTAAATAGAGAAGAATAACATGTCAAAATAAGACTTTAGAAAGATGTCATTTCCAACATGTTTATTTAGATGAAAAGGATAACCTTCTCTAGAAGCATCAGTCCAGACTTTCAAATCCTGATTGCCATCAATGATGGTCAACACAGGAGCAGTAATCAATTTCTATTTCAGCTCTTGGAAAGCTGCCTCGCATTCAGGTGTCCATTTGAACTTGGTATGCTTCTTAATCAGCTTCGTCAATGGACAGGATATTCTCGAGGAATCCTTAACGAATTTCTGATAATAGCCAGCCAGATCTAAGAAACTTCTGACTTCAGTGGGCATAGTCGGCTGCTTCCAATCTTTGATGGCCGAGATCTTTCCTAGATCTACAGAGATGCCTTCCTTAGATACCACATGGCTGAGGAATTTCACCTCTTCTTGCCAAAATATGCATTTGGAGAATTTGGCTTTCAGCACATTTCTACGCAAAATCTCCAAGACTTCCTTCAGATGTTTTTCATGTTCAGCGGCGGACTTAGAGAAGATGAGAATATCGTCAATGAACACCAACACAAATTTATTTAGAACATCTCTGAAGACTCTATTCATCAGATCTACGAAGTATGCTGGAGCATTGCATAAACCGAAGGGCATTACTAGCCATTCGTAAAATATATTTGGTCCTCTGAAAGCTGTCAAAGGAACACATTCTTCGGCAATGCGTAATTGGTGGAAACCTGTAGCTAGGTCCATCCTAGAGAATACTCGAGCTCCGTTCAAGCGGTCTAGCAGATCAACAATGCGGGTCAGTGGGTATTTATTTTTCAGAGTCTGCTTATTTAGATCCCGGTAGTCCACACATAGCCTGAGGGTACCGTTTGACTTTGGGACGAAAACCACTGCTGCACCCCAGCTTGAGAAACTTGGTCTGATCAAACGCTTCCACAAAAGCTGCTTGGTTTGATTGCTCAGCTCCTCTCTTTCTTTTGGTGACATTCTTCGAATGGGATGCACGACGGGCCTTGCATTAGGGACTAAGTCAATTCTGAAATCGATTTCCCTACGCGGAGGTAAGCTGTCAACTTCTTCGAACACATCCGCATAGTCTCTGACGATAGGAATATCCTCAATAGAAGCAGGAGTGACTTCTAGAGAAGACCAAAATTCTTTCCTATCTATGGCTGAGTCATGGCATGGTATAGCAATGATGTCTTGAAATTTTGTTTTGACTCTAACTACTCTTTCAGCACAAAGTAACTCAGCCTCATATTTCGCTAACCAGTCCATCCTAAGTATGATATCATACCCGGAGAAATTCATGATGATTAGATTAAAAGGAAATTGGAAGTAGGAGTAAGAAACAGGCACTCTACAATATTGCTCGAGAATAAGTGAGCCTCCTATCGGGCTATGGGCTCTAATTGGTTCTTTGAGTTTTCTGGGTTACAATTTAAGCTTTTTAATCGTGTCAACAGATATGAAACTTCTAGATGCACCAGTGTCAAACAAAACAGTAATAGGGATGTTTTTAATATTAAGGGTACCTCCTAAAACATCAGGCATACCTGCATTTGAAGAAGCCGGTGTAGTCGCTCCTTCGTAGACATGAGCCACCTGAGATTTCTTGAGTAAAGGGCAATCCTTGACGAGGTGTCTAGGCTGGTGGCAGTTGAAACATTCCCTTGAGCCATGGGGATTCTGTCCACTGTTCTTACTTGGTCCTGACTCGATCCTTTTGGGCCTCTTCGGAGCTCGACACTCGTAGTCAAAATGCCATATCCTCTAGAAATTGAAGCACTTAACCTTAGATCTGTCTCTCTTCTTCTTTTTCTCATGGGGCTTGGCGGTGGAAGAGCTGCCCGTCTCAGTCTTCTTGTCCGACTCCTTCTTCTTATTGTTGCCCTGGTTCTTTTATTTCTCTTGCTGTGAACCTTTCTGATCAATCTCTTCAAATCCGCATGCCATCTCGATTACCTTAGCAAATGGGCGCTCGATGTGTGCAGTCACCTTGTTATGGTACCTCCTTGCCAGACCATTGATAAACCTCTTATTTTTCTGCAGTGGGTCTTGGATTAATTCTGGGGCGTATCTGGAAAGCTCATCAAATTTCTTAACATACTCTGGAATAGTCATGCTCCCTTGCTGGAGGTGGACAAACTCATCGTGAAGGCGCTCAACTTCGTGCGGTGTAATGAATTTCTCATTGAATAGCTCCTTGAATTTTTCCCAAGTCACATCATCCTCGTTACCCTCAACCATAGCTATTTCCCACCAAATTTGGGCATGGCCTTTCAGAAACCAAGTTGCCATGATTCGTTTTCTGTGGTCCTCGAGCTCTAAACCATCCAAAATCTTTTCCATCATCTTAAGCCATTCTTGCGACTCCGTCACCGTTTCTCGGCCAGTATAGTGCACACCTCCTAGATTCATTATTTTTTTAGCCACTTTGTCAAGATCGAAAGCATGTGGGGGTGGTGGTGTCTCAATTTATGGGGAGTCCTATCTCTGTTCTTGGACTGTAGAAGTCTCATCTCAGGTGGGTCCTCTTGCCCCACCTTTGCCTCGCCCTCTAGTACGGGCTCTAGTACTCATCTCTCAATTAGTCTGTAACATCAAGGGAAGAGTCAAACCAAGAGAAATGATAAATTTCAAAGGAAAGATTTTAAAATAAAGATATATGACGAAATGATAATGATGTAAAGATTGATTAATATGCGCTATTTTGTCATGCTCATTCTAGGATATTACCAATCCTATCTCTAATGAGCTACACGTCTTAGAATACTGCTGATTCTATTTAGACGAATTGTTCTAAAAATGTTATACTCCAAATGCTAAGGTTAACCATTAGCTCCGATACCAAATGTGATGACCAAAACTTCCGCAGAACGAAAGTAAGGATAATCATATTTCTAATGAATTGATAAACTAGATCAATAAAAGGTGACAAATCATATTTCTAATGAATTGATAAACTAGATCAATAAAAAGTGACAGATCATATTTCTAATGAATTGATAAACTAGAACAATTCAAAATAAAAATTGACAAATCATATTTCTAATGAATTGATAAACTAGATCAATTCAAAATAAAAAGTGACAAATCATATTTCTAATGAATTGATAAACTAGATCAATAAAAAGTGACAAATCATATTTCTAATGAATTGATAAACTAGATCAATTCAAAATAAAAAGTGACAACATACTACTGGACTAATACATATGGATCTATAACTATCCATCACAAACACGGATCAACCATCATCAACCATGTCAGAACGAAATAGATCTGAATCGTAAACCATGTGATCATTACATAGCGAACAAATTAATTTAATTAATTAATTTAAACAAAGAAATCTCACCTTGCTTTAACCAGATTTAAAAATCCAAACGAGTTCAGAAATTATTCCAATCAGTTTCAGCAAGTTCTATTCGACATAAGGGTCCAACCGGATCTGAAATTTTCAAATTCGGATCTTGTATGAATAAATTATCATTCTTAAAAATTAATTAACATTTTGCGACGGAAAATAGTGTCACAATTCCTTTGTTTATTTCATACCGTATGCTTCAGTTTTTGTTCAAAACTTTGCTTCGAATTTGCAGGCAATTGGGTGATTGATTGGAGGTGCTGGTTGTTGTAGGTGGTGCGGCTTGGAGGGGCACACGTGCAACTGGAAACAGGGGGTGCAGCGCTGCCTGGTGTGCCCGGCGGAGCTTCGAACGGCGGGTGTTTAGGGTCGCGAATCTCGAGATAGGAGGCACGAGGGGGATTGATTCGGGTATAGAAATGAAGAGGAGAAGAAGCTCTTCAAAAACTTGAACTGGAGGGATGGATTTTATTGTAAGGATTAGAGGGAATTTGTGGAGGATGGTTGGAGCATAATGGAGGGGGTGGCGGCTGATAGAAGACGGTGAACAGTAGTATTAGGGTTCTAATTTTCCTCCTTTTTATATTATTAAATGTAATTTCTGCAATTAAATCCCTATATCGAAAACTAATCCGATTTCAGTCCAACCCAAGGTGACCTTAGCCAATAACCCCTATTCCGGATCCAACGGGCTAGGTCTTGTCAGCCCAAACGGCTGTCTGTGGCCTGAAATATTTAATCTATTATTTAAATCATTTAAATAATAAATTTGATCGTCTTTATAAATCTACCGGGGCCACATACGAACTCAGAAAAATCCAGAAAAAATATTTCTGCTTTGTTTTGACGATATGGTCCTAATAAAATTAATTTCGTCGAATTCTGAGACTGTTCGAAAAATGGCTATTTTCGAGTCGATCAGATTTGACTGAAATTGACAAAACACATTTTCGTTTGCCACACTCACATATTAATTCAAAAAATTATCAAAATTGAAACCTAACAATAATTTGATATTCCAAATCCAACAAAAGTGGTTTCATCGAAAACGAAGGTCATTTGAAAAATGGCCATTATACGTGCTATAAATTATACTATAGCGGCTATCCCGAATATTCAGTTGGCCATATCTTTTGATTTCCGCTATGAATTTTCGATTTTTCAGACTCGTTGAAAAGATATTTTCAAACAGATTTAGATATTTTTGGTCTCGCTAAAATCCGTTCGATTTTGAATCCGGTACATTCGGTCAAAGTACAGGTTTGACTTTTCAAACTACCGTACTATTCTTGATTTCTTTAGAAATCAAAAATAATATATTTGTTCTATCTTCGATTAAAATAAATTTTTAATTGTTATTATTTAAAATGAATTATTTTAAATATTCAAAATTTACTGAAATATCCAAAATAAAAATTTTAAATTGGTTCGGATTTTCCGGGTTTTTACAGTAGTCCATCGATAAAATACATTGACACTTGCTCCCACTTCCATGTAGGAACTTCCAATGGCTAAAGCAAACCGCTAAGCTTCTTCTATTCAGCTTTCACCAACTGACAATTCATACACTTGGAAATGAACTTTCCAATATCTCGCTTCATCCCTCCCCAGTAGTAGACTCGCTTCATGTCTTGATACATCTTGTTACCACCGGGATGAATCGTCAACTTCGAGTGATGGCATTCTCTCAGAACCTCATCTCTCAATCCATCAATATCAGGAACAACTAACTGCCCTTGCTTTCAAAGCCATCTTTCTCGATCAACTTCGAACTCTTTATTCTTTGGTTCCAACTTTTGGATAAACCCGACAAGTTTAGCATCTCGCTTTTGGCTTTCGCCAACTCTTTCGATGAGAGCAGGTCTTATCGATAAGCTTGCCAACATTTCAGGTTCTAACTCACACCTTGGCCTGAAATCAAACTTTGCCAAATACTCAAGGATCTTTCATTCTGAAAATATCGCTCCAAAACTCACATGTCTTCACTACAACAAAATGTGTCATTAATAACACCATTTAATAACCCTTTATTCCGAAGTGTTATTGTTAACTAATTAATTGTTTACATTTCAACGTGTAACGCTAAATTCTAAGTAAAAAAAATTCTCCCTCCAGAACCACAAATGTAAGGACCTGTTACTTCGTCGTGAAGGAAAGAGCGGATACTTTGAGAACAACACACAATTGAACGCAGACGGAAGAACATTTCATTGTTATTACAACAATTCCATCAGAATACAAGAATATACAGAGTATGAATAAATATAATACAACAAAGAATATCAGAGATTTAAATACAGTATTGCAGCAGAAAAATAATACAAAACACAACTGAAAGTAATATACGAATACAGAGCTTTCCGAGCATCGTTCCAGCTGTAAATCAGAATCTTGTGAATATAAATCTGCAAAACCAAAACTACTAGCTGCCCGTGTAGAAAATAGGGGCACCCAGAGTTTAGGTTAAAACAATAAACTCCAGGTCAGTCATGTGACTGGTATGAGAACTAAAACCGGTATTTAAAACTTTACTTTAAAAGAGAGTAATTCAAGGGACCACGCCGTATAACACGGAATGGGTTTCCTCCCAAGAATACCAGTGCATAGAATAAACAGCGTAATGCTTTTTCGAAAAATGAAGCTATTATAAGACCCAGGTCACATCACACAATGCAACGCAAGCCGGAGGATAAGGTTTTCCCTTATAATAGCCAAACATGCTTGGTACGTTTAAAAACAAATCATTTGATACTATAATAAGTGTATAGTGTCAAAACAATTTCAATCATAAATATAAATCATAGACGGCATGGGTACCATATATCATGTCGCCATACTAGTTCTACAATTAAAACCGCAATATCACGTATTGGAAATTGGATTTCCGTCATGAGTCGAGGCAAGGGGCAAGCTCCTCTCCGCTTCCAGACACTCTAGCAAATGCCTCAGGAGTACACACTCTAGGTAACCCCTGGGATCCTCCAAGACCGGTCCTCTCTTACGTTTGAGGATTAATTATTTCTGAACACACGTTTCCCGGCCCTATAGGACCTATAATCGAGGGGCCTCGCATCCAAACCACAAAGGTGAAAAGTATATCAATGTCAGGGCTGGTAGGTCACTGACACCACCCATAGCTAGAAAGAAACGTCGTGCACTCCTTGGGTCCTCATCCCGTTTTTGACTCATACCGAGGTGTGAGGCTCGCGAATACACGCTATACACAAAGCTGCCACGTGGGCCGTGCTTTGATCATCAACCACAAGACTTTGCTTTTCAACAGAAGCCTTGATCCATGCAACTCAGTATGCGACACAGGCAATTCATGCCATGCGATTAATATCTGTCGATATATAACCTCTAAGCTCGTACGTCTCAGAGAAGGGAGTTAAGCAAGAGAATAAATTCTCCGCCGCCAAACAGATATATATTTAACAAAAATCAATCAACACAGAATAAAATCCAATGTCAGACACACAATCCATTTACAAGTTCATTCTGGGTCTGAACGAAACCGGAGGCTCTTTCCTCGCATATCCATCGATCTCCAAGTACGTCTGGACGACCACCAACTGATTACCTCATCTTGGGTGTACAGCCCAATCAAGATCATCAGTAATCACCCAAACGATGTGAAGACTTCCGGTCTTGAACCACCGTCTTCATCTTTGACATATCGTCGAATCGGTTATTCAAAATGGGTATAAACCCGGCCTTTTCGAACAACCCGCGTATATTAAAAACAAATGTTACACAAACACAACATACGCCTCATTCCAATTCATTAGTCACTAACCGTAAATTAGCAAGAGAACAATTTCCCAAATATTAACCCCGAAGGCCGAAACCAACATCAGATCAATACCCAGGAAACCATTCTTCTTAACTAACCTACAGCTAGTTTCTAAATTTCAATTCTTAGGGAAAGGTTCCCATTAATTTTATCCAAGATAAATTCTTTAAAATTTATCCTTTACTCTTCCTTTGGATGTCATTTCAAACCAAATTATGGTTTTCCAAACTAGTCGAGATTAGCGAACCACACCGGAGTAATTATTTATTTTATTTCCCAATCCCAACCGATTCATCCCATGAAGAAAAACTGGTAATACTCCATATCTAACACCACGGTGTTATCGGTAAAATTAATTACCATTTCACGTTCAAATCTAATTAAAGATTTAACTATCGCTTTGGAGCAAAACTGGTGATACTCCATTCTCGCTTATTTTCCAAATTTGATAATTTAGATTATCAATGCACATTTCAATCTAATTGCAGATTCATTAAAACTCCTTTTACAGGGTTAAAGAACTAATGTCATTTAAAACACATTTCACGATAAACCCAAATCACATTCTATTTATTATCGGGTTAAAGAACAAGTGTTATTTAAAACACCCTTCACGATAAACCCACTAATCAATTCTATTTAAAACCCATTTCAAATCCAATTTATTTATTTAAAATAAATGGGTTTTTATTTTAGTTATAAACTAGTTCATTTCGATAAAAATTTATTTTTATCTTTTCAATTATGGAGTTTTTCATCCCAATTTTCCCTAAATCATTTCTTATGATTTTACACAAATTATTACTATTTTTAATAATTTTATCAAGGCCCGTACAGTCGATTTCCATCAACGGCCATCGAACTGCACTTACAACGACCTTTTCCAAATTTGATTTGGACGTATCTCCAAATCCAACCGTTAGATTTCAAATTTCTAATATTCGTTAGAAAGCTCTTTTCGATACGAACCCAACGGTTCCAGTTTTAGGAGAATCCGACGGTCGGATCTCCCGTAATGTCCGTTCGAAATCAATGGTCGAAATTCACGAACTGCCGCGGCACGGCGCGTTCTATTTAGGCCATTATATTATATATATAATATATAATATATATTTCGGCGATTGCTATTTAAAACGAATTTTATAAATAGTTTCAAATTTGTTTCTAAAACAATTTCAACCTTCATTTTCAATTCAAATCAAAATTGAATTTTTCCTTATAGATTCGTTTTAAAATTCATTTAAATTCAATTCAAATTTCAATTCAATTTGAATTCATTTTCTATTCAATTCAAATTCGTTTTCTATTCAATTTAATTCAAATTCGTTTTCTATTCAATTCAATTCAAATTCGTTTTCTATTCAATTCAATTCAAATTCGTTTTCAATTCAATTCAAATTCGTTTTCTATTCAATTCAATTCAAATTCGTTTTCTATTCAATTCAGTTCAAAAACAAATATAATCGATATAAATATCGTTTGCGTCAAAATAGCGCATCTCTAATTAACACGACTTTATATATTTCAATAATTCCGTTATTCTATTCAACAAATGAATATTTATTCTATTCAATACATGAATCTATATTTTTGTCAACACATGACTAATCTCAACGAATGAGTACTGTCCACGTGTGACTATTTTTGTTATTCAATATATTTTATAAAAATTATGGTATCTATCGTTTGATTTCAAATCAGACTCCAACCGTAAATTAGTAAGAGAACGATTTCCTAAATATTAACCCCGAAGGCCGAAACCAACATCAGATCAATATCCAGGAGACCACTCATCTTATCTATTTTCCAATTAGTTTCTAATTTTATATATGATAAAGATGTAAATTTTATTGTTAAAATATTTCGTTCAACACATGACTAATCTCAACGAATGAGTACTGTCAACACATGAACCTTTATTTTTTTACGATAAAGATGTAAATTTGATTGTTAAAATATTTCGTTCAACACATGACTAATCTCAACGGATGAGTACTGTCAACACATGAACCTTTATTTTTTTAAGATAAAGATGTAAATTTGATTTTTAAAATATTTCGTTCAACACATGACTAATCTCAATGGATGAGTATTGTCAACACATGAACCTTTATTTTATAATATTCTTTATCTTCTAAATTGGAATGAGGCCCAATCAATTACCATATAAAGTTATATGGATTCCATACAACACATGTATATAATAGCAACGATAACCAATCAACCATCATCCAAAGTGCACTACACTGTATAAGCATCAAATATAGATATCCAACGCTTATAACAGTCTGTCAATCAATCGATTGACATACTACTAATTATTGGGATTAGTGTATGCCGTATTTCGTCCCAATACCCGTGTGGGGTTTCAAACAATCAAACACAGATTTTATTTGTGCAGTTGGGCGATGTGTAAAATTTATCGTCCCAATCAGTGTCCTTCAAATAGGTGTACATAAACAAACCATCCGGTTTGTAAATGAATATTTATTTATTCACATTCACTATATTCATATTCACGTTAAAAATTATATTTTTAACGATAATTAATTTATTTAAACACATCTACATTTTATTATCGATTCCACATCAACAACACAAACAAATTCACAACACAACAATTAAACAAACAAGCCATCCATGGTCTGTGGATGACGGGTGTCGGGTGCTACTAAACACCGTCTGCATCATAGCATATATTATAATATAACTAGAAAAAGGAATTTTAAAAGGTGAGAAGTTCTCACCAAAGCTATCCCAATTCAATGACACTTCTATTGCAGGAAATCATCGCCATTCTCGCCTTTTATCACTTTCGTTTCTCGTAGCCTCTACATATATAAAATCACATTTTTACTTTGCTATTCAATATATAAAAATCGAATTTTTACTTCGCTATTCAATATATAAAAAATTGAATTTTTTACTTCGCTATTCAATATATAAAAATCGAATTTTTACTTCGCTATTCAATATATAAAAATCGAATTTTTACTTCGCTATTCAATATATAAAAATCCTGTTTTTATAATCACGCTATATGGATAAAAATTCTATTTTCACACCGCTACTATATAGATAAAAATTCTATTTTGACAATACTACTATATAAATAAAAATTCTATTTTTACATCGCTACTATATAAATAAAAATTCTATTTTTGCATCTCTACTATATAGATAAAAATTCTATTTTTACATCGCTACTATATAGATAAAAATTCTATTTTTACATCGCTACTATATAGATAAAAATTCTATTTTTACATCGCTACTATATAGATAAAAATTCTATTTTTACATCTCTACTATATAGATAAAAATTCCATTTTTACATCTCTACTATATAGATAAAAATTCTATTTTTACATCTCTATACAAAGATTTCGCCTTTTCAAAAATAAATATTTCGCCTTTTCAAAAATAAATATTTCTCCTTTTCCTACTTTAAAAATGTCGTCTTTCACTACATAAAAATATCGTCTTTTTATATCCTACCATATAAAGATCACATTTTTATCATCTATATAATATAAAAATTATATTTTCTACTTTTACATACGATAAAAATTATATTTTTAACCTCTACATACGATATAAATTATATTTTGAACTCTCTACAATATAAAAGATTGTATTTTTATCCTTCTACAATATAAAAATTCAGATTTTTAATTTCTAAAATTAATTAAACAAAACAAAATAAATGAAAGGGCTTACATTGCTTTAAGGAGGAGCGGAGGGGGGGTTTTCTTGTTCGCTGGTGGTGGTGGGCCCTCCAGCAGGCGGCGGAGGTCGCAGAAGAAGAGGAGCAGAGGCGGTTGGGGATTTGGTCGTCGGCTAGGGTTTCTAGGCTGGAGGGGTGCGGTTTTTAGGAGGGGAAGGAGGAGAAGAAGGAGGCGCAGCGGATGAGGTGCGGAGGGAAGAAGAAGGAGGGAGGCGGCGACGTGCGAAGGGGGCGGCGGTGGCTCTCGATCGACGCGTTTTTTTTCTTCTTTCTTTTCGTTCGATCTGAATTTACGAAGTTGGGGGGGGGGGGGGGGGGGCAGAATGAATAAAGGAAGAGGAGAGAGGAAAGGGAAGTTTTATTATTTAATTATTTTATTTTTCGACCAAAAAGCAACTTTTATTTTCGACCTCTAAACGAGGCTCACCGCCTGTCGTCCATAGCTAATTACCCCCATTCCGAACACAATGGGATATGTATCGTAAGCTGATTCGATCATTTTGATCAGTTTCCGTCAAAATCAGCATATATTGATGTTGAATGCGCATTTCAATTTACTGGGGTCACATACTAGCTCGAAAAATTCCAGAAAATATTTTCTAGCTTCGTATTAACGATACGGTCCTAACAAAACTAGTTTTGTCGAATTCTGAGACCGTTGGAAAAATGGCCATTTTCCAGTCGATTAAAATCAACTAAAACTGGTCAAACGCGTTTTCCTTTGCCACGCTCACATATTGATTCGAAAAATTATGAAATTTGGAATCTAGCAATAATTTGACATCACGGACCCAACAAAAGTGGTTTCGTCGAAATCCGAGGTCGTTTGCAAAATGTCTATTTTTAAGGGCCTGAATTCCATAGCAACTATTCAGAATTTTCAACTGGACATATCTTTTGAATCCCGCTATGAAATCTCGATTTTTCGGATTCGTTAGAAAGATATTCCCAATTAGATTCCATTATTTTTGGTTTCACCAAAATCCGGTTTATTTTGCACCCGGTATGTTCAATTGAAGTTTGAAATCGAATTATCGAACTATCGCGCCATTTTCGATTCCTTTAATAATTATAAATAATTATTTATATTCTAACGACGATGTATATAGATATATATGTTCGAATTATATTCAAAATAAATTTCTCGTTGTTATTATTTAAAATAATTCATTTTAAATATTCAAAATTCATTAAAATTGCCAAAATAAAAATTTTAAACTGGCTCAGAATTTCCGGGTTATTACAATCTCCCCCACTTAAAACTTTTCGTCCCCGAAAAGGGACGAAGCCAAAAGTGGTTTGATTAATCAACTCTACGTTCATTCTGGCTTCCATTCTCCAACTTTTCAGTTTCTGATAATTTCCAAATTCTTCAAAAATTTGGCTAACACCCGGAATTTTCGAAAAATTTCGCCATAACCTCCTTTGTACGGGGAGCACGGGAAAATCCCGAAATTGCCATATAGGCCTTCTGATCTCAAAAAGAAAAAGAAAAAGCCAAGCGGCTAGCCAATCAGCTCATAAAATCATCATCACCCAAACAAAACAGTAAATTATGATATACATGTACCTATTTGTCGGGCAAACAAGTTTTATTCTCTGCTCTAGCCTCCTTGCTATGACCTGTTCAATGTAAGTACATGTATATGCAAGCAAATGCAACTAATTTTCAATACAGTCCAATATTTGATTCAATTAGGCTAAATGGTTCAAAATTATCAAACAAATAAACAAACAACACAAACATCAATCAATTAGTGGATTAACGTTTCAAATTCATAAATTTGATATATAGTCAAAAATCATGTTTTTGATGCCAATTCACAACAAATAAATCTATCTATATAAGTTTTGGTTCTCACACCAGTCTAAAGGAAATATATCGATATCATACCTTCGAAACACGAACATAAGTTCTGATGATGATCGATCAATCATCAGAACCATCTCCGGGTGTCTAGAATGTGATTCTATATCTATCCAGTATATTAAGACTTCGAATATGACGCGTATATGCAAAAATCTTTATATAATGGATTGACCAAATTCAAATTAAATAAATAATCAAATACGTATAAACGCTTTAAATTTCAAAACAAAATTGTTTTCATTTGAAAAATATACTCTTCACACTCGTTCTAGGATACTACTGATCATATCTCTAACGAGTCATTCTAATTTGATATTACTAATCCAATATCTGATGAATTCTTTCGTATGGTTATAATGTGCCTTGTTCTCGAGCTCTATAAACCAAAGCTCTGATACCACTGTAAGAACCCGCTACTTCCCCGTGAAGGAAAGAGCGGATACTTTGAGAACAACACACAATTGAACGCAGAGGGAAGAGCATTTCATTGTTACTACAACAATTCCATCAGAATACAAGAATATACAGAGTATGAATAAATATAATATAACAAAGAATATCAGAGATTTAAATACAGTATTGCAGCGGAAAAATAATACAAAACACAACTGAAAGTAATACATGGATACAGAGCTTTCCGAGCATCGTTCCAGCTGTAAATCAGGATCCTGTGAATATAAATCTGCAAAACCAAAACTACTAATTGTCCATGTAGAAAATAGGGGCACCCAGAGTTTAGGTTAAAACAATAAACTCCAGGTCAGTCATGTGACTAGTGTGAGAACTAAAACCGGTATTTAAAACTTTACTTTAAAAGAGAGTGATTCAAGGGACCACGCTGTATAACACGGAACGGGTTTCCTCCCAAGAATACCAGTGCATAGAATAAATAGCGCAATGCTTTTTCGAAAAATGAAGCTATTATAAGACCCAGGTCCCATCACACAATGCAATGCAAGCCGGAGGATAGGGTTTTCCCTTATAATAACCAAACATGCTTGGTACATTTAAAAACAAATCATTTGATACTATAATAAGTGTATAGTGTCAAAACAATTTCAATCATAAATATAAATCATAGACGGCATGGGTACCATATATCATGTCGCCATACTAGTTCTACAATTAAAACCGCAATATCACATATTGGAAATTGGATTTCCGTCATGAGTCGAGGCAAGGGGCAAGCTCCTCTCCGCTTCGAGACACTCTAGCAAATGCCTCAAGACTACACACTCTGGGTAACCCCTGGGATCCTCTAAGACCGGTCCTCTCTTACGTTTGAGGATTAATTATTCCTGAACACACGTTTCCCGGCCCTATAATCGAGGCGCCTCGCATCCAAACCATAAAGGTGAAAAGTATATCAATGTCAGGGCTGGTAGGTCACTGACACCACCCATAGCTAGAAAGAAACGTCGTGCACTCCTTGGGTCCTCATCCCGTTTTTGACTCATACCGAGGTGTGAGGCTCGCGAATCCACGCTATACACAAAGCTGTCACATAGGCCGTGCTTTGATCATCAACCACAAGACTTTGCTTTTCAACAGAAGCCTTGATCCATGCAACTCAGTATGCCACACAGGCAATTCATGTCATGCGATTGATATCTGTCGATATATAACCTCTAAGCTCGTACGTATCAAAGAAGGGCGTTAAGCAAGAGAATAAATTCACCGCCGCCAAACAGATATATATTTAACAAAAATCAATCAACACAGAATAAAATCCAATGTCAGACACACAATCCATTTACAAGTTCGTTCTGGGTCTGAACAAAACTGGAGGCTCTTTCCTCGCATATCCATCGATCTCCAAGTACGTCTGGACGACCACCAACTGATTCCCTCATCTTGGGTGTACAGCCCAATCAAGATCATCAGTAATCACCCAAACGATGTGAAGACTTCCGTTCTTCAACCACCGTCTTCATCTTCGACATATCGTCGAATCGGTTATTCAAAATGGGTATAAACCCGGCCTTTCCGAACAACCTGCGTATATTAAAAACAAATGTTACACAAACACAACATACGCCGCATTCCAATTCATTAGTCACTAACCGTAAATTAGCAAGAGAACAATTTCCCAAATATTAACCCCGAAGGTCGAAACCAACATCAGATCAATACCCAGGAAACCATTCTTCTTAACTAACCTACTGCTGGTTTCTAAATTTCAATTCTTAGGGAAAGGTTCCCATTAATTTTATCCAAGATAAATTCTTTAAAATTTATCCTTTAATCTTCCTTTGGATGTCATTTGAAACCAAATTATGGTTTTCCAAACTAGTCGAGATTAGCGAACCACACCGGAGTAATTATTTATTTTATATCCCAATCCCAACCTATTCATCCCATGAAGAAAAACTGGTAATACTCCATATCTAACACCACGGTGTTATCGGTAAAATTAATTAACATTTCACATTCAAATCTAATTAAAGATTTAACTATCGCTTTGGAGCAAAACTGGTGATACTCCATTCTCGCTTATTTTCCAAATTTGATAATTTACATTATCAATGCACATTTCAATCTAATTGCAGATTCATTAAAACTCCTTTTACAGGGTTAAAGAACTAATGTCATTTAAAACATAGTTCACGATAAACCCAAATCACGTTCTATTTATTATCGGGTTAAAGAACAAGTTTTATTTAAAACACCCTTCACGATAAACCCACTAATCAATTCTATTTAAAACCCATTTCAAATCCAATTTATTTATTTAAAATAAATGGGTTTTTATTTTAGTTCTAAACTAGTTCATTTCGATAAAAATTTATTTTTATCTTTTCAAATATGGAGTTTTTCATCCCAATTTTCCCCAAATCATTTCTTATGATTTTACACAAATTATTACTATTTTTAATAATTTTATCAAGGCCCGTACAGTCGATTTCCATCAACGGCCATCGAACTGCACTCACAGCGACCTTTTCCAAATTTGATTTGGACGTATCTCCAAATCCAACCGTTAGATTTCAAATTTCTAATATTCATTAGAAAGCTCTTTTCGATACGAACCCAACGGTTCCAGTTTTAGGAGAATCCGACGGTCGGATCTCCCGTAATATCCGTTCGAAATCAATGGTCGAAATTCACGAACTGCCACGGCGCGGCGCGTTCTATTTAGGCCATTATATTATATATATAATATATATAATATATATTTCGTCGATTGCTATTTAAAACGAATTTTATAAATAGTTTCAAATTTGTTTCTAAAACAATTTCAACCTTCATTTTAAATTCAAATCAAAATTGAATTTTTCCTTATAGATTCGTTTTAAAATTCATTTAAATTCAATTCAAATTTCAATTAAATTTGAATTCATTTTCTATTCAATTCAAATTCGTTTTCTATTCAATTCAATTCAAATTTGTTTTCTATTCAATTCAATTCAAATTCATTTTCTATTCAATTCAATTCAAATTCGTTTTCAATTCAATTCAAATTCGTTTTCTATTCAATTCAATTCAAATTCGTTTTCAATTCAATTCAAATTCGTTTTCTATTCAATTCAATTCAAATTCGTTTTCTATTCAATTCAGTTCAAAAACGAATATAATCGATATAAATATCGTTCGTGTCAAAATAGTGCATCTCTAATCAACACGGCTTTATATATTTCAATAATTCCGTTATTCTATTCAACAAATGAATATTTATTCTATTCAATACATGAATCTATATTTTTGTCAACACATGACTAATCTCAACGAATGAGTATTGTCCACGTGTGACGATTTTTGTTATTCAATATATTTTATAAAAATTATGGTATCTATCGTTTGATTTCAAATCAGACTCCAACCGTAAATTAGTAAGAGAACGATTTCCTAAATATTAACCCCGAAGGCCGAAACCAACATCAGATCAATATCCAGGAGACCACTCATCTTATCTATTTTCCAATTAGTTTCTAATTTTATATATGATAAAGATGTAAATTTTATTGTTAAAATATTTCGTTTAACACATGACTAATCTCAACGAATGAGTACTGTCAACACATGAACCTTTATTTTTTTAAGATAATGATGTAAATTTGATTGTTAAAATATATCGTTTAACACATGACTAATCTCAACGGATGAGTACTGTCAACACATGAACCTTTATTTTTTTAAGATAAATATGTAAATTTGATTGTTAAAATATTTTGTTCAACACATGACTAATCTCAACGGATGAGTACTGTCAACACATGAACCTTTATTTTATAATATTCTTTATCTTCTAAATTGGAATGAGGCCTAATCAATTACTATATAAAGTTAATTATATGGATTCCACACAACACATGTATATAATAGCAACGATAAACAATCAACCATCATCCAAAGTGCACTACACTGTATAAGCATCAAATATAGATATCCAACACTTATAACAGCATGTCAATCAATCGATCGACATACTACTAATTATTGGGATTAGTGTATGCCGTATTTCGTCCCAATACCCGTGTGGGGTTTCAAACAATCAAACACAGATTTTATTTGTGCAGTTGGGCGATGTGTAAAATTTATCGTCCCAATCAATGTCCTTTAAATAGGTGTCCATAAACAAACTGTCCGGTTTGTAAATGAATATTTATTTATTCACGTTCACTATATTCATATTCGCGTTAAAAATTAAATTTTTAACGATAATTAATTTATTTCAACACATCTACATTTTATTATCGATTCCACATCAACAACACAAACAAATTCACAACACAACATTTAAACAAACAAGTCATCTATGGTCTGTGGATGACGGGTGTCGGGTGCTACTAAACACCGTCTGCATCCTAGCATATATTATAATATAACTAGAAAAAGAAATTTTAAAAGGTGAGAAGTTCTCACCAAAGCTATCCCAATTCCATGACACTTCTATTGTAGGTAATCATCGTCATTCTCGCCTTTTATCACTTTCGTTGCTCGTAGCCTCTACATATATAAAATCACATTTTTACTTTGCTATTCAATATATAAAAATCGAATTTTTACTTCGCTATTCAATATATAAAAAATCGAATTTTTACTTCGCTATTCAATATATAAAAATCGAATTTTTACTTCGCTATTCAATATATAAAAATCGAATTTTTACTTCGCTATTCAATATACAAAAATCCTGTTTTTATAATCACGCTATATGGATAAAAATTCTATTTTCACACCGCTACTATATAGATAAAAATTCTATTTTTACATTACTACTATATAAATAAAAATTCTATTTTTACATCGCTACTATATAAATAAAAATTCTATTTTTACATCTCTACTATATAGATAAAAATTCTATTTTTACATCGCTACTATATAGATAAAAATTCTATTTTTACATCGCTACTATATAGATAAAAATTCTATTTTTACATCGCTACTATATAGATAAAAATTCTATTTTTACATCGCTACTATATAGATAAAAATTCTATTTTTACATCTCTACTATATAGATAAAAATTCCATTTTTACATCTCTACTATATAGATAAAAATTCTATTTTGACATCTCTATACAAAGATTTCGCCTTTTCAAAAATAAATATTTCGCCTTTTCAAAAATAAATATTTCTCCTTTTCCTACTTTAAAAATGTCGTCTTTCACTACATAAAAATATCGTCTTTTTATATCCTACCATATAAAGATCACATTTTTATCATCTATATAATATGAAAATTATATTTTCTACTTTTACATACGATAAAAATTATATTTTTAACCTCTACATACGATAAAAATTATATTTTGAACTCTCTACAATATAAAAGATTACATTTTTATCCTTCTACAATATAAAAATTCAGATTTTTAATAGCTAAAATTAATTAAACAAAACAAAATAAATGAAAGGGCTTACATTGCTTTAAGGAGGAGTGGAGGGGGGGGGGGTTTCTTGTTCGCTGGTGGTGGTGGGCCCGCCAGCAGGCGGCGGAGGTGGCAGAAAAAGAGGCAACAGAGGCGGTTGGGGATTTGGGCATCGGCTAGGGTTTCTAGGCTGGAAGGGTGCGGTTTTTAGGAGGGGAAGGAGGAGGCGCAGCGGATGAGGTGCGGAGGGAAGAAGAAGGAGGGAGGCGGCGGCGTGCGAAGGGGCCGGCGGTGGCACTCGATCGACGTGTTTTTTTTCTTTCTTTTCGTTCGATCTGAATGAACGAAGGGGGGGCTAGAATGAATAAAGGAAGAGGAGAGAGGAAAGGGAAGTTTTATTATTTAATTATTTTATTTTTCTACCAAAAAGCAACTTTTATTTTCGACCTCTAAACGAGGCTCACCGCCTGTCGTCCATAGCTAATTACCCCCATTCCGAACACAATGGGATATGTATCGTAAGCTGATTCGATCATTTCGATCAGTTTCCGTCAAAATCAACATATATTGATTTTGAATGCGCATTTCAATTTACTAGGGTCACACACTAGCTCGAAAAATTCCAGAAAATATTTTCTAGCTTCGTATTGACAATACGGTTCTAACAAAACTAGTTTCGTCGAATTCTGAGACCGTTGGAAAAATGGCCATTTTCCAGTCGATTAAAATCAACTGAAACTGGTCAAACGCGTTTTCCTTTGCCACGCTCACATATTGATTCGAAAAATTATGAAATTTGGAATCTAGCAATAATTTGACATCACTGACCCAACAAAAGTGGTTTCGTAGAAATCCGAGGTCGTTTGCAAAATGTCTATTTTTAAGGGCTTGAATTCCATAGCGACTATTCAGAATTTTCAACTGGACATATCTTTTGATTCCCGCTATGAAATCTCGATTTTTCGGATTCGTTGGAACGATATTCCCAATTAGATTCCATTGTTTTTGGTTTCGACAAAATCCAGTTTATTTTGCACCCGGTATGTTCAATTGAAGTTTGAAATCGAATTATCGAACTACCGCGCCATTTTCAATTCCTTTAATAATTATAAATAATTATTTATATTCTAACGACGATGTATATAGATATATATGTTCTAGTTATATTCAAAATAAATTTCTCAATGTTATTATTTAAAATAATTCATTTTAAATATTCAAAATTCATTAAAATTGCCAAAATAAAAACTTTAAACTGTCTCAGAATTTCGGGTTATTACAACAAATTCCTTCTCTTTATCTCTCCAAACCAAATTCGTCTCCCGCTAAAACATAATTATTTTCTATTTCTATCTCGAAATCAACTTTTGAAGCTGCCATCCCTAAATTCAAAACCGTCTTATTCTCAGAAATGCAAAAAATGAAGTTGCCTCTTATTTTGAAATCAATTTGGGTTTTAGGGCTTCTTTATCTGGTTTGGGTATCGATTTTAATCCATTGATGCTATAGTTCGCTTCTTGATATTTGAAGCAGGAGGACGAAATCGAATTGGGTTTCGAGTTTGGGGTTGGCGTATTTGATGGGTTACCGTGGCTTTTGCCACGGGTTGCAATAGTCTGATTCTTGGATTGGGCAATGTGGTTTCCTTCAATTTTTTGGCTCAGGTGAGGTTCCAGAATTGATTCTTGTAATCTTACGGTTTATCTTCACAATTCTGTAGCCTATCATGTGGCTTTGTTTATTATCTTCGAACTGCGTTATTTTAGCTCTCCTATACATGTACTTTAGGTAGTGGCACCCAAATAAAAAGGGATTAAACAATAATGGATTCGGAGATAAAACGACATGGGAGATGAGTAAACTAGAACTGAATGCTGAGCCCAACATCAGTTTAGTTCGATCAAACAATCCAGACTGTTCGGTCAGTTTGAAACTTGGTAATTTTGGAGATTTTGGTTTGAACGAGAAATGGAAAGATCATCACCATAGGGTGCCAACAGTGACTGTGTCGCCCTCGAGCACAACGAAAAAAGCGCGCTTTCCTAACAGTAGCAATCAGAATTTATCATGTTTAGTTGATGGATGCACAACTGACCTTAGCAATTGTAGGGAGTATCATAATAGGCATAAAGTTTGCTAAGTTCATTCTAAGACTCCTATAGTATCCGCTAACTGTCAAGAGCAAAGATTTTTCCAGCAATGCAGTAGGTATTTCTCTTATTTCATTCATAATAACTTATATCTTGTCTACAATTGTTTGTCTTCAGTGGTAATCATTAATGAAAATCATTAGTTTGGTATGTTGATGATTGAGATGAGTGTGTCTATATATATATATATATATATATATATGTATATATATATATATGACTCTAGGCGAATCTATATGCAAAGTAGACATTCTAAATGTAGTTGATATCTCAGGTTAAAGTGCCTATCTGGATGTGGCGTTAATAAACCTAATGTTGAACAATTGTACCAAACTTAGGTTCTATGAGTTTATTTAAGAGTATAAGTGACAATTTTATGATCATACCAATTCCATTTAGGGACCATGAGTATCTGTGTTATCAATAGTTTTTTTCCTTTTCCTCTTCTTCTTAGTAATCATTTACACCTGTTCTATTGGAGTAAATCAAAACAATTCGAAATCCTATAGCAATGGGCATATGATTATCTGCTTATTTTGTAGAAGGGTTTGACTATGAATCATGATCTGCTTTGAATTTGGACAGTGATGATGATTGAGTTTTCTTTTTATGTACTGGTTACATATGTCGTTTTCACTTTCTTTGCCTCATTATATGAACCAAACATAATTGTATATGCATCTCCTGTTTGCATTTGAATCAGATAAAACATGTCCAGTTTTACCTGGTAACTGCCATTCAACTTTTTTTATGATATACCAGTGATAAATATGGGCCAGAACATTAAGTTCTTTTGTTGTTTCTCTGGTCTCTTCTTTTATAGCTTTACATTTTACTTTGAATGTTGTTTCTAGCTGTTTCACCTTGCGTCAAAGATGTACTTGAACTTTTTGAGACATAAAAGCATTCACCTTATAATGCTGATCCATTTAATAAAGAAGAATCTTTTCTTTTTGCACTAAATTAAAAGTGCCAAGTTATTACAGCCTTTTGTTGTCTTGTTATTTTTTTCCTTAGTGCCATATACATCAATTAAACCCTCATACATACAGGAACGATAGCATTAGTTCAAGTATGAATATCTCTAAACCCAGTAGGGTTATTTTCTATTTTAATCGCTCTTCTGTAGTGATCAAACGAAAATGGATAAAAGGCATGTGAGTTTGATGTAATAAGCTAGACTGCGTCTTTCACTCTCATAAAACTTCGGTAAGGCTATCAAATCCAAATCGAGAAAACGGAATTCTACTTAGTGGAGCAGCACAATTTAGCTCATCATGCACGCATGCACATACACGGATAAATGGCTGGCTCAATTTTCATATGTACAAAAAAAAAATCTTTGATCATTTGATAAACTTTGATAGGAGGTACGACTATCCTGGATATGGCATATTTTCTTACTATTCTGGGTATGTGTCACATATATTGGTATGAATCTATTACTTAAAATAGAAAATAGGACAAGCCTTGCACACGTGTATCCACGATTTTCTCCTATTGCAGAATACTACAAATTTGTGATACACATGAGAAATAACTACACCCCTAACTATTATCATTTCCCCTACAAACTCATATCTTTTACCACAAATAATTTCCTAATTTCTCACACAAACTCAATTTGATGAACTTGCTCTTCTTGGGACCGACGCAATGTCGCCAAATAGAATGATGTTCCTCTTATTACTGCGATGATTTCTGTTATCGCAGGTTGTGGCAGACATCAGTTATTATTAGGGGTTTAGAGGTGATACAAATTTTCTGATCGACTTGTAAGTCTAGGATCCAAGAGCCAAGGCGTATTTGGGGCGAAGCCGATATCCACCATATAGGTAAGTCTAGGACCATAGCTCATTTTGAGTTTTTTAGACATTATTTACGTTGACATTCATGTGTAAAACACACAAATAAAATGCTTGAACTGATTTATTGTTTTGAAATACAGATTGTCTTAGAATTTGAGTATGGATATTGAGTATTGACACTACAGATGCTTCATTGAATTACTCTTTATAAACAAATTTATCTTCCTAGTAACATTTTACGATTTAAACTTTTTGGAATACCACGTTCAATAATTCATTTCAACAATTCATTTGGATAATCAAGATACATTATTCTTATTATACATTTGTTAATTAACAATTTAATTTGATATGGTTCTTTTTTTTAATTAATAGTCAAGTCTAGCCTCTACATTTAAACTTTTTGGAATCGGCATACTACTTTAAGTCAATTACTAACAAACAGCGATCTAACAAATCAATATGAAGTTAACACTTTACAATTTATCGTCTACATCATTTTCAACTAAGATGATTTATTGTTGCTTGCATGATTATCTTCAAGGTCATTATATAATAAATAAAGTTGAAATGGCTATAAAAAAAACTATTTTTGATGCATGGCTTTTAAATTCTGAACTACAAAAAAACTAATTTTAATGTTTGTTACATTTTTTTTCATTTATTAATCAAATAGTTGATTACTTTTTACCTGTTTAATTATTTTCTAACTTAACATAGTCACATTCATGTTTTGATAAATGATTGATTTGTGTATGTATACCATAACAAATACAATGTTGTGATATACGTTAAAGTCATTTTAAAAAACATACAAATGTATGTTTTCGAAACAATTCCTGTTGTACATGTGCATCGCATGTGCTGAAGTACTTGTATTTATAAACTAAATAAATATTGGTGCTAAAGATCATAATTAACATATACGGCATGTAGTCGTCAAGCCTCTCGGCAAATTTGAAGATTATGTTGTTGTTGTGTTCCCAAAATTTTATAGCTAGTAGTTCAAATTAAGTAACTACAAATTTATCTGGATGTGGAATGAGATAAAGTTGAACGTATGACGAATTAAAGCCTTAAAGGATCATCACTATAATGTTCCAAGTGGAGATTGAACACTGCAGATATGTTTAAAAGGTGTTTTAATTATTAACTAGAGTTTAAATGAATAAAATTGATCTGAAATGAAAAATCATCGACTATGATTATCTGTTTGATATCTATTAGGGATAAACTCACGAACGGTTATCAGGAAGAGTTAAATGAATTTGGGGTAGTATGGGTGACTTAAGTGCCGAAGTATTCAGTTTTTCTTGAAATCTCATGCAATCATAAATCAACTGTTTATGGCAAAGAATAATAGATTTATATTCGAATATGCAAGAGGAACCTGAATATATTTCATTAGAGGAGCCGTCTTCCATAGTAGTAAGCATATAACAACCTACAAAATATCCAAAAAAAAACACTCTCAAAACATTGGTTCCCCTTCTAAATTCAATGTCATCGATTCTAAATTTTATCAACACAAAAAAATATACTTTGCCAAAGTACCCAGCCAATAGAGTGTTGTATGGATAATCTGGTTATGTGAACTGCTAACATTGCATGCGCAAGTTCATGTGTTAGGTTGGTTGGTTGGTTAAAATTCAACACATAATACTGAAATGAGATCGAACTATCTCATCAAGGATTATTTTAATCTATTAATTATAACTGGGGAAGTTGCATCAAGCTCATAATTAGAACCAATATGGAACCTCTGGACAACATATTTATAGTATGAATTCATTAAAATCAAAGCTAGTAGAAACTAGAAAGTAGAACTAATGAACAGTTAATTATTTGATGCAAATATATTAAAAAAAGATTGAAACATGACCTGCGTTTGGGAATATAGACTACGTTCTTCTCTATTTTACCTTTGTACTCTGACTCTGTAACCTTAGAAATGCCATATTCTTTAATTAGCCAGCAGTTCTAATATGAGTAGTTAGTACTGATATGCATAACCAGTCCGCATCAAAAAGAAAAAAGAGAAAAAAGACATACTTTGTAGGTTGATACTTGACAGGTTCCATTATAAGCTGGTTTATTGAAAGCCTGCTCATATAGTGTAGGCACTAAAAAAATTATTGTTAAAAGTCCTTCTAAACGAAGAGTAATTTTGTGTTCAAATTCTTCACTAAGCCCACACATAGGTAACAATACATAGTTAGTATTACATACCAGTTCAAGATCAGTTTTTTCAAATGTATCTAGTAAATGTAGCTTGGCAGTACCTCACATTTTCCAATTAGCCAGGGGAAAAACGTGGCTGTGAAAACGGCAAAGAAATCGCTAGAAAACTTTGATGGTGGAGCTACATTTTTTATTCGGTAAGAAAAAATTAACTTACTTACTTTCAGATTGCATAGTCATGAAAGACATTATGCATTTGAGATGATTAATTATACTCCGAAGTGTTCAGAATCCATTAATTTATAGTTTAGTAGGTACTTACTAATATTTGAGTTCTTTAATAATTATCATTGTTTGGTTTTAATCCACAAAATAGTAAGAAAATATGCATCTATTCTATGACAAGTATTTCAGGTTAACAAGTGATTTTTTTATCACTTCCATATATATAATCCTTTTTTATCCATTTTCTTTCATAGTTTCGTATATATAAATTATCATTATCTAGTTTTTGCTCTGGATCTCTAGATTGCAGAAGCAGCATGGATCATTAAAAAAAAATCTAGGTCCAGGCTGACCTTACGGAGAAGTCACGGTTTGGCACAGACAGAAAAGATAAGTCGAGGCCAAGTGTTGATAATCTCGATAAGCCAAGAAAAAGTTTTGGTAGGTTTGATATCCAATTTATAGTAGTTTCTTTCAACTGTTAAACTGACCTCTTGGCGAGTTTAATTTATAATGAATTATGGGTAATTCTTTTAAATGATCAGCAATATTGCGCTTATGCTTTCTTTGTTCATGTTTGGAAGAATAGGTGGGATGATGAAGTTGTGGCATTGTGCAGTATTGGCTGTTATATACACACTTCTTCTACAGACTGAGAAATGAATATAATACATTTACACGTAAGAAGGGTGTTAAATTTTATGTTGCTTCGCATCATGTTTTATTTATTTAACAATTTGTAAATTATTGTGTGGTTTATCGCAAAAGATCCAGTACTGGCGAGCATAAGTCCCATTTAACTTGGTTTGTTGTAGAAGATCCATGGACTATTTGATGGAAAAGGAAGGGCTTTGAGCTGCTGAAGTTCTTAGTAATGCATTTCGTACTTGTAAACTTTTAAATATGAACTATGTTGTCTTTTGTGTACTTTAATTGACATCAGTATGGAATTGAAAACATATGTATTGAATTTGGTAATTCATGGATTGAAATTATTTTTTGTTAGTGGAAACTTTATTTTGTTATCATGAACATATGTTTTGTTTATATTATGTTTTCGTTTTTACATTGCTCTTTAAATTGTTTTGAAGATTTATTTTGATTGCTATTATTAAAATGTAATATATATGTGCATAGTTGTACGAATTTTATAGCGGCATATATGCGCTGCAAAAGGTTTTGGCAATACTATAACATGTTAATTTAATATCATCATACAGCCGCTATTAAATAAATATATAATAACGACTATAATGTGTTATAAAAGATTCCCACTTTCATTGAGATTCAGATGTTTAATAGCGGTGAGAATGTGCTATTTTCTTTAAGTAACATAACGACAAATTTGTGCTATAAAACCATGCTCTTTTATAGCGGCAAATAAAGCATTATAATTATTTAGTAGTTTTTTATAACATGTTCATATATAGCAGCTATGGAACCGCTATAGTTCTTATTCAAGGCGGCTGTAGGCCGTTATAAAATGCTAGTTCTGTTGTAGTGCTTCGACTTAACGCATCTGCAACTGCGTCGCCATTGCCAGGAGTATAGGTTATACCAAAATCATACGATGTCAGAAACTCCAAACATCGTTTTTGCCAAAGATTCAAATCCTTTTGGGAGAAAAGATACTTCAATGACTTGTGATCCATGAACAACTCAAATCGAACTCCCAATAGGTAATGTATCCACATCTTCAGAGCAAACACAATCGCCGCCAACTCCAAATCATAAGTTGGGTAATTTCTCTCATGCGGCTTTAGCTATCGACTCGCGTAGGCCACAACCTTATCCTTTTGCATTAGAACTACTCCCAGCCCAGTACCACATGCATCGGTGTATACCACCATCTCTTTATTCCCACTCGGAGTGGTCAACACAGGTGCACTCGTCAATTTCTCTTTCAGGATCCCGAACGCTTGCTCACACTTTGCATCCATGTGAACACTTGGTTCTTCTTCCTCAATCCTGTTAACGGTGCAACTACTATGGAGAAATCCTTGATAAACCGTCGGTAATAACCGGCCAACCCAAGGAAACTTCGAACATGCATCGCACTCTTAGGTATATCCCAATCCTGGATTGTTGCTACTTTAGCGGGTTCAACCGCTATTCCATTTCCAGAAACTACATGGCCTAAGAATCTCACTTCATCCTTCCAGAAGTGACACCTCGAGAACTTAGCTTTTAGCTGATGCTTTCACAAGATCTCCGACACAACTCTCAAGTGCATCTTGTGCTCTTCCTCATTCCTGGAGTAAACCAGAATATCATCCACAAAAACAAACACGAACTTGTTCAACTGATCTCTGAATACCCTATTCATAAGATCCACGAAATATGTTGGTGCGTTAGTCAACCCGAATGACATCACAAACCACTTGAAGAAACCAGATGGTGTCCTAAAAGCAGTCTTTAGCACACTATCCTTAGTCAACTGGTGAAATCTTGTTGCCAAATCCATCTGAGAAAATACTTTGGCTTCGTGGAGCTGATCGAACAAGTCATCAATCCTTGGCAACGGATACTTGTTCTTCTTAGTCACCTTGTTCAGCTCACGATAGTCCACACATAATCTTAATGAGCCATCTGCCTTGGTAGCAAAAACCACTAGTGCACCCCATTCGGAAACACTCCTCCAAATGAATCCTTTTCCCAAAAGGTCTCTAACTTGCACATTCAACTCTCGCAATTCCTTAGGCGCCATCCACTTAAGAGGCATAACGATGGATCTAGCACCCTCGACCAAATCGATCCTAAACTCGATCTCACGATGCGGCGGTAACCCTTTGACCTCGTCAAAGACATCTACATACTCATTAGCGATCAGCACTGATGGCAGGTCTTCTTGTGGTATCCCAAGCGAATATAGATAACTCACGATGACCTCGTCTTTGCACTTACATCTAATCAACACCTTTCGCCCTTCCACATCCCCGACCCTCACCTCTAACTTCTCGCAATTCACCCTTGTCGCATACCTCTTGAGCTAATACATGCCCAAGATGATCCCAAATCCAGCGAAGTTAAGAAGAAAGCAATCACACACAAAAGAGCAACCATGACTCGACAACACTAGACCACGACATATCATGCACAAACTGGGCGAACCCTCAACTGGATTAGTCACGATCAGTGGTCTATCATAAATCTTAGGTCCCAAACCCAAGTGATAAACAAGCTCATTGCAAATGAATGAATGCGATGCTCCAGTATCAAACAAAACTCGAAATGAAGCACCATTAACAGAAAAAGTACCTTGCACCATTGCACCCTTTCCCTTCTCCTCTGCCATAGGATCTCTTGAAGAAGATGGCACGGCTTCCAAAGCATATGCCTTCACAACCTGCTTGCCCTTAGCTGATTCTGGACAGTCTTTCTTCTCATGCCCGGGCTTCCTACACTTGAAGCACTTCTTCTCAGCTTTAGGATTCTTGCACTCATTCGAGTAATGACCCTTCTGTTGGAAGTTAAAGCAAACCACCTCACTCTTAGGCTTCTTCTGGCCATCCTTTCCCTTCTCTGCTGCTGCTGCTGCTTCCTTTTCTTAACCACCTTGTTGTGGTTTCTGAACTTCTTTGGTTGTAGCGACAACATTAGCTTCCTTAGGAAACATGCTATCATGGCGAACAACTTTTTCCACAATCTTCTCGAATGAATCGTCAAGATGTTCCACCAATGGCCTTCCAATATAGGTATCTAGACGCATAACAAACTTTTCGTTCTTCTGATAGGGTATATCAATGTAGGAACGAGCATATCTGGACAAGGCCTTGAAATCAGAAACATAGTCAAGCATAAAACGACCATTCTGTTTCAGCTCTACGAACTTCTTGAACAAAGCTGACTTCTGAGCAGTGGAGATAAACTTTGCTTCGAATTAGCTTGGAATTGCTCCCATGAAATTTCTTCCTCTGGAGTCTCAAGCACGACTGAACTCCACCATTCCATGGCCCTGCCTTGCATTTGCCTTGATGCAAGCTTTCTCTTGGTTGCACCATCAAAACTTAAGTCTCCAAAGATACGAACACAAGAATCCATCCACCTCTAAATCTCTTCAGCTGGTTCAGACCCTTTGAATGGTTTTCCTCCTAGAGATGTATAATCTTTACATAGCTTCGCAAAGTCCACAACTCTAGGCAACTGAACTCCTACGTCTACCATAGCTGCCACTGGGGGGGACCTTTTGCATGAATGCCTCCATCATGGATTCAAACATGGCCGGGTAACTAGGTTCACCTCCATTTCCCCCTCCAGTATTAGCTCCCCTAGCAGTGTGTCTTGTTTCTTGTCTACTCATTCTAAATCTATAATTTAGAATAATTAGTCACTTCCAAGAAAAACTGCTAAAGGAAAACAGTTGTTACTACTATATATGCTAATATATATATAGTAAGCATCCAAATGAAATCTATAAATACGTCTCTCATACGTGATATGTCCTCGAAATTTGGCTAAAATCGTTAACTAGAGCTCTGATACCAAATGTGACGACCGCCCATAACCCCCGCACTAAACAAGAGGAATAATGCGCTGAAGGGTGTGCCAGGCGGCTATGGACGATCATCAGAGTAGGTAAACAACATCGAAACCTGTTGTAGAACTCACAGCGCAAGGATAAAATATAATAGAACATATACAATAGGTAATATTAATGAGGCATCATATAGCAAACTTTTGAAAACTTTCTCAACATCTTGAAAGGTTATCCAACTGATACCAAAGTTTGTACATAAGTCCGCACTACAACACTCATAGAGCACTCAACAGCGGAAATAGAAATACTAGATAGTAATAAAACAGGTACGCCAGCCTCCTACTTGCCTCCGCATAACAGCATCATCCTCACTAATCACCTGTAACCTGCTACTTAGTCTGCCCATCCACAACCGGATGAACAGCCCAAGGTAATAAGAGGAGACATAAAACTTTGAGTCAGACAACAGTCTTAGTGAGTGATAAAACAGCTAAAAAACTTCAATAATAAAGTATATGAGAAGGGATAGACAAACATACTAATCTACCCACAACACCAAAGAAGAACTCAACCTTATCTTCTCCACATCGGACAGTGATAGCCTTTACTTTAAATAATTCAACTATACATCCATGAAAACTAGAACACTCGCTAATCATGGTAAAACATTCATGACATCCAAATTTTAGATCTCATGTAAACCATCCTAATCGAACTCAACACCCCTCAAGCACAAGCCCCAGAGGCCTAAACTAATATCAGACAAGCACCAAGGGAACATCTCCTTTGACGTTGGACAATCTACATGAGACAGTTCAAAGAAAGCAACTAATCAATCATGACAGATTCTGGCTATCACCGACAATCCTTCTTCGAAACCACCGTTAATCGTTTGACGGCCAACCCTGCCATATGTCAAGGGCTAATGGTAACCCCAGTTCTAGCATAAACTCCATACGTCTAACCTTGACAATGTCCAACCTTGACAACTAGGCCTTTCTACAAGACCCAGGGTACTCGACCTACAAATGGTCATTTAAACGTCTTTAATGTACCCCTGCTTTGGGCTTGTTAGAACTTACAACAACGATAATCTCCCGGCCTTCGCATCTCTAGTCATCCAACCCGATGACTCTTCATAGCTCAAGCAACCTTCTCGAGCAATCCATTATCCACTAACTCACAAACACTGAGTTGTCACCTCATTCGTTGTTCTACACTGACCAACGAACACTTTTCGATACTTCGAACATTCCTAATTGAATTCACTTCGAAGTCACATCATCACCAGAAATGTTCGACCAGAGCTATACAACCCACTGATGACTTGCCCAATCCAACTGGTGACTTGCCCGACCCGATTGGTGACTTGCCCGACCCAATTGGTGACTAGTCTGACCCAACTGGTGACTTGCGAGACCCATTTGGTGACTTGCTCGACCCAATTGGTGACTTGCCTGACCCATCTGGTAACTTGCCCGACCCATCTCGTGACTTGCCCGACCCATCTGGTGACTTGCAAGACCCATCTGGTGACTAGGCCGACCCAACTGGTGAGTAGCTTGAGGCCGACCAGAAACTTGCACACCTCCCTTTCAACTCCGATTTCGACCAAAATTTCGCCAAACGATACATTCGACGAAATCAACTCATCCAACTCATCAAATACAATCACAAACATGTCATAACATCGCTAACAACATGAATATGACGATTATCACTAAAATGATGTAAATTTCACCAAAACCATTAAGATGAACATATGATCAAAACGAGAGATCTAACTTACATAAATTTATGAAATAACATGGAATTAATGGTTTAAACTTGCTAAATTAGATCATAGGGTGATTCATATGAAAATGGACATATAATGGTATAGATCTATGAGAAAACACTTGAATTTGATGAAAAACATGATCTAACATTCATATACTTCATTGAATCCACGTGAGACATGTAAATCACTCACTGATTCTCCAAATCAAGCTAAAATGATAAAATTTGAATCCGGACAACAAGCACCTCGCACCTCGCACCAAACCTCTTAATCCAATGAACTCTTGCCTCAATTGAGGTAGATCTAGCCTCTAATGGTGTAGATCTATGATTTTTCCTCCTTAGATTTTGATTTTTAATGGTGGAAATGTATTAGAGGAAGGAGGAGCATAAGACCTCCCAATGAGAGAATGGAAACTTCAAACCCTTTCTCATATCCCTTACCCCCTATTTATAGTTTCCACCAACCCCCTAATGGGCCTTCCCAATTCAGCCCATTTTGGCTTACCAAAGCTGGACAACTAACTGAAAAAACATAAAACAATGATTTCTCCCAAACCGCTAAGCCAAATCTTTAATGTAACCACTCTATGGAAAGGCAATCATCAATTCCTTTCCAATGGCATAGGTCTCACCCCCTGATTCGACCTGAGTCAAAAGTTATGCCTTGTGCAAGACTGATAGGGGCAAAATGGTCACAAACAAAATAGGTAAAAATTTTGGACATGTCTCACATCCCCATAAGCAACATATCAAAAGATGAGAATGATCCAATCCTTAGAGAATAAAATAAAAATATTTTACAATCTTCCGATACGTAAAATGCGGGCTGTTACACAATTATACTAAATTAATCTACAGGCAGCCTACAGGATTCCTATATTATAAGTTTACAACATGATTCCATGACAAATATAAAATGTTTGCAATTGTACTACTGAGTGCTGAAATCATGTGCGCAGCAGCCAGGTATGCCAATATTAAAAAATAGTTTCACACTTTCAATGTCAACATGAGCGAAATGAAATCCAATTTCACAATTCAATATGCCAGGTTGCCTAATCAATTTCACACTTTCAACTTACAGTTCGCTGTAGTATTATAAAAAAAACACTCACACAAAAAAATACCTTGAATATCAAATTTGCAGATAAAAAAGGAAGAGGAGCTGCTTCATCGATGCTAACTAGCTAGCTTAGTCGGTGTAGGAGATCGGAGAATCTCATAATAATGGATGAAAGAGGGATTGTATTTATTTATAGATAATGTAATAATATGGTACAAATTGTAATGGCTACATTAGCTGATTTATATAGAGCAAAATGTAACAGTCAAAATAAACTATGCTAAAATAATGAAGGGCTGAAGGCCAGTCTATATTGTTTGGTCCAATGGTTGTAAAGTGGGGATAAAATGGTAACAATACAGAATGTTCATTATCCACCCTCAAATCGAACTAGTGTTTTCTCCCATTCCCCATTTCCTCCACTGCCACTGACTCTCACTTCCTCCCTCAGTCTGATTAAATTTTTTTTGGTGACAATGCCTTCGTGAGTATGTCTGCCCACTGGTGGTAGGTAGGGATGTGAGAGACAATCAGTTTTCTTGCTTGCTTTCTCTCTCAAACGAAATGGAGATCAATCTCTAGATGTTTTGTTCGAGAATGTTTTATTGGGTTGAGAGACAGGGAAATTGTGCTCCTATTGTCGCACCAAATTACCTGCGTCCTGTTTGAAGCAAACCCTAGCTCCTTTAGTAGATTTTCGATCCAAGAGATTTCAGCAGCTGCACGTGCTTCGCTTCCGTGCTAGATCTAGAAGTGGTGCTCTGCTTCTTCGAACACCATGAGATTATGTTATTCCCGAGGTAAATACAATATCCTGATATATATATATATATATATTCTATCATCCACATTTTTCGCCCAGTCTGCATAATGTTTTGTTCCTTTTAGACATCGTAGTACTCTTTTGATTGCTTTCTAGTGTTCTGATAGAGGATTTTGCATAAACTGACTGAGTTTATTGACACAATAACACATGTCTGGCCTCGTTGCGTACTGTAGAGCTCCAATTATGCTTCTATATTGTTTTTTATTGTCTATAGCTTCCCCTTTCAATCTTGACATTCGAATGTTGTTGGTCATAGGCATTGGCAAATGCTTTGTTTGATGCATGTTTGTTCGATGTAGAATTATAGTGATGTAATTTTGCTGCGACAAAACATTTCAGTATTACCTTTTCTTGTGATTTGTATGCCCATAAAGTAGTTAGCTTCGCCCAATTCTTTTATAGCAAATTTTTGGTCAAGCATTTGTATTACTCTCTTGATCTTATGGTTGTTGTCCCCTGTTATTAGCATATCATCTACGTACACAAGTATGAAAATAGTCCCTTTATCGCTTTTCTTCATATATAGAGAGTTATCAGACCTAACTCGTGTGAACCCAATGTTAGAAAGAGTACTTTTTAGTTTCACATACCATGCTCTTGATGCTTGCTTCAGTCCATATATTGCCTTGTTTAGTCTGCATAGTTGTCTTTCATTGCCTTTTGACTCATATCCCTCCGGCTGATACATGTAAACTTCTTCGACTAACTCCCCATTTAAAAAGGCATTATTAACATCCAATTGCTTTATGTCCCATCCTCTGCATAAAGTAATAGATAGTATAATTCTAATTGTTGTGGGTTTGATGACCAGTGAAAAAGTTTCATTAAAGTCAAAGCCAAATTGTTGCGCATAGCCTTTTGCCACCAATCTGGCTTTGTACTTGACAATGGATCCATATGCTTTTATTTTAATTTTATCAGTCCATCTGCATCCAATGATATTTTTATAGGCGGGTGGTGTGACAAGAGTCCAACTTTTATTCTTCATTAATGCTTTACACTCTGAGTCCATTGCGCCTCTCCATTTTCTTGATTTGCTTACTTGATGGTAGCTTATTGGTTCAATTTCATTGATTATTGCATTGTACAATTTGGGTTTGAAGATACCACTTTTTGATCTTGTGGTCATGTGACTCCATGTTCTTCCTTGCTCTTGAGTTGTTGTGTCCTCGTGTATGCTTTCTGTTTCTTCGTGTCTTTCAGTGTCAGCATTTTCCTGCGGGTCTTGTGTGTTTTCATTTGTGAGTCTACTTTGACTGTCGTTGTTGATCTCATTTTCTAGTGTGTCTTCAATATTGCCCTATGTTTCATGTGGGTCTGCATTGTTTGGCCATTATTGCCCAGTGTTGATAATAATTTGTTCAACGCTCATTGGTGTAATGCATGTGCTTGCGGTGTTCTTTTGTTTGCATTCATCTCTGGCCACTGCTTTTCCTAAAAGTGGGAAAGTATTTTCATCAAAGATAACATGCCCTGAAATAAAAATTCTGCCATTTTTGTCTAAGCATTTGTATCCTTTTTGATCTTGTGCATATCCAATGAATGGGCAAGCACTTTATCTCATGCTTAGCTCGTGTTTATTATAGTCTCTTAAGCACGGAAACGTAGACAACCAAAAGATTTTAAGAATTTATAATCTGGCCTTTCATTATGTAACATCTCGTGTGGTGTTTTGTTATTCAGAACTTTTGTGGGTAACTTATTTATCAGAAATACTGAAGTGTGGAAGGCCTAATTCCAGTGTTCCAATGTCAAAGACCCTTCAGATAATAATGTTAGGCCAGTATCAACAATGTGTTTATGTTTCCTCTCTGCCAACCCATTCTGCTCAGATGTGTGTGGGCAGATCAATCTATATTTTAGTCCTCTTTTAATAAAATAGTCGTTTAATGGTTTAAACTCTGTCCCACCATCTGTCTGCAAAATTTTGACATTACAATTGGTCTGTTTTTCTATATATGTTATGAACTGTATGACGGAATTACATGCTTCAGATTTTTCTCTTAGCATATATATCTAACTGTACCTCGAATAAGCATTGACAAAAGAGAGATAGTACCTGTGTCTCTCATATGAGTGCACTGGTGCTGGGTCCCATAAATCTGCTGCTACAAGCTCCAGAGGCTTGTGGTAGATAGTTTTGGAGTCGTTGAAGGGAAGTTTATGATTTTTTCCAAGTTGACAGTGTGTGCACTTATGTTTAACAGGTACGTTTTCAAAGTAAATACCAATAATATTTAAAAAGGTTCTTACAGTATCAAAGTTTGGATGTCCCAATCTTACATGCCAAGTTTCAAGTTCATCATTACAGCATTTATCAAAGCTAGTACTATCATTACATAAGTTATCACTACTGTTGTCATTACATAAGTTATTACTACTGCTATCGTTACATAAGTTGTCACTACTGCTAGTCTCTATATTATTGCACCAGAATTTTTTGTTCAAAGAATTTCCGATCTTCCTGTTGCCAATTTTGTAAAAGCCATCGTGTAGGTCACCCTGTAGTAATATTCTTGACTAAGTAAATCTTTGACAAAGCAAAATTGAGGGTGAAATTCTTAATATACATTGCTATCAGTGGTGAAATTTGAAACACTTATAAGGTTTTTTATAATGGTTGGGACTCTTAATAGATTGTTAAGTTTAAATTGCCTTTTTCCACTCATTGTGCCAGTTCCTATGTGAGTTATATTGACAGTTGATCATTATCCATAAATAAGGATTTCATCACTGTTTAGTTTCTGTTTCCCACGTTCAGATTCTGAAGGTTATTGGTGATGTGATGTGTTGCTCTTGAATCTGGGTACCATTCTTTTGCATTAATGTCTTCATACCTGTCTGTATCCTCATTACTTCTATCTTTGCCGTCATTACTTCTTTTTTGAGTGTTGAAAGTGGCTAGGTTTGCTTGAGCACCTCTTTGTCCATTATTGTTTGGTCTATTTTGTTGCCCATCAGCGTTGTATCTAAAGTAGCACTAATTTAACCTTTAGAATCTGAACGTGGGAAACAGAAACTACACAGGGATGAAATCCTTATTTATGGATAATGGTCAAACCGCCAATATAACTCACATAGGAACTGGCACAATGAGTGGAAAAAGGCAACTTAAACATAGCAATCTATTAAGAGTCCCAACCATTAGAAAAAACCTTCTAAGTGTTTCAAATTTTGCCACTGACAACGATGTCTATTTTGAATTTCACCTTCAATCTTGCTTCGTCAAAGGTTTACTTAGTCAGGAAATATTACTACACGGGGACCTACACGATGGCTTTTACAAAATTGGCAACAGGAAGATTGGAAATTCTCTGAACAAAAAATCTGGTGCAATAATATAGAGACTAGTAGTAGTGACAACTTATGTAGTGATAGCAGTAGTAATAACTTATGTAATTACAACAGTAGTGATATTTTATGTAATGATAGTACTAGCTTTGATAAAGGCTGTAATGATGAACTTGAAACTTGGCATGTAAGATTGGGACATCCCAACTTTGATACTGATCTGTTTTGGTTTCCTAACTTCTCGCATATTTGACATTTTATCCTATTGTTGTTATTCTACCTGCCTTTACCTCGTCCTCTTTGGGATTGACCACCTCTTTAGGGCCGATAACCTCTTTAAAATTGAGATTCTGATCTTTTTTGGTTGCTAGTACTCCCCAATGGTTGTTTATGCTTAGCCACGGCAAAATTTGCAGAAATTTCTCCTTGTATGGCTTTCCTTTGATCAATTTTGCCTTCATGAGCGAGGAGGGCAGATCAAACAAATTGTAAGTCAGGTAAAACTTGTTGTGTTGCTATGACTATTACAAGTGACTCATACTCTTCATTTAATCCGTTAGTTATAAATAAGATTTGCTCATTGTCACTAATCTTTTGCCCAACGGTGTTCAGTAGATCACATATGTTTTTTATTTTGCTCAACTATTCTTTCATGCTTATGTCTTCTTTCTTGCAATTATGCAGGTCTCTCCTGTATTGCATGATGCGTGCGGCTGACTGCAAGCTGAAAATTTGCTCAACTGTTGGTCCAAATTTCATGAGAAGTATTGCAACCGACGATTTGCAACAACAGATTTGGGCTGATAGATGACAACAGCCAAGATGATAACAAACTATCTTGTTTCTGGAACATGATGTGTTCTGGATTGGGTGCAATTTTGCCATCTTGGTCGTTGATCATAACTGGTAGGGGGTATTTAGAGTGCCTCTAATGAAATCCTATAAGCCATGTCTTTTTAAGGCGATTTTGACTTGATACTTTCAGAGTATGTAGTTATCCTCGTCTATTATTGTTGTAATGACTTGACTCTTGAGTTTTATCAGGTGTATAAGATTTCCAGAGGTTCCATTGTTATTGGGTGGATGTAACTGACGTTGATTCATTATCATGTGACATGGCGTGGCAGTTTGATAAGACTGCAGCCTGAACGACAAAGACCCAAAAGAAGATGAACATAAGGGAAACTCTAAAAGAAGATGAATAGAAGGGAAACTGCGCCTGGCACGCAAGCTTCTGAATTCTGTAGCGGCAACTAGTTGCCTGGCATGACATGATTCGAATTTGTAGCCGCCTGATTTATCTTCAAGATCGGTGAGGAAGGGACGATGCAACCTGTTATGACAAGGCAAGGCACGTCTCTGACGATGATCCGCACAGATTAAGTTCTCTGACGACCCAAAGAAATCTCTGATATGATGCAGATAACTGAGGAGAATCGGTACCCAATATCTTTGGGTTTGCTTAGGGAACAAGATTAAAGGAATTATGATAGATAGCCAAGGAGAATCGTTACCCATTACCTTTTGGGTTTGCTTGAGGAACAAGATTAAAAGAATTATGCCTTTCGGCTTAGACTCTCTGATACCATATTAAAGGATGAAAGAGGGATTGTATTTATTCAGAGATAATGTAATAACAGGAAAATAGTGTGAAGAACAAAATAAACAAAAAATTTAGCCAAAAGGACAAGAGGCAAAAAAAAATAGCCAAAAGGATAAAGTTTAGTATAAAGTATGAAATTATAGTTGACCCCTGAACTCCTCCCTTTACACTAAAAATTGTCCTTCAGGCTAAAATTTTAGCCTGTTGTCCTTATGACTAAAAATTTTGTAAACTTTGTCCTTGTACCTAAAAATCCCATGTAATAATATGGTACAAATTGTAATGGCTACATTAGCTGATTTATATAGAGCAAAATGTATCAGTCAAAATAAACTATCCTAAAATAATGAAGAGCTGAAGCCCAGTTTATATTTTTTGATCAAATGAATGTAAAGTGCGGATAACACTGGTAATACGTAATATGGAATGTTCATTAGGAGGCGGAGGAGATGGCTCGCCTGTGTTGAGCACTGCTGTTGTGTCAGTTAGGAAACCCTAAATTATTCGAGATACGTTGTTTTCCTGCCTGTGCGTTGTTGTTGTTTGGACTTCAACTTCTTTTTTCCTTTTTCCTAGCATGTGAGCTTGCTGCGCTACCTACTGGGCCGACACTGACCATACCGTTCTTACTGGTAAGCCTGAATTACGTACCGTTATTGTTACCGATCGACTGATATATCAATAATCTAGTAACCGTTGCATTGGTAATGATAAATTATCATTTGTCCGTTAAAGTTTATATCTTGACATGTTTTTTGTGCACAGTGCATTTTTATTATACTATATGTAGTGTTAGCTTATAGAAAAACATAACTGAGAAAGAAAATAAGTGTACCTCGAATTACTCCACCTGATTATTGAACTAAATACAATTATATATTTGGTTCTAAATGCAGGTAATAAAGCATATTAGATAAGCATATATATGTTTTAAATTAAATAGTAAAATTATCGTGACTATTGGTACTGAAGAAATGATACCGATAATTTACTATTAAAAATATTATCATACCATTTTAAATGGTATGCCAATTTCAATCAAAAATGGTTACCGGCCGACTAATAATTATACATATGGTAATGGTAAATTTACCGTTACCATAACAACCCTAACCAAGCTCGGCCCTCAGCACGTGCGAGCAGTGCTTGGGCACGGGGCATGAAGCCCACAGAGGGCATCAAATTCCAAACCGCCTTTTAGCGGATAAAAAAAGAAGAAGAAAGAAACGCGAAGACGGAAAAAAAGAAACACGTGAGAAAGAAAAAAAAAACAGGCGAGAAAGATTAGGGCCGGCGAACGCAAACGGAATGAGGATTCACACAAAACTTCTCATCAATCTTCAGCGGAAAAAAGGGCGAAGCTTTCTAAGGTATGCCATCGCGGCCTGTAAGTTTGTACTGTATATGATCACAATCCCTAATTATCAATCAGTTTGTACCGTATAAATCAATCAGTTGTGAGTCGTAGCCTCTGATAAATCACAATCCCTAATTATCGATTGTTAACAATACTTGAAATTGTTGTTATGATTTATGAAACTGGTTGAAATTGGTTGTTGTGATTTACCGATTCTTTACAGTAATTACTAATTAGGGATCCATGATTTGAGGTATACAATCCCTAATTGATATACCGATTTTTGATGCCTTCCAATTAATTTGTGTCTAGGTATATCACAATCCAGAATTGTTATTAAACATTATTTTCCATCTATTTAAGTTATTTTTAATCCAAAATTGTTACTAAACATCTAGTTTGCTCTCTTATTAACTTATTTTATTATATATTTTTGAAATGCAGTAATGTTTTCTAAGAAACAACCCTCTGGTAGTCAAAATAGAAAAAAAAAGAAAACAACGAAAAGAAGAAGAAAAATCTTTACAAAGTTCATTACAAAGTCTTTGGAAAAAAAGATATTTCTTCTGATAACCAAACTGAAAATGAAGTTAATGAAGAAATACAAGATTTTGTTCAAACGAGTCTAATGAGGTGACCGAAGAAACAAAAAATGTACTTGAAAATGAAGTGAACGAAGATATAACAAATGCGGTTGACAATGAGGCTACTGAAAATAATGAAAAAACTAACTATGTGGCCGGATGTCCTGAACCTTATTTATCTTTGGATATATACGATCCTAGAGTGTGGGATAGTTTAGATGCAAAAATGAGAGACATGCTTGTTGAAAATGGTCCTGTTAGAGAAACCAACATTCATTTTCCTAAGGATAATCATAATAGAGGGTTTTCCACATTTTACTATGATCAAAAATTACGAAATGGGGAACTTTCTAATAGGAAATGGTTGGTTTACTCAAAGGAATTGAATAAAGTGTTTTGCTTTTGTTGTAAAGTGGTTAAAAAGAGTTCGTTCAAGAAGTCATTTGGCAGATATAGGAGTTAATGATTGGGCATATCTGAGTGAAAAACTTAAACAATATAAAGATAGTGTTGAACATCTCACTAACCTAAGAGCTTGGATGAACTTCGATTTAGATTGAGCACTAATCAAACAATTGATAGAGAACTACAAGAGATGATTAAGAAGGATACAGAACATTGGAAACAAGTCATGGTAAGAATCATTTCAATTGTCAAACGTCTTGCGATGAATAATTTGGCATTTCGTGGAACAAATGAAAAAATCTATGAAGACTCGAATGGAAATTTTTTAGGCTTTCTTGAATTAATAGCAGAGTTTGATCCAGTAATGCAACATCATTTTCGACTTACACAAGATAAAAATATTCATTACCATTATCTAAGCCATAAAATTCAAAATGAATTGATATCTTTGTCGGCATCACAGGTAAGAAGCGTAATTATTAGAAAAATTAAAAAAGCTAAATATTTTTTTGTGATTCTTGATTTTACCCCTGATGCTAGCCACCAAGAGCAAATGACTTTGGTAATTAGATGTGTTGATGTTGTTAGCTGCCTAATAAATGTGAAAGAGTATTTTTTGGAGTTTTTAAATGTGGAAGATACATCTGGATTAGGTCTGTTTGGTGAATTACAAGCGGCATTAAACTCATTTGATTTAAACATTAATGATGTGAGGGGGCAAGGTTATGATAATGGTTCTAATATGAGGGGAAAACACCAAGGTGTACAAAAAAGATTACTTGATATAAATCCTAAAGCTTTCTATATGTCGTGCGGTCATCATTCTCTTAATTTAGTTATTTGTGATATGGCCAACTCTTGTCAAAAAGCTAAATCATTTTTTGGAGCATCTCAAGCCCTTTATAATGTGTTTGCTAATTCTACAAAACGATGGAACATTTTACTTCAATATGTAGACGAATTGACATTGAAGTCTTTGTCCACTACACTATAGGAAAGTCATATTGAAAGTGTTAAAGCGATAAAAAGTCAGTTTCCAAAAGTAAAACAAGCTTTAAAAAAATTAGTTGAAGTTTGTGATGACTCAAAATTGACTTGGGATGCTGAAAAACTCCTGTCGTGTGAATTTTCAAGTTTTGAATTTATTTTGAGTTTGTTCATTTGACATGAGATATTGTACAAGATAAACTTAGTGAGCAAAAATTTGCAATCTGATGATATGCTTCTTGATGTTGCTATTAAGAATTTGAAAGGGCTTGTTTCATTTTTTGAAAAATATAGAGAAAATGGATTTATTTCTGCTTTGATTGATGCTAAAGAGATTGCTGATGAGATGGAAATTGAGTCAGAATTTCAAGTAAAGCGTAAGTCCATGAGAAAAAAACATTTCGATGAAATTCGTAATACTGAGAGAGAGCAACAATCCGCTCAAGAAGATTTTAGGATAGATTACTTTCTTGTTTTAGTTGATATGGCTCTTTCTCAATTGAGGATTAGATTTGAACAAATGGAACTTTTTGAGTCTATATTTGGTTTCTTATTTGATGCATCCTGGTTAGTTTTTTGGATGATGATAAATTGAAAAACTATTGTGAGAACCTTGAAACGGCTCTAAAACATGGTGAAGATTATGATATTGATGCAAAAAGTCTACTTTCAGAATTACAGATTTTGCAGGAAATGTTACCTAGTGAATCTTAAGATATGGGTAAACCATGGAATTCCCTTAAAATTATGGAGTTTGTGAAAAAAATGAATATGTTTCCAAATGTTTTGGTAGCTTATCGAATTTTACTGACTGTACCTGTCACTGTAGCATCAGCAGAAAGAACGTTTTCAAAGTTAAAGTTGATAAAATCTTACTTGCGGACAACAATGGCTCAAGATAGGTTGAATGGATTGGCAATATTGAGTATTGAAAAGGATATGTTGAAAATCATTGATCTTGAGCATATAATTGAAGATTTTGCTTCTAAAAATGCAAGAAGAAGTCATTTCAGATGAGACCGGATTTCTATTGTACCTATGTTTGTATGTCATGCATTGTAATATTTCTTTTCTCTTGTCATGTATCCGTACTTTGTTTTATCGTATGAATAAAAACATTCTGGTGTGGGGATGAGCCTCCTAGCATTGCACTTGGCTAGGTTCGAAACCCCAAAAAAATAGAATTTTTTTTATATAAAAGGGCATATTTTTTTTATCCCGCACTGTGCATGAAATTGATCAGGACCGGCCCTGACCCAAACTACTGCAGTCAAAATTTGGTGTTATTTGACTGCCTACTTAATCCTTGATATTTAATGAAGGGCATAGTTAGATATACTGCAAACTTGTCATGTGCTAATTTCAAAAGTTATATGTACATATGTAACATAACTTTTGCTTAACATTTAAATCAATGTTTACTTTTGAATGAAATTGCATACTTTATGAAACTAATATGTTTGTTGTAATCATTAGCTACGAGTCCAACAACGAAATACACAGATTTCACTATGTACTTTAAACCATAAAATTACTTTTAGCAGTTGATCCAGTGGCGGAGCCAGGAAATCATATCACGTATGGCCAAATTTTAGGTAGGGCAAAAGTTTTTGTTTTAGATAGGGCTGAATTGCCCGTAAACTATATTTTGCAAAAAAATTGTAAAAACTGAGGTAGGGCCTTGGCCCCATCTCACGTTGCAGTACATCCGCCCCCTGAGTTGATCATGGGAGTAATGTCATAACAATAGAGACTAAAAAAATTACAATTTATTTCTGCATTTACATACTCATATCATATCCTTTCATTTGCATATATATGATGTTAGCTCGTATAAATTTGTACTAAAACATACTGCATAGTTACATTGTTACTAATTAAATAGGTTATCACTGCAACTTTCATATATTTTATTTCACATTGCTTGTGAGTAAATTACTTTAAACATATTTGTTACTAATTAAATAAGCTAAAGTGAAGACCAAAGTGAGCTCGTGAGTAAATTACTTTAAACATATTTGTTTTAGGCAAATTCTATTTGAACCCAGCAATATGCTGAGTAGCCCCAAAAAACATAAAAAAAGAGGTATACTCTCAATTTTACTGAGTAGCCTCCCGCCAATTAAAAAAAATATACAAAAATACCTTTCCACGTAGGGGGAATGCGTGGTGTTCAGAAAACTGGGAAAAAAATATAATATAGAAGGACATTTTCATAGTCTTATGTTTTTTTTAAACGGTGGCTTCTCAGCGTAGTTCAAAAAGAATTTTCCTTTATTTTAATATTTTTTCTGTGCACTGATCGTGCACAAGCCTGCACACGTCGTCCTCTTCTTCCTGGCAAACCTCGACGAATTCATCAGACCAGAGACTGACGATCAGCGTTATCAACGGTCGACGCGAGAGCTCGTCGATCATACTCAGCGAACTAGTTAGAATCGGGAGCGACGGTTTCTTCTCGTCGCAGCAGAACCCGAAATCAAAACTAGGCTTTCTTTGAGGGGTGATCGAATTCAATGTTGGGCCTACTTGGAGAATCAGATCGGTAAAAGTAGATGAACAGTGGCAATCTCGTCAGCGCTTGTAATCTGTGGCGAAAATGCAAATTTGATAAAGAAGAGGAGATCGTGGCGATTAGGGTTCTGATACAGGTAATTATGTCTTTATGTCCCCATTTCTTATTTACCTACATTTCAGCCATTATAATTTGCGATTTACACAAAATTCCCTATAAATTTACAGGCTTTTGATTCATTAGAGTAACTGCAATAAATTACAACCTTCATACCTTCTACATACAAGAGCTATTTTGTGCACAGTTTGTGTTGGTAATAAGCGATGTACTTTTTCAAAGGAGATTACTTATTCTGATGTCTCATCAGTTCAAACTTTCGGCCTCCAAAATTTGAGTTATAGCGTCCTACCGCTAACCAGTTAAGCTTAATCTAATGGTCATTGACTAATTTATGCATCCTTGACTGGTTTATGTACAACTTGTGGCATTAAGTTTGTATTATAATTGCGGCATAATGATGCTATTTGTATCATACACTTATATACGACACTTTAATTTAGTTAATGATACACAGACATATAAAATTTATGCTATTTGAACATACATATTGTTAGATCGAAATTTGGACCTAACACCCAAATTGTTATGAACTGTAAAGAATTCTAAATGAGGAACAAGGAAAAAGAAAATAACACTCAGAATTTATAGTGGTTCGGCGTTAACGAGCCTACGTCCACTTTAAATCTTATTGATTATGCTTTGAAAGCTAGTACAACAGTGATTTCTCTCAATATTTCAGTGGTTTGACAATAATGGCGGACTCAGTATTCACTATTGCCAAAAAGATCCCGAAAAATGCCAAGCTCCGGGCTATTTATAGCTGCTTTTGTCAGGCGGATCGCGGACACGTGGCACGAATCCCGAGATTTTCGGATCGCATCGCCACCATTGAAGAAACAGTCAAACTAGCCGTTGTGAACAGATGTCGACAGATCCGTGCGATTCGGATCGCTGAAGACCAGCTCGTGGTTGAACAGGTCAGAGGGTTCGGTTCGTTACAAGGGATCGGATCGCCTGGAGGTGACGTTCGTCGTCGAGATGGGAACGATTCGTTCCTGGGCGAGTCGATAGAGCGCGATCCCTTCCTGGGCGAGACGATGGCGTGTGATCCCTTCCTGGGCGAGACGATGGCGTGCGATCCATTCTTCCACTGTCTTGGGGGACTTGGTTTCCTGATTTCCTTTTATGAATGATCCTGGATGGCTTGGTCAAAAAGCGAGCCAACATTTTGCCTCCTCGAAGTATGTTTTATTGATGATGAAACATGCTTCGAAAATGCTTATCGATTCTCTCCTGAAGGGATGTAAGTTAACAGTCGCACTGGTTCAAATTGACACATGCATGAATCGGATCGCCATAGGACGACACGGTCCGATTTGGTCATCTGCTCGTCGCGTGCTGAGTTCCTAGGGTCTTGTGCGATACGGGGCGCATCTTCCTTCGAGTCGTGTCGGGCTCTGAGTTTTGTGGGCCATCATTTCAAAGCGGTCCGTGGGCTTCTTTGCGATTCCACCTTTGGATCGTGGCCTGTGGGGCGCTTCGTGGACCGAATAAGACAAAGGAGGAGAGACAAACGGTCACCTTCTTTGCCTATATAAGCCGACGCTCCCCTCTTCATTCTCCTTCTTTTTCCTCTCTGCTGAATCGTCTCGCGCAAGCTATCGAAAAACGAATCCAACTTTTTAAAACTTTCGAAAATCCAAGAATTCTCTCAGTTTTTAGAAAGGTAACTTTATAGAAAGCACTCTCATACTACTTTCCTGAATTTCTACGGCTGATTCAAGAGAGAAACAATATAAATCCGCTACTTTCTGAATAAATCACCAAGTCGCCATGGCCATTGAGCGTGGAGCTCAGAACTTGAGGATGGGAAGAGGAAGAAGAAGGATGCAGAAGGGGAAGGAAGGCCGACTCGGATCGTGGTCAATGATTGAAGACGGCAGCAAGTGGCGAGACGAAAGATTGAGATGGAAACCAAGGGTCGTATCACGGTAGTCGCAACGGTTCGTGGGGGAGCCTTCCCTTCGTCCGGCGATTCGATGAGGGGCGATCTCTCTGCTATGCGAGTCGAAGGGGGCGATCCCTCTGCTATGCGAGTCGAAGGGGGCGATCCCTCTGCTATGCGAGTCGAAGGGGGCGATCCCTCTGCTATGCGATCCGTCTCACGGCTGGTGATACGAAGAAATTTCAGTCTTTAATCAGCGCCTTGTCGCTACAAAACTCTGGACAGTTAGGGTAGAGCCTTGATGTTGACCTTTTCTGGACTAAATGACCTCATGATTTGACTGCATATGACGACTAACGACCTTTAATAACTTCGACTGCTTTCATGTTTTATTATCGTTTTTAATAATGCGCACACACAAGCACACACAGCAGCACTTGCACACACGGGGGACGGGTAGTGTTGATCTTATCGTTCATATTTTCTCGTCCTAGCAGCAATGTCGAACGACCACTCTTCCTCAAGATCTGTAGCCGAAACGGAATCCGAGACTCCTGAACAGCATAATCCTCAAATTCCTCCAATCAATCCAGAAGGTGAAGATTCTGGGTCTGAATATGAAGCCACAGAATCAGATCCGACAGAAAGTACGTCATCCAGCAACAACTCCGAGTCTGACGAGCGAGCTCCGGACGAAATTCCAGGCGCAGTCGGGATAGATAAATTCTCTGATTCTTTAGCGTCCAAGCTCGACGAGATAAAACTCAAGAGAATCTGCTTAAGACACGGCATTCCTTGGGACGATGTCTTGACACCTGGAAGCGAAGACAGACCCCATCTAGCACCGGAAGGGTATACGTCGATCAGTCGGACAATGTGTCTAGTAGGAGCTATTCCTCCGTTCCCTCCAATTGTCATTGAAACTCTGAGACGATTAGGCATTGCCCCGATGCAGCTTCATCCAAACGCCTACGCGTCTCTATACTCTTTATATGTTGCTTATGCGGAAATCTTGCACGCCGAACTCAAATTCAGAGACCTGGTGTTCTTCTTTCTCTTCAAGCACCGTTCTTCTGCAACTCCCAACTTTTCCTTTTTTGAATCAGTGGCGAACAGGAAAGTTCTGTATGACGGATACAGTAACATCGGGGATTCTAAGTCTGACTGGTTTTACATAAGAAGACAAGCTGGATGCTCACGGAGATGGCTCAAATCAAGTAAATTTTAATCACCTAGTTGAATATCTTGCTTGGGGAGTCTAAGTAATAACATTCTTCCGCTTTTTCCTTTGTCTTAAACAGATCATGCCTTCCCGAAAACAGAGGGTGCATTATACAACAACCGGTTATCCATTCTTTTGCAAAGCAGATCCGACTTTTTAAGGATTAAAAAATGCGTTACGGATGACAACCTTCATAAGCATCGCCTCTTGGATAGGAAATTTGGACTTGGAACTGGCGGCAAACCTTATAAATATGTGCCCCCGACGGAAGGAGAGGGAACTTCACAAGCGGTGGAGACAACCAAATTTCACAAAAGTCCTTCTCCGATAGTCATCCAAGACGACGAAGACTTGAATGTATACAGGGGGGATGAGTCCCGTGGTGATGCGTCGAAGGAAATCCCTACCTCTGCTCCAATGGAAACTGTCGGTGACGACGAATTGACAGAAGAACAGTTATTCGACGAGCTGAATAAAATCCCTTTGCCCGACATTGAATACACGGAAAAAGACTTCGGCGAGGAGCCTTTCTTTTCTGCTCCAGAAGAGGCGACTGATTCAACAAGGGGACGTGAAACGGGCCAGATGAGCCTGTCTCCAGGCCCGGGTCTGTTAGGGGGAATTATATGGGATGCACACCTCACACACACTGCCTGACCGTGCACTATTATGTTGTGGATATTCAATGTGATAATATGCTCTTCTTTTCTTTTTTACAGGAGCGATGTCGCGCAGGAAATCTTATTCGTACCGTTCCCTTCGCGAAGGCACCCCCAGCCTTCGTTCGGGTACTGAGCGCCCTCGCGGTCCCTCTCATAAGCCGAGCTCTTCGCAACCTCGATCTCCACCCAAATCAACTTCTACCAGGCCTTCGAGTCATCCAACAATTCCGACCGGGGGGAAGACACTTCCAAAAGAGTTGACTCCTCCAAAGAGTGCGCCTTCCCACAGTCGGTCGTCCAAAAGGCGTCACGAATCCAAAGATGGGGACAGAGATTCATCCAAAGACACTGAGCAAGAGAGAAGTAACATTGTTCCCACCAGCCAACCAGAATTAGCTGCCTCCGGTTCACGGGACTACGTTCACGGTCCTGAAATCCAAGGTAGGCTGGAAAAGCTACGGGAACAATTTCCAGGAATGTTCTTCGATAGGATGGTCTTTGTTCCTGCCTTGGAACCAGTTCCTAAAAACTGGGATAAAGAAGTTATCGGGCATATCCGTCACGTGGCCAAGCAGTACGAGGCGATGAAAAAGCACGCACTTAATCTTTCGGAGGTCATCCGAACACTCGAAATAGAAGCTCACAGGTCTAAAGCAAAACTCGAATATAATGAAAGGGCTAGGACAAAATTAGAGAAGGACCTGGAAGACGCTCAAGCCCAGCTCGCTTTGGCACAGAGAGACGCCGCAAACTATAAAACTGAATTAGAAAATGCCAAGCAGCGCTTTCATTCAGAACTGGATTCCAATAGCCAGGAAAAAATGGCCTTAAAAAAGGAAGTTGAAGACCTCAGAATGGCCAACATCGAATTGGTAACGGCACAAGGCCATTTTTTGACGGAGAAGGCTGCTTGGGAGGCGGAAAAAGCGAGCCTAAAAGAAAGGTTGGCTCTGGCAGAGGCGGAAAAAGTGATTTTGAATGATCAGGTGGCAGACGCGGAGGGACGGGCAGCTCTTGCCGAAAAGAACGTTGATAGCGCCATTGAAATGGCCACTGCCTCCAACAACAAACTCTTTGAAAGAGAGAAAGAAATCGAGGGGTTTGAGGAGATGATCTTTGATTTCCTCGGTCAGGTTCTCAAAACTCGCAATATCTCATGGATCCCAGATTATCATTTTACTTTGGCCAACTTATGGGATGCCATCGTGGAAGGCGAAAAACATAGACTAGGGGTCGAAGAGATCAATGAAGATGAATTGATGAAGAGCATCCTAAGGGACAACGAGCCTGAGGATCTGGCAGAGGGTCGTCGCTTGATCCTGGCTGAAATGGAGAAGGAGAGAACCATGGCTAAAGGAAAAAGCAAAATTGACGAAGGTTCCAGCTCCGCCCCGAAGTCTAAAACCTCCGAAGTTGAGGAGTATCACCCTGACGATCCGCTAATCCCCTTAGGCTTAACTCCCGTGGTTGTTGGAGCATCCGGATCTACTCGAGAGGGAGTATCTGCTGAAGGTACCTCTTTCTTTTCCCCGCAATTTGCTAAAGCGATTGCGAATTGTCGTCGTCTAACAGGACAACCCATTGAATTAGTAACGTGTGTCTCTCATAATGCAGGTGGCGAGCCCGCCGACAAGGGTGTTGGAAAAGAGAGAGAAGTGGAGGAGGGGACCGTCCTGCCGGGTGCTGAAATCGATGTTTCAGAGCGAGTCGAGGCCGCAACAGCTGAAGGAAGCATCTCGGTACCTAGCGCCGACGTATCCAAAGATGCTGAGACTATCGAGGCTTTAAAAGACTTGGATGGTCGGCACGTGGATGACGAAGAGGATACCACCGGCACCAAGAAAGCCGACGATGATGATGATGATGAGGAACCCCTGGCCAGCCGAAAAGCCAGACAAGAGAAAGAGTTGGCTTTGAAGAAGGTGGGGAATGAGGCTTTGGATGTGGTCCCTCTTGCAGAGTTCGATCCCAAAACTGGGATGATTATGAAAATTCAGTCCAAGTCAATCAGCCGGCAACTTCACTTTGCAAACCCTGATGACTTCCCGGCTTCCCTCTCCGGCAGAAGCAAGGGAAAAGATGGGGGAGAGGAGACCTCAGAGGAGTTAGATGCTCCCCTTGTGGACAAGCGGAAAAGGAAGAAGGGGGATCCATCTGAAGCCGACAAGGAGAGGCTGGAGAGGCAGAAGCGAGAGAAGATATCAAAGCATAAATAGGATGTTTATTGATATTTTGTCTTTTAAGCTTCCCACTGGCCAGGAAGTGTAATTGTGAGACTGGTCCTCACTTTTGTTTCTAACTTGTTTTCACTTTGCTGATTTGCAGTACGTAAACAAGGATTTGTTTCTTCTTACATCATTGTGTACCTATTTTCATAGAAACTTTCCACGTTTAGTCGTTAGCCAACTATTAATAATTATAAGTCAGTCTATCAACAGGAAGAAGAATGTTCATGCTATGTTACACTTGTTATATCAAAGTTTAGTGTTCGCATAGGAGCGCGTGATGCCCCCATAATCAATTGTTAGAGTTTTATGCTTGGCGATTCGTTCGTTCCCCGATCCTTCAGCGGGGAAGGAGCTACTTCTCAGCACTAAATCGAAGACGCCTTCATACTCTCTCTCTCTCTGGAGAATTAGAGTTCGAGCTCAGCGATTCATTCGCTTTGTTAGAGTTTTATGCTTGGCGATTCGTTCGTTCCCCGATCCTTCAGCGGGGAAGGAGCTACTTCTCAGCGCTCAATCGAAGACGCCTTCATACTCTCTCTCTCTCTGGAGAATTAGAGTTCGAGCTCAGCGATTCATTCGCTCCCCGGTCCTTCAGCGGGAAAGGAGCTCTTTCCCAGCGCTCAATCGGAGACGCTTTTATACTCTCTCTCTCTCTGGAGAGTTAGAGTTCGAGCTCAGTGATTCATTCGCTCCCCGATCCTTCAGCGGGGAAGGAGCTCTTTCGCAGCGCTCAATCGGAGACGCTTTTATATTCTCTCTCTCTGGAGAGTTAGAGTTCGAGCTCAGTGATTCATTCGCTCCCCGGTCCTTCAGCGGGGAAGGAGCTCTTTCTCAGCGCTCAATCGGAGACGCTTTTATACTCTCTCTCTCTGGAGAGTTAGAGTTCGAGCTCAGTGATTCATTCGCTCCCCGATCCTTCAGCGGGGAAGGAGCTCTTTCTCAGCGCTCAATCGGAGACGCTTTTATACTCTCTCTCTCTCTGGAGAGTTAGAGTTGGGACTCAGCCGCCTGCGATCATGCATGCTCCTCAAACTCGTCTCAGGTTTACATTTTAATCCAAGCTCCGAGGATTAAAACCAGTCGGACAAGCAGCTAGAGCATTTACCAAGGCTTTGGGTTCCTCTGATTAGTTTATGAGAGGAACTGTCGGCACCGGACTTCAGGTACCTGCATTATTCACACTGATTCTCATAGGCAAATAAATAAAGACGCAGTAAAGGTAAATGACACACAGTATTTTTATAGTGGTTCGGTCGAAACATGACCTACATCCACTTTATAATATCTTGCTTTAGGAAATCAGACTGTTCTAGGCAAGTCATGCCCTGTACATAGTAAGAATAGATTTGAAACTTTTCATGTCAGATATGGCCGTAGATGTTGGGCATTCCACACTCTGGGGATCTCCTTTCCATCTACGGTTGCCAACCTGAAGGTTCTGTTATCAAGCTTGCTGAGAATAGAATACGGTCCTTCCCACTTCGCTCCCATATGAGTTGGGGGTGGAAAGACACGTTTCAGAACCAAGTCTCCGGGTCCCAAGGTTCGGGCTCGGACCTTTTTGTTGTAATATCGGGCGACCTGTTGTTTGCATCTCAGAGCACGCAGGTCGGCTTCATCCCTCTTTTCTTCGATCATATCCAGGGATTCAAGGAGCAATTCATTATTGGACATTGGATCATAATAGGTCACCCGATGAGAAGGTACCTTTATCTCAATCGGGATGACTGCTTCCGTTCCAAAAGCAAGGGAGAACGGGGTATGTCCTGTCGCTGATTTATATGTCGTCCTGTAGGCCCATAGTGCCAAGGGCAATTCGTCGGCCCACATGGCTCTAGCCCGCTTCATTCTTCTTTTCAGAATGGACTTAATTACTTTATTTACAGCTTCGACTTGCCCGTTAGATTGTGGGTGTGCCACGGAGGTGTATCGATTCTCGATGTGGTATCTTTGGCAGAAGTTTCTGAATTCAGCACTATCAAATTGAGTTCCGTTGTCTGTTATCACAATTTTTGGAATCCCGAATCGACAAATGATGTTTCTCACGATGAAGTTGATCACCCGTTTAGTTGTGATCGTAGTTAGGGGTTCTGCCTCGACCCACTTAGTGAAATAATCTACAGCCACAATGGCGAACTTTGCTCCGCCCCTCGCTATCGGGAGACTTCCTATGATATCAATTCCCCACATAGCAAAAGGCCATGGACTCATTATTGCTTTTAACTGGCTCGGAGGCGCCGTAGGTATCTTTGAAAACCTCTGGCACGCATCACATCGTTGTGCATACTTTACTGCATCATTGTTCATGGTAGGCCAGAAGTAACCATGACGCAATATCTTTTTCGCCAAAGTTTGCCCCCCAGTGTGGTCGCCACATTCGCCTTCGTGGACTTCTTGCAGCACACGTTTGATGTCATCGTGGGCTATGCACCGAAGGAGGGGCATTGAATACCCTTGTCTATAAAGGATTCCGCCTTGCAGCACGTATCGGGCGGCTTTACGAATCACTTTACGCCTCTCGCTTTTCCTGGTCGGAAGCGCTCCATCCATTAGGAAATTCCTTATAGGAGTCATCCACGACTCCTTTTCTGGTTCCGTTTCCATTACAAGGTCGATTTCCATCTGATCAATGCTGGGAGACCGAAGTACTTCAACGGGGGCTAGCCCTATCACCTCAGGATCGTTAGAACTAGCCATCTTTGCCAACTTGTCTGCCTGCTGATTTTCTGACCGCGGAATATGAGATATGCTGTAGTGATCAAACTCATTCAGCAGATCTCTCACTTTCTTTAAGTATAGAATCAATCTTGCACTTTTAGCTTGGAATCTCCCAGTAACTTGGTTCACAACTAACTTGGAATCGCAGAAGATGTTCAGTTTTGTGACTTCTAGCACCTTTGCAACATTTAATCCGGCTATCAGAGCTTCATATTCAGAATCGTTGTTAGTGGCCTGAAACTCCATTCGGATGGCATAAGTTATCAATCGTTTCTCGGGGGTTTCAAGCACTATTCCAGCGCCGGATCTTTCGTTATTTCTAGCACCATCAGTATATAATCTCCAGACATTAGGGTCGAAAAGTAACTTTGAGGGTTCCACTTCTTCGTCTGCTATGTCTTCTTCAGGAACAGTGAATTCTGCTATGAAGTCAGCTATCACTTGCCCCCGAATTGATCGTCTGGGCTGAAAATTCAAGTCAAATTGACTTAACTCAATATTCCACTTGAGTAATCTCCCAGACGCCTCTGGTCTCTGTAGAACTTGCTTGAGTGGGTGATCAGTATATATGATAATAGGATGTGCTTGAAAGTAGTGCCGAAGTTTTCTGGAAGCAATCAATAACCTATACGCCAGTTTTTCTATTCGTGGGTAATTACGCTCTGCCGCTGTTAATTTTTTGCTCACGTAATACACAGGTCTTTGGACCTTTTCCTCTTCCCTTACCAATGCTGAGCTGATGGCATGAGATGATACTGCCAAATACACGAATAAATCCTCGTGGTCTATTGGTTTAGATAGAATTGGAGGTTTCTCCAAGTGTCTGAGCAAATTCTGAAACACTTCCACGCAGTCAGGTGTCCATTTAAAGTGGCGTTTTCCTCGCTTTATTAATTCGAAGAATGGGACGCACTTATCCGTAGCCCTGGAGATAAATCTGCTTAGTGCGGCCACTTTTCCGGCAAGGCTTTGCACATTCTTAATTTGCCTAGGTTCCTGAATGTTCCTGATTGCCGTGATCTGGTCCGGATTAATCTCGATACCGCGCGAACTAACAATGAATCCTAAGAATTTTCCCGAAGCAACACCGAATGAACACTTGGTGGGATTGAGTTTCATCCCATACTTTCGAAGAATGCCGAACATCTCTGCCAAGTCAGTGGTGTGTTGAAGGGATTGCTTGGATTTAACCAACATATCGTCGACGTATACTTCCATTGTTTTCCCGATTTGGTTATAAAACATTCTGTTGACCAAACGTTGGTACGTAGCGCCTGCATTCTTCAAACCAAAGGGCATTACTACGTAACAATATAATCCCAGATCAGTGATAAAGCTAGTATGCTCTTGGTCCGGAACATGCATCGGAATCTGATTGTATCCTGAATAAGCATCCATGAATGAGAGAAGCTCATGACCTGCCGTCGAATCTACCAACTGGTCAATTCGAGGTAATGGGAAACTATCTTTGGGACAGACTTTGTTTAAATCCGAGAAGTCGATACACGTTCGCCACTTCCCGTTGGCCTTCTTTACCAGGAATGGGTTCGAAATCCAATCTGGGTAAGTTGAATCTCTGATAAATCCATTACTCTTTAGCTTCCCAACCTCTTCTTTCAAGGCAGCGGACCTCTCTAGGCCCAGCACTCGCCTTTTTTGCTTTACTGGAGGATGTTTGGGGTTAATGCTCAAAGAATGGCTCATGATTGATGGGGATATCCCGCACATGTCCGCATGGGTCCAAGCGAATACATCCAAGTTATTCTTTAAGAAAATCGTCAATTCTTCGGCAAGGGTCGGACTTAACTGGGATCCAATCTTAAGGACCTTCTCCGGGTCACTGTCATCGATTGGCACATCCACACTTGCTTCGTTGGGAGTTGCCGTTCTGCCCCCGGGTTCTTGATCCTCTCTGGGATCTATATCCTCGGGCATCACTCTAGGCAACTCTCCATCAATTATACTCTTTAGTTGCTATAAGGTTTCCGCCCCCAAAGGGGGAGGAGTGCCTTTAGTTTCGATATCCCCGCCGTTGCGAAGCAACTTTAATTCGGCAACATAACATGCTCGCACAGCAACTTGATCCCCTTTGACGATACCAATGCCAGCTTCTGTGGGGAACTTCAATAGCAAGCACCAGAGGGCTATACAGGCTCTGAATTTCGCGAGGGCCGGTCGGCCCAAGAAGGCATTGTACGGCGATTCGACATCCAAAACCACAAAGGGAAGGATTCTCACTCTCTGGCGTTCTCCTTCCCCAAGTGTAACTGGCAATTCTACATAACCCATAGGTGCGGTGGATGCTCCGTTGAATCCACGAATCCATCCTTGGCAGGGCTTCAAGTCTTTTATCTCAAGATTCATCTGGTCAAAGGCTTTTTTGAAAAGAATATTAACGGAACTCCCGTTGTCCACCAGTACCTTATGAACAGTGGCTGGCCCAATGGGTATCGTAATTACAAGTGGATCTTCAGTTGGAGCATGGACTCCAATGCTTTCTCGTTTTCGGAAAATAACGTCATCAGTCATCATCTTCTGCTGCTTCACCGGAACACTGTCCTCGGGGTTGCTACATTCCCCCACTTCGAGGTGTTGTTTGGCTGCGTTGACATATTGATCTAAAGCTTTGAAACTGTGCCCAGCAAGGTAAAGTCCACCGATCACGGTGTTGATTACAATATTCTTTCCCTTTTGCTGAGCAGTTGGCCTAGCAGCAAGTTGGTTTTGATTCTGATTCGGGGCCTGCACTGCTTGCCCCCTGTCCCTAGGCGTTACTCTGTATTCGTCTAGCTTCCCTTCTCGAAGCAACCTTTCGACTACGTCCCTCAGGTGACGGCATTCATTCGTCGAATGGCCGTGGATTTGATGAAAGAGGCAAAACTTCCCTGACTCACGCTCTTTTTCTGTCGACTCTCTAGGAGGTGGCCTCTTATTCTGGAGGACTTCATACGCATCCATGAAGATATTCTCCAGAGAATCATTTATGGGTGTATAACTTTCAAAGGCCCTGGGACGAGTCCTTCTCTGGGAGTCGTTCCCTCGGCCCCTCTTCCGGCTGTTGCCGTTAGCATTGTTATTGTTGTTACCCGGTCGGCGATCACCCTGGTTCTGATTTCCGACGTTAACCTCAACTTTCCCCGAGATGTCTCCAGTCTGTTTGATGGCGACATTGCTCTGAACTTCTTCCTTATCAGTTGTTTTAAGCTTTCGGTTCGCGTATACCTCTTCCCGGCGTAGATGTACATTGGCTTTCTCATAGAATAATTCTCTGGTGTGGGGTGGTTTGCCTGCCAAGTACCTCCCGAATTCAGTGTCCTTATCCACTCCATCAATTAGTGCTGCGACAATGGTCGGCTCATGAGGATCTTTGACCTCAGTGGCGGCCAAATTGAAACGATCCAGGTACATCTTTAGACTCTCGCCTGGTCGATGTTTGACAAGAAATAGATCGATCACGCTTTTCGTCTTCTGTGCGTAGATACGGAATTGCTCTACGAACTTCTCGCTTAGTTCCCTGAAGCTAGAAATCGATCTTGCCGGCAGGCGAGTAAACCATAGCAAAGCCACGTCCTCCAGGAATATGGGAAACGCTTTACACTTAACCGCGTCAGAAGCGGCGGCAGCAGTCATCGACCAAGAGTATCTCATTAGGTGCTGAACAGGATCAGACCTCCCTGCATATCGGTTCATTTGTGGCATGCTGAAACGCCTTGGAAAAGTTGCATCCAAAATATCGTCAGAAAAAGGAGTATGACTGCGGTCAATCCCCCAATCTTCGTTCCGCTGTCCCCGGCTGTCAGCCAAAATCTGGCGAACCATGGCTGCAACGTTTGCACTAGTCAAAGGAGGTTCGGGGTCAGTGCCTCTGGCCCGACGAGGTTCTCTGATCTCTCTTCGGGGGGTAGCTGCAAAGTCCGGGGCTTGGACGGGGCCTCGCTGCCCCCTGCTATCATGAGTATGCGTACGGCGACGGGGCTGAGGTGGTCTGTCATGCACAGGACTGTTCACACCTCGAGTCCTGAGGGTCGTTGCTTGACCATCCATATTACGGTCTGTGGGTCTTGCCCCCAATTCTTCTTCTTGTGAGGGCAGGGTCCCGAACCGAAGCTGTTCTATGTTTTCGGCTCTTTCATACGGTCGTCGCGGAGGTCTCGGCGATTCTTCAGATGAAGAGGAATATGCTGGAGTGAGTGGACGAACTGGCGATGTTCTTTGCCTTGTTAACTCATCAAGTCTTCTATCCATAGCCGTTAGGTTTTGCCGTAAGATAGAACTTTCCTGCCTTTGGGCGGCTAACTCATCAAATAACCTATCCCACATTTCGACAAAGCGGGAAAGATCCCCCTCAGTGACAGGAGCAGCAGGATCATAGTGGTCATCATCACCCTCTCTTGTGGGCAAAGTGCTCGGACCGGGTCGAGCAGAAGCTCCAGGACGATAGGAGTGGGTCATAGGTTCTTTTCCAGGTCGAGTTGTGTTCTGATCATCAGTTCGGGTAGTTGCGGTTCGTGGAGGGCGGTTCGCTGCGCCCCCCTGAGATCGATTCGTGGTCGTGGTGCGCGGAGGCTGCGAGGTGTTGCCCCGGGATCGAGTAACAACCCCTTCAGTAGCACGGATCGCCTCGTTCTCATCGACTCGGAACGAGGTGTTTTCATCGGATCGGATCGCCCCCTGCGCTCCGCGATCCAGAATCTCTTCGTTGCCCAGTTCGTGTACACTCTCCTCGATCGTTTCATTGGTCTGCGAAACTTTTGATCTTTTTCCAGCCATGATATCCGAATCGCTGGAATCTTCAAGAAAACGAATGACGAAACTTTAAGACTGAGTTCTCAGTGAAAGCACCAAAAATGTTAGATCGAAATTTGGACCTAACACCCAAATTGTTATGAACTGTAAAGAATTCTAAATGAGGAACAAGGAAAAAGAAAATAACACTCAGAATTTATAGTGGTTCGGCGTTAACGAGCCTACGTCCACTTTAAATCTTATTGATTATGCTTTGAAAGCTAGTACAACAGTGATTTCTCTCAATATTTCAGTGGTTTGACAATAATGGCGGACTCAGTATTCACTATTGCCAAAAAGATCCCGAAAAATGCCAAGCTCCGGGCTATTTATAGCTGATTTTGTCAGGCGGATCGCGGACACGTGGCACGAATCCCGAGATTTTCGGATCGCATCGCCACCATTGAAGAAACAGTCAAACTAGCCGTTGTGAACAGGTGTCGACAGATCCGTGCGATTCGGATCGCTGAAGACCAGCTCGTGGTTGAACGGGTCAGAGGGTTCGGTTCGTTACAAGGGATCGGATCGCCTGGAGGTGACGTTCGTCGTCGAGATGGGAACGATTCGTTCCTGGGCGAGTCGATAGAGCGCGATCCCTTCCTGGGCGAGACGATGGCATGCGATCCCTTCCTGGGCGAGACGATGGCGTGCGATCCATTCTTCCACTGTCTTGGGGGACTTGGTTTCCTAATTTCCTTTTATGAATGATCCTGGATGGCTTGGTCAAAAAGCGAGCCAACACATATACTTTCCATATATACACACATACACGTACAATGATACACATACATACATTTATATTATTTGTCGCCAACTCTGACTATATTTTATGTCCTAATAGACTTCACACACACACACTTATATATATATATATATATATATATATATATATATATGGAGCGACTATTTGAACTAATATAGACACAAAAGCCCAGCCACATGATTAATTTGTCCTTATACGAGGGGTGAAAATCATGAGATAATCCAATGATTGAGATTTTGTGTACCTCAATTTGTGTAAAACTTCTGTGTCTATATAGACTTTTCCATATATAGTGTAGAGTATTTATGAATTTACACTATTAATAAAAAATTGATGAATTAGGAAATTGTTTTTTGTTTGAATGTTTCGTATTCAAATCAAAATAAATTATATTTTAGATATATGTTATACGCAATTATTTATGAAAGTGGAACAAATTTTATTCAAATGAATGATAGAATTATTTTAAATGTATTACTCTTAAATAAATCATATACATATATACATATACATATACATATATACATTATATATATATATATATATATAATCAATAACGAAATGTTTTCTTTGCCAAACAAAATACCGAAATGTTTTGTAAACCTCATGCATGGATAATAGTTATCATTATTAATAGTAATACTATAATATTCTACGTTAATATATATTATCAAATAAAATAAATTTTAAATCATAAAATATTAACTTATACAATAGAACATCAAATATGATTGAACATCAATAATAGTATTTGTGAGAATATCGTAAAGATTTAGTTCATGATGATTTTTCTAAGTTTTGCTCTTTTCACACTGTTATTAGATGCACCTGATCCAATATTGCAACTTCAGGAAACCACAGTGAATATAATACTATAATTGATAGGATTTATGTTATGAGAGCTAAAGTACTTTAGTTTAAGTCAATAACTATATCACACCCTGATAGATGTACTAATTAACATTTTTTATTAATTCTTCATCCCTAAAGTTATCTAACATTGAAATAAAATATCTCCAGATGATTTCCTACCACCATATGGTCATTTGGTTGGAAACAAATAGAAATTGAAGTTACTTATCGTTGCTTTTATCATTGTTCATCGATATAACGTTTCGATTTCCAAAAAATTGAACTCTGGTTTCTAATGCCAAAATCAACATTTTAAATTGATTAACTTGAAGAAACACATAACGCATTCATTTTTCACGAATCGGTATGCTTGAAGAAACAAGAAGCATAAACCTCATCTGAGTCCATCGTAGTAGAAGCTACTGGATTGTTCTTCTTCGTGACGTCAAACTTTCTTTTTGGAGCCATGTTTAAGGTAGAATCTAGAGATGAAAGGATAAACTAACACACGAACAGATTATAGTTTGAGTGATTTATTTGGTGATAAGAAGCGACTTAATAAGTTGTCGTATATAACAAATGATGTAAGAGAGAATATAGACACTAGTTTTATATTTAGGTTAAAATCCCTCATTTAAAATTTTTGTTTGTTGCTACCAATTGTGCTTGGAGCATCTTAGTCGGCTGCTTATATCCAACCATTTTTTTGTTAAGATCGACAAACAATCACCGATCAAATAGTGTATTAAAAATCAATGAAAACTATAAGAAAGTTATATTAAAAATCAATGAAAGTTATATTATGAGTTATATTAAAAATCAATGAAAACTTTGATACCCCTCTTTTGCAGTAAATTTTGAAAATGTGGCTTCACACCCGAATGTGTTCTACGCAATTATGAGTTTCCAATTAAATTGGTATCATTGCTGCAACATAACCGATTTTTTAACATACTTTAATTTTCTACCCCAAATTCAGTTTGCTTGCATGAATTTGAGTTTGAGATTGGTATTATTTATTTTGTCTTCTTACTGATGTGGCATCAATTTCACAAAAGATGCCACGAGGCTAATTATCTGTAGATATTCCGACCTCTATTGTAGAAAAATAAAATCTACACTCCCCTAGACACTAGACTATCCTTACCATCTTATTTCTGTCTAGTCTGCCTAAATGAAACTTACTGCATTATCTAAGCATAGACATAGATTAGCAAGCACTATATATATATATATATATATATATATATATATATATGCATTAATTTAATCTTGATGCCTTTTTAGCATCAAAATGTTGGTTTGTACAATAGGAAATTTATACCAATCTTTGTAGATCATAGGCAAGCAACACAGATTAGAATTGCCACGAGCAAAATACTAAAATCAAAATGTATGCGTTAATTAAAAACACCTAGTTTTGATTGATCTTCAATTAATCTTTGCCTAAGCGGTTAATCCTTAGTCCATACTTACCACTTAGCCTCCGCCTAACATTTTTTACCACATTGATTCTGGTTACTCATGTCAAAGGAAAATAGGATAATGCTATTCACACCTCGATTTACACTTTTGCCCACCAAAACTAAAAGCACCCCAAATATTTCAAATTTCCTCTGTTGGTCGCCGTCTAAATTAGTAACCTAAAAATGGAGAGGCTACCATCACTTTCCTCTGCATGAACGCTTCATTCCTCACTTACATCATGCATTTATGTCTTTTGAGTCATTTGATTGAACAACTTGCATCATATTATCACAACCATCATGTTTATCATCCAATTTATCATCATTCAAATACTACATCTATCAAACGACAAAAAAAGTTAATGTATCAATTTGTAAAAAAAAGATGCGTAAATTATACTGATAAAAACCCTACATGTCAAAACTTACATTGTCATTCTCTATTACAACGTCGTCAAATTTAATGTTCTCCAAGCTTGAAATTTCCAACGGAGCGGAAAAAATATCCTAAAACGCAATAGAGAACTCTAACCATTAAAACAAACTCTAACAGCATGTTCTATAACATAATGGAAAACAATAAAAATCAAGCAATTTTAACTTCTTTTTTATCTTCATTTTCCATCTCTATTAGACACAAAAAAAATATGTTTTTTGTTAGGGTTTAGGGTTTGAAATTGTTGAGAAGTACGTGTTTTTTTAGAAGAAGCAAGATCGTGAATAACTGAGTGAAAAAAATAATATATGGTGGCCAGAAGAATATTAAAAATAATCATTTGTATTAAATTTAGAAAGGTGGTCGGAAGTGTAAACCGGGGTGCGAACAGTAACACTTGGAAATATTCAATTTCTAGAGCGTTTGCGAGCGATATATCTCCTCATTGTACTTCTCCAGACTTCACTGATTATAGTTTATGTTATTACAATTTCATCCAACACTTAACTCCTTGCTGAACTCTGGCCACCAGTGCGGTCGATGTATCCAATCCGATGAGGCAGAAAATGTTTAAGAAAAGTGTTGTTGCTTAGCATATATTGATGATTTTTATTTATTCACTTCAAATTTCATGGTTACACATAACCAAACATTCAGATACAAATTAAAACAAGCAATCAATCTCAAATAACATTTAATTTGAGGATAGGTAGAATAAAATATAATTACCTCAAACATGTGCGAATCATCCAAGATATACAAGTTCCCCAAGCGATGTACACAATTTTACCAAGATTTACAAGAAAATTTCTTTCTCTACAACTCCACCAACAAGACAGGGCAATAACACAAAATCTAAAGACTGTCGGTTGACAATTCTAATCTAATGTTAAAAAAGTCCATAGGCAAACATTGGATTTTCGGCCAGTGCATAGGAGCCTAATGAATTTAAGTTTAGATAAGGGGAAACATTCACACTCTTTTGCTAAGATAACAACCAAATCATGAGGTATTTATATAAACACATGCAACATATATATTATTATGCAGCATATCATGGGCCTTTTCACGTGTAGAATTAGTAAGTAGTTATAGATCATTAGACATACTGACATACTGTTACTAGTATTCACAATGAATTATTCATTAAATTTTATGTAGCAGAATGGAGAATAACAAAGAATTGTGGTATTTATCTCAAAAAAATTATCATCTATACCAAGGTTTAAGGTATGGACTGATGCCCCGAAATTTCGGAGGTATCGTACCGGTTTCGGCCACCACCGAGCCGAGGTTAGGATAATATTTCGGTTTCGGCTATCCAGTAATAAAAAAAGTGAAGTACGGAATTGATGAAAGAAAAAATAAAAAGCAAATCAACGGCACCTTTACTGACAACAACGAACGCGAAGTCAAACAAAGACGAGGAGTTCAAACTGAAGGCGAATCGAAGGTGAGATAGAATCTGCATGCGAAGTCGTACTGGAAACATAAACGAATTGAAGTACGGTGAAGCTTTTTTTTTCTTCGATTATCCCATCATGGTTGATGATTAAGACTGTTTTCATATAGCATTATTGTGCGTTTCGCTAATTCCCTCAAAGAGTTTGCAATTCCTTTGTTTTCACCTCATAAGAAGATTTTTCGACTTATTTATCATATCAGAAGTGGATTCTTAGCTACTTCATTGCTTAAACAAGCATCCTCATACTGAGATAGGCCGTTAAGATTCAAATTATTCTCATGAGACTTGCAGCTTCATCCAGTAAAACTTCATTAGTTGATACTGGATGTCGGTTATAAATTGGTGGTATGTACAGTAATATGTAGTATGTGTTTTGATATTGTTATTAAATTAGTTGCTGGAGAGCTTGTGAGTGTTGTATTTTGAGAGGGTAACTTGAGTTGGGATTTTTATATAGGAGCGGAATTAGGGATGGAGGCAGGGAAATGTGGCGATAGGAATATTTTGCATGTGGTTATGTATTTTGGGTTGGTAGATATGTTTGCTGGATATGGTTGAAGTGCTTATAGAGGAGTTTAACATGAATGGTGAATTAGAAGAGATTTGGTGAAGGACCTGAGTGAAGAGAGACAAATGAGACAAATAGAGTTTTGAATTTTGAGCATGTTGACTTAATTAGTGATAAGAATAACTTGTTGGGAGGCAAGGCTGATTTATTGAAGAGCGATTCCATAAAGTTGTAGTAGGGTTTAGATGTTGGTGGTTTTTGGAGGCGGATGATTCAACCATGTTGGTGAAATAAAATTATGAAAAGTTAATTGAACGAAGATGAGATGATGTACGAATGTGAGTGTTTTATTTCAGTATGTAGGGAATATTTGAATCATTTGAACGAGAAAAAAAAAGAAACAAGGACGAAGCAATAAAGAAGAATGACAAAAGTGAAGAGATTTGATTATTTAGGGTCTTGCTATCGCTACTTAAATCGAAAGGTAATTAAATTAGTGAAAAGTACTTCAAAATCTTACTTTGACCGGTTATGCAAACTTAGTGAAAAAACAATCATTTAGTTTTAAATGACTGATGAAGCATTTCTATAAACTAGACCCTAACGTTGAAATTCTTCAATTGCTTTACCTTCAACATTATGGCAAACCAATCAGAAAGTAAAGATGTAAATATGGTATTTGTTAATTGCATTTGAACAAAAAATTGTTTTATTGGTGATATTCTCTATTTAAAATCAAACTATACATGCTGTGTATGTTGTTGTAATCTTATCAAATTGAAGGTTGATTTTTGTGTAAATAGTATGGTAATTTTTCAAAGACAATGGGTGATATTCTTTTATTGCTAGTTGAAGCAAGATAATGTAAAGCAATATAAATTTTTGAATTTGAAAAGTAAGATTCGCGTCCATATTAGTTTACGTAACCGAGTTATGTATACATCGGTGTGATTTTCAAAGTCGTTTTAACGTATTTCACAATATCATGGATTTTTTCTTCAAAATCTACTGATTGAATTGTATTATTTTTGAAATTCGCAGCGATTATTAAATGAAAGTATCTATTTCTTTTTTATTATTGGTAGTACAAAATGTGGAGTTCCATAATTTTTCATAATGTCATGGAAGATGAATGAAATGGAAATGTTAGCATTTTTCAAGGTATTAAAATAGAAGATGTGGTTGAAGTGATTTTAATATCCATATATCAACAACAAAGAATTAAATCAGAGCAAAGAAATAGGAAATTGATTTAACCGAATATTTCTCTATGGAAAAAGTAAGTAATTATCTATATTTTCTGTTTAACAATACAAATAGGAAATGACTTAATAGACAAATTGGTGATTTATGTGTGTGTGGGAGTAGATTAGTGGGTGTGAGGTTAAGTGGGAGATGGTGGTATAATCGATGGGTGTTAATAATAAGATCCCTTATTAAATTTCCATGTTGTTTCCAAGGTTCTGAAGTCCGGTCGACACATCGGAGTTTCGACCATCTCAGCTAGATTCCGGCTTGGATCAGACTGGGTGTCACCAGTAAACCAACCCGGTTCTATTCATTCAAAAAAAAAAAAAAAAAAAAAAAAAAAAAACTAGGTTGCAAATTTGTACATCAATATCATGTGAAGCAAATCATAAAGCAATGTAGAACAATTTAAGTTTATTTCTCTTTATCAATTCTTGTCAACCCTTTGTCATCAAAATTGAAAAAGAAAATTTACGTGATTACAATTCTATATTGCTGTATAAAAGTGGAATAAGTTTATACCAAATACAAAATAATTATTTTTCTATTCACTCAATTTTGCCTCTGCTTCATTATAGGGTCTTCTTGATAGCATCATCGGTAGACCATAATAGCATCATCGGTAGACCTTGGCAGCATTGGTCTCAAGTCAACTTTGGCGGCGTCATCCAAAATTTATTAGCGACACAGGTTTTATTTTGTCTTGGTTTCTGCATGCATATCAATGTGGACTAGGGCATAATACTTCTACTGCATGTGACTAATGAGAAAGATGAGGTTCATGTAGAATAACGAGCCGACTTTAAATAAGTGGATAATGAAGTAGTTGATAGTTGGGTTTATAAATAATTGATGTTAAAAATCGTTAGGCTTGTAAAGTGCCCATTTCATTTGTTTGTAATTTGATAGATTGTGATAGAAACTATATAAAAAACGTCTTGCACAATAAGTACAATTGTGATAAAAATCATTACAGAGAAAACTATATTACTTATTCTTAATTTGATAGTTGAACAACTATGAATGGAAGACAAATAGTATATCATTTAGATTGCATAAAAATGTATTAATATTGAGTAATTAAATGTTTAATTATTTTGTTCTCATTTTGGTAGTTGATTATGACAAATATTGATATCGTTCTAAATTATTGTAGGTAATAATTGCTGAAAAAAGAAATGTAATTATTGTCACAAAGTAATTTTTGGTAACGGTATAACACATGAAAAATGTTTGGCAAGACAAACATTCAGCCTATAACAAAACACATATAAAAGAACATTTAGCATGACAAAAAAAGAAGAAAAAAACTATTGCTCCAAATTTAAGATGCATAAAATACGTATTATTGGCTGAATGGTTTCTTCTTTAAATTATGAATCAAACCGGACAACACGTATGAATATTCACGTGAAGTTAAGAAACAAAATAAAAATGTAATCTTATAGAAATTGATATTTGTACATTATAATATGCGTTGAGAGTATGACATATTAAACGACAACAAACGGTTGATCTACTTATTGATCTAAGTTACATCTTTCATGAGGAGAATCTACTTGTATAATGGATTAAAGAAGTTGAAAATTCACTACTTGATGATACAATCGATAATCTTTGGTTAGACAACGAGAATGTATCTATAAAAAATGTTGAAAATGATAGTTCCTTGAATGATGATTTTGGTAATGCTGATGGTGATGGTATTAGTTTAGTGGTTATGATGTTGGTTCCACTTCTAGTGATTCTCAAAAACATCTAAAGATACGTTGGGACAGATGTAGATGACTACAGTGGACGACAGGATAAAAATTTGAACGTTAAACATAGAGGTCTACATAATTATGATGATAAATATACTTCTAATAACGTCTTTAATTAAAAGATTCTATGTTTGACTATACAGGAGGTTATTCGTTTTGTGGAATGAATCAACCGTATATTGCTGAATCATCAAGTTGTCAAGATGAACCCTCACGCTTTGATAATATAATGATTTTTTTGTGTTCAGATAAGATGTAATAATATGCTTTTCTAGTATGATTGACTATTAGTATCGGGCCCGGCCCAGGGGACAGCCCACTGGGCCAGGGCAACAAAATTGTAAATTTTGTTTTAAATATTTATTGTATAAACTGTAAACCAGTTGTTTAACAAAAGGAAGTGTAGCTTGGTGGGAAGGGGATTAGGGACGTGCAGGATGATATGCGGGTTCAAAGCTGCTTGAAGTTGTGCAGGATATGTTTTTGCTACTGGCTTCTTCTATATTTACTAGATGAGCTTAGGCAACAAATTTTGTGGGCCGGCACCGATTAGTATTACATATTTATTTGCTTATTTATAGAGAAAATACTAGAATTCACAAACTAGAATTTGTTGAATGTAGCGCTTACTATTTTTGTTTGATGATAATAAAAATGCGTGCGCACACACATATATTCTTTAAATGTGTTTGTTATTGTACTATGTTTTTTCACAAAATTAAATAAATATTTGCAAATAAAATAATTAGATAAGAATTTTGTTTGAACAAATATTTTAGTCAAGCAAATTTTTTATTATAAATTCGTATAGTACACATTTTTTGCTTCCACTATCTTTACGTTTTCAAAAAATCTCTCACCGCACGCATTTTCATACTCTAGTATACACAATTTCAATTCTGTGCTCTCACCCACTAATCACTTGATTTTGATTTTGATGTTGACCTTGATTTGCAATCTTCTAGCTCCAACTTAAATCCAGTCATCTCCTATATCTGTTAAACAAACAATGCAATAAAATGGATGTTACAAGGTTGAGCCTAAATAAAATCTCATGGACATTTGCAAAATTCAAGCCCGAAGGCTCAATACAGTGCAAGTGTGCACGATGTCAGATCCAAGCAAGGCCGGACTTAACTCAAGCACATCACGCAGTGTACATAGATGCAACCATGTTTCGGACACAACATCGTACTACACAAAAGTAAGCATCATGCAACTGAACATAGATGCATAGGAAGATGAATGTGACAACCCACACCTTTTAGTATAGCCCTAGCAGGTTATGTCAAAGAGCGGAGGTCATAAATTAAAGCGTACTAAGACTAATATAACATGACATAAATGTAAAATATCACGATGGAGACAAAATTACATAATTAAAACTTTTTAGAAAAGTACCATTTTAATTTGTCATAATACATTCAAGTTTCAAAGTTTCTATAATAACAGAGTATGAAATATACATCAAAACATTTCTATCTCATATCCAAATACATTAAGATGAAGATATAATGAAAGTCAGAATACATTAATGGAGCGACCAAACAATACTCCAAGCCTGTTAAGATTCAGCTACTTTTGTGCACGCCTATGGTGGAGAAGAGAAAAAAAACGAGTCAAATATAAAAGTTTAGTGAATGAGAAGTAAATTATGAAAATGAAGAATACCAAGTGCAAATAGTCTTGAAACTATTCTAGGAGTCATAAAGGCTCTGTGTTCGTGCTTTTTTCTTAAAGCGATAGTCTTGCACCGTAAGTTCTAACTTTAAAAATTATGTCGGTCTACCTGGTAATCGGTCTGACTACTCTCTACCACACATGTACGTGGTAGTCGATGCTTCTTACATTAATCAGAATTCGCTTAGACAATCATCCTTAGGATGGGTCACCCACTATTGTGGTCTCTTATTTCCTAGTTAGAAGTCGTTTGTGTATCCTTTCAAATGAACATCTATCTATTAACGTTTGAGAACACCAAAAAATCTTATTTCCAGCACCGATGCACGTACATCCGAACATCGTTAGGACGTACTTCCTTCAACTCTCGTCTTCTCTACTAAGCCACTTATTTACAATGTCGATGTGCATGTATGTTAATCGTTAGGACGAGCCTCTAAATAATATTCATTTTTGCACTCCTATCTCAGTCCACACAGAGTCTTTAGATTTTTGGTCATTTATTTCCAACGTCAATGTGTGTCCATTCGTCATTAGGATGTCCCTAACTTTACCGAGTATTTGCTACTTTTATGTTTCTATTATTATTATAATAATAGTTTGTCTTTTAGATTCTCTACTTATCATGATAGACATGTCTGTAAACTCTTTATCTATCACAGTTGTAATAGCCATTTATCTATTATGAAAGTGCATGTATATCTTTTACCTAACTTGATAGTCATCTACTTACCATGAAAGTGTCTGTATAATCTTTTCCTATCAATATTATTGGTCTTTTTTTTTCTTATTATAACTAATGTTATAATTCAAACTTCAAGTGTAAAACTTATCTTTACTTTTCTATTATAACTTTTTATAATAGTCATTGTTCTATTCTAAAAATTCACATTTCTCATATGTAGATTTAATTCACATAATGAATTAACCGATATCTGGTTAATAAGATGTATCTTTTATTTAGATTCGTTAATGCAGGTTTTATTCATATTAATAGGGTTTAATAATGTCTCATAATTAAGCTTACTCCTTTCTTTTCTTGCAAATTTACATATATTGCATGTATATTTAAGATTTAATTCATATTAAATGGTTAATTAATGTTAACATGTAAGTCTTTTATATCGTTTTCATCTTTTAAACAAAAGTACATATAAACCGGAAAATTATACTTAAACCTCATTTTTACAGATGTGTTCATTTCTTTATGCATATTAAAACTGAAGTATTTATAAGGCTATTCCATTAATCTTCCTGATTCGAAAAATACTAAATTTCTCACTTATGTGAGGTCCTAGGTTTTTGTCCCTTGGCCTTCACAGATCATCATTATACCAGCTTCTTGAATAAAATTTTAATTTTATCTTCTTCCTCTTGAAAATATTTATCCAGTCTCAACCTCTAAAATTCATAGGAAGACCAAGGATGCAGGAAGAAAAAAATGTTTGGAATGAAATAAGGGTTAGGTATAGCCTCTTATTTATAGTTTTAGTTGAAAACCTAGCTTGATCTAATCTGGTGCTGCTATGTCATAACCCTGATTCTAGCCATTAGATTAACTTTTACATTTAAATCTGGCCTTCAGTTAAATTTCAGTTCAAATCTGACCACTCATCTATGATCTTCCAATCTGATTACCTAGATTCGAATCTAGCTAAAATCTCCTTCGAGCTCGTCGCATATTTGGTAAAGTTAATGGCTAGATTCATTACGTATGGTGGACTGCTCCTTGAGGGCGGTCGACACGTGTGTGTGTATCTATCATACTTTTTTACTTATCATTGATTTTAAGTTCAAAAATCTGAATTTTAAATTCTTAAATTTATGAAATCTTCTTTCATTCATATTTTCTCTGTTCCGACTCAGATCATTAATGAGCTATATATGAATATTATGCAGAAAATCGCCACGAATACAATAGTGGAGTTTCCATAGCCAAATTCAAACATCTAAAAAAGTTTTCTTTTTAATTTGTTTCTTATCTAAGTTAATTATTTCTTGGTTAATTCTTTTCTGTTTATTAATCTTATTATTTTAATTTTCGGGATATTACACAAACACTTTCAAGTACTAACGTATGTGGTTGTAAGGTATGTACAAGTTCAAATAAGAGCAGCAACACTACGCGGTGCAGTTTATGTAACACCCCACCTCCACTAGAGTCACTCACAAAGAGAATGCACTAGGTTTGGTGAAGCATTATCGAGGTAAACATGCACAGAAATATTACAAGACAGAACATATATAAAACAGCGGAAGTAAAACAGATTTCATTTACCTTATAAAACAAAGTCTAAAGCCTTTTACATCAGAATACATCAAAACCTGTCTTGCAATAATAAAGAAGCATAAAACCTTTTCATAAATTTATTCCCCAAAATAAAGCGGTGAAGCAGCCATAGCCAAGAGAAGTCCAAGCTATACATGATGACCTCCAAGCATAAGAGGTCTGAACTAAACAACAGCATTTCCTCCCTGAAGACCTAGGGGGAAACGGAAGACAAAGAGGCGAAACAAAACGGGGTCAGTCATAAAGACTGGTAAGTCCTATCTACTTCCAGTATAAAAATAGGTAAAAGTAACATGACATGCATAAACTGAAAGTAAACATAAGGATGACGACAAGATGGATAGGCTAAACCAAGATAACCGGATGGGCTACTGTAGCAAGATAAACTAAGGTATCATGATAAACTACGGTGTCAAGATAAATCAAGGTATCACATCATCAGGTTTCTACCAAGTATACTATCCCAAGGTATCTATCATGTATAACATCCCATGGTATCTATCATGTATATTTCTCATGGTTCTAACATGTATATTTGCTCTGCACCTCTCGTACTAGTATCCCAACCCGCGTCATGTGTTAACTATGAATGTCCCTTGCCCAATGTCATGTAATGGTCCATGTCAACCTAATCTATATAGCATATGTAGGTTTTCCCAACTCGTATGTTTATTTCCACGTATAAGTTCAGTCCTTTGCCGTAGGCCATACGGGCTTTCCTATGTAAATCTATACCACTTCAACGTAGTACCATTTTATCCTTGAAGTTGTTTTGGACTGCTACCCTTGATCAAGTTATGTTTTCTTACCATGAACTATCGCGTGTTCACTTAGGATTTATGCCACCTAGGACCACTAGGGATTATACTACCTAATGAACGTTTCCGTGTCTCGGTTTGGGTTCAGCCACCTAGGGCCACTAGGGATTATGCCACCCGTCAACCGCGCCCTTTATCCCGCGTATGTATCGTGAATCGTTTTCCATGTCTAGACGCACATGTTCTCAATGTGCCATCCGAGTTCCGTGCCAAGGCAAATCAAGAAATACGGAACTCGGTCGGGAGCTTTAAGTCGTCTGCTGATGCATATATCAAGGTCTGTTTTTGTATCCGTGGCTATGGTCCCACGTGACCCCTCCCTCAACTACTGAAAGGCAATCCAAGAAAAATCATGTATGAGAACCAAATCCCGGCCCCACTATAGCCCCACTTTCCTATGGGCCAACCTCACCCATGACTTGATAGCAAGAACATGGTCGGTTGGGGGTTCCCTGCCTTTCCGTTCGTACACGATTGACTAAAGATGGTAGGTAGTCGGCGACGTGCTATCCAGGGCAAAATCAAGTATCGTCGACTCCACGCTAATCCATCCCAGTCTTTAGGTCGCTCGCATAGCAACCAAGGCATACCCTTGGCTCTTCTACCGCAAACCTTAACCCCTATGAGGCCGGGTTTCATGGACCATCTGTTACCTCACAGAGGGATACCAAGAGTACCCTCACGTCCCCCGAAGCTACCACTTCGTTACCCAGTTTGTTGGAGCCTTTATCTAGGTCAGATAATTTGCTCCTCCTCGTGTTTTAAGCGATGACCTACCGTACCGAGTTACTCATCTATTCATGAACTAGTCTCATGTCCTTGGCTAAGAATTATTACTTAGTTATACTTAACTACCATTTAGCTTCATTTCCCCGTTACCCTTGATTAACCACGATTTTCTACCTAGTTTCTCTAACTAGGGTTTTGTCTGTTGGGTTGGGTGTTGTTATTCAGGTTCATGACTTAGCCTGCCTACGAATCATGTCAAGATTGGCTAAGTATTTAAGTTCAAGACCTAGCCCTACAAGTTGGTTAAATATACCAGGAAACTCATGACTTAACCCTATTCAATCATCAAGTCAAATTGGTTAAGTATTTGTTAATCTTAACCCTACCAGCTTATCGTGTTAGATTGGTTAAGCATAGATTATCTTAACCTCATCGGATTATCGACTCGGATTGGTTAAGTATAGGTTAACTTAACCCCATCCACTAATCGTATTAGAATGGTTAAGTATATTTAAACGGTCTTGTGACCCTATCAAGTTCTCACATTAGATTGGTTAAGTATGGTTGCTTAACCTCATCAAATCATCATGTATAATTGATTAAGTATAAGTTACTTAACCCCATTAAATTATCATGTTAAGTTGGTTAAGTATTGGTTACTTAACCACATTGAATTACCAAGTTTAGATTGGTTAAGTGTTTAACTTAACCCCATCGAATTACCGTGTTTAGATTAGTTAAGTGTAGGTTACTTAACCCCATCTAATTACCGTGTTTAGATTAGTTAAGTGTAAATTACTTAACCCCATCCCCTAATTGTCTTGTATGGTTAAGTGTCATTAAGAAATCAAGCCCGGTCCCACTTAACCTACCCATTCGTGTCATATCGGTTAAGTGTCATTAGTCAAACTTACTTAACCTTGTCATGTGGCATTAATTTAATTAATGCACTCTCAACCTCTCACATTAGACCTTGTTGTGGCTACTAGTTAAGCCGGGCGGGTCCGGGTAGTTTTACACCACAACCTAGTCTAACCTCGGGTCTTAAGCGCGACATGACCAACTTCTCACATTGGATCCTATTGTTTGTAGCCACTAGTTAAGCCGGGCGGGTCCGGGTAGATTTATGCTACAAACTCAACCCAACCTCGAGTTGGTCACTTTCATGTTTGGTCTAGTGTCCTATCACACTTACAACCCCCGTGTCTAGTTTCAAGTTCCATGTTTTCGTACGTGTCATGTTCATGTTTAATTGTTTCAAGAGTGTCACATTTTCATGCAACCCCATGTCAAGTTTTCGTGCCACTTTCAAGTCAAGTTTTCGCGTCACGTTCACGTTTGCCTAATTTCCCCAAAATCGTGTTTACACTTGAGTAAAAGCGAGTCAACATAGTAGGTATACTATGGCTACATGTAGACCCCAAAACATGCATGGTATCATAAGGGGGTTTTGCCTTAAAACATGAACGATAGTGTCATATAAGGATTGGCCATAAGCATGCATAACATAAAAGGGGATTTGGCCACAAATTTGCATATTATCATAACGGGATTTGACCTTACATAAACATGATATCATAAGGGGGTTGGTTTCATTTAAATGCATAAGCCCCAAAGTCCAATTTATGCAACTATTTCACAAGTCAAAGTGGCTCTAAGTGTTCATGCTATCATACTACAAGTAAAGGTCCAATCTTGCATGGCAAACTAAGTCCAATGCAACATGAATAGCATGGTCTAGTCGCTAAAACATAACCCAAAGTCATATGTTCATGTTAAAGGAGCAAACTAGGCTCGCATAGGTTATAGCATTCATGGTTAACCACATTTTATTCCATGCCATGATTAAACTACCGTTAACATCTCGAAGTAGGTAGAACTTACATAGCGTGGCTTAGCGAATTAGCATGAATCGTCTCGACGAAGAAAGGTGGCTCCTTTGAAGAAGAACCGTCATGAAACCGTCGTAGCAACGTTGATTTGGCCTCGATTTGGTGTAGCAAGCTTGCACCTTTTGATTTGAATCCGATTTGAATGCATAGTCTCTAGGAATAGGAGATGGAGGCCATGATCAATGAAGATTTGGGCAGCACTTCATGGCATGAGTGATTTGTGAGGGTTTATGATAGGCTTAGGGGTCTTTTTATAGAGATTAGGAGTAGTTTAGGCCCTTAGATTAACCCTAGGATAGATCCAAGCCCTCAAAAATCGTCACAAGCCTCCAAAACAGGACCCAGGAGCCAAAACTGGTCCGACTGGGGGGGTCGACCCCTGGGTCGACATGGGTGTCGACCCATTGGGGGGGGGGGTCGACACAGGTGTCGACCCCTGTGTCGACCCTGCCTGGGCGGGATTTTTCCCGCCTGCTCTGATTTCTGTGTTTTTGAAATCTGTTTTGAATTCTGATTTTTCGTGAAACTTCCGAAGGCCATATCTCGGCCATACGAACCCCGATTTACAAAATTTCGGACTCTATTTCGCGTATTTTTCCGAGACGAACGCAATGGCACAGCCCGTTTCCCCAGATTCAGATTTTATAATATAATTCTGCCTTGATTCTTGATTTAACATGTTGTTAAATTTCGGGTTGTTACATTCTCCCCTCCTTTAAGGATTTCGTCCCCGAAATCTCCAAGTTAGGAAGAACGTATCCTACCATCCATCATCCATCTACTCACAACATCATCCACAGGCAAACATTGTCCTTAGACGATTTCTAATGTCATATGAACATATGCAAAACGTGTGTGTATATGCTCCTTAGCTAATGCTAATGATCAGGCCTGAATGATCTTTCTAATGCAAAATATGTTTAGTGCCATGAGTCCAACATGTATGCAAATAGTCCTAGTCATATAAGCACTATATGCGTGCACAAACATTCATTCACATGCAACATCCACATGACAACACATTCGATTTCATCCATAAGCAAGTATAAATACTCGTGCATATGCAACATGAAACATGACCGCGTCAATCTAGTATCTAATGTGTATTCGCGCATCCACGGGCAACCACTTGCAACCATTTGCAACCATATCAATCATACCATGTTTCAAATACGTGTTTACATCCATAGGATTCTACCTAAGGTTCTCACGATAGGATCGAGGACAGAAACAGGACCGAGAGGATATTCACCAAAAGATAACATGCGAGCAAGCTCTACAGGAAAGACCAGGGATCAAGGATACACTCTTTAAAAAGAGGTACGATGTGCGTGTCTAGCCTTACGTCTTCTAAGTCGCGTTTCCTTGAGCTTAATTCCTCGGTGCCTTGACCATCTTTTTTTAACTCCATGATTTCGTAGCTCCTTGATTCCTATTTCCAAGATATGAGTTAGAACTCATTTCATTGTCGCCCCTTATTCCACTTTCACTTATCCTTTCCCTAGTATACTTGGCTCAAACGTATCCACTTACTCATGCAAGCTCTCCAAAATTCACTAGGGAATTCTGGATCTCGTTTGCCGATGCCAATCCATGTTGCCAAGAGTACTTACTAGGGTGATTCCCATAACTCATGCATAAGCGAAACGAACCATCCGCCTTAGCGGCGAATTCTATTCGAACGGATTACCAACAACGGCATCCCGAGATTCTAGGTAACTAACCATGACAGAACCCAAAAGGTTACTCGAGACTTCGAGGGTATCACCAAGGTGAGTCGAGAGTCTAACTACCCTCTTTCCAAAACCGAGAATGGCACCCCTTATGGGGTGTCCACTTTATCCCCAGAATCCATCCGTAGCCGAGACATGTCATTCTCCAATCCAAACAAGTTATGAAGAAATGGACCAACTCTCCAACCAGATTTTTGGGACAAAAACTGGGATCCTTTACCATGCTAGTACTAAGGTGCAGAGACTCAACTATCCAAGCAAACTTAAATGATACGATGATCAAGACAAAGTCTGGACGGGATGATAGAAAAGAACGACTAAACCTTTACCAGAAATGGTACCACCTCTTTTAGGTACCCTAGAAATGGGAGCATACAATTGCCCTCTCCGATGATCTTGTCCTTGTCCTCCTTGATGGACTAAGCCATACCAACAAGTTGCTTATCCTTGAGCTCGCGTCCTTTATCCTTACCCTTATTATCCTTCCTTGTACCACGGCAACAGGTCTCTCGAGAACCACCTCCATCGTACGGAAAACACCCACGTGGCTAGACAAAGATTAGTCACAGTTAGAACTACTGTGACTACAGATGGAGGAAAGAAAGGAAAAGAGATTGAATCAAGGAATCAAAGGATAGTGCTCATGGCCTTTGGGGAATAGCCTTTTAAAACAAAACTTTACTTGAAAAATGCTTCTTTGTAAACGGTTTTTCAAATAGTTTTCAGAAGGTTTTAAAAACTTTGCCCAGTCTGGTAACCTTCTGCTCTGATACCAAATGTAACACCCCACCTCCGCTAGGGTCACTCACAAAGAGAATGCACTAGGTTTGGTGAAGCATTATCGAGGTAAACATGCACAGAAATATTACAAGACAGAACATATATAAAACAGCGGAAGTAAAACAGATTTCATTTACCTTATAAAACAAGGTCTAAAGCCTTTTACATCAGAATACATCAAAACCTGTCTTGCAATAATAAAGAAGCATAAAACCTTTTCATAAATTTATTCCCCAAAATAAAGCGGTGAAGCAGCCATAGCCAAGAGAAGTCCAAGCTATACATGATGACCTCCAAGCATAAGAGGTCTGAACTAAACAACAGCATTTCCTCCCTGAAGACCTGGGGGGAAACGGAAGACAAAGAGGCGAAACAAAACGGGGTCAGTCATAAAGACTGGTAAGTCCTATCTACTTCCAGTATAAAAACAGGTAAAGGTAACATGACATGCATAAACTGAAAGTAAACATAAGGATGACGACAAGATGGATAGGCTAAACCAAAATAACCGGATGGGCTACTGTAGCAAGATAAACTAAGGTATCATGATAAACTACGGTGTCAAGATAAATCAAGGTATCACATCGTCAGGTTTCTACCAAGTATACTATCCCAAGGTATCTATCATGTATAACATCCCACGGTATCTATCATGTATATTTCTCATGGTTCTAACATGTATATTTGCTCTGCACCTCTCGTACTAGTATCCCAACCCGCGTCATGTGTTAACTATGAATGTCCCTTGCTCAATGTCATGTAATGGTCCATGTCAACCTAATCTATATAGCATATGTAGGTTTTCCCAACTCGTATGTTTCTTTCCACGTATAAGTTCAGTCCTTTGCCGTAGGCCATACGGGCTTTCCTATTTAAATCTATACCACTTCAACGTAGTACCATTTTATCGTTGAAGTTGTTTTGGACTGCTACCCTTGATCAAGTTATGTTTTCTTACCATGAACTATCGCGTGTTCACTTAGGATTTATGCCACCTAGGACCACTAGGGATTATACTACCTAATGAACGTTTCCGTGTCTCGGTTTGGGTTCAGCCACCTAGGGCCACTAGGGATTATGCCACCCGTCAACCGCGCCCTTTATCCCGCGTATGTATCATGAATCGTTTTCCATGTCTAGACGCACATGTTCTCAATGTGCCATCCGAGTTCCGTGCCAGGGCAAATCAAGAAATACGGAACTCGGTCGGGAGCTTTAAGTCGTCTGCTGATGCAGATATCAAGGTCTGTTTTTGTATCCGTGGCTATGGTCCCACGTGACCCCTCCCTCAACTACTGAAAGGTAATCCAAGAAAAATCATGTATGAGAACCACATCCCGGCCCCACTATAGCCCCACTTTCCTATGGGCCAACCTCACCCATGACTTGATAGCAAGAACATGGTCGGTTGGGGGTTCCCTGCCTTTCCGTTCGTACACGATTGATTAAAGATGGTAGGTAGTTGGCGACGTGCTATCCAGGGCAAAATCAAGTATCGTCGACTCCACGCTAATCCATCCCAGTCTTTAGGTCGCTCGCATAGCAACCAAGGCATACCCTTGGCTCTTCTACCGCAGACCTTAACCCCTGTGAGGCCGGGTTTCATGGACCATCTACCACCTCACAGAGGGATACCAAGAGTACCCTCACGTCCCCCGAAGCTACCGCTTCGTTACCCAGTTCGTTGGAGCCTTTATCTAGGTCAGATAATTTGTTCCTCCTCGTGTTTTAAGCGATGACCTACCGTACCGGGTGACTCATTTATTCATGAACTAGTCCCATGTCCTTGGCTAAGAATTATTACTTAGTTATACTTAACTACCATTTAGCTTCATTTCCCCGTTACCCTTGATTAACCACGATTTTCTACCTAGTTCCTCTAACTAGGGTTTTGTCTGTTGGGTTGGGTGTTGTTATTCAGGTTCATAACTTAGCCTGCCTACGAATCATGTCAAGATTGGCTAAGTATTTAATTTCAAGACCTAGCCCTACAAGTTGGTTAAGTATACCAGGAAGCTCATGACTTAACCCTATTCAATCATCAAGTCAAATTGGTTAAGTATTTGTTTATCTTAACCCTACCAGCTTATCGTGTTAGATTGGTTAAGCATAGATTATCTTAACCTCATCGGATTATCGACTCGGATTGGTTAAGTATAGGTTAACTTAATCCCATCCAATAATCGTATTAGAATAGTTAAGTATATTTAAACGGTCTTGTGACCCTACCAAGTTCTCACATTAGATTGGTTAAGTATGGTTGCTTAACCTCATCAAATCATCATGTATAATTGATTAAGTATAAGTTACTTAACCCCATTAAATTATCATGTTAAGTTGGTTAAGTATTGGTTACTTAACCACATTGAATTACCAAGTTTAGATTGGTTAAGTGTTTAACTTAACCCCATCGAATTACCGTGTTTAGATTAGTTAAGTGTAGGTTACTTAACCCCATCTAATTACCGTGTTTAGATTAGTTAAGTGTAAATTACTTAACCCCATCCCCTAATTGTCTTGTATGGTTAAGTGTCATTAAGAAATCAAGCCCGGTCCCACTTAACCTACCCATTCGTGTCATATCGGTTAAGTGTCATTAGTCAAACTTACTTAACCTTATCATGTGGCATTAATTTAATTAATGCACTCTCAACCTCTCACATTAGACCTTGTTGTGGTTACTAGTTAAGCCGGGCGGGTCCGGGTAGTTTTACACCACAACCTAGTCTAACCTCGGGTCTTAAGCGCGACATGACCAACTTCTCACATTGGATCCTATTGTTTGTAGCCACTAGTTAAGCCGGGCGGGTCCGGGTAGATTTATGCTACAAACTCAACCCAACCTCGAGTTGGCCACTTTCATGTTTGGTCTAGTGTCCTATCACACTTACAACCCCATGTCTAGTTTCAAGTTCCATGTTTTCGTACGTGTCATGTTCATGTTTAAGTGTTTCAAGAGTGTCACATTTTCATGCAACCCCATGTCAAGTTTTCGTGCCACTTTCAAGTCAAGTTTTCGCGTCACGTTCACGTTTGCCTAATTTCCCCAAAATCGTGTTTACACTTGAGTAAAAGCGAGTCAACATAGTAGGTATACTATGGCTACATGTAGACCCCAAAACATGCATGGTATCATAAGGGGGTTTTGCCTTAAAACATGAACGATAGTGTCATATAAGGATTGGCCATAAGCATGCATAACATAAAAGGGGATTTGGCCACAAATTTGCATATTATCATAACGGGATTTGACCTTACATAAACATGATATCATAAGGGGGTTGGTTTCATTTACATGCATAAGCCCCAAAGTCCAATTTATGCAACTATTTCACAAGTCAAAGTGGCTCTAAGTGTTCATGCTATCATACTACAAGTAAAGGTTTAATCTTGCATGGCAAACTAAGTCCAATGCAACATGAATAGCATGGCCTAGTCGCTAAAACATAACCCAAAGTCATATGTTCATGTTAAAGGAGCAAACTAGGCTCGCATAGGTTATAGCATTCATGTTTAACCACATTTTATTCCATGCCATGATTAAACTACCGTTAACATCTCGAAGTAGCTAGAACTTACATAGCGTGGCTTAGCGAATTAGCATGAATCGTCTCGACGAAGAAAGGTGGCTCCTTTGAAGAAGAACCGTCATGAAACCGTCGTAGCAACGTTGATTTGGCCTCGATTTGGTGTAGCAAGCTTGCACCTTTTGATTTGAATCCGATTTGAATGCATAGTCTCTAGGAATAGGAGATGGAGGCCATGATCAATGAAGATTTGGGAAGCACTTCGTGGCATGAGTGATTTGTGAGGGTTTAGGATAGGCTTAGGGGTCTTTTTATAGAGATTAGGAGTAGTTTAGGCCCTTAGATTAACCCTAGGATAGATCCAAGCCCTCAAAAATCGTCACAAGCCTCCAAAACAGGACCCAGAAGACAAACAGGTGCACCAGAAAAACTGGTCCGACTGGGGGGGTCGACCCCTGGGTCGACATGGGTGTCGACCCATTGGGGGGGGGGGAGGTCGACACAGGTGTCGACCCCTGTGTCGACCCTGCCTGGGCGGGATTTTTCCCGCCTGCTCTGATTTCTGTGTTTTTGAAATCTGTTTTGAATTCTGATATTTCGTGAAACTTCCGAAGGCCATATCTCGGCCATACGGACCCCGATTTACGAAATTTCGGACTCTATTTCGCGTATTTTTCCGAGACGAACGCAATGGCACAGCTCTTTTCCCCTGATTCAGATTTTATAATATAATTCTTCCTTGATTCTTGATTTAACATATTGTTAAATTTCGGGTTGTTACAGTTTAAGAGGGGTAAATGCACATGGCCAAGCAGTAAACGATCAATACAAAGATGAATGCACACTAATATACATATTTACATACACATATATGTACGTACATGTATTTATGTACATGGTAAGCAGAAAGATAATTCAACATGCACCTAGATCAAGTTGGTCAAAGGTGCAAGTGTCTGTAGCTTATACATTTGCATAAGCAATATACAAGCTACATCAGATCAACATGGACAAGGCCTCAAAATTCAAAGCATCAACATGTTGAGTTTAGACCAGTGGATAAACCAGGTTCCACACGTATCAGATGCAAATGAATACTTGTGCACACTCACACAATCAACCAAACAAGATCAATGTATGGTTGCTAAACCTAAGCATGTAGAGGAGGGAAAAAAATTCACATGCACATAGTACAACAAGGGTAAAATGCTAGAAAACAACCAAGTGGTTAAGGCATTCCTACATGATAAGAGATGTCACAGAACCTAATTGTCATGTAATTTATTGCATGCTACCTAGATTTGCATATAATTACCCAGCTTAAAAAAACTAACTGACACAAGTGGAGATGCACGCAACAAAACATGAAATATAGAGTTCAAAATTGCAATTCAAAGTTAAGACTCAAGTCAAGAGCATCATTTGAACCGATCTGAACGAGTTCAAAAGGAAGATTCTTTCCAAGCTCAAGTTATCAAACAAAATCAAATTCATACACTGAATGTCTCAAATCAGAAATCAATATTATATCAGTAAGGAGCGAACATGTCAATGTTGAAATCGAATTCCATCAAGGGTTAAAATATATATCTCAAATATATTCGAATATATGCATATGAAATGAACAAGTTAAAAATGTCAAAATCGTACGATCAATAATTCATAGCCAACATTTAAAAACGGAGAAAAGATTAAGCCGATAATATAGGATTTTAATCCCTATATATTCACCAAAATCATCATTGGTACAAGGCGAAGACTCAAATTCAAGCGTAAAATCAAAAGGGGGCATAATTCTTACCACACTATCACCATCAAAATCAACTCGACACACGTAGGCAACTGTGCAATCGAGCATTGCCACTCAAAGTTTGCAAGCATAAAATAAGGAGAAATACAATTTGAACTTTGAATTTCATTCCGCTACCATCAATTGGGAAAACCCTAATTTGTAGATCGACCTGATTGAATATATGAAGAAAAAGAAATGGTTGGAGGAATCGAAGGAAGATATTTTTTTTTAAAGCTGCTTCCTCCTTTACTTTGGGCGAATGACAAAATAAGCTTATTTTAAAGGGAATGACTATTGGAACACAAAATTAAACACAAAAATCGTGAACCATTGAATTTGTTTGTCTTTATATGGAAGATGAAATTTATGGGGAGATCTAGTGGTTGATATTTGTTGTGTTCAATTTTGTGTGCAAATAGAGTTTCTCATTTTTAAAAATAGCCATTCTCGACATTCTCCTAACTACGCCCTAGTCGCTCGGGCCGTTGTACCTTTCGATTGAAGGTTTCCGATGGAATCTGTGAGTTGCCAGTTTCACAAAGTGCTGGGGGAACATAGCACATAGAGATGTGGGTGCACCCACTTCCAACCCAAAAAAGTTAAGACCTTGAACAGAAATTGATTGAAAAGAAAGCCCTTTCCTAGGGACGTGGATACCAGAGCCAATGACATGGTAGCTAGGGCGGAGTGAGCCACTCGTCCGATGCTACCTGCTTGGACGTCTTTGTCTTAATGATAAAAAGACATGTTACTCGACTTGGAATGCACGAAGACCGCCTCAATTACCGCAATCGATCTCCCAAATCCTAGAAAACTAGGGCCTTGTCCAGAACAACATAGAAATAGACTAAGGAAGTCATCTGTTGTGCCCCTTGCACTTCCTAATGGTACTTTCCCTGGTTGACTCTTCTTACTACGAGAACAATGAGTACCAGCTTCATTTAGATGAGTCGAGTGGGACGAAGTCGAGCCAAAAACAGATTGATATGGTCTTTCGCTCCGCACTAGTTGTTGAAGGATTGTCAACCGTTAGGGAGCTGGGCGATACGATAATAGTTTCTTTGCATCCCAAGCGCGTTGATCTACCAAATAATTGCATTTTAGGCCCCTTGATTCCATCTTAATAAAATGAATATTGATTACTTGATTCTCTACTCGACACATGGGAAGACAATCCCCCCCCCCCCCCTCCAGGAAAAAAAAAGATATCTCGGTAGCGAAAACCGTAGGTGGCTGTATTGGTAAGTTACCGATTGTCCTAGAGTCGACCTGCGGGTAGACCACAATTCCTTTTAGAACCAGGGGAGTTCCCTTGCTCCTGCTGCGTACAATTAGTCAGCCTTGTGACGGCAAAGGAGCCGATGTCCCTCCCGAACAGTTGTCACGTCGGCTGAGCAGGAAGCCTACAGGGAAGATTTGGGGGGGGGGGGGGGGAATGAGGAGGTCGACGAGTATCTGCAGACCTTCTACCCCATCGGCTGCATCTATCTTTTTTGATCGCTTTTGAAGAAGGGGAATGGTGAGGCGGACCTCATGCACCATATTACTTTCACTTAAACAGAGTGGAATAAATCCCAAGCATTTTTTAAGTTTATTTGTATTGTAGCTTTCCTTTTAAAACTTGTTGAACTCTAGTGTTAACTAGGATACAAGCTACTGAGCATAGTTGAAGAATTCGCAACTTAGTGACAGAGTTTTATCGTAAAGTTAGAACAATTTGGATAGGGAGGTTCACGAGTTTATAGGGTCTTTAAGCGTCACACAGTTTAATTTCTAGTAGAAACCTTGAGCGTAGCAGTTGACAAGTTTTGCCGAAGCTGGGTAAACTTGTGTGTCATTTTTGTCTCTGCATTTACTGTATGATTATATATCTTTTATTTATCTATTTTTTTATAATAAACTCTTTCACTCGCTCTCTGTTGATTCGATTATACAGAATTAAAACGGATTGTAAAATAAAACTGAAATTTTAAATTTTATTTATTAGCAAAAAATAGAAAACGGGTCCACAAGTAGTAGCGCAACGGTATGTTACATGCTTCATGTTAACGAGGTCGCAGGTTCGATACCTATCTGCCCTACTCACATTCAAGGCGCGGAGGTGGGTTCCCATAATACCTATAAACTCGGTTGGGGACAACAAGCCTCTGTGCTGGGCTAGTCAAAAGGGGAGCCGCTGTGGTGGACAAGCGAGTAACCTAGCTGCCTTCGATTTCATCAGGCAGTTTTTAAAAGAAATAGAAAACGGAATTTTGAATATTAGACCGTTTCATTATAAATTATGTACATGTATTTTGCTCACATCTAAGAATTGTATCTATTCCACTAATAAATTAACACCACCCACTAAAGATAATTTTATATAACTAATTATATATTTAGTTTTAACACATGCTGAGTGCTTCTAATTACCTTTAGAATTTGCATAGCTTAATCTAAATGCTTACAGAGTTTGTTTGTTTGTTTTTTTTTTATTTTTTTTTATTGATTTTTCCCATTAATTCTTGTCAAATTGTTAATGGAACGGGAATAGAAGTTTGTTTTCCACAACTTCGAGGATTTGTTGTTGCTCTTTATATTTTAAGATAGCTGATTTTCTCAGTAATGGAATTCAGACTGACCATATATGTAATGGTTTTTATGAATGCGCCATGCCTACATGAGACATTTGGTGGATGATGCCACAAGTTTGAAATTAGATATATCACTAGGTAAACAATAGAATATATTGAAGGCAAATTCTATTTGAACCCAAGAATTTGCTGAGTAAACCCAGTAAATTTCAATATAACCCTCCTCACTGAAACCCTCTAGAGGTTTGAACTCAAAAGACCACTCAATCTTACACCCACAGTTATTATCAGTGCCTCCCTCGACTACTTGTAAGGTTGCAACATACCCTTCAACCCCTACGCCACTCTCTGTTACTGCGTAACTGTAGCTCCTATTTGTATTATCAAATGATATCAACTTCTCCTTTGCCCAAAAGTTCACTCCACTTGGTTGCATTGTACCTGCACAATACCGTACACAGCCTGGAATTTCATCTTCGCCCTCTATTTTTTCACAGACCGACAATGAAGGTAGAAATTTATGGAGGTTGCAGAAGTCTTTTAGCAGTGACCACGCTTGATCAGGTTTTGTTCTTGGAAGCTCTGTTTGTACTTTCCCTTGCCATTTTGTCACTAAATTGCCCCATATTTTATTCTCTTCTTCAGGAGTAGGCCAGTATTCTGTGCCTCTACGGTTAGTGATCCATAAACATGCACCCGCTTTGCTTTCATCTTTTATAAGTTTAAATGCACCTGAGATTTATAGATGTAGAATTTAGGGTATTAAGGAAAGCTGTAGATGAATAAGACATTTGTGGTTTTGGTTGTATATCATCAATATGTTAATAAATAAATAATTAAGCTGTGATTTATACCTTCTACAATCGTTGTCATTGGCAAATATCCACCAACCATTTTAACATCTGCCAAATTGTTCTCGGATATTATGCCGGTATCGACGAACTGCATGAAATCAGCGCATTATATATTGTGTCAGGTACTAGGTATATTCATTTAGCATGAAGTTATTTGATTCATAAAAAGAATAATGATAAATAAATTTATCAAATTCTACCTCAGGACAAAGGACATTAACACGGATCCCTTCACGACTTAATGTACTGCACGATCGAGTAAATAGAACAACCCCACCTGCAAATAAATGAATGAAATAATTAAAAACAGTTCATTATTTGCATTCAATCAGTTCTTAACTCCTTGCTTTATAATGGTATTTGTCTACACACAATCATATAAATTTTCAGTGACTACCACACACATGTTATTCTAAAGTATGAACCTCGTGTATGTATAAAAGTTCTCACGGAATATAGAAATGCATCGAATTTGTACCTTTACTGGCTGAATAGATTGGATCGACATACATGGGGTAAAGACCCGATGCTGATCCAAGATTGATAATTACCCCAGGCTTCTTTGTTTTTCGCATCGTTTGAATCTATAAAAAAGTAATTAAATTAGCATGAAATTTAGCAAAATTGTTTATCTTGCAGTAGCTGTTAAACTTTCTCAAATTTATTGACTGAAGCATTAATTCCTACCGCGATTCTAGTGCAGTCGATAACAGCAACAAAGTTTATACTTATGATACGCCTCCATGTATTGATGCCATCAGATACATCTTCATCAAAGCGTTTTACTGTAGTGCCAACTCCTGCACTGTTTACACAAATGTCTAAACCTCCATATATGTCTACATGCTTCTCAAATGCAGCAGATACATCACCTACACAAAATTTATCCGAAGTTATTTCTTGTCATGCGGTACAGTGAAATCTTATAGTTGATACAATATTAAGTTACATACCAGTATCAGTAACATCACACTTGATGAACATTGCAGAAGGATGGTCTATGTCAGGATGGAACCTTTTGTTCTCCTTTTCGAACAAGGAAGCAGTTTCAGTTCCCCTCTCTTCCGAGAAATCAACAACAGTTACAAAGAGACCATTTTTGGCAAGAGCCAGGCCGATAGCTTTGCCTGGAACAGAAGTTAATATCAAGTATATGTATTGCAGTATGTTTTAAATTATGCTTTTTTTTTTTTTTTTTTTTTTTTTTTTGGTTACATATTTTACTTATAACAACTACAAATGCAATGAACTGCATTATTATATGTTATTAAGGGTTACCTATTCCATTAGCACCTCCAGTGACTAGGGCTGACATACCAGGAGTTAGTTCCATCTTTCTTACTAAGTTTTAATTAGAGATTATTAGAGAGGATTAATTTGTGATTTGGAAATGCAGTAAGAATAGAATGATATATTGGAGACGCATGCATGTTATATTGTATTTATAGCTGCTGTTATGTAATATTTAATTATTTAACATGGTCTATACCGGTGTGCGGGATGCACAAGTATACAATATACAACAACTAAAGTATATAGTGAATAAATTGAGGTGTGCATTGCTTATACCGGAGTTCTTATTCAAAGATGTGATCCCGGATAAGAATAAAGGAAGCATGCTTTCAGGACTTGTCAATAAATGTACACAATTTTGTCAGTATTTGCGGTCAAGACCGAGTAAATATATTTACAAATTGTTTTATGTTAAGTATATGATGCACTACATATCTGGATAGTGATGAAATGGTTAAGGCTTGGACATGATTTTAACCGTAAATATTATTCTTGTACATTATTACCTTAAAATGAACTCTACGTACATTAATTGACAAACTATGATTCTTGTAGAAATAGCATTATTTCTCCATGTGAGGTTGTCTATACATGAAGATAAACTACCATGTTTGACTAGTCTCTAAAATGTTAATTGACAGATTGTGCTGAACTATTGTGAAATGATAAATGATAAATTTTAGTAATATTCAGAACACATCATATTCTATAAGAAAGTTTATTTGTATGATAACAATAATATTTTTTATGCTATTTATATCAAGATTCAAAATATAAAATGTACCTCAGAATGTACATTGAAATCATTTATTCATGTAAGCTGGAATAAGTATTTACTATTTAGTCATCAGTTTCAGTTCAAGTTTATGTCTAATGTTGATTTTACCATGTCCCAATGAATATGATGGATGATTTTTTATTTTTCCATATACCATTTTTGTGTGCTAGTTAAGTCTAAAAGTATCGTACTAACGTGTATATATTCCCCGTAATAATGTCATTGTTGACTCAATTGATTGATAGTAATATGTTGACTTGAGTAGTAACAAATTTATTACTAATTCACGATTTCCATACAAATATGTATGTATATGTATATATATATATGAAATTTATTCATGTAACTTTTATGATTGTTAAAACGCATCCGCGAATTCTACATAACCAATTTTGTTAATTTATTATTGAAACTAATGTATTTATGTGATACTCAAAATAGACGCAAGGACAAACTTTAAAAAATAAGTCTGAACAAAGTAATTTATGTGTGCAATAGTTTTACACCTCTCATTTGCTGGTATTGGATTTGAAGTTTGCAAACACTGCCTTAATCTTTATTTTTCTAATTTTATATTTGCAAACTTTTGCGGACTTATCTCCATGAATATGCCTTTTGTGTAGTTATCCATAAATGTCTCGAGAACATTACTTGCATTTCTTGGTTCCAGTCAAGTATATGGTGCGTTGTATTTGAAGTTTTACACCTCTCATTAGCTGCCATTGAATTTGAAGTTTTCAAGGCAAACACTGTCTTAATCTTAGTATTTTTCTAATTTCATATTTGCAAACTTTTGCGGACCTATCTCCGTGAATATGTATTTGTGTAGCTATCCATAAATGTGTAGAAAATATTATTTGCATTTCTGGGTTCAAGTCAAGTATATGGTGTGTTGAATTCAAGTTAGTCGTCTTTTTTTCTTGTGGAAGGTAACGTGCCATGACAACTGCCTGGAATTTTACATCATCCATATGTCACTGTAAACCATGTTTGAAGACAAGAGCGCAGGAAAGATAAATCGGGCCGCCAACGATGGTTAAGAACCAATTGGAGATATTAATGCAATTCAGTTAAACACAAACACAGACTGAAGAGTCAAATTAATGCAACTTGTACTTGAGTAATCAACCGTCCTTAGTAAATGCCAGTAACATGGCCATGCCAAAAAAAAGCATTAACATGGCCATGCCAAAAAAAAGCATTCTTTAACGTATCATAGTCAACAATTAGGATTATGGGTGTGAGCCATTGAAGGTAAAGTATCATTTGGGGTGCTCACTATTTGGGGTGCCATTGAACGCTTCATATATATATATATATATATGGTTATATAGCACCCCTCTTTCATGGCACCCCTTTTGTACCTCTATATTAGCCACACATTTATAATTTAAAAAGTTAGTGGAAGGAGAAAGAATTAGTGGAAAGAGAGAGAAACGAGATTGTGTGGTGAAAATCAGAAGGGTTAGATGAGTGTTGCACTATTTGGGGTTGCTCTTGATCCTATCCCTATATATATATATATATATATATATATATATATATATATATATATAATATTCAGAGATGTGATCCCCGGTAAGAATAAGGGAGGCATGCTTTCAGGACTTTTCAATAAATGTACACAATTTTGTCAGTATTTGAGGTAAGACCGAGTAAATTGTTTTATGTTACCTATGTGATGCACTACATATATGGATAGTGATGAAATGGTTAAGGTTTGGACATGACTTTAACCATAAATATTATTCTTATACATTATTACCTTAAAATGCAGTCTACATTAATTGACAAATTACGATTCTTAATGCTGCATTATTGAGGTAGAAATAATATTATTTCTCCGTATGAGGTTATCTATACGTGAAGATAAACTACCATTTTTGACCAGTCTATAAAATGTTAATTGCCAAAGTCAACATTTAGTTGTGCTGAATTATTGTGCAATGATAAATAATAAATTTTGGTAACATTCAAAACACATCATATTCGATAAGAAATTTTATTTGTATGATGACAATAATATTTTTTTTGTGCTACTTATTTCAAGATTCAAAAGATAAAACGTACCCTAGAATGTACATCGAAATCATATATTCATGTAAGCTGAAATAAATATTTAGTCATCGATTTCAATTCAAGTTTATGTCTAATGTTGATTTTACCGGAAATAATCCTCTGAACCCAAAATAACGTGGTCTCATGCACCAAGCATATCTGGCCAACCGATTTCAGGTGGGTTCCACCGAAATCAAGGGACCAGATTTTTTTAATCCAAGAAACCACGTAATTTTGGGTCTAGGGGATTTGCACCTTAGTTTTACCATGTCCTCGTGGTGGATGATTTGTTATTTTTCCATACCATTTTTGTGTACTAATTAGGTCTAAAAGTACTATATTGACGTGTATATTCCACGTAAGAATGTCATTGTTGACTCAATTTATTGATAGTAATATATTGTTCACTTGACTAGTAACAAATTTATTTAATTCACGATTTCCATACAAATATATTATTAAAATTTATTCATGTAACTTTTATGATTGTTAAAACGCATCTGCGAATTCTACAGAACGTATTTTGTTTATTTGTTATCGAAAATAATATATATATACATGATATTCAAAGTGAAAAATAGGCCTAAGGACAAACTAATGTATATATACTAGGTTAGTCCCGTGCACATGCATGGTTGCATTCAATATAACTTCCATGCAGTTCCGTGTTTATAATTCAATACATTACCACATTAACAGTAAATAAATTTAAAATTATTTCAAATGGAATGTTAGATTTTTTGTAAAAGAGATTTTTTTTTTAACAAAAAAGAAAAAAAGAAAAGCCCATGTGCTTATTTGTCTACCGGTTTCTTTCATATTTTTTTACTTTAATAACATTCCAGCTCATTATAAGCTGAAATCATTGTATGAGTATAATTTGAAATCATCTTGCAAATTCTCGTTAAAGTTTATTATAACTTGAAATTTTTGTATAAATAGGCACCGTTGTATAAGCATTATTTAATTACTGTGACACTATATGTAAAAATATATTTGCACGTTAACACTGCTATTTGGACTTTATAGCAGTTACAATCCAAAAATTCATGAAAGCTGGATTGTTCACAAATGAATTCGGACCATGATTTCTTCAGCCCCTGTAAAAAAATTGCATCACTTATTCCTTTTCTCGTAATTGTAAATCGCATTGTTCCTAGAAAAAATGTAATTATTCCCTCTGCAAAAACTAAACCAATTTTTTTTGCCTATCTTCCACGTGGTCCGAGCAAGCGTTCAGCTGGGTCCATAAATCTGTCACCCGTCATATCGTATGTGTATGCAAAATGATATTTTCAATTAATTACTGACGGCGCCATCGCATCATCTCCCGCGACATTAATTCTATCTACTTGTATTCCATCATCAATTCAAATTCAGTACAAAAATCCCAGACCTTTCTAAAATCAAAAGTTAACAACGGCAGATTCCATTCTTTGCATCGCCGTTTCCATAGAAACTGGGTTAATGACGTTGGAGAGCCTTCTTTTTGTTCTATCCGACCAGTTCAAATGCAGAGATTTTCAAATATGGCTTCTAACTAAACGACATTTTCTAGTCCGTTGTCCTAACCATGAAATTTACGAACATGCACCGGAGATGGGTACGCTGAGGAAGATAGGTATTTTCAGACTATGAAGAACAGCAAAAGCCGAATCTTGATCCTATAGTTTGGGCCAGAATTGAAGGGTTTCCGGAATTCTTTAGAAACAAGTTTAAAGTTGTTAGTGAAGCATTGCTACCAATGGGCCAGGTAACGGCATTAGATAATTGCGAGAATTCTAAGTTAGATCACATGTATTTATTTGTTAAAATGCAATTTTACACCGGCGTTGTCACTCCTTGCAAGATCGTAGCACACATAAACAACTCAAAATACATGTTAAAAGTAGAACGTTGGACACACTGTCATCATATCAAAAAACTGGAAACTATTCTCCTTGGACTGGATTACGAAAAAGACGTTGCGATTTTTAATGAACAGCTTCGTCCCGAGGATTTTCAGCATTTGAGCGATCCTTACGACATGCAGGGCTATGAACCACCCTCATCCCCTGTACCTACTCATTCATTTTTGCGTGCTGTTGTTCCTAGTGACTCACTGGAAGTAGTAGATCTACTAGGTTGGAGGGCTTGGCCCGAATCTCCAGAACAGCTAATGCGTGATTACGATTATGAGGTAGATCAACAACATCACCCAAACTTATCAGATAATTCTCCCAATACCCCAATTGAAACACTCCACCTCCGTTAAGGTTACTCACAAAGGGAATGCATTAAATTTGGTGAAGCATTTTAGGTAAAAGGCACAGATAATTTACAAGACAGTCATATAAACAGCGGAAAACTGAAAACATTTCATAAATAGCGCGGTTCATTCAAAACATTACAAGCATTGTCTCAAAATCCAACTTCTAAATTATTACAATAAAACATCTGTCTTGATTTAAAACTCGAAGTACATAAAGAAGCATAAAACGGTAGTAAAGCAGCATAAATCCCTAATAAAATTGTAACCACGGCCATAGCCCAAGAAAAGAGAATCCAAGCAATACATCTACTCTCTTCAAGCTGGAAAAGGTCTGCACTAAGCTGAAGTATTCCCTCCCTGCGGACCTTGGGGGGTGGGGGGGGGGGGGGGAAGGGGATCGGAAGAAAAGAAGGCGAAAGAAAACAGATCAGACATAAATCTGGTAAGTCCAGTGATTATTCAGCATGTAAACAGGTAAAAGGATCATGACATGAATAAACTGGATATAGGACAATACCATAGAAATAAGATAACATAAGATAAGGCAAGATAATCTGAATATACTATCGCACTCATTTCCATTTCTCTGCACATGCTACGAATGTTTCAACTACCATCATGTATTCGTAACAAAATGATCCCTTTTTCAATCGGCTTCTACTCGCATGCATTCATTACTTGTGTCATTGGGCCCCGCTTGATTGTAGATACTTGTGCTAGTCCCACCATAGGGTATATCAATTCCTATGGTGGCAACCCGACACAAATTCTAGATGCACAGTGTATACTACTGATGCCCAGTGCCTGCTTTATCTACTCCAGAGTACGTGCACGCCCATACTCCGCCGGAACCTACACTGCTGCACCACCCGCCGCTATTTTGACCGCTTATAATCAGCTTAGTAATCGTGCCCTACCCTGCCTAGTTCAAGGTACCGTGATACATCTATGTGGGTTACTGCTGAAATGGGTCCCCGTTACTAGGGTTTCATAATCAATATGTTATAACAGTTAAGTGTTCTCACATTTACCTAACCCCACCCATCTGTTTAACTAATATGTTGTATTGGTTAAGTGTTGCCTTAATTAACTTAACCCTACCATTCTTAGCATGTCCGTTCCTTAACTTTAATTCATTCATTAAAGCACCAACCTCTCACATTAGATCCATATTGTTGCGGTTATTGGATGTGCTGGGCGGTTCCGGGCAGTCTTACACCGCAACTCAATCTAACCTCGGATTTTTAGGCTTAATGCACTAACATCTCACATTAGATCTATATTGTTGCGGTCGCTGGATGTGTCGGGCGGTCCAAGCAGTCTTACACCGCAACTCAATCTAACCTCGGGTTAGGCATGTTCATCTTTAGCCATTTTACATATTTGTCATATGTGTCCAAGTTTTATGTCAATATTTCCCAAGTGTAGTCAGTACAAGTTTTATGCCACATTCACATGCTAAGCCAAAATTTACTCAATTAAATTATACCTAATTTTCCCCCGTTATAATCGCACGTACGACGAGATTCAATCTAAGTTCCAAATGAAATTAGTATTCACAAAAGAAAAAAAAAAGAAAAAATAGAGAAGGAGCATAAAAATTGACATAAGGAAAATTAGGCATGTAAAGATATACCAAATTCAAGAATCATGTTTCAACATACATGTTGTACATTAATAATAAGTGTAGGCAAGCTAAGCAATTTACACCATAGGTATAAAGATTAAATAGGATTGGACTTAAGAGAATCACTAATTTTGATGTACAACATGATAAGTCCCATTATATCAATCACAGTAGTCTCATAGGCATAGGATGTACAACATGATAAGTTCCGTCATATCAATCACAACAGTCTCATAGGCATGATAGGTTCCATTATGTCAATCGCAAAAGTCTCACAGGCTTCATTATGTCAGTCACAACAGTCTCACAGGCATGATAGGTGTCATTACATCAATCACAATAGTCTTATAGGCATAGGAAATTTGGATTTGACAAAAGGATAATCATGAATTAGAATTAGGCATAGTTCTAAATCCGATTATTACAGTCATGATTTTTATTAGGTGTTTAAATCGGAATAATAACTGAACTTACTGAAAAAGGGCAGATCTTGTATTCTGGGATCTGATTTTTGAATTTGTTAAGCTAATCCTTTGGTGTAGACGTTTGATTCTCTAGTTTGGATTTTGTTCGTAGCTTTCTAACCTGATTTGTAATTTGGAGAAGATGGAGGCTATGCTAGCTTAGGGATGGACAGCATGACGGCTTCATAGAATGAGATTGTGAGGTCTAGGGTTGAGGTTTGGGGTGATTATACAGAAGTCTAGGATTAATTCTAGCCTTTAGATTAGTCTAGGAGAAATCAGAGCCATCAAACCAAAGAGATGTGTCATCCAACCAACCATAGCATGACATACAAGCCCTAATACCTCAGAAATTAGTCATCGGCCAATCAGGGAGGCCACATCTGCTCAGGGCTATAAAAATTCATCATAGGAATTGGATCTCAAAGGGGTCGACTCCCTACCGGGGGAGGGGGGGATCGACACCTATGTCGACTCCCCGGGGGGGTCAACACCCCTGGACGGGAAATTTCCCGCCCAGCTGTTCTGGCCGAATTTCGAATTTCAAACTGAATTTATTATTTTCTGTTTACACTAGAAATCTTCTAACCTCCATAACTTCTTCATACAGAGTCCGATTTACGCAAACTCGGACTCTATCTCAAGAAGAATTCCAAGATGAATGCAATGGCTTAACCCATTTCACCCAATTCTTCTTTTAAAAATTAAGTGTTCTTAGATTTGTTAATTTTAATATTCACAGAAAATACGGGGTGTTGCATTCTCCCCTCCTTAAAGGATTTCGTTCCCAAAATCTCTAAGTTAAGAAGAATGTATCCTAACATCCAACATCCATCTACTCAACCATCAATCACAGGCATCCATTGTCCTTAAAAGATTTCTAATGCTTTCATGATCATGTGCATAGTGTGTGTATATGTCCTTATTTAATGCAAAATCAGGCGGTCTACTGATTCATTTGACCTCCTTGATGCGAGTCATGTCGGTACTATAAGTCCATCATGTATGCAATTATTCCTAATCGTATTTTATAACTTCTACATGAGTGCACAATCATTCATACAAATGCAACACCCACACGATAACACACCAAGTTTAAATCCATATATAAATACATATATGCATATGAAATATGAAAGTGACTGAGCCGATCTAGTACCGTGTGTGTGTGTATGCATCCACGAGCAACCATTTGCAACCATCAACCATAACATGTTTCAAATACATGTTTACATCCATTGGTTTCTACCTAAGGATCAAGAAATAAGACCGAGGAGATATACTTAAGAGATAGATACAAGCATGCATAAACTTATGGAAAAAGAGATCAAGGATGTACCCTCAAAAAGATAAGGGTAGGCTGCGCGTATCTTATCCTCAGTCTCCCAAGTCGTGTCTTCCTAATCATCACTCCATTGTACTTTAACTTGCTTGACCTTACGATTGCCTAGCTTTTTAACTTCTGTACCCAAGATACGAGTTGGAACTCTTCTCACCGTTGCTTCTCGTTCCACTTCTATTTCCTCTAGTATGCTTGGCTCCACGACTTCCGCAGACTCATGTAAGCACTTTCGTAGATGAGAGACATGAAAGACATTATGAACTCCAGCCAATTTTTCGGGCAGCTCTACTTTATAAGCCATCTTCCCAATTCTCTCAACGATAGGAAATAGTCCTACAAATCTTGGTGCCAATTTTACTATGGACCCAAAGCGAACGACATTCTCCAAAGGAGATACTTTAAGAAAAACTCTGTCTCCAACCTCAAACTCAAGGTCGGTCGTTCTTTTATCAGCATCGGACTTCTGTCTATCTTGTGCGGTCTTCATTCGTCTTCGTATCAAGTCCACCTTCTCTGAAGTTTCTCTTATTATGTCAGGCCCAAGTACGAGCTTGTCTGTAGACTCCCACCAACAACTTGGTGATCGGCATGATCTTCCATACAAGGCCTCAAAGGGTGTCATGCCTATGGTGGCTTGGTAGCTATTGTTGTACGCGAACTCCACCAAAGGAAGGTGATCCTCCCATATTCCCCCAAAATCAAGAATGCACAACCTCAAGTGATCTTCTAATACTTTGTTCATCCTTTCCGTCTGACCATCGGTTTGAGGGTGATAGGCAGTGCTTAAGCATAGCTGTGTGCCTACAGCCTCCTGCAAACTCTTCCAAAACTCGCTCGTAAAGATAGGGTCTCGATCACTTACTATGCTAGAGGGTATTCCATGCAGTCGAACTACCTCTTTAAGATAAATGGATGCTAATGATGAGGCGGTCCTCCTACTCTTAACCGGTATGAAGTGTGCATTTTTAGTGAGTCTGTCAACTATTACCCAAATACTGGTATTGCCCCTTCTTGACCTAGGCAACCCATCAATAAAGTCCATCGAAATGCTATCCCAGTTTCACTGTGGGACCTCTAGAGGATGAAGCAGACCACCAGGCTTCTTCTGCTTTGCCTTGACTTGCTGGCATATCAAGCATTTAGAGACAAACTCAGCTGCATCCTTCTTCATGTCATTCCAGAAGAAAACCCTTTCTTTGTCTTTATACATCTTGTCCCAACCTGGGTGTATGGTCAACTTAGAATGGTGTGCTTCTTTGAGAACGGTTTTCACCAAGTCCCTTGCTTGTGGGACACATGGTCTTCCATCCTGTCTCAACCAACCCTTGTCATTGATGGAGTATCTATTGAGGTGACTAGAAGTCTCACCTCTAATTAGCTTATCCATCACATCAACTAGTCGAGGGTCTTCACGTTGCGCGATTCCTATTGAGTCCAAAAGAGTAGGCCGCACCTCTAGCGATGCTAACAAACCAGGTACAAATCCAAAGGAGGGTCTAAAGTCAAATTTTGGTATGTACTCCAAGCTTTGCCTTTCTACAAAGAGAGGACTTAAGCTCAGCGTTTTCCTACTTAAGGCGTCTGCTACCATATTGCCATTACCAGGGGTATAAGCAATCTCAAAATCGTATGAGGCAAGAAATTCCATCCACCTTTATTGTCTTAAGTTAAGATCTTTCTGTGAGAAAAGGTACTTTAACGATTTATGGTCAGTAAACAATTCAAACCTTTCTCCTAGTAGGTAATGACGCCATGACTTAAGAGCGAAAACAATGGCAGCTAGTTCTAGATCAAGAGTTGGGTAATTTTTCTCATGTACCTTCAACTGCCTTCCCCTATAACAAACTACTTTGGCCTCTTGCATCAAGATAGCGCCCAATCCCGTGCTACATGCATCTGTTTATACAGTAAACATCTTACTCCCATCAGGCAATGTCAGAACTGGGGTTGCTGTCAGAGCCCTTTTCAGTCATTTGAAAGCAATATCACAATCCAAATCCCAGGAAAAATTTAGGTTCTTCTTCGTCAACCTAGTAAGTGGGGCTGAGATCTTCGCAAAGTCCTTAATGAACTTTCTGTAAAAGCCCGCTAGCCCGAGAAAACTCCATACTTCGGTTGCATTCCGTGGATTCTTCCAATCTTGTACCGCAACTACTTTTGCGGGATCCACATCTATTCCCTCTTTGGACACCACATGTCCAAGAAACCTTACTTCTTCTCTCGAAAAATGGCATTTGGAGAATTTTGCTTTCAGTTGATGTGCACGAAGAGTATCCATGACTTCCCTTAAATGCAGAGCATGTTCTTCCTCACTTTTTGAGAAAATCAAAATGTCGTCCACTAAGACCACTACAAATTTATTAAGGAACTCTCTGAACACCCTCAAGTCTACAAAGTAGGAGGGTGCATTTGTTAAGATGAAAAGCATGACAAGCCATTCAAAGAAACCATCCGGGATCCTGAATGCGGTCTTATCTATGCTGTCTTCAGCCACTCTTAGCTGATGAAATCCAGTGGCCAGATCTAGTTGGGAGAAAACCGAGGCTCCTACGAGCTGGTCGAACAAGTCGTCTATTCTAGGAAGCGGGTGCCTATTCTTCTTAGTCAACTTATTTAGCTCCCTATAGCCCATGCACAGACGAAGTGAACCATCCGCTTTGGTTGCAAACACCACTGGAGCACCCCATTCAGAAATACTCCGCCTTATGAACCCCTTTTCAAGCAACTATTTAACTTGCTTGCTGAGCTCTTTCGTTTCCTTTGGAGCCATGTGTCTAACGGATAAAGCAACATGTTTTGCATTATCGACAAGGTATATGCGAAAGTATATCTCTCGCTTCGGAGGTAAGCCCTTCACCTCTCCAAAGACATCCGAGTATTCACGAACTACTTTAACAGATTACAAGTTTTCAACTGACGCATCAAGAGATTCTAGATAGCTAAGCATAACAGAATTCATGGGATTACAAGAGATTTCGAGAGTGTTACCGAGGCAAGTCATAAGTCTAACCATTTTCCTTTCACAATCAAGGATGGCGCCATTACTAGATAACTAATCCATGCCTAGAATCAACCCATAGCCCGTGAAGCCCAAAACATAAGCATTACATCTAAACCCAACGCTTAGTATAGAAATTTCCAAATTCAAATAAATCATTGATAAATAAGATGAACCCCCAATTAGATTTGAAAGAACCATGGGATCATCTACTATACTGGTATCTAGGTGCAGAGATTCAACTAAAGCAGTAGATATAAAAGAGTGCGATGCGCCAGAATCAAAAAGAGTACGAACTATATGATCCGAAAGATAAACTAAACTCTAAACGGAGATATTTCTTCCTCTTTCTTGTGGAGGTGCCATGAGAGCGTGAATTTGCCCTCCAGAAGTAGATCTAGTCCTCTGCCCTTGCCCTTGCCTTTTTGGGCAATCCTTAGCCATATGTCATGTCTCGCCGCATTGAAAGCAACCACCCATCTTCCTCTTCTTCTTCCTGCAGTCTTTAATCAGATGTCCGGGTATGCCACAAAATTTACACTTCCTCTTGTCACAGGGTTTGTTATTCTTCCCTCCTTTCTTGGAATCCATCTTCTTATTCTGCGATACCTCAACTTTATTGTCTAGAGGTTCTTCCACCTTTGCCTCTTTCTTGCCATCCTTGTCTTCCTCCTGTAACAGTGCCATGTCCACCAGTCTCTCGAAAGTCGCGCCCGTAGGTATATGGGACATAGCTAGGCTGTGCAGTGGCTCATTCAACCCTTTAACGAAACGGAGAGCCTTTTTATGTATGGTGTTTGCTAACTCCAGTCCGAATCTAGCCAGCTGGTTGAATTGGTTGACGTATTCCTTAACCGATAGGCTTCCTTGTTTGAGTGCTAAGAACTTCTCCGTCTGTAGGCTTCATTCAGCTTGCGAGAGGAACTTGATTTCAAATCTCCTTCTGAAATCCTCCCAAGTTTCAACTGGTCTCTCAGCATTAGTAACTTCCCACCAGTAAGAGGCTTCGTCCTTAAGTAACCATACAGCCAATTGTATCTTCTGCCTATCGTTCATTTCGAAGATAACAAACAAATCTTCTGTTTCCTTGAGCCAGTTTCTTGCTTCCACAAATGACTCAGTCCCATTAAAGTTCTTTTCGCCCATAGCTCGAAAGTCTCTACATATCTTCGAGAAATCATTCACACGCGGAGGAGGAGGAGGAACGGCTGTAGCTAGGGGAGTAGGAATGTCTGCTGGGCCTACGTTATTAGCCCTAGCCTCCAGATACCTTCTGAACCAGCCAGGTATCGGTACGCCCTCAGGAAGATTAAGATCCCCAGACATGCTGAAATGAAAATAAAAGGTTCAAAACAAAGGATAGAAAGATAGTGCATATGGCTTTAGGGATTATGCTTTTAAAATAAAACAACACTTTTCTTGAAAATGCTTCTTTAAATTTCTTTTTGAAAAATAGTTTTCAAAGACTTTTATCTGATCTGGTAAACCATCGCTCTGATATCAAGTGAAACACCCCACCTCCGTTAAGGTCACTCACAAAGGGAATGCATTAACTTTGGTGAAGCATTTTAGGTAAAAGGCACAGATAGTTTATAAGACAGTCATATAAACAGCGGAAAACTGAAAACATTTCATAAATAGTGTGGTTCATTCAAAACATTACAAGCATTGTCTCAAAACCCAACTTCTAAATTATTACAATAAAACATCTGTCTTGATTTAAAACTCCAAGTACATAAAGAAGCATAAAACGGTAGTAAAGCAGCATAAATCCCCAATGAAAGTGTAACCACAGCCATAGCCCAAGAAAAGAGAAATCTACTCTCTTTAAGCTGGAAAAGGTCTGCACTAAGATGAAGTATTCCCTCCCTGCAGACCTAGGGGGGGGGGATGGAAGAAAAGAAGGCAAAAGAAAATGGGTCAGACATAAGTATGGCAAGTCCAGTGATTATTCAGCATGTAAACAGGTAAAAGGATCATGACATGAATAAACTGGATATAGGACAATACCATAGAAATAAGATCATAAGATAAGGCAAGATAAACTGAATATACTATCGCACTCATTTCTGTTTCTCTGCACCTACTACGAATGTTTCAATTACCATCATGTATTCATAACAAAGTGATCCCTTTTCCGATCGGCTTCTACTCGCATGCATTCGTTACTTGTGTCATTCGGCCTCGCTTAATTATAGATACCTGTGCTGGTCCCACCATAGGGTGTATCAATTCCTATGGTGGCAACCAGACACAAATTATAGATGCATAGTGTATACTACTGATGCCCAATGCCTACTTTATCCACTCCAGAGTACATGCACGCCTATACTCCGCCGGAACCTACACTGCTGCACCACCCGCAGTAATCGTGCTCCACCCTGTCTGTTCAGGGTACCATGATACATCTATGTGGGTTACTGCTGAAATAGGTCCCCATTACTATGGTTTCCTAATCAGCATGTTATAACAGTTAAGTGTTCTAACGTTTACCTAACCCCACCCATCTGTTTAACTAACATGTTGTATTGGCTAAGTGTTTCCTTAATTAACTTAACCCTACCATTCTTAGCTTGTTTGTTCCTTAGCTTTAATTCATTCATTAAACACCAATCTCTCACGTTAGATCTATGTTGTTGCTGTCGCTGGATGTACCGGGCGGTTCCGGGCAGTCTTACACCGCAACTCAATCTAACCTCAGGTTTTTGGGCTTAATGCGCTAACCTCTTACATTAGATCTATATTGTTGCAGTCATTGGATGTGCCGGGCGGTTTCGGGCAGTCTTACACCGCAATTCAATCTAACCTCGGGTTAGGCATGTTCATCTTTAGCCATTTTACATATTTGTCATATGTGTCCAAGTTTTATGTCAATATTTCCCAAGTGTAGTCAATACAAGTTTTATGCCACATTCACATGCTATGCCAAAATTTACTCAATTAAATTATACCCAATTTTCCCGCGTTATAATTGCACGTGCGCCGAGATTCAATCTAAGTTCTGAATGAACTTAGTATTCACAAAAGAAAATAAATAAAAGGAAACATAGAAAAGGTGCATAAGAATTGACATAAGGAAAATTAGGCATGTAAAGGTATACCCAATTCAAGAATCATGTTTCAACAGGCATGTTGTACATTAATAATAAATGTAGGAAAGCTAAGCAATTTACACCATAGGTATAAAGATTAGATGGGATTGGACTTAAGAGAATCACTAATTTTGATGTACAACATGATAAGTCCCATTATATCAATCATAATAGTCTCATAGGCATAGGACGTACAACATGATAAGTTCCGTCATATCAGTCACAATGGTCTCATAGGCATGATAGGTTCCATTATGTCAATCGCAACAGTCTCATAGGCATGATAGGTTTCATTATGTTAGTCACAACAGTCCCATGGGCATGATAGGTGTCATTACATCATTCACAATAGACTCATAGGCATAGGCAATTCGGATTTGACAAAAGGATAAGCATGAATTAGAATTAGACATAGTTCTAAATCCGATAATTACAGTCATGATTTCTATTAGGTGTTTAAATCGGAATCATAACTGAATATACTAAAAAAGGACGGATCTTGTATGCTGGGATCTGATTTCTGAATTTGTTAAGCTAATCCTTTGGTGTAGACGTTTGATTCTCCAGTTTGGATTTTTTTTCGGAGTTTTCTAACTTGATTTCTAATTTGGAGAAGATGGAGGCTATGCTAGCTTAGGGACGGACAGCATGACGGCTTCATAGAATGAGATTGTGAGGTCTAGGGTTGAGGTTTGGGGTGATTATATAGAAGTCTAGGATTAATTCTAGCCTTTAGATTAGTCTAGGAGAAATCAGAGCCATCAAACCAAAGAGATGTGTCATCCAGCCAACTATAGCACGACACATAAGCCATAATACCTCAGAAATTAGTCATCGGCCAATCAGCGAAGGCCACATCAGCTCAGGGCTATAAAAATTCGTCATAGGAATTGGATCTCAAAGGGGTCGACTCCCTACCAGGGGGTCAACACATATGTCGACTCCCCCCGGGGTGGGGGGGGGGGGGGGTCGATACCCCTGGATGGGAAATTTCCCGCCCTGCTGTTCAGGCCGAATTTCGAATTTCAAACTGAATTTATTATTTAATTATTATTTTCTGTTTACACTAGAAATCTTCTAACCTCCATAACTTCTTCATACGGAGTCCGATTTACGCAAATTCAGACTCTATCTCAAGCAAAATTCCGAGACGAACGCAATGACATAACTCGTTTCACCCAATTCTTCTTTTAAAAATTAAGTGTTCTTAGATTTGTTAATTTTAATATTCATAGAAAATACGGGGTGTTACACTAGTTCCTCAACATATTGAACCCAAACATAGGCAAAAATTGTTTCGACACCGCACACAGGTTAGTAGGGCCAGATCTCTTCCTGAAATGTAAGGTGCTGCGCATTCTGCTCCATTTAGAATGACTCTTCCTAAAGAAGCATATCATGAAGAGTCTGAAGGGTGCACCAATGCAGAATGGCTTGCGGGAAGGGACTGTTGATCAGTGTTACCATTTACTTTGTTTGTGGATGTATCGTATGTTTTATGTTTGTTTATGTTTACATATGCATGTACATATTCTTTTAGTCTTTTTTTAAGATGATGTGGAAACTGTGGGGATTGTGGTTGAATCCCAAAACTCTATTTTTTGGATCATGCCAGATCAAATATGTTAATTAACAACAAATGCATGAATTGTAGGCGGTTGCTCTTTGCTACACAGAAAATGCATTGCTACTTTGTTGTTCATTTCTATCATAGCTAGTACATTATCCTTATACTTTCACAGAGATGTATAACATTGCTTTCATAAAATTCATTTATTATCATGTTGATGTTACTTTCCAATATCAACATATCATTAGTTTCAGACAGACTTAGTTCAATGTTCAAGTCCCTATGTCCTATTTCGTCATTTAGTTTGAAGTATTGTGTTTTGTTACATTGCCTGTTCAAAATTTTATTTGTCCATTGTAATGTTGTTTGTAGTACTGCTGCTTACAGTTTTTTGCATTTTTTGTTGATCTAAAAGATGGTTCCAAATTCAAACTTTATTTGATGTTGTATTTTTGTATAATAATCTTTCGTATGATTTCAAATGATTAATTTTATTTTCTATCTTTTAATTTCTTAGATGAAATTTTCCAGGAGTACGTTGGTTATTTTTGTTAATTGAGTCAACTTAATGCTCAACTTAGGAACAAGAATTTTTGAGCACATAAATAGTGAAATGTATTATCCTTGATATTAATGGAAACCATTATTGACATGTAGTTATCACAAAGTTTCAAAGTAGTTTAATTTTACGGTTAAATTATGCACTATATATTTTGTACCATTGTCAAAGCTTTGAAGTTTCTATCCATCCATATTAATTTACCCTACAGAAATATAACACAATGTTTCTTTGCTATTGAAATCTGGATTTCAGCTTAATAAATTCCATAGTTATGACATTGTGGTTGAATTCCCTGTAAATCTTTCAAATTACACAAATTCAAAAAAGAAAATTGAGTAATGCTCATGTATAAAACAATAGTGTTATCCTATTCTTAACTTCAGTTTTCATGTTTTTTTATCCATCACAAAAAGTAATGTAGATTGTTTACTGTAGGTTTTGAAATATTTCAACTGAGATTGTTCATCCTGATGAGATAGCGAACCAAGTAATTTTACAAAAACACATAGATATTAGGAAATGATATTTTCATAAATGGCAATGCATATTTAAATGTATATGTTTTTGCATGAACAAAAGCAATATATTACAGGAGTGGGCATAAACCGCACCGCAATGCGGAAACCGTTCGGACCAAACCGCAAAAATGGTCCAGAAATCGGATCGGATTCTCTCTCTAAAACAAACAACCCAGATCGAACCGACTCGCAACGGTACGGTTCGGTTGCGGTTTAAGCTGTTGACCAAATCGTATTAAACTGGGCCAAACTGCATACCTGCACTAGTATGAATGTTATGATTGAACTTAATGTTTATACACTGATTAATGTTGATGTTTGGTTAATGTATTAAAACAATTTCACTTTTCATTAATTGTGAAATTGAAGTGTTCATATAGTTAAAAACTAGTCTTTTAATTCAGGATAACAATATGTGTTTTAACCTTCAGGTGACACAACGTCATATAATCGTAAATTAATCGTTGGTGGAAGTAATTCTTTTATTTCATATTTAATACGGGTTCAAACCGTACCAAACCAATACCGGACCATGTTACACCAAAACTGAACCGAAATTGAACCGTTTGGACAGTGGTTTGTACTTTTGATCAACCACTTGATGCAGTGCGGAAAAGATTTGGGCTCCAAACCGCACCAGACCGAACCGCGCCCACCCCTAGTATATTAAACACATAATAGTTAAGCAAAGTACAATAAAAAAAAGTTTAAATTCATTGCAATATATTTTTAGCCACATGGACGGCGGTTTGTTTAACATTCTATCTGTAAAAAAATCCCATTGCAGTTTCCTTCTCATCCACCTTGTTTTAGACAGCCTAATTCTCATCGTTCCTCTTTTGTTTCATGTAATTGCACAAAAAAAAAATTTGAAACAGCTTCAAATATTACAGGTATCTGGAAGCCAGTTATTTATAGATAACTGAACAATTATACCTACCATCGCTAACAGATCAAGTATACGTATCAACATTACACAAATCAATGAGAACAACACCATTTACATATATAAAATGATGCCTCATTTGTAGGAGATTCTGAACTGCAAAAGGAAAACAAAACCAATATGCTAAATTTTAATAATAGAAAAGATAAATCATCGATTTTTACACAAAATTGTATACTCCATAGTAGTAATCGTTTTTCATAATAATATAACTGAATTTTATTTTACAACTATTTTAAAGTATTCAAGATAAACATTTATTTTTCTAAAATGAATATACTAATGCTACATCTGTAAATAACAATTCAAACAATAAAACGAAACATAAAGCTCATCATTTACTCGAGTTTAAATCAATAGAACTTAATACAATACATCATGCATAATCATTGGTTAAGAATACAGATATATATAATGTAAATCTCTAAAACATGGATGTTGACAAACATGCACACACGCAACATTTGCATGCTTTAAAACATGCATATGCAATACATGCGCAGTTTATCCAGTAAACCAATGTTTTCAGTTCACAAATTTTGAAACACTTCCTTGTACACTACATTGGTTGTAGCATTTTCTGTGTTGTCATATTCATTGCATATCAAAACTTTTAATCCTTTTTTCGATTTTACTCTTGAAATTGCTATATATAATTGGCCATGACTGAACACCTAGGTAAACATAACCCAACATGATTAAGAGATTGACCTTGACTTTTATTTATAGTCATAGCAAAATAAAGAATTACTGGAAATTGCCTTCTTTGAAATTTAAATGGATACTTGTTGTCCGATGGAGTTAAGATCATTCGAGGTATGAATAATGTGTGTCCAACATTACGACCAGTGATCACTTTAGCTTCGACAACATGATTTCCCACTTGAGTCATCTGAAGTCTAGTGCCGTTGCACAACCCTTCATTTTGATCAATATTCCTGACTAACATTATTGGAATGCCCACTTTAAGAGTCAGCTTGTGATTCGACAATCTAGAACCTTTTATGCTATTTAAAATATCAGGTGAACAAAAATCATCATCGCTACCTAAACCACGATCAACTTTGCATATACTAACTGAACTAAGATGTACGTTATCCTCTTCTGGCACCTTTGCCAACAAATACTCATTCACTTCTTCTACAATCTCATGCATTGGAGCCAAAATTGCTCTTTCTTAAAAATACACTGTATCCGCTATATTATCCAATATTGACAGATAAATGCATTCAACTATGGAAGCTAAAGGATCGTCTGAATCTTTAATAAGGATGTCATCGGGTAATTCGATTATTTTCTCTCCATCATTGCCCCCCCCCCCAATACAACCATCACCAACTTTTAACATCCATTTAGAAAACTCTTTTATCTCAGATATATTTGAACCAACGCTATCTACTTCCAGTCTCATATTCTTTGTCAGACTTAAAACCTTACAAAAATTCCAAAGATACGAAGAGTTTATCGTGGACAAAACAATCTCTTATCTTCTTGCTCTAGGGATAACAGGTAGTATCTGTCGAAAATCACCTCCGAACACAACTTTTCCTCAAAATGGTAGTTTTAAGCTATTTTGGTTGGAAATTTGAAGAATATCTCTCAAACTTCTATCCAAAGCCTCAAAACAAAACTTATGAATCATGGGCGCTTCATCCCAAATAATGAGGTCAGTTTTCTTAATCAGCTCTGCTAATTCTAATCCTTGTCTAATGTTACATGTAGAATCCTCATTCACATTCAAAGGAATTGCAAACCTTGAATGTGCTATTCTTCCTCCACTAAGAAGCAGAGAAGCAATACCACTTGAAGCTACTGTCAACACAATACCACGTTTAGACCGTATAGCAGATAACAAAGTTCTCCATACATAAGTTTTTCCTGTTCCTCCATGAACATAAATAAAGAAAACACCACCTTTACCTTTTGATATTGCCACCATGATAGTGTCATACACACTACAACAAAATGACCCTATTACAACGGTGGAACACCGTTGTAATAGGTTTTTACAACGGTGGGCAAACCGTCGTGTCTTAAGAAGTTGTAATAGCCTAATATCTTTTACAACTTTTCTGCACTGTTGCAAAACCGTTGTAATATGTATATTTTACAACTTTTTTCCACCGTTGTAATAAACTTTATTACAACATTTATGCACCGTTGTGATTGATATTTGGGTTTTAAAAAAAATAAATTTTGCAAATGCAACAAAAGCTGAATAAACAGAAAACAAATTGATATAAATTCAAAGCAACAGATCCATTCATACAAAAAACATTACAACTTTATATTCAAAATGCAAAAAATGAATCATACATCATCACGTTAATATATCAATTCTTCATTACAAATAATGATTACAAATTAGCACCATCCAAAAACTTTGCTTCAACTATCAGCTTGCTTCATCTTTGCACTTCCTCAACTTCCCCACCAACACAAGACACCACCTGCACAATCACAAAACATGCATATATATAAACATAACCTTAAGCTTGTTGTAAACATAAAATGGTGGATATCTACTTTTCTTCCAAGTTGGATGAGGAGTTGAAACTATGTAAAATGCAATGCATGTATTTTTGTAGTAATCTAAGAGTATATAAGAGTTTTACTGGTTTAAGAAATACGTAATGACCATGAACTGCTTCGCTCTTTTAATGTGTTTAAGTTAATTAAGGTAATGAAAGATGATAGTAAGGATTAAGCCAAAAAGGCTGTTAAAGAATTTTGTTTTAACTGTATATATTTACTGAAGCAAATGAAATGAGATTTAAAGCATGGTATGTTTAGACAGTCATGAGAAATGTATCATTAGTGAAATTCTTAGTTTCAATCACTAACTTAAAAGTTTGGATTGGAATAGCTAAACGTATGTACTGGAAATGAATCATTCTTCTTACGTTAAAAGGGAGTTTTCATGAGGTTGTTTTCATTGCTAATAAACTGGAATTGAGTACAGCTGTATGTTAAAAATGAGTTTGCATGAGTTTGATTTTATTGCTAATAATCTGAGACTGAATACAACCGTGAATATAAAATAAAGTTAAGAGATATTATATAAAAGACATGAGTATGTGAAGCTGCGTTGATGTGATAGCATTTAGCTGTCATGATAAGGTGTATGGATGTAGATAAATTCATATATAAATGAACGTATTTGGCAGTATGGCCATAGAATTGGACACAATTGTATATTTAAACCGGTGAGGTAATTATTTGGTACCAGTTACGAGCTTACAATACAAACATGATTACAATAGTCAAACTAGTTCCGTATTTGCACACAACTGCAAAAATAAGCAGCACGGTGTTTATTCTAATCAATACAACAATAAATTGAGCAAACAAAAGTAATGGGTATAAAGAAGTAGAACTAACCAGACAGAAGAATTGCTATGCTGCTTTAGCTGTTGAAGTACATCAATCTCGATCATAGCATCCTCACGATACTTATCTACAGCTCGAACAATTTTTACGGCTACCATTTCTTTACCTTCCCTGTCCCAACTCCCAACACTCCAATACTTGACCAAACATGCCTTCTCCTATCTTATATATGAGAAGCGCAACAACTGAAAAAACAAAATAAAACTTATCATGTCTTCAAAACTTAAATAGTAAAAGAAACAAAATGACAAACAATAGCAATCCTCATTTACTCGTAGCCACCCTTTCATGGAACCAGTATAACAACAACCTACTTTTTCTGTATAAGGAAAACATCTAAAAACTTATTGAACGACATCGGATTGATCCTCCTAGACTCGCTGCATCATCTTTCTTCTGTTGAGCATAGTTTAACAAGTTTTTATAATCAACACTACTCTTATCTCCAAATTATTAAAGACCCTTAACAGTATACCTTAACCAATTTTATTATTACTTGAAAAAAAAACGAACTACAAAGATTAAGTCATATGACTCCTTTCAGTGCAGTACAAGAGACCCCAACAAAGACAGCGTCGAAAAATTGAAAATGCACAGCCAACTCATCGACTACTCAAAAATTCAATGTCTAAAAAAAAATTTGGGCTGATAAAGCACAAGTGCATAAATCAGACTCACGCTAATGTTTAAGCAATTCAGGCTAGGTCAACATGTAGTTAGCAAAAGCAACTTATGGCAAACATCACAAGTGCAGTAGGCAAGCATGCACGACATAAAGCAAAGAAAAAGTAGGAACTGTGCACCTGAATATCAGACCAAGGCTCACCAATAACATTCAAATAATAAAATGATCAAAGTTTTAATATAATCTGTACAAATTAGACGCTCTCAGGACTAAACAATCCTTGTGTATGCAAGGGACAAAGAGTAATGGCTGAAACATACCCTTTAACGTGAATCCTCTACAGCAGACCCAAAGTAGCACTAACATTTATCATAATTTCTAATTATAGGTTGAGCGGGTTATCTAATACCAAAAGTTCTCACCCTTCATTTTAATTAAAAGAAGTAAAAGAAGTAAAGAAAATAGAATAGGAAAAAGTGATAGAAGCAAAATGAATTACCAGCGTTGACGACCGAGAAGCAAGAAGAGCGAGCAAGAGTTCACGGTGACTGAGCTCCATTGGGTGAAGTTGTGGCACTGGTCTGAGCTGTGCGTTGTCCGATGGCAGCTCTGGCGATTTGGTTGACTGACTATGGGAAGGAGGAGATGGCAGCGCGATTGCTGAAAGGTGAAGCGGAGCAATCGGTTGAAGGAGCGGCTTCCGATGAGGAGGGAGGTCGGCTATTGGTTCAGGTGGCGACGGTGGAAGAAAGCGAACGGGTAGTGCAGCAGAGGGATGACGGCGATGGCCATTTCAGTGGCCATTCATTTCGAAATTTTTGTAGGATTTAATTTTGGGGAAAAAATGCTGAAATCTCATGGGAACAAACGTGCCTTCTCCTAGACTCGCTGCTCTCGCCCTCGAGTTCGTCTCCATCACGAATCCGACTACAAATCTGATGCGAGGCATCAGATTGATCGCTTTTCCCCCAATTTCCAGTCGCTAGGGCTTCGGCCATTATTGTTGCCTTTTATTTTGAACGAGATAAATGAAAATGACGGCTCGTTTCTCCTTTCTTACATTAACACGGCTAGGGTTATTTTCCTGCCAATTGACAGCTTTGGCCCTAGGGTTTTATTGGGCTTTATAACCCTTAAGCCATTTTATAATACTTAAATCAATATTTACAACACTTGGACGAATTTTAATGTCGCACACACACACAATATATAAATTAGCATGTATATTTGTTCACAATTTAAAAAATGTACAATTTTTATATATTCAATATGTACATAAATAAATGATTTATTTATTTATTCATTTATCCACCCTAAATATATATATATATATATACATATATATATATATAATTGAGATCAATATTTTTTTTTTGAAAATTGAGATCAATATTATAAATTAACTATTAAATATAATCTTAGTTATTAATCTCTTCTTCTTAATTATTAATCTCTACTTCTTAATTATTAATAGCAATCATTGATTATTCATGATTAGCATTAATTATTATATTTTAATTATTAGTATTGAACAGTGAATTATTATTTTATAATTTTTAATTAGTATTTGATTAATTATTATTTATTGAAAATTATTATCAATCATTAATTACTAGTATTTAACAGTGAATTATTTGTAAATTATTAATTAATTAATTAATATTTATTTGTTTACTTATTATCGATTATTAATTATTACTTACTAATTAGTTATTAATTAAATGTTAATTATTAATTAGGATTATTTCATATTTTAAATTAATTATTAATTAGGATTATTTCATATTAACAATAGTTATTATTTAACTTTTACTTATTTCTACTTAGTTATAATCGAGTAATAACTATTAAAAGCTTATAATGTATATGTCACCTAAATATTAATTAATAAGCAGTTAACATTAACTATTAAACATTAATTACCACTTATTAACTATTAATTATTTAATAAATATTATTGATTCCTAAGTTTATTATTAATTATTAATTATTATTAAATATTAATATAATTAGTTATTAAATATAGATATTATAAACATGAAGTTTGTAATGGGCATCTATTACAACTAACAAAACAAAAAGTTGTTAAAAATACATTTATTACAACTTTAGGGAATACCACCATTGTAAAAAACCATTTATTACAACGGTGCTTTTACCACCATTGTAAAAAACCATTTATTACAACGGTGTCTTTACCACCGTTGTAAAAAATCATTTATTACAACGATGCTTTTACCACCGTTGTAAAAAACCATTTATTACAACGGTGCTTTTACCACCGTTGTAAAATTAAAGTTGTAATAGGGTCATTTTGTTGTAGTGACACCTCTTTCTGTTCCAAGGTTAATTTAGAAAAGAGGGAGATACATTCTTCTTATAAGGATTGTAGGTTGTACCTAAACTCGTCCTGAATCATTCTATTGCCTCCTTCCGATACCATTAGGTTTTCTAGAAAAGGCATTTCATGATACCTTCAACGGCTGCTACCATTTTGATTTAAAAAAAATTCCAGCTCCAACAGTGTATAATTTCTCAACTGTATCTCAGTTAAATGCAAATCTGTAAACAACATATTATATACAGCAGTATATCGACAAATGTTACAAAATAAGTTACATTAAACATAAAACATGCTTAAACGTAAAAATCGAAAATAGTAACATACCTCGAATTCCCAGAATTCTTCTCTGCCTGTTAAGCATATCATCCGAGAGATATTGCCAATTTTGTTCCTACACAGCCTGAGGCCTGGACATGCTACAACATATCAATAACATTACAAACAGAGTTCGTAAATGGTGACCACTCTCCCAAAAAATTGATTCTCTTATAGCTTCAACATACTCTCTATCATCATCTAATAACCCAAGAGCATAACATGCCCTTTTAAACGTAGGATATATTACTCCGTCTATAGTTCAGATGTCTTCATAACATGTAGGTCCTTTCACTTTATTCAACAAAATCCTTAAATAATAAATTTCTTCTGAACATGGAGGTACGTACTGTATACTTCCAATCGAAAATCCAATTTGTCTTGGCTTCCATTCCCTTAAATCCTTCTTCCAAACAAATTTTGTTGGAAATTCAACATAAGTAAGATTTTTTACCTCCTCGTAAAGCTTGTTGCATTCCATCCATTCTAAAAACATTGATTCATTAATTCCCGGCTGATTTATAATCGACTCGATAGTATCATCGTCCTGAGAAATGACATTTTATTCATGAGATAGGTGGAAAGACAACCTCTCGACTGGAGGACTTCTATAACGAATTTCAAATCCAAATATTCTCTACACAGCTTCACATGGGGATACATATCTGCAATCCAAGTACATCTTGATTTCATCTATAACATTACTATGTTCATCATTTCCACCTCCATTATCTTGACGAACAGTTGCTGTGACACGATCATGACCCTTGTTAATGTACTTAAATAAGTACTTAATTGCCTGACATTGGTTACACCATTCAACATTGATATGTGCATGATACTTCAAAAGAACTTCTGGGTTATATGGAACAACAAACCTATTATCCAGAAGAATTACGTTCTTTTCAACTACACTTCCGTTATCTCTCCTTCTATAAATTGGATAACCATCGCCATCGATACTTGTTCTCTCTTGAAATTGCCTGGGAAAGAATTTCGAGCACATTCCATCTTTCATGCACGGTGAATTCATGTTTAAGGCACCACAAGGTCCATGTATCATGAAAGCCTGAACAGCTTCATACAATGACGGAAACTCATCTTTAGCGGGAATCTCAGCTAATATCACTTTATCAATGTCTTCACATCTAGGAAATTTGTTGTCTTTATGCATAAACAACAATATGTGAGCATGAGGAAGTCCACGTTTTTGAAACTCCACTGTATAAAACCACTGAAAAAGAAGGGTGGTAAGCGTAGAGTAACATTAACATATAATATTAATAACACAATCCATTATAGTTATTTATTAGACTTTGAGCAACTACATGTATACAACAACAAAATGCAACACACATGTTTATTGAACTTTTAGGGTTAAATGATATAAGGTATCTATAATCCTGTACGTCTAAATTTTTCTCTAGCATAGAACTTTGATTTATAAATGTGAAAGCAAATACATAAAAATGACATTGATGACATACCTGCTTGCACATGACCAAAAATATGTTTGTCTTTTAAATCTCTGATGAGCTGATCCAATTTAATTTAAACTATCTACAAATGATATTAGGCCTGTCTTCTGACTGAATACCACGCCGGTGAACAAACCTATTAATTTCTGGCCATTTAGGATTGCATGTGAATGTTAAAAACAAATCTGGATATCCATAAAACTTACACAGGGCCATCGCATCTAAGTAATTTTGCATCATAAATCTAGCACCGCCAGTGAAAGAAGATGGCAATACTATACGCTTCCCTATGGAATAAGCTGCAGCAGTTTCCCTATGTAAAGCCATAGATAAATTCTTGTATGTTTCTGACCTCAACTTTTTTTTTTATTTTTGCAAATGTAGGACAACCGTTCTGCCTCAATCATTGCATAACCATCAACTAAAAATTGCTGGAATAACTTCCTGGAATAAAGAATTGTTGGAGCTTCATTTTGCCTATCTTGAATTCTAAAAGCAAAGAATTCCCTCATGCTCATTCTTATTCTTTTTCCCGAAGAACAACTATCGTTATCTCCTAACGGAATATCAACTCGATAACCATCTTCACCATAGGGAAAAAGTAGTGGATATTGAGGTGCAAGATAACAAGGATGCAATTCACTTATGCATTCAAATGATCCACTCTGTCTTTGAACAATAATATCTCGCTCATCAATGTCATTGCATAAATCACCAACAATTAATGCAGCCACCTCAGAAACCGTAGGAAGATTGTATCTCCTACCATCTTTATTCCTCCTACCAATCAACTTTAGTTGCACATTTTCACATTTGTTTGAATCAAATCGATCTCTTGCTATCCTAAATGCCTTGGCTAGAGAGTTGTGATAATCTAACATTGATTTTAAACCTTCAATAATTTCAGCGTCAAAAGCATTTGTACTGCATCTCGGACTGTAATCATTATAAATGAATAATATATAAGCAAGATGTCTACAGCTAAGCATTGCGGTAAAACTCAATGCAAATAATTCTTTGCTTAAAAATACCTGATAGAAGAAATCCTATTCAAAACCTCATTCCCAGTATCATGTATGTATAGCTGCAAAAACTTAGGTGCTAATCCTGGTAGTGGCAGCAAACTGCCAATCCTGGCAGTGGCAGCAAACTGCCAATCCTGTGATAATTTTGTTCATGCAACCTAAATACATATGGCCCACGCCCTTTATTGATGCTAAAATCCACCTTTCCTCCCATAGATGTGAAACAAAACATCATTTTGAAATGTCAAATGTACTTCACGAAATGTTTACTTTTAGAGTCATCACTATTGAGCAACTTTTTCAGGATTAGAGGAGGATCTTGCAACAAAGGGAGTCATACTTTCCCATTGATACAACACAAAGAGACTCCCCTTGCACCACATCATTGCACCACATTTTTCGCACAACCAGACTGGATCTCCAATATCCCAATAATCTTTTTTTTTACCATGTATTTCAACATATTAGTTTTGGAAAAAGGGAGAAAAAAAATTTCTCCATGAAATAAATATACATGGATATAAACAAAAAAAGATGACTATATAGTTCAGTGTACCTTCACTGGTTAGAAAATGTGAAGCTTCAGCATTAGTTCCTAAAAAGTGGGTAAAAAACAAAAAAATCATTCAAATTAATCTCACACGAGAAATTTGCATGTAAGTATTGCCAATTACCATAAATTTACATAAGGGGAAAAAGAGGCAAAAGAAAAGTATAGTGTTAAACATGTACCCATAAACTCAGAAGTTTCCACTGTGCACCCTTCACCCTCATGTCTTTCAGCTGAGCACACATCAACATTATGGCTTGAATGTAAATCTTGCAATTTATCATACACAAAACACATACAATGCTTCGTTATGTTTATGAAAAAATCGAATGATGAACTATATAAACATACCTCCACCAGAGAAGTTTTCACTCCGTCTTTCATGATCTATAATCATCTGTTTATTCATTCTTTCCATTTTTCAGTGTTCTCCTCCCCTGCGTACTTTTCTGATTGTAGATTAATGTTTCTAGGAAAAGATTGTGTGCTTGTATACTTCCAAAGTTTGATTGTTCTCTGTATTCTTTGCTAAACGATGAATACCAAACGTGCACTGCATTTTGTATCTCCCAAGTTTTAAAGCACCGTAACTTGAACTCGGGTTGTTCTCATTTAATGTACATCTTTCAAATTCTAGCCTAGTATTCTTTGCAAAGGATTGTACACTTCTATACAACAACCCATTTGATTTTTCATTTATCACTTCACGATTCTGTATGTTACTTATCAAACAATCAACTCCACATGTGCATTGCAACTTATATTTTCCGGGTTTTAAAGCACCATGACTTGAACTTAGATCTTTCTCCTTTACTGTGCATGATTCAAAATTTAGCACGGAATTCATTCGCAAAGTTTTTGTGCTTGTATACAACAACCCATGTGTGCCTTCCAATTTGTATTTTCCTGGTTTTAAAGCATCATGACTTGAACTCGTTGAAGGGAGGCCATTCAAGCGTTCTACAAATGTTTAATTTAAAAAAAATAACTTACAATTACATGACTCTCGTTGGAGGATAATCATAATTCACTGAAGTAATACACAAGAAACAAATATATCAATTATCCTACATTTGTCTTGACCTTTTCTTTAAAAAAACATAAAAAAAGGAAAAAAAATAGAATCAAAAGTTTTTTTCTTTTATTTTAATAAAAGCATACGAATGAAATAATAAAAATCGTGATTAGCATATTTCTAACATGCAATTAATTTGCACACAATAGCATTATACTGATATACCTTTTTGCGTCGAACTTGATTTCCCTCTTCTGCTGATGTTTATTATCTTTTGTTTCATGGTTGCATGTAATAAAAATTTAACAAAGCCATAAACCAAGACATATGCACCAATATGTAGTACTTACGGATACACATATTTCAAAAAATTTGTTGATTAAATTATAAAAAATGCTCAGGTCATGGTAGATGAAAAGCCACTTATAAAAATACTATTAAATTTCCAATAAAAAGGAAAGAAAAGCAAACCATGATGTTAATCAATCATTACCCCATAATATCAACAAAAGCCAACCCATTTCATCCAATAAAATGACACTTATTTAGCGAGAGCTAATTTGTTGACCCCATTTAACTGGGGTCACCATGACACCACTAATGGTGTTAGTGGTGTGTGGCTGAGATTTAATAGGAGGAATTCAAGGGACTATCTCAGCCACACACCACTAACACCGTTAGTGGTGTCATGGTGACCCTAGTTAAAATGGGTCAACAAACTCGTATTACTTATTTAGCTCACACTTCATTTGTCACACGAAAACATGAAACTAATCTTCTAATATCATATCATTTCAGAAAATTATATATATATATATATACACACACACACACACACACATATATATATATATATATACATATAGAAAACCCAAACGTGCATGCATACATGTTGTCAACTAAAATTCAAATGAACCGAATTTTATAATTCTAATTGGCTTGATTTTTTTAATCTCTATAAAAATGATTCTTATTTTAAAACTACATACATACAGATGTAGCTCACATACATATTTACCTGTAATTTCAAAAATTCATTCATATTATAAGATGTGTGTGTGTGTGCGTAAATCAAAAGTGAACAAAGAAGCTCTCTTTCAGTTGAATAATTCATTCAATAACTCATTAGGTAATTCACAATTAGTTCCAAAACTACTTGTTTGACACTATTAAAACTTAGAACCTAAAACATCATGTAACTATAAAGACTTCAATAATCCATACAGTAGAAAATTCCACATGCAATAATAACATAAACAAAATAGAATGAAAAGCCTATGTAAAAAACAACAAGTTTTCTGATAAGCCACAAAGTATTTTTCATTCAATCGCAAAACCATCTTTGTTTGCTACAACAGATAGTACAACACAAAACATCATGAAGTCGCAGACATTTCATTTGCTAACATTTCAAATACATGGTAACCCACAATACAAAAAATTCCACTTAATTTTTTTTGTTCAAGAACGATTACCTTTTGTCCATTTCGCAATCCTTTTCCACCTTAGCTTCACCAAAAAAAAATTCCTTACTAGCAGATGACTTAGTTCCAAATTCCTGGGAATCAGCTTCCATTTATGATTTTTTGGTTGAACTCAACTCCACCATTTCATTGTCTCCCATAAAAGAAACAGGATCCTGAAAAAGTACATAACTTTTTACTATACGCAAAGAAAAAGTAACCTTAATATAATTAGCATAGTTTATAGTAAACTATGGACTACCTTTTCATCATCAGTGTGCTTCATTTTAAAACTCTCATTTGAAATAATGTCAGAATCCTATTCCATATCAAAAAAACAGCAAGAATGCTAGTTAGAAACTGATGAAACAAAACACAAAGACATGACATATAAAAATCATCAGTTCAAAAATATTACCTTGTTAATGGTTGTCAAATACAATTGAGTCAAATCCTCACTATCACTCAATTTAACAATCGTGTAAATGGGCCAATTTTGCTTCAAATTAAATTCAGATATTTCAATTTTAAGGAGAATTTGCCTTCCAATAAGGCTGTTCAACTCATCTGGAAATGAATCATTATAATCATGCTGGATTAAGACAATAAATCAAATAATTAAGCCAACTAACTTCATTGCCTAACTCAAGCAAATAATAGTAAACAAACATAAATATAATTGATAATTAACCATACCAAAAGAACTTTTGCAAAATACCTTAGAAACACATTCTCTGAACTGATAGACTTATCACATTTTTTACATAAAAACGATGAATTGTTTTTGCACCATTATCATCTGAAACAGTCTCATCAATAGGATTCACCTTCTTATTTCACTTTTTGCATGCTATGTAGTACCTTCCATGTTCCGATTCCACCCCAATAATAGTAGACAAGATTATACCATTCATTGGCTTGTCTACTTCAAATAGATCATCCAACGTTTTCTTATCGGTGCACCTCAGAAATTCATCTTGCAACGATAAACAACTTTGGTACGACGATGGAGTAGTCTATAACATGACAAAACCATCAACATTACTGTCAAGGCTAAATAAGCACAGAAGTAAATGCGTGTACAATAGAATAATCTATTTAGCTAACTCTATAAACTCAAAAAATGAACTAACCTCTTTCTAAACGACCTAACTTCGTCAAAATCACCATTAGAAATTAACCACGTACAAAATAAAGAACTTGACAATGTAACTGCTCCTATCAATCAAAAAATTATATTAAAAAAAGGAGGTACTAACAGGAAACAAAGTATAACCTTCACAAATAAATAAATAAATAAATAAATGATATGCCAAATTTCACATAATTACCTCCTCATTCCTTTATCTTCTCATTCCTAACAATTAGAATGATAGGTCCGATGTTATTTTCAAAGAGAAAGGCAAATGCTTCTTCTGCGAATCTATTCCACAAAGTACATTTCAGATCTTTTGACCTGCAAGTATACCAATGAATAATTAAGAGATTTTCACTGAATATATGTGTACTGTTACGAAATAAAATCATAGATTTACTAAACATATGATTACTATGATGAATAGTTGAAGAGAAGAATACAATTGTTTATTCATGAATCACAAATATATATAATTACAAATACATGCAATCAATCCTTATAATGATATTTATTTTTATGTCAATGGCATACCATATATGTAGTGATTGACATAGGTTACGTCAAACCTTATCATGATATTTATTATATTTCAATGGCATACCATATATGAAAAGATTAACATAGATTATGTCAATGCTTATCACGCCCCCTTAAAATGGGCGGCCAAGAAGAAAGACCGATTTTGCTAATCAATGTTGTGAAGGAGGTACGTAGTAGTGGCTTGGTGAGTGCATCCGCAAGCTAGCCATTAGTGGAGATGTAAGAGACCCTCAAATTTCCACTTCGCACATTTTCTCTGACAAAATGGTAATCCAATCCCGGATGCTTCATTTTAGAATGAAAAACTGGATTAGCACTCACATATGTAGCTCCAACATTATCACAATAGATGAGTGGCGCGAGAGTGAGGTTATGACCAAGCTCCTTGAATAAATTTCCTACCCAAAGAATTTCGGCAGTAGCATTTTCCACTACCGTGTACTCGGCCTCAGTAGATGATCTAGCTCTTGTACGCTGCTTCTTTGATATCGAGGAGATAGGATTCTTGTCCAGATAGACTATATATGTTGTTGTAGAAATGTAGTCGTCTTTGTCACGAGCCCAATCCGCATCAGAATAAGCATGGAGAGTGAGAGGTGAATCTTTGTGATAATTAAATCCATATTAGGTGTACCACTTAGATACCGAAGAAGACGATGTAGAGATTGCATGTGTTTCTCAGTTGGACACTGCATGTATTGAGCTAACTTGTTCACTGCGAATGCCACATCAGGCCTTGTAAGACTTAAATATTGTAAACTTCCTATCAAAGTACGATACTCTGTAGGAGCGTTGAGAAGATTTCCATGTATAGTTAATGGAAGATGAGTTGCTAATGGTGTTGCAGTTGGTTTTGCATTGTCCATATTAGCTTTGCACAAAATATCAGCAATATACCTATTTTAACTCAAGAAAATACCTTTTGGATGAGGTATTACTTCCACTCCCAGGATGTAAGACAATTCTCCAAGGTCTTTGAGTGAGAAATGTGTTGCTAATTTTTTTATAAAAGCTTCCAGTGCATGAGTTGCATTACTTGTAACAATAATATTATCCACATAAACCAACAAATAAATGATGTCACCATTTTTGTGCGATATGAACAAGGATGAATCAGAGACCGTGTTCTAGAAGCCCAACTCAATTAAATGTTGTCGTAATTCTTTATACCAAGCTCTTGGAGATTGTTTTAACCCATACAGTGCCTTGTTTAATTTACATACATGTGTTAGATGTATAGGATCTGTGTAGCCAGGAGTTTGTATGGTGTATACATCTTCAGTGAGTGTGCCCTGTAGAAAAGCATTGTTTGTGTCAAGTTGGCGCAATGACCAACCTTGACTAACCGCAAGTGAGAGAACAAGCCGAACCGTGGCGGGTTTAACTACGGGGCTAAAAGTCTCACCATAGTCAATGCCAGCTCTCTGATTAAAACCTCTTGCAACATAGCGAGCCTTGTACTGAATAATGTTACCATCCTTATTCTTTTTAATTCGAAAAATCCATTTTTATCCCACTAAATTTTGTGACATAGATGAAGGTACAAGATCCTAAGTTCTATTTTTCATCAATGCATTAATCTCTTCATCCATAGCTTTGCACCAAGCGGAACTTTTTAATGCTTAGGTGATATTTTTTTGGGATCTCCATTTCATGAACCTCCGCATTTGAATTCAGTTTACTGATTGGTTTCCTAATGCCATGTTGAAGTCTAATGATCATTTGAGGAGAATGTACATGATTATTGGGTGTTGAATTTGTAGATGTGGATATATCGAGATTTGACTGAGATGAAGTAGAGGAATGCTCAGTAGTGGTATTAGGAGGTTGAGATGAGTTTGTTGCGGACATAGGAGATGAAAGAGGTAAAGTAGGGAATGAGGTAGGAGGTGTGCTAGAAGGTGAGTTAGTTTGCAATGAATGAGAGGAGGAAGATTGAGTGTTTGATAATATAGATTATGTAACACCCCGAAATTTTAACAACTTTAAAGTGAATAAACTTAATAGTAATTAAGCTAATATCCATAATTAAGGGAAATGGATTACGTCATTGCGTCCGTCTCGAAATTCTGGTCAAGATGGACACCTGGTTTGCGTAAAACAGATAACGTATTAAAAAGTTACGGACGGTTAAATTTTTAAGATGAAAGCAGAATGCACTGCGCACTTGACAAGTGCACCAATGTATTTTTGCACTGGCGCACCTGTCAAGTCCGCCCAGGATTGTTTCTTGGTATTCGGCCCTTTTTCGAGTGAGTGACGACCCGTAACCTGACCCAACTCAATTAGGGCTGAGGTGGCATCCGAATTCTGTAACCCAGAAGCTATAAATATATCTCATATCCTTTGTTTTCTTCACAAAGAAATAATGGTGGCCTGATTCTGCTGGATTTTGAACTGAATTAAGATCTCTCGTCTTCTTCTAAAGCATATTCAATTCTGAGATTCAAACATAGACTCAACACCTTTTTTTATCATCTTAGCAATCCAATCACAGTGAGTTTCTAGTCACTTTTAGGTTTAAATAAATAACAGTAAATTGTGAAAGACTATGAATTGGATATGTTGTAAAGTATGAATCTATGCCAGTATTAAATCTTATACTATGTAGATCATGATAGATCTAATTCTCTTGATCTGATGCAATTGTGGCTATACTATGATGTTGCCTTTATGGATCTTGATTTGTAACTACGTTGTGGTAAATATAAATCTATTAATCTTGACAGTTGCAACATTTCTTAGATCTAATTTTGTATGTAAATCACCTTTCATGTTGCGATCAACTTAGATATGTTGTAAATTGGACATATTTAGATCTAAACATGTTATGATCATGTTTTATGCTAGATCCACTTTATGATCATGTTTTATGCTAGATCCACTTTATGATCATGTTTTATGCTAGATCCACTTATCGATCATGTTTTATGCTAGATCCATTTTATGATCATGTTTTATGCTATATCTATTTAATGATCATATCTTATGCTATGATAGATCTATCTTTCAAGATCCAATTCAATTGTGATTGTCCTAGTATGTTATTTTTGTTTCATCTGGGTAAATCAAATCATTTATGTGATATTCCACCTTGAATTGATTAGGATTGGGTCCACACCTTTATCTTAATTGTAACCTCTATGATGTGGATTTGGGTGGATCTATTTATAAACCTGTAGAGATCTAAACCTTTATTTATGAATAGATCTAATTTAATCTATTAGATCTAGAGAATGTGGACATTTTATGTAGATCTAAAGCAATATTTATGTTAGATCCCGTTATGATGATGATTACATGTTCATGACAATATGTATGTTCACCTTGATATGATGTTAATTTCATGTCCATTCACTTTGTTGTTATACTAGTATGTTTATGCCAATATATGTTGAAACTATCACCTCTATCATATTCTCTTTTTCATTGTTATGGCTAGACTACTTATTAGCCTAGATCCCGTCAAAATACGTGTGAATATATTAGTGAAGGAAACAGGGGAAAAAGGGATTTATAATTGACATGTAACCTTTAAATGAATTGATATGTGATTCAAATTATTGGGTAAAATATGTATTGACATCTATAAAAGGAAAGGATTAATTAATTGGTAAATTAATTAAAAATGACATAATTTGAATATGAACATTTATGGATATGTAATTCAAATTATTGGGCAAAATTTGTATTGACACCCAAAAAGGGAAAGGTTTAATTAATTGATTAATTAATTAAAAATGGAATGTTTAATAATTACAATTAGGAATTGTAATTGTACTTATGACACGAGGTTAGGTTACATTAGTGGTGGAAGTCTGTCCGGACCCGACCGGCATATCCAGCAGCCACTAATGTTGAACCTAATGTGGGAGGTCTAAGTACACAAATACGAATTGGGCTAATACACGAGGTTAGGCCCAACTGTGGAATAAGACTGCCCGGACTCGACCGACAAATCCAGCATTCACATGTTGTAGGCCTAATGTGGGAGGTCTAGCCCATTATAAACCATAAACGGACATGGTAATGAATCAGACTACTTAACCTAATCTAATCCATAAGGGATTGTATGAATATGAACTAAAGATAGGGTTAAGTAAAACATGATTGGATCAGTGGGAGGATTAAGTACATCTTGGGCAGGTGGTTAATATTAATATATATAGGCCCACAAACTTAACCGTTAAATAAACATGCTTGAATCAGTAGGAGGGTTAATTACATCTTGGGTTGGTGGGTAATATTTGTATATATAGGCCCACAAACTTAACCTGTCGAGGTTATGTAATTAAAGACATTGTTAGGTAAACATAACCAGTGGGGATACAAGACAAAGGGTAGAGCTTGCATCATCTTGTGTGGGACCCATTTCAGTCAGTAACCCTTAAATAGGTATCAAATGGGTACTCCGAACTAGGTCGGAGTGGGGCACGCTTACTGAGCTGATTGTAAGAGATCCAAACGTGGAGGTAGTGTTGATGGCGCGTTCCAACGGGGTCATGTGCGTGCATGACTCCGCCTGTTGGGGAAGATAAGACGCTGTGACATCAGTAGATATGGTTGTGCATCCGAAAAATTAAGGGTTGCCACTTTAGGGAGCAATACACCCTACTGTGGGGCCAGCACAAGGTATCTACAAAATAGGGAGCCGATCGATTGGGGGTAGTAAATAGGGTATATCTGGTCCTGTCTGTTTCTTTAGGGTACCTGTGTTTCTGTCTGGGCTAACACCTGTTATTTCTGTTTAGGTACTAGTTCTGTTTGGGTTAAAACCCGTTACTAGAGTACATCTAAAACTACCATTATGTTTCTGTTGAGATCATCCTGTTTTTTCTAGGCAATTGGGGAATAGGTTTACATATCTGTTATACTAGTGTTGGTGCAGAGCAAGGAAAGTATTAAGAAGCGCTATCTATTCTATCCTGTTGTCATGTTTACCTTGTTATGCCTGCCATTTATGTATTGATCTCTCTTATCCACTTGTGTGCCTGTCATGTTACTTTTATTTATTTACTGGCTAAAAGTAACTAGACTTGCCAGACTTTATGTCTGACCCTTTTTGTTTCTCCTTCTTTCTTCTATTTCCCCCCAGGTTCTCAGGGAGGAAACACACAGGCTTGATTGTAATTCTGATTATTTTACTTGAGTTGCTTATATGTATGGATCAAGATCCTATCCTTGTTGCTATGGCCATATTTTGTTCTTGGGGAATTTTCTTTCTTTTATATACTCTGATATTTCTGAAGTACAAGACAGTGGTTTTTATGTTGTAAAGGGTTTTTATGTTTCAGACAAATGATGCTTTGGACCACGGTATTTTGATGATTAATAAAGCTGTTTATTTCCGCTGCAAAAATTTTTATATTTGTCTTGTAATATTCTGTGTCTATTTACCTAAATGCTTCACGAAACTTAGTGCATTCCCTTTGTGAGTGACATTAACGGACGCGAGGTGTCACAGATAAGTTGAGAGGTGCCCATTGTTCCACTAGGTCGGACAAAGCGACAGTTGAATTTTTAAGTTTTGAAGAAGGAAAAACGTTCTCTTTAAAGTGAACATGATGAGAAACATAAACACGATTAGTGTTTAATTCGAGACAATAATATGCACTTTGAGTAGGTGAATAACCAACAAAAATACATAGTTGAGATTTGAGTTCAAGTTTGTGAGAATTGTAGGGTTTAAGCCAAGGGTAACAAAGACATCCTAAACTTCGAAGCTTTGAATAATTAGGATGTTGGCCGAATAATTTAAAGTACGGTGACACATTGTTTAGAGCTGGCGTAGGAAGTCGATTAATCAAATAAACAGCTGTTGAGCAAGCATTTGTCCAATATTCAAGGGGCATTTTAACTTGAGTTAAGAGAGATAGAAATGTCTCAACAATATGTCGATGTCGTCGCTCCGAATAGCCATTGTGTTGAGGGGTGTGGGGTGGAGTTGTAAGATGTGAAATTCCATCGATGGACAAGTAGTTATGTAGGCTTTCATACTCACCACCGTTGTCTGAGTAAAGAGTTTTGAGAGGCAGTTGAAAGTATTTTTCAACTAGAACTTTATAGCAAATGAATACAAGTTTTGCATCTGATTTTCGTTTCAAATTATACAACCGAATGTATTTAGAAAAATGATCAACGAATATAAAATAATATTTAAAGCCATCATGAGAGTAAATCGGTGATGTCCAAAGATCAGAATAAACATACTCAAGTGGGGCAGTGGACACAATAGAGGAAGTAGAAAAAGGAAGTTTATGACTCTAATTGCAAGCACATGAATCACAATCTAAAGTCAAGATACTAGGAACATGAAGTTTATTTTTGGAAACAATTTTCCTAAAAACATTACGAGACGGATGCCCTAAACGATTATGTCAATCAAGTGAACTAGTTGTACTTGCGTAGACTGTAGGGGTTGTGGATTTGAGCTGGTAAATGCCTGTTGCAACCAGCCGTTGGAACATAGATTCGTCCGTTTTAAGATCCTTCATATGAAAAGAGGTGGCAGAAAAGACAACTGAGATATTGTTATCATGACAAAGTTGAGAAACAGAAATTATATTTTTGGACATGGCAGGAACAACTAAGATATTATTTAGTTTGAGTGATAATAAAGAACAAGAACCGACTTGAGTGATTTTAAGGCCTTTGTCATCACCGACGATCAACTCTTCGGTTCCATCATAAGGATCATGGAGGGATAGATTGTTCAAATTTGTCGTGACGTGGTGGGAAGCACCGCTATCGAGAGGCCATGTTGAAGAGGATGAAGAGGCAGAGGGATATACAATGTTTGCTTGAGGTTTTGGTGTGAATAAGTTTGATGGAGGTTGAGAATTTTATGAAGGAGGAATGTCATTAGGAAACTTTTGCTTAAATAAAGGGCAATGAGCAATCACATGTCCTCGTTTTTGGCACCATTGACATTTGCCTCGAAAAGTGTAGGGCTTTGTGGGCTTACTGTCATTAAGAATCTGATAGGATGAAGTTCGGTTAATGAGAGCCATTGAAGAAGAGGAAGTTGAACTGCTTTGGATCAAGGCTCTGATACTATGAAGAAGAGTTGAAGAGAAGGATTGAATGATGGAGCCCCCGTATTATCACAAAACCAATTGGCAATGTGAAGGGGGAACTCCTCATATATTAAGGAAGATTATGTAGACAAATTCCCGATGTGGGACAATTCCAACACGCCCCCGCATGGATATGCATACATATGCCCTAGTACAAGGACGAGTGGGATGACGTGGGGCAGATTATGAAGAAGAGTTTTGGATCAGCGCTCTGATACCATGATGAATAGTTGAAGAGAAGAATACAATAATAAATCACAAATATATATAATTACAAATACATGCAATCAATCCTTATCATGATATTTATTTTTATATCAATGGCATACTATATATGTAGTGATTGACATAGATTATGTCAATTCTTATCATGATATTTATTATAGTTCAATGGCATACCATGTATGAAAAGATTGACATAGATTATGTCAATCCTTATCATACTAAACTTACCCTTCATCCTTCAGTTCCATTGCCAACTTCATAGACTCTTTATTTACTTTCTGACTGATTTCAAGAGAACTGTAACCAACAACCATGCCAATAATATCTGTACAAAGTAAATTTATTATACTATCAAACCATCCAGAAATATCATGTCTAAGATATATATGACCTAAAAAAATATACCTACTAAGAATTTATCATCCAATGTTTTTGAAAGAACATCATCAAAAGACATAAATTTAAATCCGTGCATAGGAATGGACGTATCATCTTCATATTTCACAACCGATGTCGAGAAAATGAAATTAATTTTGTAGAGATGTTGTAATACTCGATAGTTCCTATTATTTTGTCCAACTCCAAAATTGCTGATAATTAAACACTTGCCTTCCACAAGTTTTGCACAAAATCTTTTAATGAGGCTTTGTTTAATAGTAGCCCGAATACGGTTAACCTGCATAATATAGCAGTAAATAAAATGCATAAATTTATCTAACAAACTAAATGCACTGCAAAATAACCAAGAAATGGAAAATCAAAACTACATCACCTTTTCACCCAAGAATAACATTTCAAAACTACCGTCTTCTGCGAGATCTTTAAAGCTTGGTGTCCTCCATAACTGAACAATCCTTATTTTGATGGAAATGTTCTGATTAAAAAGTGTGATATATTCTATAAACTTATGTGTAGATATTCTTCCCTGTATGAGCTTTTCTTCTGTTTCTCCGGGCAATCACTATCACACATCCACCCCAAACCTTGATCTTTAACGACAAAACAATGGCAACAAAGAGCTGAATGAGTATATATATGCTCATGTATAATTCAATAAGAACTGTCTAGAATGTTGTCCCTTACCAAGAACTGTAACACCCCACCTCCGCTAAGATCACTCACAAAGGGAATGCACTAGTTTTGGTGGAGCGTTATCGAGGTAAACAAACACAGAAATATTACAAGACAGAACATAAATAAAACAGCGGAAGGATCAAAAGATAAATTTCATTACTTTCAAAATAGTCAAAACCTTTTACATTCAAGTACCAAATAGCCAAAGTCATTATTTTCCATTACAACAAATTCTATCTTGCATAAATAAAGAAGCATAAACTTAAAACAACAAAAGGAGTTTAATTTCCCAAAGGTAGCAGAAATGCAGCCATAGCATAGCTCAAGATCAAACCGTACATGAGCTGAATCGAAAGCAAGCGAAATCCAAGCTAAATGTTGTCAAGATGGGCAAGATAGACTAAGATAACATGATAAATCAAGAATAGCATCATATATTCAAGGTTCGCTGCATCAACTGTACTAGAATCCCAAACCCATGTCTTATATTAATCATGAAATGATCCCTCGGCCCAATATCATGAAATGACCCATTTCTAGGTCCAACGAAACGATCCACTAGTCGATCGGCTCCCTACAAGTTCAAGACCGTAATGTGTCTGTGTCATACGGCCCTATCACGAATGTAGTCACCTGTGCTACGTCCACCATAGGGTGTATCAAGCCCTTTGTTGCCAACCACCGACACGAATCAAGCATGCACAGATAATCCTACTGACGCCCAATGCCTGCTTTTTCAACTCCGGACCACGTGCACGACCATAGCCCGCCTGAACCTATGCTGGCGTACCAACACACCCATCGTTCTGGTCGCTTACAATCAGCCCAGTAATCGTGCCCCACCCTGCCTAGTTCCAGGGTACCATGATACATCTAGTGGCTTACTGCAGAAATGGACCACGTAACTAGGGTTTCCGTCCAATAGGTTAAGTGTTGTCATTTAAATTCGTGACTTAACCCCTATCAGTCTAGCATGTCAAGTTGGTTAATTGTTGCCATTCAAGTTCGGGACTTAACCCGCCTACGTGTCATGTCAAATTTGACTAAGTGTCGTCGTTCAAGTTCATGTATCAAGTTGGTTATGTATTGTCTTTCATGTTCATGACTTAACTCTATCATGTGGCATTAATTCATTAATGCACCCCAACCTCTCACATCAGACCTGTTGTTGTGGTCACTGGATATGTCGGGCGGTTCCGGGCAGATTTACACCACAACTCAGTCTGACCTCGAGTTTCAAGCGCGATATGACCAACTATCCACAGTGGATCCTGTTGTTTGCAGTAACTGGATTTGCCGGGCGGTTCCAGGAAGAATTACACTGCAAACTAAACCCAACCTCGAGTTGGCCATTTTGATGTTCATTATAGTGTCTTGTCCATGTTCAAGATTCATGTCAAGTTCGTGTCAAGTTTTCAAGGCAAGTTTCATGCCAAGTTTCCTATAATTACCAATTTTTTCAACGTTACCCTATCAAAATATTAGGATAACAATCTTAGCCTAATTTTTCGTCCGCATGATTTTTGACATATAATATTAGACTAAAAACTTAGCCTAATTTAACGTACACAAAATTTGCAAAAAGAAATTCATCATGACATTGGTGTAAACTTGGCATTGTCGGCATAGTCAATATGAACACCATAGATGTGTACCTGCACAAAAATCAACATGAATATCATAGGTGTGAACTTGCAACGCAGACTAAATCAACATACATATATGTGAGTTTGCAACATTAAATCAACTTACATATATGTGAACTTGCAAATCAATCACGAACATATGAATAAGTGTGAACTTGAAATATGGCATAGGTTTAACATATATAAATAAACATGTAAATCTAACATTTGGTCACATATGTGATATGATTTTTCAACCTAAAACTTGCATAACATGATAAACTACACAACGAGTTATACTTCAAGTTCATATACATATGAATAGACTTATTCATTAGAACCACGGGCATTGACCATAATAAACATTGTTCTATTATTAATTTATTTCCAAGGCATGACATAACTGAATAAATTGACTAAACATCACAGGCATATAGATCTGATAACATTATAAACATGAAAAGGTTTGAATAATAATCTAGGTTCAAGAACATGGATAGATCTAACTTAAATAGAAAAATCCCCAAAATCAAGAACCAAGGATAAATAAAGAAAATAGGGCTGAATAGAAAATCAAGCTTAGCTCTAATTTCATAGTCATAATCCTAGGCAATAACCTCATGGACATGAATCATAAGTGATTAGCCATAATTGTCCTTGTCATAGTCATAGGCAACAGTATTATGTTCACAGTCATAGGCGTAGACATAGTCTTATGTTCATAGTCATAGGCATAGTCTTATGTTCACAGTCATAGGCATAGGCATAGTCTTATGTTCATAGTCATAGGCATAGGCATACTCTTATGTTCACAGTCATAGGCATAGGCATAGTCTTATGTTCATAGTCATAGGCATAGGCAATGTCATTAACAATAGTTTCAACGTCATAAGAAATATTCCGAAAAGTCAAGATCGAAGATGAACAAGAATAGATATGATTCATACATAGATTAATTCCAATTTATAACATGCCCATATTAAGTTTATAGTTTTTATCTAAAAGTAACTTGTAACACTCCACCTCTGCTAGGGTCACTCACGAAGGAAATGCACTAGTTTCGGTGGAGTATTATCTAGGTAAACATACACAGAGACATTACAAGGCAGAACATAAATAAAGCAGCGGTAGAAATTAAAAACCAAATTTCATTACTTTCAAGAAAAGAGTCAAAACCTCATATATCCAAAGTACAAATTATTCCATTACATCAAGTTCTAAATAAAGAATCATAAACTGAAGTTAACAAAAGTAAATTATTTCCCAAAAATAGCAGAAGTGCAGCCATAGCATAGCTCAAGACCAAACCGTACATGAGCTGACAGAAAGTAAGCTAAATCCAAGCTAAAAGCTAGCGTTTCCTTCCTGAGAACTTGGGGGGGGGGAACGAAAGAAAAAGAGGCGAAAGAAAAAGGGTCAGTCATAAAGACTGGTAAGCCCTAGTGACTTTCAATACAAAAACTAGTAAAGTTAACAAGACATGAGTAAACGGAAAGTAAACATAGGGATGATAATAAGTCTGGCAAGATAACTAAGACAACAAGATAAATCAAGTCTAGCATCGCATATTCAAGATTCGCTGCACCAACTGTACTAGTATTCTAACCCATGTCAAGTATTAACCATGAAATGATCCCTTGGCCCAATATCATGAAATGACCCATTACGGGGTCGTACAGTACGATCTACTAATCGATTGGCTCCCTACAAGTTCTAGCTCGTCATGTGTCTATGTCATACGGCCCAATCACGAAATGTAGTCACCTGTGCTAGGTCCACCATAGGGTGTATCAAGCCCTAGGGTGCCAACCACCAACACGAATCAAGCACGCACAGTGTAAACCTACGATGCCCAATGCCTGCTTTTTCAACTCCGGACTACGTGCACAACCATAGTCTGCCTGAACCTACAATGGCGCACATACTCAGCCGTCGTTCTGGTCGTTTACAATCAGCCCAGTAATCGTGCCCCACCCTGCCTAGTCCCAGGGTATCGTGATACATCTAAGTGGGTTACTGCTCAAAAGGACTGCGTAACTAGGGTTTCAAATGGGTTAAGTGTTGTCATTCAAATTCGTGACTTAACCCTACCCAAATCATGTATCAAGTTGGTTAAGTGTGTTCAAGCGGCTCATGACTTAACCCTACCAAATCATCGTGTCAAATTGGTTAAGTATATTCAAGTGGTTCATGACCTAACCCTATCCTGTAGCATAAATTCATTAATGCACCCAATCTCTCACATTAGACTAGTTGTTGTTGTCACTGGATTTGCCGAGCGGTTTCGGGCATATTTACAACACAACATAGTCTAACCTCGGGTTTTAGGTGCGATACGACCAACTACCCACATTGGATCCTATTGTTTGCAGTCAGTGGATTCGCCGGGCGGTTCCGGGCAGATTTACACTGCAAACTCAACCCAATCTCGAGTTGGCCATTTTCAAGTTTATTCTAAGTGTCATGTCCAGGTTCAAGTTTCGAATCTAAATTCATGTCAAGTTTTCATGTCAGGTTTCATGTCAAATCGTGTCAAGTTCATGTCCATATCCAGGTTTAAGTTATAACAATATTCATGTTTCAAGTTTATAGTAAATTCAGGTTTGCCTAAACTACCCAAATCGTATTCCCATTGCACGTGAATTCGAATCGATACAAACAAAACTAATTTGGGAATAGCATAGAAAGGACATGCATAAGGTGGCAAAAGTGATTATAAGTCAAGCATGGTATAACTTGAGATAAATGACTACAACAATACTGGCATATGGAATAGTGGTCTCAAATATCTAACCTAGCAAAATAGGGTGATAGTCATGGTAACAGTTGACATAAGATAATAACCCCAAACTTGTGAATAACAATTAATTCAACATCACAGGCATGTTAACATCATGGACATGAGGGGTTTAGGTTTACAACATGTTTAGGCCCCAAATCAATTTCATATAAATATTCCCCCAAGTAAAGATTCAAGATGAATAGATCCAAGGTGAATAATAGTAGATTCAAAATAATAGATCCAAAAGGAACAATAATAGACCCAAGATATACAATGATAGATCCAAGATAATTATCATACTTAGGTTCAATTTCAATTTACAACATGTCCATATTAAGTTTAAAGTTTAGATCTAAAAGTAACTGGGGCTTACAGATCGTGGTTTGAGAATTAAAAAACAAAGAGGCGATGTTGAATCTCGAGTCTAACAGAAATCCCCCAAACAGCAAAAATCTACACGTAGTCTTGTTGGAGAAGAAGCAATCCCTTTTCTCTAACTTTTCAACCAGAGTTTTAGCAGCATAATACCAAAGATAATTTGTGTAGTGAGACTAGAGTTAGGGGATGTTTATATAGGGTCAGGCCAACGAATTTAGATAGAAATCGGACTAGAAACATCAGAGTGAATTCTGACTCAAAAATGGGCTCGGTAACCAAGTCGACATCCAGGTCGACTCTATGGTCGACCTGGTCCTGGGCAGGTCGACACTATGGTCAACCCCCAGATCGACCTGGTCCTGGGTGGGAAATTTCCAGCCCAGTCCATTCTGGGGTTTGAATTACGAAATTTGAATTCGAATTCTGAGCTGTTTTTGAACTTGAAAAATTCCTAAAACTTCGAAGGGTCATAACTTGGTCATCCGGACTCCGATTTTTGAAAACTCGGACTCATTTCCAAGCAGAATTTCGAGACAAACGTAATGGCATAAGCCTTTGCCCTTGATTCTTGTTTTAAAAATTAATTTTGTCCTGATTTATAGTTATAACATGTTATCAAAATACGGGTTGTTACATTCTCCCCTCCTTAAAGGATTTTGTCCCTGAAATCTCTAAGTTAGGGAGGATGTGTCCTACCATCCATCATCCATCTACTCAAAACATCATTCACAAGCAACCATTGTCCTTAAAAGATTTCTAGTGCTGTATGAACATATGCAGAAAGTGTGTGTATATGTACTTATCTAATGTAAAAGATCAGGTGGTTACTGATTCAGTAGACCTCCTTAATGCAAAATATGTTGGTGTAATGAATCCAACATGTATGCAAAATTTCTAACATACTTTATAATCTCTACATGAGTGCACAAACATTCATTCATATGCAACATCCAAGTGATAGCATAACAGGTTCCATCCATGTACAAGTTTAAGCACTCATGCATATACAACATGAAAATGTGACTGAGCCGATCTAGTGCCTAATGTGTGTCATGCATCAACTAGCAATCACTTGCAAACACTTGCAACCATTTGCAAACATCAACCATAACATGTTTCAATCACATGTTTACATCCATATGGTTCTACCTAAGGTTCTCAAGATAAGATCGAGAAGATAAACAGGCAAACATAGGTAGTGAAAGCATGATACGAAGGTTTTCAAGTTTATAGGAAAAGAGATCGAGAATGTATCCTAAAAAAGAAATGGGTAAAGCGCGCGTATCTTCTCTTCGGTTTCCCAAGTTGCGTCTTCTTGGGCTTCACTCCACAGTATTTTTGTAACACCCCACTCCCGCTATGATCACTCACTAAGGGAATGCCATAGCATCGGTGGAGTATTTTAGTGAATATAGAACAGAAAAATTACAACAAGACAGATATAAATAGTACTTGAAATTTTAAAACATCATCTCATAACAGCGGAAGTAAAACATGTCTGGTTACATCATAAAACCACAATAAAGGTCAAGTACAATATCCATCAAAATAAAGAAGTACATAATCCCACTCTCATACAATAGCCAAACAAAAGAAAAGATAACTGGATAACTGGAGCTTTACATCTATCCAAGCTCCTAAAGACTGGAACAGCAATCCGATCAAGCTCCACTACTGCTAGGATCCACCGTAGGACCTGAGGGTTGGGAAAAAGATAAAAACAACAGGGTCAGACATAAGTCTGAGCGAGTCCTATAACTTTAACAATACAATCGTTAAAGTAACCAGAGAAGACATAAACTGATATACGGTAACATATAGGGATGAATGGCTACCCTAAGCAGTCAACTAAACGAAGATAAAGGATAAAGACGCATCTACCCTCCCTAAGGTAAATTACTAAACTGCACCACACCAGTCGTTCCTAACTTAAAGGTTGATCCCACCCAAGGACTTATAAAATTTACTAATTAGTACCTGCGTACCCCTAGGTGACCAAGTAGGCGCCACGGGGCCCTACAATCCACTAGGTGTACACACTACTTCCCATTCGATCGGCTCCCTAACGTAGATACCCGTGCTGGCCCCACCGTGGGATGTATCATTCCCCAATGTGGCAACCTGATGAAACTAAAGGTGCACGGCTTATATCTACTCGATGCAACAACGGCTTACCTACCAGCCCGGGCCCACTCACGCATATGAAGCCCGTTGGACTTGCGTTGCCACCGCTAACCCGTTTGCCTCTTACAGTCAAGCCCAGTATGCGTGTCCCGTCCTCGACATGGGTCGAGCCCACAAAGATACGTATGGGTTACTGGTTGAAATGGGCCTCCACAAGCTACCCACCTAAGCTTGTCCCTTTTTCTAGTATATCCCACTTAACCCTTTAATCATGTTTTAATTACATGTTCCATTTTGGTTAAGTATTCTAATCGTATTTTCTATTGCCACCCAAGGCAACCACTAGATTTTCTCATGCCACCCGAGGCACCCACTTAACCCCTCATGTCCCTCTACATGCTAATATGGTTAAGTGTTTCTTAATTAATTAATTAAGAACGTAACCTTTGTAAAGACCTCTCACATTAGACTGTCTTTTATGACCGCTGGTTAAGCCGGTTGGGTCCGGGCAGCCTTATGTCATAACAGAGTCTAACCTCGTGTCTTTACATTAATTACGTATTTAGTTTGTGCCTAAGACCTCTCACATTGGGCTAACATTTGTAGCAACTGGTTAAGCCGGTTGGGTCCGGGCAGTTTTACGCTACAACTGAGTCCAACCTCGTGTCTTAGTCAATTAATTACACCTAATTAATCACCCTCATAATTTTATATTAATTATCCCTAATTAATCAAGTTTTCTTAACATGGGTAGACCTAACTTAATAGGTAAATTCCCATGGGGTAGACCTAACTCAATAGGTAAATTCCCAACACATAGTATGGGTACACCTAACCAAATAGGCAAATTCCCATACTATGTTTATTTATTTTGTGTTATGCATAATTATATTAATTTCACACAATCTTATTAACTTATGCATTTAATTACCCCATCGTTCCCACGTAATTTCGTTCATGATATAACACATATAAAAGGTGTCAACTTGCATATGAATGAACATGTTTCAAAGGTGCCATCTTGCATATTAACAAACACATAACTTGCATATGAACTTGCATAACATGTCACATAACTTGCATATAATATGTCACATAACTTACATATTCATTTTGCATAACAAACTTGCATATTAGCTTATAGACTTGCATAATGTGTCATCATGAACTTGCATATTAATAAACATGTAACTTGCATATTTACATACATGTAACTCGCATATTAACAAACATGTAACTTGCATATAAAGAAACATGTAACTTGCATATTTACAAACATGTAACTTGCATATTAACAAACATGTAACTTGCATAGCATATTACCATGAACTTGCATAACATGCATATGATTACATAGCCCACAACTTGCATATTTAGCATCATGCAAACATAACATACATCATATTAAACTTGCATAAGCTTACATACTCAACATGCATAAACATAAGATTAATGCTAACATCATATCATATGATTCAAAGCTCATTAATCCACATACAAAACCATAAATCTCATCACATCTCATCTAATTAGTTTACCAAAAGATCATCAAAGTGATAGAAACTCACAACTAGCAACTTTGAACACCAAATGAAGAAGATTAAGATGCTAAGAAGGGATTAGAAGTTGATTAGAGAGTGATTAGTATGCAACCCTCTTCATAAAATTAGTGGAGGCCATGAGAGCTAGCATTTTGCCATAGTTTAGTCACTAGGTTTAATTATGAATGAATTAGGGTAGGTTAGGGTCTTATTTATAGATTAGGCAAGTGTTTTAGGCCATAGGATTAACCCTAGATTCAATCCAAGCCATCAAAGCATGTCTTGGGGAAGAAGTCAAGTGTAGGAACCATCTAGGGCCTTTAGATTAAAGATGGACCATGAGAACCATTCAAATGCAAAATCTGCACTTGAGCGAATCGGCCCACGGGTTGACAGCCAAACACCCTGGATTAACCCCTAGTCGACCCAGCGAGCTCGGGTCGACTTCAAAAATCGGCCGGTTCGGTTATTCCCCTCTCCCAATTCGCTGTTTTGAGCATTTTTGCATATTTATTTATTAAATTTTCAATTATATATATATATATATATCAATATATATATATATATATATATATATATATATATATATATATATATATATATATCTACACAACCCATTTCACTTAATTAAGTATACTTTAATTTGGGAATTTTCGTGAAACTTCGCGAGGCCATATCTTGGTCATACGGACTCCGATTTTCGAAAACTCGGACTCTATTTCGCGTATTTTTCCGAGACGAACACAATGGCATAGCCCGTTTCCCTTGATTCCCATTTTAGAATTAAATTCTGCCTCGATTTATGTTATTACAGGTTATTGAAAATACGGGTTGTTACATTCTCCCCTCCTTAAAGGATTTCGTCCCCGAAATCTTCAAGTTAGGAAGAACGTATCCTACCATCCAATCATCCATCTACTCAAAGCATCATCCACGAGCAATCATTGTCCTTACAAGATTCTAAATGCTGGATGGATATATGCAAAAGTGTGTGTATATGTACTTACCTAATGCGAAAATCAGGCGGTTACTGATACAGTAAACCTCCTTAATGCAAACCATGATAGTGCCATGCATCCAATATGTATGCGAAACCCTATTGACACATACAAATTTCTACATGCGTGCACAACCATACACAAAAATGCATCATCCATATGATAACACAGCCATGATACATCCATCAATCTAACTACCACATCCATTTATGCAATATGCAACATGAAGTGACTGAGCCGATCTAGTGCCTAATGTGTGTGTATATGCATCCACGAGCAACCACTAGCAAACAATTGCATCCATATGCATCCATCAACCATAACATGTTTCAAACACATGTCTCAACCATAGGTTTTACCCTATCTAAAGGTCATAGGTATTAGCGAGAGGATATACTAAAGATAAGATAAGTACTAGACAAGCAATAAAGGAGAAGTTAAAAGACATACTCTCAAAAAGAAATGGATACAAAGAACGCATCTTTGCTTCCGTCTCCCAAGTAGCATTGCTTTCGTCATCTCCCCATTGCACTTTAACTAGCTGAACTTCTCTGTTCCTCAACTTCCTAGTTTCTGACCCAAGGATGCGAGTAGGAGCTCGTCGAATCGTCGCATCACGCTCTACCTCTACATCTCTAAGCAAGCTCGGCTCTACCACCTCCGCGGTCTCATGTAAGCACTTCCTCAAATGTGATACATGGAATACATCATGAACACCACTAAGTCTGTCGGGCAACTCCACCCTATATGCCATCCGTCCAATCCTTTCCTTAATAGGAAACGGCCCAACAAATCTCGGTGCTAACTTCCCTACGGACCCAAAGCGAACAACATTTCTCAATGGAGATACTTTGACAAAAACCATGTCCCCAACCTCAAACTCAAGATCCTTCCTTCTCCGATCCGCATAAGATTTCTGTCTATCTTGCGCTGCTTTCATCCTTTTTCGAATTAAATCAATCTTCTCTGAAGTCTCTCTAACCATATCCGGCCCAAGCAAGATCTTATCCGTAGATTCCCACCAACATGTAGGAGATCGACAAGGCCTTCCATAAAGAGCTTCGAAAGGAGCCATACCAATACTGCACTGAAAGCTGTTATTATATGCGAACTCCACCAAAGGAAGATGTTCTTCCCATGTACCTCCAAAATCCAAGATACAAAGCCTCAAAAGATCTTCTAAGATACGGTTCACCCTCTCGGTCTGACCGTCCGTCTGAGGATGATATGCGGTGCTCAAACACAACTGAGTCCCTACCGCCTCTTGCAAACTTCTCCAAAACTCACTAGTGAAGATAGGATCTCGATCACTCACAATGCTGGATGGTACGCCATGCAATCTAACAATCTCCCTAACATAGACTGAAGCAAGCCATGGAGCGGTCCTCTTACTCTTTACGGGTATAAAATGGGCACTCTTGGTAAGTCTGTCTACCACAACCCAAATTCCCGTATTGCCCTTCCTCGATCTCGGTAACCCGTCGATGAAATCCATCGAGACACTATCCCACTTCCACTGTGGAACTTCCAATGGGTGTAGCAACCCACCGGGTTTCCTTTGCTCCACTTTAACTTGTTGGCACACTAAGCATCTAGCCACATACTCGGCCACATCTTTCTTCATACCGGCCCAAAAGAAAACTCTCTTCATGTCTTGGTACATTTTGTCTCCACCGGGATGAATAGTCATTCTTGAACGATGTGCATCATCCAAAATAGCCTTCTTCAAACCCTCATCTTGCGGTACACAAAGTCTACCGTCTCTATGCAACCATCCCTTATCATCTATGGTGTATCTACCCAAATGGCTGGACGACTCCCCTCTTATAAGCTTCTCTACCAACACAACCAACTGTGGGTCGTCTCGCTGAGCCTCGCCAATCCGTCTCAAAAGAGTAGGTCTAACCTCCAAGGATGCCAACAAACCAGGTACAAAATCAACAGAAGGTCTGAAGTCAAACAAAGAAAGAAACTCCAAGCTTCGTCGTTCCACGAACAATGGACTCAAAGATAGCCTTTTTCTACTTAAGGCGTCTGCCACCACGTTACCCTTACCAGGGGTATACGCTATCTCGAAATCATAGGATGCTAAGAACTCCATCCACCTTTGCTGTCTTAAGTTTAAATCCTTCTGAGAGAATAAGTACTTCAATGATTTATGGTCGGTGAACAACTCGAATCTCTCACCAAGAAGATAATGGCGCCAAGACTTAAGTGCGAAAACAATCGCGGCCAACTCTAGATCATGGGTAGGGTAATTCTTCTCATGCACTCTCAATTGTCTCCCTCCATAGGCTATTACCCTTCCCTCCTGCATCAAGACTGCGCCTAATCCTGTTCCACAAGCATCGGTATAAACAACAAATGGCTTACTCCCATCTGGAAGCACTAAAACTGGAGCGGTGGTCAAAGCTCTCTTTAACCGTCGGAAAGCATCATCACAATCTACATCCCATGAGAAAACCAGATTCTTCTTCGTCAAGCGGGTTAATGGGGCTGATATCTTCGCGAAGTCTTTGATGAACTTCCTATAATATCCTGCCAACCCCAAGAAACTTCTTACCTCGGTAGCATTTCTAGGAACTTTCCAATCCTGGATAGATACTATCTTTGCGGGATCCACAGCTATCCCTTCCTTAGAGACCACATGTCCTAAGAATCGCACTTCTCTTCTCCAAAAATGGCATTTAGAGAATTTAGCTTTAAGACTATGCGCTCGAAGAGTCTCCAACACTTCCTTGAGATGTAAGGCATGCTCTTCTTCATTCTTGGAAAAGACCAAGATGTCATCCACAAAAACTACTACAAACTTATTCAGATACTCTCTGAACACTCTACTCATGAGATCAACAAAGTATGCGGGGGCGTTTGTCAACCCAAATGGCATCACTAGCCACTCATAAAAACCATCCGGAGTCCGGAAAGCAGTCTTCTCTATACTGTCCTCCGCCACTCTTAACTGATGAAACCCTGTAGCTAAGTCCATCTGCGAAAATACTGACGCGCCAACCAACTGATCAAAGAGATCATCTATCCTCGGTAATGGGTGTCTATTCTTCTTCGTGAGCTTATTAAGTTCCCTATAATCCACACAAAGTCTGAGGGACCCATCCGCCTTCGTGGCAAACACTACTGGAGCTCCCCACTCCGATATACTTCGCCTTATGAACCCCTTCTCAAGCAACTCCCCTACTTGCTTATGAAGTTCTCTTCTCTCACGAGGAGCCATGTGGCGTACTGGCAAAGACACTGGTTTGGCATTATCCACCAAATAAATTCGGAAATCTATCTCCCGCTTCGGAGGCAAACCCTTTACTTCTTCAAACACATCCGGATATTCCCGGACTACTCTGACAGAACACAAACTTTCGACCGAAGCATCGAGCGATTCAAGATAACTTAGCAAAACAGATTCCATGGGATTGCAAGAGATCTCGAGAGTGTTACCCAAGCGGGTCATGAGCCTGACAACTCTCCTTTCGCAATCAAGAACGGCACCATTACTGGATAACCAGTCCATGCCCAAGATCAACCCATAGCCCGTGAAGCCCAATACAAAAGCATCACATCTAAACTCAACGCTAAGTATAGAAATCTTCAAACCCAAACATATCATAGACAGATATATGGAGCCCCCAATTGGGTTTGAGACAACCAAGGGATCATCAACTAGACTGGTGTCTAAGTGCAGTGACTCAACTAACGATGATGAGATAAAAGAATGCGATGCGCCAGAGTCAAACAAAGTACGAACTGGATGATCAAACAGAAAAACCAGACTTTCAACGGAAATAGTTCTACCTCTCCGCTGAATCGGTGGAACTGAGAGAACCTGAACTTGCCCCCCTGACTGAGGTGGTGCTATAAGAGCTTGCACCTGGCCTCCTGAGGTAGACCCCGTCTTCTGCCCCTTCTTTGGGCAGTTTTTCACAAGATGCCCTGCTTCACCACAATGAAAGCAACCGGTCTTCTTCTTTTTGCGACAATCCTTACTGAGGTGTCCTGGTGTTCCACAATTGAAGCACTTCTTCTTCGTCTTCTTTTTGTCACCATTGCCTTTTCCGCCCTTGCCTTGTTGTTGCTGTTGCGGTTTCTTCTGATCCCCCTTTTTCTCTGGTGCCTTAGAATTCTTATCATCCTCATGCATAAGTGCCATGTAGACAAGCTTCTCAAAAGTGGCCCCCATAGGTATGTGAGTCATAGCTATTCCTTGCAATGGTTCGTTCAAGCCTCTAACGAACCTCAAAGCCTTCTTCTCCGGTGTATTCACCAACTCTATGCCAAACCTTGCTAATTGATTGAATTTGTTGACATATTCTTTCACCGTGAGATTCCCTTGCTTCAAATTCAAGAACTTCTCCATAAACAGATTCTCTTCCGCCCTTGAGAGAAACTTAGCCCCAAACCTTTGCTTAAAATCTGCCCAAGAGTCAGCAGGGCGTTCTCCATTAGTGACCTCCCACCAGAATGAGGCCTCTCCCTTCATTAACCAAGCCGCCAACTTGACTTTCTTTCCCTCTTCCACTTCAAAGATATCTAGCAACTCTTCCACTTCCTTAAGCCAATCTCTAGCCTCTACGAAAGTCTCTGAACCAAGAAAAGGTTTTCCTCCTATAGCCTTGAACTCCTTGCAAACCTTAGCAAAATTATCCACTCTAGGCTGAGGAGGAGGAGCGGTTGTCTCTGGTGTAGTAGCATTGGCCGGACCCGCAGCCGCGGCCCTAGCCTCTTGCAACCTCCTATACCATAGTGGTATAACTAAACCCTCCGGGATGTTAAGATCTTCAGCCATGCTGAAACGAAAGAGGAAAGATTCAAAAAGGAGATTCCGAAAGATAAAGATATGGCTATTGGGGATTATGCTTTTCTTTTTCAAAAACTTTTTCTCTTAGAAGACATGCTTTTAAAAATACTTTCTTCGAAAATACTCTTAGAAAGTAGTTTTTCTCAAAAATTTTATCTGTTCTGGTAACCTGGCTCTGATACCACGTGTAACACCCCACTCCCGCTATGATCACTCACTAAGGGAATGCCATAGCATCGGTGGAGTATTTTAGTGAATATAGAACAGAAAAATTACAACAAGACAGATATAAATAGTACTTGAAATTTTAAAACATCATCTCATAACAGCGGAAGTAAAACATGTCTGGTTACATCATAAAACCACAATAAAGGTCAAGTACAATATCCATCAAAATAAAGAAGTACATAATCCCACTCTCATACAATAGCCAAACAAAAGAAAAGATAACTGGATAACTGGAGCTTTACATCTATCCAAGCTCCTAAAGACTGGAACAGCAATCCGATCAAGCTCCACTACTGCTAGGATCCACCGTAGGACCTGAGGGTTGGGAAAAAGATAAAAACAACAGGGTCAGACATAAGTCTGAGCGAGTCCTATAACTTTAACAATACAATCGTTAAAGTAACCAGAGAAGACATAAACTGATATACGGTAACATATAGGGATGAATGGCTACCCTAAGCAGTCAACTAAACGAAGATAAAGGATAAAGACGCATCTACCCTCCCTAAGGTAAATTACTAAACTGCACCACACCAGTCGTTCCTAACTTAAAGGTTGATCCCACCCAAGGACTTATAAAATTTACTAATTAGTACCTGCGTACCCCTAGGTGACCAAGTAGGCGCCACGGGGCCCTACAATCCACTAGGTGTACACACTACTTCCCATTCGATCGGCTCCCTAACGTAGATACCCGTGCTGGCCCCACCATGGGATGTATCATTCCCCAATGTGGCAACCTGATGAAACTAAAGGTGCACGGCTTATATCTACTCGATGCAACAACGGCTTACCTACCAGCCCGGGCCCACTCACGCATATGAAGCCCGTTGGACTTGCGTTGCCACCGCTAACCCGTTTGCCTCTTACAGTCAAGCCCAGTATGCGTGTCCCGTCCTCGACATGGGTCGAGCCCACAAAGATACGTATGGGTTACTGGTTGAAATGGGCCTCCACAAGCTACCCACCTAAGCTTGTCCCTTTTTCTAGTATATCCCACTTAACCCTTTAATCATGTTTTAATTACATGTTCCATTTTGGTTAAGTATTCTAATCGTATTTTCTATTGCCACCCAAGGCAACCACTAGATTTTCTCATGCCACCCGAGGCACCCACTTAACCCCTCATGTCCCTCTACATGCTAATATGGTTAAGTGTTTCTTAATTAATTAATTAAGAACGTAACCTTTGTAAAGACCTCTCACATTAGACTGTCTTTTATGACCGCTGGTTAAGCCGGTTGGGTCCGGGCAGCCTTATGTCATAACAGAGTCTAACCTCGTGTCTTTACATTAATTACGTATTTAGTTTGTGCCTAAGACCTCTCACATTGGGCTAACATTTGTAGCAACTGGTTAAGCCGGTTGGGTCCGGGCAGTTTTACGCTACAACTGAGTCCAACCTCGTGTCTTAGTCAATTAATTACACCTAATTAATCACCCTCATAATTTTATATTAATTATCCCTAATTAATCAAGTTTTCTTAACATGGGTAGACCTAACTTAATAGGTAAATTCCCATGGGGTAGACCTAACTCAATAGGTAAATTCCCAACACATAGTATGGGTACACCTAACCAAATAGGCAAATTCCCATACTATGTTTATTTATTTTGTGTTATGCATAATTATATTAATTTCACACAATCTTATTAACTTATGCATTTAATTACCCCATCGTTCCCACGTAATTTCGTTCATGATATAACACATATAAAAGGTGTCAACTTGCATATGAATGAACATGTTTCAAAGGTGCCATCTTGCATATTAACAAACACATAACTTGCATATGAACTTGCATAACATGTCACATAACTTGCATATAATATGTCACATAACTTACATATTCATTTTGCATAACAAACTTGCATATTAGCTTATAGACTTGCATAATGTGTCATCATGAACTTGCATATTAATAAACATGTAACTTGCATATTTACATACATGTAACTCGCATATTAACAAACATGTAACTTGCATATAAAGAAACATGTAACTTGCATATTTACAAACATGTAACTTGCATATTAACAAACATGTAACTTGCATAGCATATTACCATGAACTTGCATAACATGCATATGATTACATAGCCCACAACTTGCATATTTAGCATCATGCAAACATAACATACATCATATTAAACTTGCATAAGCTTACATACTCAACATGCATAAACATAAGATTAATGCTAACATCATATCATATGATTCAAAGCTCATTAATCCACATACAAAACCATAAATCTCATCACATCTCATCTAATTAGTTTACCAAAAGATCATCAAAGTGATAGAAACTCACAACTAGCAACTTTGAACACCAAATGAAGAAGATTAAGATGCTAAGAAGGGATTAGAAGTTGATTAGAGAGTGATTAGTATGCAACCCTCTTCATAAAATTAGTGGAGGCCATGAGAGCTAGCATTTTGCCATAGTTTAGTCACTAGGTTTAATTATGAATGAATTAGGGTAGGTTAGGGTCTTATTTATAGATTAGGCAAGTGTTTTAGGCCATAGGATTAACCCTAGATTCAATCCAAGCCATCAAAGCATGTCTTGGGGAAGAAGTCAAGTGTAGGAACCATCTAGGGCCTTTAGATTAAAGATGGACCATGAGAACCATTCAAATGCAAAATCTGCACTTGAGCGAATCGGCCCACGGGTTGACAGCCAAACACCCTGGATTAACCCCTAGTCGACCCAGCGGGCTCGGGTCGACTTCAAAAATCGGCCGGTTCGGTTATTCCCCTCTCCCAATTCGCTGTTTTGAGCATTTTTGCATATTTATTTATTAAATTTTCAATTATATATATATATATATATCAATATATATATATATATATATATCTACACAACCCATTTCACTTAATTAAGTATACTTTAATTTGGGAATTTTCGTGAAACTTCGCGAGGCCATATCTTGGTCATACGGACTCCGATTTTCGAAAACTCGGACTCTATTTCGCGTATTTTTCCGAGACGAACACAATGGCATAGCCCGTTTCCCTTGATTCCCATTTTAGAATTAAATTCTGCCTCGATTTATGTTATTACAGGTTATTGAAAATACGGGTTGTTACAATTTTAACTAGCTTGACTTCTCGATTCCTTAGCTTCTTGATCTCCGTTCCTAAGATACGAATCGGAACTCGCCTCAATGTTGCTTCTTTTTCCACTTCTACGCCTTCCAGGATGCTTGGCTCAACCACTTCGGCCGACTCATGTAAGCACTTTCGGAGATGCGAAACGTGAAAGACATTGTGTACTCCGGTCAGCTTCTCGGGTAAGTCTACCTTATAGGCCATCTGCCCAATCCTCTTAGTGATAGGGAATGGTCCTACGAACCTTGGTGCTAGCTTTCAAACCGCTCCGAAACGTACAACATTGTGTAAAGGAGAAACTTTTATAGAGACCATATCTTCGACTTCGAATTCTAGGTCTGTCCTTCTCTTGTCCGCATAATATTTCTGTCTATCTTGGGCCGTTTTCATCTGTCTTCGTATCAACTCAACCTTCTCAGAAGTGTCCCTTATCATGTCGGGCCAAAGTATAAGCATGTCTGTCGTCTCCCACCAACAAGTTGGCAACTTGCACGGTCTTCCATACAGGGCTTCGAACGGTGCCATTCCGATGCTAGCTTGGTAACTATTATTATATGCAAACTCCACGAGAGGAAGATGGTCTTCCCAAGTACCACCAAAGTCAAGAATGCATAGCCTCAAAAGATCCTCTAGTACCCTATTTACCCTTTCGGTTTGTCCATTCGTCAGCGGGTGATAGGCCGTGCTTAAACTCAGTCGTGTACCCATTGCTTCTTGCAGACTATTCCAAAATTGGCTAGTGAAAATCGGGTCACGATCACTAACTATACTAGAAGGAACCCCGTGCAACCATACTATCTCTCGAAGGTAAATAGAAGCTAGCCATGATGCTGTCCTCTTGCTTTTCACCGGAATGAAATGAGCGCTTTTCGTGAGTCTATCAACTATGACCTATATGCTAGTATTTCCCTTCCTTGACCTAGGCAGTCCATCCACGAAATCCATTGAGATACTTTCCCACTTCCATTGCGAAACCTCCAAAGGATGTAATAGCCCACCGGGCTTCTTCGACTCGGCCTTTACTTGTTGGCACACCATGCACTTTGAAACGAACTCTGCCACGTCCTTTTTCATTCCAGCCCAAAAGAAAATGCGTTTCGTATCTCTGTACATCTTATCCCCTCCGGGTTGTATAGTCATCCTCGAGTGATGCGCCTCTTCGAGAACTTTATTTACTAATTCTCCTACTTGTGGGACACATAGCCTTCCATCGCGCCTTAGCCATCCCTTGTCATCTATGGTATACCTACCGAGGTGACTTGACGTCTCACCACTAATCAACTTGTTCATAATCTTGACTATCTGTGGGTCTTCCTTCTGTGAAGTCCTTACTTGATCTAGAAGTGTAGGTCTCAACTCAAGAGATGCTAACGTAATAGTCAATGACTCAACAGCAGGTGTGAAATCAAAGGTTGCTATAAACTCTAGACTCTTCCTTTCAACAAACAAGGGGCCAAGGTTAACCTTTTCCTACTTAGCGCATCCGCCACCACGTTACCCTTGCCAGGGGTATAAGCTATATCGAAGTCATATGATGCCAAGAATTCCATCCAACGTTGTTGTCTCTGATTCAAATCTTTCTGTGAGAAGAGGTACTTAAGCGATTTGTGGTCCGTATATAGCTCGAACCTCTCCCCTAGAAGATAATGGTGCCAAGATTTAAGTGCAAAAACGATCGCCGCCAACTCCAAGTCATGTGTGGGATAGTTCTTCTCATGAACTTTAAGTTGTCTACCCCCATAGCATATCACTTTCCCTTCTTGCATTAGGACAGCGCCTAATCCTGTGCTACATGCATCTGTGTACACCGTAAACATCTTACTTTCGTCGGGTAATGCCAAAACTGGAGCTGTGGTGAGGGCTCTCTTGAGTCTCTGGAAAGTAATCTCACATTCTATGACCCATGCAAACGCTAGGTTTTTCTTTGTTAACCTTGTAAGAGGGGCTGAAATCTTAGCGAAGTCCTTAATGAACTTCCTATAGTATCCTGCCAAACCGAGAAAGCTTCTCAACTCCGTTGCGTTCTTAGGAATCTTCCAGTCTTGCACCGCAACTACCTTTGCGGGGTCCGCGACTATGCCTTGCTTCGAAACTACATGTCCAAGAAACCGAACTTCCTTCCTCCAAAAATGACATTTGGAGAACTTAGCCTTTAACTGGTGTGCTCTAAGCGTATCCATGACTTCCTTGAGATGTCTAGCATGCTCTTCTTCATCCTTTGAGAAGATCAAAATATCTTCCACGAAAACCACTACAAACTTGTTAAGGAACTCCCAAAACACCCTACTCATCAAATCTACAAAGTACGCGGGTGCATTCGTTAACCCAAACGGCATGACGAGCCATTTAAAGAACCCATCTGGAATCCTAAACGCAGTCTTGTCAATGCTATCCTCAGCTACTCTAAGCTAATGGAATCCTGTGGCTAGATCGAGTTGAGAGAAAACAGATGCTCCCACAAGCTGGTCAAACAAATTGTCGATTCTTGGTAGTGGGTGTCTATTTTTCTTCGTTATCTTGTTTAACTCACGATAATCTACGCATAGACGAAGCGAACCATCCGCCTTAGTAGCGAATACTACCGGAGCACCCCATTCAGAAATGCTTCGCCTTATGAAATTCTTCTCAAGCAACTCCTTAACTTGTTTACCGAGCTCTCTTCTTTCTCGCGGGGCCATGTGCCTAACGGGCAATGAATCTGGCTTGGCATTATCAACAAGATAAATTCAGAAGTCTATCTCGCAATCAGGAGGTAACCCCTTCACCTCGTCAAAGACATCTGGATATTCTCGGACCACCCTTACAGATTGCAAATTGTCGATGGACGAGTCAAGAGATTCAAGATAACACAACATGACCGGGCCCTTAGGGTTACAAGAAATTTCAAGGGTATTACCAAGGCGAGTCATGAGCCTCACTACCCTTCATTCACAATCAAGAATGGCTCCATAATTGGATAGCCAATCCATACCTAGGATCAAACCGTATCCCATAAATCCGAGAACATAAGCATTACACATGAATTCTACGCTTAAGATAGAAATCCTCAAATCCACACACATCATAGATAAATGGGCGGAGCTCCCAATTGGATTTGAAAGACTAACGGGATCCTCAACTAGACTAGTACTTAGGTGCAGATTTTCAACAATATCAGAAGAAATAAAAGTATGCGATGCGCCAGAGTCAAATAAGGTTTGAAAAGGAAATTCAGAAATGTAAACAAGGCTTTCTACAGAAGTATTACTACCTCGGTAAAGAGATGGAGTAGTGTTGAGAGCATGCAACTGCCCTCCAGAAGGTCCTGCTCGCTGGGCCTGCCCTTGCCCCTTAGGGCAATCTTTGCTGATGTGTCCAGTATCTTCACAATGAAAGCATTCACCCAACTTTCTCTTCTTCTTTCTACAGTCCTTGGCTATATGCCTCGTAATCCCACAAAAGTTACACTTCCTTGTCTCACGTGCCTTGTTATTATTGTTGTTGTTGCCCTTGTTATTCTTGTTATTCTTGTTGCCTCCCTTATTGAAGTCAACTTTCTTATTCTGAGTCTCATTAGGCTTAACCTCCTTCTTGCTATTCTTGTCTTTCTCATGAAGTAGAGCCATATCCACTAAGCTTTCAAAGGTCGCCCCCATGGGTATATGAGTTATGGCCAAACTGTGTAGTGGCTCGTTCAATCCTCGAGCAAAGCGTACAGCCTTCTTCTGAGCTGTGTTAACCAAATTCAATCCGAACCTAGCAAGCTGATTAAACTTATTCATGTACTCCCTAACGGTCATGTCCCCTTGCTTAAGTGCTAGGAACCTCTCCATCTGAAGGTTCTCTTCTGCTGACGATAAGAATTTAAGCCCAAACCTCTCTCTAAAGTCTGCCCAAGTCTCAACTGGCCTGATAGCGTTTGTGACTTCCCACCAAAATGCAGCTTCCTCTTTCAACAACTATGCTGCGAACTGAACTTTCCTATGATCCTCCACATCGAAGAGAATAAACAAGTCTTCAGTCTCCTTTAGCCAGTTTCATGCCTCAACGAAGGTTTCAGTTCCAACGAAGTTCTTGCCACCCATTGCTTTAAAGTCTTTTCATATTTTGGCAAAGGCGGTACCAGGAGGAGGAGGAACCGCGGCCACCGGGGGAGGAGGAGGAGGGATGTCTGCCGGGCCCGTGCCGTTGGCCCTAGCTTCTGAGTACCTTCGGAACCATCCAGGTACGGGTACTCCCTCAGGAAGGTTAAGATCAGACATGCTGAAAAACGAAAAGAAAAAGATTCAAACGAGGAAACAAAGGAAAGTGCTAATGGCTTTTGGGGAATAGCCTTTTTTTAAAGATGAAACTTTTATTGAAAAATACTTCTTTATAAACGACTTTGGAAAATAGTTTTAGAAGGTTTTTAAAAAATTTTCCCCGTCTGGTAACCTTCTGCTCTGATACCAAATGTAACACCCCACCTCCACTTGGGTCACTCACAAAGGGAATTCACTAGTTTTGGTGGAGTATTATCTAGGTAAACATACACAGAGATATCACAAGGCAGAACATAAATAAAGCAGCGGTAGAAATTAAAAACTAAATTTCATTACTTTCAAGAAAAGAGTCAAAACCTCATATATCCAAAGTACAAATTATTCCATTACATCAAGTTCTGAATAAAGAAGCATAAAATGAAGATAAAAAAGGTAAATTATTCCCTAAAAATAGCAGAAGTGCAGCCATTGCATAGCTCAAGACCAAATCGTACATGAGCTAACAGAAAGTAAGCTAAATCCAAGCTAAGAGCTAGCGTTTCCTCCCTGAGAACCTAGGGGGGGGAATGAAAGTAAAAGAGGCGAAAGAAAAAGGGTCAGGGGTCAGTCATAAAGACTGGTAAGCCCTAGTGACTTTCAGTATAAAAACTAGTAAAGTTAACGGAAAGTAAACATAGGGATGACAATAAGTCTGGCAAGATAACTAAGATAACAAGATAAATCAAGTCTAGCATCGCATATTCAAAATTCCTTGCACCAACTGTACTAGTATTCTAACCCATGTCAATTATTAACCATGAAATGATCCCTTGGCCCAATATCATGAAATGACCCATTACGGGGTCCTACAGTACGATCTACTAATCGATCGGCTCCCTACAAGTTCTAGCTCATCATGTGTCTGCGTCATACTGCCCAATCATGAAATGTAGTCACATGTGCTAGGTCCACCATAGGGTGTATCAAGCCCTAGGGTGCCAACCACCGACACGAATCAAGCACGCACAGTGTAAACCTACCGGCGCCCAATGCCTGCTTTTTCAACTCCGGACTACGTGCACGACCATAGTCCGCCTGAATCTACAATGGCGCAGCTACTCAGCCATCGTTCTGGTCGCTTACAATCAGCCCAGTAATCGTGCCCCCACTCTGCCTAGTTCCAAGGTATCGTGATACATCTAAGTGGGTTACTGCTGAAAAGGACCGCGTAACTTGGTTTTCTAATGGGTTAAGTGTTGTCATTCAAATTCATGACTTAACCCTACCCAAATCATGTATCAAGTTGGTTAAGTGTGTTCAAGCGGCTCATGACTTAACCCTACCAAATCATCGTGTCAAATTGGTTAAGTATATTCAAGTGGTTCATGACTTAACCCTATCCTGTAGCATAAATTCATTAATGCACCCCAACTTCTCACATTAGACTAGTTGTTGTGGTCACTGGCACCACAACATAGTCTAACCTCGGGTTTTAGGTGCGATATGACCAACTACCCACATTGGATCCTATTGTTTGCATTCACTGGATTCGCCGGGCGGTTCCGGGCAGATTTACACTGCAAACTCAACCCAACCTCGAGTTGGCCATTTTCAAGTTTATTCTAAGTGTCATGTCCAGGTTCAAGTTTCGAGTCTAAATTCATGTCAAGTTTTCATGTCATGTTTCATGTCAAATCGTGTCAAGTTCATGTCCATATCCAGGTTCAAGTTATAACAATGTTAATGTTTCAAGTTTATAGTAAATTCAGGTTTGCCTAAACTACCCAAATCGTATTCCCATCGCACATGAATTTGAATCGATACAAACAAATCTAATTAGGGAATAACATAGGAAAGGATGGGCATAAGGTGGCAAAAGTAATTATAAGTCAAGCATGGTATAACTTGAGATAAATGACTACAACAATACTGGCATATTGAATAGTGGTCTCAAATATCAAACCTAGCAAAATAGGGTGATAGTCATGGTAACAGTTGACATAAGATAATAACCCCAAACTTGTGAATAACAATTAATTCAACATCACAGGCATGTTAACATCATTGACATGAGGGGTTTAGGTTTACAACATGTTTAGGCCCTAAATCAATTTCATATAAATATTCCCACAAGTCAAGATTCAAGATGAATAGATCCAAGGTGAATAATAGTAGATTCAAAATAATAGATCCAAAAGGAACAATAATAGACCCAAGATATACAATGATAGATCCAAGATAATTATCATACTTAGGTTCAATTTCAATTTACAACATGTCCATATTAAGTTTAAAGTTTAGATCTAAAAGTAACTGGGGCTTACAGATCGTGGTTTGAGAATTAAAAAACAAAGAGGCGATGTTGAATCTCGAGTCTAACAGAAATCCCCTAAACAGTAAAACTCTACACGTAGTCTTGTTGGAGAAGAAGCAATCCCTTTTCTCTAACTTTTCAACCAGAGTTTTAGTAGCATAATACCAGAGAGAATTTGTGTAGAGAGACTAGAGTTAAGGGCTGTTTATATAGGGTCAGGCCAACGAATTTAGATAGAAATCGGACTAGAAACATCAGAGTGAATTCTGACTCAAAAATGGGCTCGATAACCAGGTCGACACCCAGGTCGACTCTATGGTCGACCTGGTCCTAGGCAGGTCGACACTATGGTCGACCCCCAGGTCGACCTGGTCCTGGGCGGGAAATTTCCCGCCCAGTCCGTTCTGGGGTTTGAATTTAGTAATTTGATTTCGAATTCTGAGCTGTTTTTGAACTTGAAAAATTCATGAAACTTCGAAGGGTCATAACTTGGTCATACGGACTCCGATTTTCGAAAACTCGGACTCATTTCCAAGAAGAATTTCGAGACGAACATAATGGCGTAACCCGTTGCCCTTGATTCTTAATTTAAAAATTAATTCTGCCTTGATTTATAGTTATAACACGTTATCAAAATACGGGTTGTTACATAACTGGAACTTACAGATCGTGGTCTAAGTAATTTAGATGCAGAAGTTGAATCTATAAACTAGTCGTTGAATTGTTGAATCGTTGAATCTTGCTTTGATTGTAGAAGCAAATCCCCAATTCCTAGCCGTAGTCTTCAAGAAATAAATCTTCACGTTTTAATTTAATTAATTTAATTTAATTTAGAGGAAGAAGAAGAAGCCATGATCATCTAGAGTTTGAGCAGTATAAGGTTAGAGAAGAATGGTGTAAAGAGAATGAGGCTAAGAGGCTGTTTAAATACGATTAGCCAGATGAATCTGGACTGAAAACGAGGTCAGATACATCAGGATGCATCTGGTTCAAAAAGTGGGTTCGGGAGTTAGGTCGACCCCCAGGTCAACCCTATGGTCGACCTGGTCTGGCCAGGTCGACCCCCTGGTCGACCTGGGCTCTGGGCCGGAATTTTCCCGCCCAGCCGCTTCTGGGTCTTGAATTCGAATTCGAATTCGAATTTTCTGAGCTGTTTTTTATTCCGAAAATTCGTGAAACTTCTAGAGGTCATAACTCAGTCTTACGGACCCGATTTTCGAAAATTCGAACTCGTTTCCAAGCAAAATTTCGAGATGAACGCAATGGCGCAACCCGTTTCCCTTGACTCATATTTTAAAAATTATTTTTTCCTTGATTTATGGTTTTAACATGTTATTAAAATTCGGGTTGTTACATTCTCCCCTCCTTAAAGGATTTCGTCCCCGAAATCTTCAAGTTAAGAAGAATGTGTCCTACCATCCATCATCTATCTACTCAAAACATCATCCACAAGCAATCATTGTCCTTAAAAGATTTCTAATGCTGTATGAACATATGCAGAAAGTGTGTGTATATGTTCCTTATTTTATGCAAATGATCAGACCCGATTGATCTTCCTAATGCAAAATATGTTTAGTGTCATGAATCCAACATGTATGCAAATAGTCCTAGTCACATAAACACTATATGTGTGCACAAACATCCACCCATATGCAACATCCATATGATAACACATTCAATTTCATCCATAAACAAGTATAAACACTCATGCATATGCAATATGAAAATGTCTCTGAGTCGATCTAGTGCCTAATGTGTGTTATGCAACCACTTGCAACCATTTGCAAACATAAACCATAACATGTTTTCAAGCACATGTTTACATCCAAAAGGGTTCTACCTAAGGTTCTCAAGATAGGATTGAGAAGATAAGCAAGATAAAACAAAGCATCTAGGAGAAGAAGTTAAAGATGTACCCCCAGAAGGTCTTGCCTGCGGGGCTTGCCCTTTCTTCTTAAGGCAGTTCTTGCTGATATTTCTAGTTTCACCACACTGGAAACATGCTCCCATCTTCATCTTCTTCTTTCTACAATCCTGAACTATATGCCCCTCAATACCACAGAAGTGGCATTTTCTTTTCTCGCGTGTCTTGTTATCTTTATTGTTGTTGTTCTTGCCTCCTTTCTCGGAGTCGACCTTCTTGTTTTGAGGCTCATTCGCCTTGACCTCCTTCTTGCCATTCTTGTCTTCTTCATTTAAGAGCGCCATGTCCACTAACATTTCGTAAGTAGCCCCCATATGTACATGGGTCATAGCCAAGCTGTGAAGCGACTCATTCAATCCCTTGACAAAACGGAGAGCCTTCTTATGAGGGGTATTCACTAAGTCCAGTCCAGACCGAGCCAGCTGATTGAATTGATTGACGTACTCCTTGACCGTCATACTTCCTTACTTAAGAGATAAGAATTTTTCTAGCTGTAGACTTCGTTTAGCTTGTGAGAGGAATTTTGTCTCAAACCTTATTCTGAAATCCATCCATGTTTCAACTGGCCTCTCGGCATTAGTGACTTCCCACCAATAAGAAGCTTCGTCTTTGAGCAACCACACCGCCAACTGTACTTTCTGCCTATCGTCCACCTCGAAGATAACGAACAGATCCTCAGTTTCTTTGAGCTAGTTCCTCGCTTCTATGAATGATTCAGTTCCCTTGAAATCCTTTCCACCCATGGCCCTAAAATCTTTACAGATCTTCGAGAAAGCAATTGCACGAGGAGGGGGAGGAGGAGGAGGAATCGCTGCAGCTGGAGGAGGAATATATGCTGGGCCTGCATAAGTACCTCCTGAACCAGCCAGGTATTGGCACGCCCTTTGGAAAGTTAAGATTCCCGGACATGCTGAAATGAAAAAGAAGAGATTCAAACGAGGAAACAAAGGATAGTGCTGATAGCTTTTGGGGAATAGCCTTAAAATAAAACAAAACTTTTCTTGAAAAATGCTTCTTTGTAAATGGTTTTGAAAATAGTTTTAGAATGTTTTTTAAAAAGACTTTTGCCCAGTCTGGTAACCTTCTGCTCTGATACCAAATGTAACACCCCACCTCCGCTAGGATCACTAACAAAGGGAATGCACTAGTTTTGGAGGAGCGTTATCGAGGTAAACAAACACAGAAATATTACAAGACAGAACATAAATAAAACAGCGGAAGGATCAAAAGATAAATTTCATTACTTTCAAAATAGTCAAAGCCTTTTACATTTAAAGTACCAAATAGCCAAAGTTATTATTTTCCATTACAACAAATTCTGTCTTGCATAAATAAAGAAGCATAAACTTAAATCAACAAAAAGAGCTTAATTCCCTAAAGGTAGCAGAAATGCAGCCATAGCATAGCTCAAGATCAAACCGTACATGAGCTGAATCGAAAGCAAGCGAAATCCAAGCTAAATGCTAGAGTTTCCTCCCTTAGAACCTGAGGGGGGGGGGAACGAAAGAAAACGAGGCTAAAGAAAACGGGTCAGTCATAAAGACTGGTAAGTCCAAGTGACTTTCAGCATAAAAACTGGTAAAGGTAACATGACATGTATAAACTGAAAGTAACCATAAGGATGCTGTCAAGATGGGCAAGATAGACTAAGATAACATCAAAAATCGAGTATAGCATCACTTATTCAAGGGTCGCAGCATGAACTGTACTAGAATCCCAAACCCATGTCTTATATTAATCATGAAATGATCCCTTGGCCCAATATCATGAAATGACCCATTTCTAGGTCCAACGAAACGATCCACTAGTCGATCGGCTCCCTACAAGTTCTAGCCCGTCATGTGTCTGTGCCATACGGCCCTATTACGAATGTAGTCACCTGTGCTAGGTCCACCGTAGGGTGTATCAAGCCCTATGGCGCCAACCATCGACACGAATCAAGCATGCACAGATAATCCTACTGATGCCTAATGCCGTCTTTTTCAACTCCAGACCACGTGCACGACCATAGCCCGCCTGAACCTACACTAGCGCACCAACACAGCCGTCGTTCTGGTCGCTTACAATCAGCCCAATAATCGTGCCCTACCCTGCCTAGTTACAGGGTATCATGATACATCTAGTGGGTTACTGCTGAAATGGAACGCGTAACTAGGGTTTCCATCCAATAGGTTAAGTGTTGTCATTTAAATTCGTGACTTAACCCCTATCAGTCTAGCATGTCAAGTTGGTTAAGTGTCGTCATTCAAGTTTGTGACTTAACCCGCCTACGTGTCATGTCAAATTTGACTAAGTGTCGTCATTCAAGTTCATGTATCAAGTTGGTTAAGTATTGTCTTTCATGTTCATGACTTAACCCTATCATGTGGCATTAATTCATTAATGCACCCCAACCTCTCACATCAGACCAGTTGTTGTGGTCACTGGATATGCCGGGCGGTTCCGGGCAGATTTACACCACAACTCAGTCTGACCTTGGGTTTCAAGCGCGATATGACCGACTACCCACATTGGATCCTGTTGTTTGCAGTAACTGGATTTGTCGGGCAGTTCCGGGCAGAATTACACTGCAAACTAAACCCAACCTCGAGTTGGACATTTTCATGTTCATTCTAGTGTCATGTCCATGTTCAAGATTCATGTCAAGTTCTTGTCAGGTTTTCAAGGCAAGTTTCATGCCAAGTTTCCTATAATTACCAATTTTTTCTAACGTTACCCCGTCTAAATATTAGGCTAACAATCTTAGCCTAATTTTTCATCCGCATGATTTTTGACATATAATATTAGGCTAAAAACTTAGCCTAATTTAACGTACACAAAATTTGCATAAGAAATTCATCATGACATTGGTGTAAACTTGGCATTGTCGGCATAGTCAATATGAACACCATAGATGTGTACTTGCACAAAAATCAACATGAATATCATAGGTGTGAACTTGCAACGCAGACTAAATCAACATACATATATGTGAGTTTGCAACATTAAATCAACTTACATATATGTGAACTTGCAAATCAATCACGAACATATGAATAAGTGTGAACTTGAAATATGTTATAGGTTTAACATATATACATAAACATGTAGATCTAACATTTGGTCACATATGTGATATGATTTTTCAACCTAAAACTTGCATGACATGATAAACTACACAACGAGTTATACTTCAAGTTCATATACATATGAATAGACTTATTCATTAGAACCACAGGCATAGACCATAATAAACATTGTTTTATTATTAATTTATTTTCAAGGCATGACATAACTGAATAAATTGACTATACATCGCAGGCTTATAGATCTGATAACATTATAAACATGAAAAAGTTTGAATAATAATCTAGATTCAAGAACATGGATAAATCTAACTTAAATAGAAAAATCCCCAAAATCAAGATCCAAGTATAAATAAAGAACATAGGTCTGAATAGAAAATCAAGCTTAGCTCCAATTTCATAGTCATAATCCTAGGCAATAACCTCATGGTCATGAATCATAGGTGATTAGCCGTAATTGTCCTTTTCATAGTCATAGGCAACAGTCTTATGTTCACACTCATAGGCGTAGACATAGTCTTATGTTCATAGTCATAGGCATAGGCATAGTCTTATGTTCACAGTCATAGGCATAGGCATAGTCTTATGTTCATAGTCATAGGCATAGGCATAGTCTTATGTTCACAGTCATAGGCATAGTCTTATGTTCATAGTCATAGGCATAAGCATAGGCAATGTTTTTAACAATAGTTTCAACGTCATAAGCAATATTCCCAAAAGTCAAGATCCAAGATGAACAAGAATAGATATGAATCATACATAGATTAATTCCAATTTATAACATGCCCATATTAAGTTTATATATTTTATCTAAAAGTAATTGGAACTTACAGATCGTGGTCTAAGAAATTTAGATGCAGAAGTTGAATCTATAAACTAGTCGTCGAATTGTTGAATCGTTGAATCTTGCTTTGATTGTAGAAGCAAATCCCCAATTCCTAGCCGTAGTCTTCAAGAAATAAATCTTCACGTTTTAATTTAATTAAATTTAGAGGAAGAAGAAGAAGCCATGGTCATCAAGAGTTTGAGCAACATAAGGTTAGAGAAGAATGGTGTAAAGAGAATGAGGCTAGGAGGCTGTTTAAATAGGATTAGGCAGACGAATCTGGACAGAAAACGAGGTCAGATACATCAGGATGCATCTGGTTAAAAAGGTGGGTTCGGGAGGTATGTCGACCCCCAGGTCGACCCTATGGTCGACCCCCTGGTCGACCTGGGCTCCGGGGCGGGAATTTTCCCGCCCAGCCCGCTTCTGGGTCTTGAGTTCGAATTTGAATTCGAATTTTCTGAGCTGTTTTTGATTCCGAAAATTCGTGGAACTTCTAGAGGACATAACTCAGTCATACGGACTCCGATTTTTGGAAACTCGGACTCGTTTCCAAGCAGAATTTCGAGATGAACGCAATGGCGCAACCCGTTTCCCTTGATTCTTATTTTAAAAATTAGTTCTGCCTTGATTTATGGTTTTAACATGTTATTAAAATTCGGGTTGTTACAAGAACTGTCTAGAATGAGGGCTGTTTTTTTGGTTTTCTGACATTTTATATTTTATTATTATTTATAGAGAATGAGAGTTTTTTGTTGGTTTTCTGACACTTATTTCTTTACTTGTTACTTGCAAACGTAGTAACCATTACCGATAGAGATATCATTACTACCTTACATAAAAAAGCATACTTTGTGTTTTTGTTGTCGTCTTGTTGTTATTTAATATCAATCTACTCTAGTTATACGAAATGGACTTACTTGCAAATGGAATGTTACCATTACCGAGGAGGCTTCATTATTACCTTTTGTCATCTACATGTCGTCCTGTGTTACATGATATAATTTGTTTATTAGTTTATCTTATTTTTGCGCATCAGAGAAAGGAATGGAAGGGAAAACTGCTTCATTTATATATATATATATATATATATATATATATATATATATATATATTTTATATAATTTGGATGGAGGGAAAGTGGACAGCCTTGGAGGGAAACTTAGGAGGAAAAATGAGTAGTTTTGAAGGGAAAATAGTATTGCTTTAGTATATTGTAAGATGTGTGCAGTAATCTAACACCTCTCATTAGCTGCCATTGGATTTGAAGTTTTCAAGGCAAACACTGTCCTAATCTTGGTATTTTTCTAATTTCATATTTGCAAACTTTTGCGGACCTATCTCCATGAATATGCATTTGTGTAGCTATCCATAAATGTGTAGAAAATATTATTTGCATTTCTTGGTTCCAGTCAAGTATATGGTGCGTCGTTGTATTGAGTTAGTCGTCTTTTTTTCTTGTGGAAGGTAACGTGCCATGACAACTGCCTGGAATTTTACATCATCCATATGTCACTGTAAACCATGTTTGAAGACAAGAGGGCAGGAAAGATAAATCGGGCCGCCAACGATGGTTAAGAATCAATTGGAGATATTAATGCAAACACTGACTGAAGAGTCAAATTAATGCAACTTCTACTTGAGTAATCAACTGTAACATGGCCTTGCCAAAAAAAGGCAACTGTTTTTTTCTTTAACGTATCATAGTCAACATGTTCATGCACATGAATATGCGACAAAGGAATGAATCTTCCAACAAGCTTCATATATCTCCCTATAAATAATGCCCTAATCTGTACTACTGAACATCACACCAATAATTCACAGAAAGCTCACCAATACAGGAATGGAGCTCATTACAGTCTACATAGCCATAGCTGCTATCTTAGTAGTAGCAGTCTTCTCTATATTCTTGAACAGAGGCAAAAGCCCACCAAGTCCATTAGCTCTTCCAATAATAGGCCATCTTCATCTTTTAAGCATCAAAGAGCCCCTGCACCACACCGTAAACCGAATGCATGATAAACTTGGACCTATACTCTCCCTTCGTTTTGGCAACCGCAAAGTTCTAGTAGTAGCCAAAGGGGCCTTGGCCGAAGAAAGTCTTCTTTCTCATGGCCTTATATTCGCTAACCGTCCTCAGTTTCCTTCGCTTAAGGAATTTTCATACGATTTCACTGTTTTGGGAACAACCAACTATGGGGATCACTGGCGCAATATGAGAAAGCTTGCTTCTTCCGAGCTTTTGGCCCCTCATTCTCTTAATGTGTCTGCCGATGTTCGTACTGCAGAATTGCAGGCTTTGGTTCGAACACTCTTTCAGGAGTCCAACGTCGATGGGTAAGTCGGAATTAAAAGCATAGCAAATACTGCCCAGATATTCGTATTCACACTTGCAATTTATGTAGAAATCTGATGGATTTTTCATTGATGAATTTGTACAATTCAGGGAGTTTACAAAGGTTGAGATGAAGTCGAAAATTTTGACGATAATACTGAATGACATAATGAGAATGATGGCTGCAAAGACGTTCTCGGACAAAGAACAAGTAAGTTCAGAGACGAACGAGGAAGAAGCGTTCCGTGATTGGGTGGAAGACGTTTTTTCAATACTAGGGGGCCGTACAAACATAGCAGATTACCTGCCTTTCTTAGGATGGTTGAACCTAAACGGATGGAAGAAGAAGGTGGCGTCAATAGCCGAGTACAGAAATGAGTTCTTCCAGAAACTGCTAGATGATATAAGACACAGCAGCACAGACGAACAGAAGAAGAAAACCATTATGGCAACCATGCTTTTGCTTCAGAAGACAGACCCAAAGTACTACACAGATGAAATCATCAAAGGATTCGCCATTGTAAGTCCGTACATACTAACTAACTGAGCTAGATGATCAGTTCTTTAATTTGTGATATAATTAAGTATCTCAGAGTTATAGACTAACGATTAATCATAATGAATTGCAGACTATGCTGGCTGCCGGAACAGACACGTCAGCAAACACGATCGAATGGGCGCTGACATTGCTTTTGAACAATCCAGAGAAACTAAAGAAACTACAAGCGGAGATCGATGAGAAGATAGGAAGTGAAAGACTAGTGCTAGAATCAGATGTCCAAAATCTACCATACCTACAATGTGTGATAAACGAAACCCTTAGACTAAAGCCAGCAGGCCCGCTGATGGTGCCGCATGAAGCGTCGCAAAACTGTGTAGTAGGAGGGTACAATATTCCAAAAGGTACTATGCTTTTGGTCAATGCGTACAGGATCCGTAGGGACCCTGATACTTGGGTAGAGCCTTTGAAATTTGAACCGGAAAGGTTCCAAAGTGGGAAGCATGATATAAGCAAAATGCTGATATTTGGAATGGGGAGGATGCAGTGTTTCGACTGGAAGAGGACTGGAGAGGAAATGATAGACTTGACGGAGAGCGTTGCCATCACAATGGGCAAACAATTTCCTCTGGAGGCCATGTATCGACCGAGGGAACACATGAAGAGTGTCATGATCAAGCTTTAATTAACTCATACATTGCTTATATGTGAAAGTGATGATGCTTTTGTATTCATTAATTAGTCGATCACTGTCTAATTTGTTCACTTTCGAAGATACTATGTTTTTAATAAAGTCTACTTGGCATGTTCCTCTTAAACAGTAGTATGGTGTAGCATGTCAAAAGTATGTGAGACTTCACGAGTACAATCCAACCATCCTATTTGATCTTGTGAAGGTGGGTGTTTTGAATAAAGTTTACCAAACAAGTCTGTCTAAGATGATAGCATGATATAATTAATAAACTGCTTGATGGAGCGACTCCGTATTAGACTAATAGTTGTCCACTAGTCAAAAGTATGTGGAACTTGATGAGTGCAATTCAACAATTTATTTGATAGTGTTTGACTCAATGGAGGTGTATAAAATTTAAATTGGCTACTCAAGAAGTTGCAACAAATTCGAAATTTACAGAGTTGGTTATATGATATAAATATTTTTATAGATAAAAGTACAAATATTTTTTCTGAGCGCATCCTAATTTTTATGATTGACTAATATATGCTTTGGTCTAAGGGTGCGTTTTTTACAAACCGTAATGTGATATTTGAGCGTGACATTGTTGTGAGCGAAGAATGCATTTTTTCTACGAACGAGGGTAATTGAGCTTGGTATTTGAACGGCGTATTTATATGTTAATTTATTTGTTTTGAGTTATTAAATACTAATTGCACAAAATAAAACGACTACATTTCATTGAACAAACGAAATTACAAACATGAATACAACTAGTACACTGAAAATAAAGCGAAATAAAAAATTACATATGGTGACGATGCTTCAATCTTCTCAACTTCGCTAAAATAAACCCCCGTATATTATCGCCGGTAAGATCTTCGACAATCTCTATATTCCGCGGATCATTGCGAAAAATCATCATAATCTCATCGCTCGACATTTGTCACTTCTCGAACAATATTGTAGCAATGGTAGCAAGATCCGACACGTGGGGATCACAAAAGAGCAGCTCGAACTGTCACGCTTTGTGTGTATGCGCCTAGAGGGCTGACTAGAAGGCGGGTTGCCAGTAGTCATCCAACCCGAACAGTAACCGGCGTTGATAGCGGTGAAAGAAGAAGTTGATGCAGGTGCAGCAGGAGGTGCAGGTGCAGTAGCAGGTGCAGCAGCAAGGATCAAATACATGCAATGAGGCGTACACAAACAACCGCCAAATAGTATGTCCTGCTCTTAGAATTTCATCAGGGGGTTTCTTCTAAATCGCCTAAATGGCTGTCAGCGCCGCTAGCCCACCACTCGTCAGGACTGTCCAACATATTGTGCACCGGATCCCAATCGCGAAAAGACCGTTTCATCTTATCCCACTTATTTTTTATCTAGTTTTATGTATAACCCATATTGAAATGGTCGTCCAAAGTCGTCGCGACCGTCCCAATAAAGCTGCTGGCGCCACGTGTTCGCTTCTCCAGAAACTCAATACACACATCAATAAAAGCTACTTCCCGCTCGTCTGTCCAATTAGCGAAAGGTTGGGAAGTAGCGGAGACAGAACTTGAAGACATACTACAAAACAGGAAAAAAATCAGAAAAATTCAAAAAAAAAACATATATTATAGAATTAAGAAAATTATTAAACACAACAGTATATAAAAAAACATATTTTGCAGCATGAGAAGTCACGGAAAAAAATAAAAATGGAAGAAGGACTAGGTGTGATGCTAGTTGGAAAAGGAGAAAGTATAGGGGAGGGGTGCTGAATTTATATAGCTCGAATAAGAACGTCAGAGGTCAACGGCTCATTTTCCAAGGTTCAACAATCGTTGTTTCTAGACAGTCAAAAGTTGTCATGCGTTCGACGCGAATGCCATCGTGAATGTGACACCTTCTGATTGCGAATGGGCCCTAAATGTAACAATCTGCATCTTTATGTGCACGAATCTCGATTAAACTGCCATTCAAGTTCATTAGTGTACAAATCATTCATTTTGATAACATGTAATAAACACTAGTACATTAGAGTCCAATTAATATAAATTCACATTGGTATTAAAAATATAATGAAACATACTACTGATTAAGGCTGCTATTTTGTAATATCATTCTTTGGAAGTGTTGAGCATGAAAGGAAGGACTTTATCATATGTTCCCATCTTGTATGTAGACTAGACAGTGAAAGAAAATTTAGCTATAACAACACTTGTGTAAATCAAGAAATTCAGGGGTTTACTATCATTTCCTATTTTACACTAAAAAATGTTATTTGACCTAAATGTTTAGCTTTTTGTCTTTATAAGAAAATATGTGAATGTACATCAAAGAGGAAAGGAAAAATAAGTAAATATAAGGTATGGCATTGGTAAAAGCTGGCGTGGCTTTTTCTTCAACGTAGTTTTGTTAATTTCAGTAGAAGAGAGAAATGGTACTAACATGGAACAGAAATGCATAGTGCTGAACGTGCAGAAAATACATAAAATAACGCTATGATATTCAGACACATGAAAAAGGGATAGTAGTAAAGCGAAATTACAGTCAAGAAAATTCATGCAAGAAAGTATTATTTTTTTAACCTTTTTTGTATGCATGTAAGGACGCTTCCAAAATAGCGTCTGTAATATAGTTATAATAGAAGCAATGACAAGGTCTGAAACCGACAATATGGAAAATTAAATGTAGCATGTACTGTATGTATACATATAACATATAATTATAATACTGTGGACAGAAACCATTAACCAATATGCTACGTTAATATCAACATGGTTTCATTGTCGGAAATGCAAATCAAATTAAAGGTGGACGCGGTCGGTTAACCGCACCAATCGATTAATATTTTCGGCTGGTCAATCATCAATTAATATTAATAACCGTTAAATCAGTACTATTAGTGAACATGGTAAGCATTAGTAGTGACTTAGCAAGTAAGACAATTTTGAACAAAGTCTACATAAGTCATGGTACCCATGGTTTGAAATTGTGTACAAATGGACCAATAAATGATATGACAAGTATAAGAAAAATTAATTATTGAATGATTAGCATAATTATTATCATATGTCGTTGAATATGCCTGTGAGTAGTGAGTACTTACCGTTTAACATTTCAACCTTTTGATTTTAGAGTTAAAACCATGATTTCCTTTACTTTAACTAAATAAAAAAAATTGGGCCTCTTTAGTTGATAATGTAATAGATTGGGTTTGAATTTGTTCGTCTCTCCCCTTTTAATGATCTTAACTCATTTAAGAAGAAAATTTATTTAGTAATCAATGATGAAGTTTCCTTTATGCTTTTAAAAACTTAGTTGTCTTGATGAATTGTTTTCTTGCCAGTCGCATTTTGTAGTCCGCCTGTTTTAGACATGTTTGATCCTTCCACTTCCTGTTAGCTGATTTCTTACCAGCATTTACCATTTCAAAGCAAATTCTATATCAGTCCAGATGGATAGCCCCATTTTTATTAAAAAAATTAGTGATGAAACTGTCCTTTTTCCAGTTATAAATTATTTTTTAATTTTCAGTCTAAATCGTAGTGACTCTACATTAGAGGTGTCAAATGGGTCATTTAGGGTCATATGAGAGTCAACCAAAATTTGACCTAATCCATTTACGATCCATTTATTTTGACCCATTTAACGCAAAACTTTATCTAAACCAACCCGCCTAGTAAGTCGGTTACCCATTTGACACATATAAATGTAGTCTGCTATTTTTTATATACAATTATGAGAATTAGTATGTTATTTTCTGTTGATGGGCCTTTCGGGCAGCCCCATTAAGGCGAAATGACGAGGAAGGAATGCTGTTGAAGTGTTCGGTGTGGATCGAGCTATGAGGCCCAACGACAAGGCTTTCTTCCCTTGACGCGGCCCTGAGGAGTTCGTCATGACTGGGCTTGACTAGCCTCGCCATCCTCAGATAAGGTCCGAAAAACCGGCCTAATGATCAGCTCACCTCAGATTTTTTTCTTTTAAACTACTTAAGCTGGAAGGGTTCAATATCAATTGACGCCTATAATCCGCATAGAATACCAACTCCTCAGGAAGAAACCAACTCATTCAAAATCACCTATCTTTTTGGATCTCACGGCACGTACTCAAGGTGGCTTGATATTATATCATCCATAAATACTCCTTTCCAATTGAAAAAAGGGATCCATCTTCAATTTTCTAACCAAAAAGAGGTAATAACAAAAACTGTTTATTTTAATTCTTCTGTTCTACCATTGTAACTATTTTCCTAGCAGCTGAAACGATCTATAAAAGTTTATAAAGTGAACGCAGGCTCATTAACGTCGAACCACTATAAATTTGTGTGTGATTATTTCTGTTTTACATTTATTATATTTTTTAATCTTTATTTTAATATCTACACAAGTCTCTATTTTTGGTGTTGTGCTAATTTTTAGTGTCAACATTGGTGCTTTCACTGGGAATTATAGTTCTCAGCTTTGTTCAGATTTTTTGCTCTACTTTCGGATCACCAAGTCCGAGACAGAAATCTCATCCTCATTCCTGTATTGTCGAATTATGGCTGGAAAATCAGCTCGCAACACTGTAAAGCAACCGCAAGCTGGAACCTCCGCAGAGGCGGCTGGCAGATCTGCTACCCCTGAAATTGCTTAGGATCAACCTGCCTTGCTTCCCACGACGGATCCAACTCCCTCCTCAACCTTCGCTACTTGAGATGAGTTTACGGTTGTGCTGAATCAACTTCGAGAGACGACGGAGGCTCTAAAGACCCTTGCTCGAGAGTATGCCGCCAGGAAGTTAGGGAACGTCAGCTTCCTCTCCCTCAGCTGGATCACGTATCTGAAGAATCTTCATCATCTGACGAAGACAGGGATCCACGACGGATCCGACGCCCGTTAGAAAGGGCCGAGAATGTACGACAATTGCGTCTCGAGGAACGTTTAGACCTGCAGGAGGCGAATGAACAAACCGAGGCCGACCCGACCGAGGTAGAAATTATCGATATCGTGGCCCCATAGGACCGAGGAGTTGCTCCTCAACCGTAGAATGCTGCCCGAAGGAATCAAGCACCCATTCAGCTTCCCCGTAATCTTGTGATTGACCGAGATACCCGGTAAGGGAGAGGGCCCGGGCACTGGGTCAGGCAACGTACCCTGGCGAAGGAGTCAGGGGAGTTTGTTTGAACGATGACGCCAACCCGGACCTAGCCGTCCCACCAAACCTGACTGCAATGGTGCGGAAAATTTTGCATGCCATTCTCGGACATAGGAACGAAGGCTGGGGAGTTGATCGGAACCACACACCATTCACCGACAATATCTTACGAGCAGAGTTCCCTCGAAGATTTAATATGCCCCGGATGAATAAATACGACGGCACCTCTGACCCACAACAACATATGATGCGGTATTCTTGGCATATGGAGATAGTGGCGGCCCACGACACTATCAAGTGCAAAGCCTTCCCAATCTTCCTGAGTGGGATGGCTCTTATGTGGTTCGTATTTTTGCGCGCGAAATCTGTCCCAAGCTTTAAAGATTTGAGTGAGAAGTTCCTGACCCAATTTCTCCTTCACACAACCAAATCAAAGCATGTAATGGAACTCTCCGTAGTTAAATAAGGAAAGGGAGAATCTCTGAGAAATTACCTTAACTTAACCGGGCAGCTACCGAGGTCAGTAACCCCAACCATGAAACTGTTCTAATATCCCTGGTCGATGACATCGACAAACGAACTGAATTCGGGAAATACCTGATTGGGAAGCCACCAACAACAATTAAGGCCTTTTATGAGAAAGACCACATCTGATTGCAGCAGGAGGATGCGCATTTGGAAGGAGAAGATGAACCGAGAAATGCTTCCATTCCACCGACTCAGAACAATGTCGCGGTCAAGCAGTCTGGTGATAGCTCAGGCTAAGTGGAAGTAAACTTCGAAAACCGCAACAAGCGAAATAGCAAGGGACTAAGAGAAACCGGTGGAAGCTCAGGACAGAGGGGGAACCCTCGAAAATGACTGTGGTTCCAGGCGTTCTAAACATACACTGCCCTGAATGACACGCTAGAAAACATCTACCATGATACCAATAGCACGGTCCAATATAAGAAACCTCCCCCTCGTGAACCCATGGAGAGTAAGCGAGCGACTGGAAAGTATTGCCTGTTCCATGACATCTATGGGCATACAACAAACGAGTGTTGGCATCTTCGAGACATCATAGAAAAGCTGATTCGGGAAGGAAAGCTTGACGAATATAAGATGACCCCAGGAGAAAGGGGACAAGGGGCTTCAACCCCCAGGCAAAACCAGGTCGCTCCTTGAGCTTATGCACAAAATAAGGGGAAAGGAATGGTTTTCAATGCCATAATAGGGGGCCCACACCCCGCAAGTTTCAGTATCAAGGCTATGGAACAATATGTGAATTCCGTGGAGCACCTTGATGCTGCCGAAGCTAGTGTCCCCAAAGGGGTGAATCCCATGAAGCAGAGGAAGACCGAGACAGAAGATGTTGTCTTCCGCGGAAGAGAAGCAATAGGCCTCGAGGTTCCGACGGTCGACCCCATGGTAATAACCGCAACTATAGGCCCGACAATAGTAAGAAAGGTGTTGATCGACCATGGAAGCTCGATCAATATATTGTTTAAACAAACTTATGAACAGATGAAGCTAGAGCTACAAGACTTGGAGCCTTGCTCTGGTGAGATACAGGGTTTTAACGGATCTTCCACCGAGCCCATTGGAGTAATCAAATTGCCCGTGGAATTAGGAGACGGAGATCGAAGGAGAGTAAGGCCCCTACTATTCGTTGTAATGGATATCAACTCCCGATATAATGCGTTCTTAGGACGACCAACGCTAATGGAGTTTAGGGCCTATATCGCCCTATGGTGCCTACTATTGAAGTTACCAACCGATGGAGAAATTGGAACGGTACGAGGAGACCAGGTAGATGGGAGAGCTTGTTACTTGACGGAGTGGAAGGATCTCCATAATATGGGCAACAACAAAAATCAACAATCGAGTCTCCTCCTATGAAAGACATGAAAGCATAACAACTACAGAAAACATCCTGGTCAGGACCGTCCGTCTGCGGAATCGAAGATATTGATCTTAGAGAGGACAAAGAACTAGGATGTAGAAAGACCGCCCCTAATGAAGCAATGGTGGAAATTCCGGTGGATAAAAATGACCTCACCAGGGTCCTAAAAATAGGATCCCATCTAGATTCCTTCCAAATGAAGGAATTGACTGACTTTCTTGGGGCAAACCTAGACGTATTTGCCTGGATCTACGCTGACATGTATGGAATACCACCCTCCATTATAACTCACTCCCTTAGCATCGACCCGAAGTACACTCCGATTAAACAAAAAAGATGAATGCTCGGTCCTGAATGGTCGATGGCCTTGAAAGAGGAGATTGGTAAGTTACAAGCTAATGGGTTCATTCGAGACTCGATCTATCCTGATTGGATAGCCAACCCAGTGCATGTAAAAAAGACTGATGGGAAGTGAGAACCTGCATTGATTTTTCTGATTTAAACAAGGCATGTCCTAAGGATAGCTTCCCACTACCTAGGATTGATCAGTTGGTCGACTCGACCGCAGGACATGAGCTACTCTCGTCTATGGATACATATTCAGGGTACAACCAGATCGCTATGCATATACCGGACCAAGCGCATACCAGCTTCATCACCGACCTTGGACTATATTGTTATGCGGTAATGCCCTTTAGCTTGAAAAATGCTAGAGCAACCTATCAACGGCTGGTCAACCGAATGTTCCACAAGCAGATAGGGAAAATGATGGAGTTATATGTGGATGACATGTTAGTAAAATCGAAACAATGATCTGAGCATGTGAATAATCTCTCAAGGATGTTTAACATTCTCCGGAAGTACGGTATGAAATTAAATTCTTTGAAGTGTTCCTTTGGAGTAGATTCAGGCAAGTTCCTGGGTTTCATTGTGAGTTCACGAGGAATCGAAATTAATCCCGACCAAATTTCGGCCCTCAAAAGAATTCAAGAGCCTAAACGGATCAAGGATGTACAAAGCCTGGCGGGTAAGATACCAGCTTTGGGTCGGTTCATTTAGAAGGCAACTAATAAATGCATACCCTTCTTTGAGTTAATTAAAAGAGGGAAGCGAAACTTTGGTTGGATGCCCGACTGTGTCGAAGCTTTCCAAGGTTTACGCGATCACCTAGAGAAAAAACCCATCCTCTCTAAGCCCATCGATCACGAAGACCTATTCATTTATTTAGCGGTATCTGCACATGCGATCAGCTCGGTCCTAATTCGAGAAGAAGAACGGGAACAACGACCGGTTTATTATGTAAGCAAAAAATTGACAGGTGCCGAGCGCAATTATCCGAAGATTGAGAAGCTTGCTTATAGCTTATTGATCACGTCGAGGAAACTCTGACATTATTTCCAAGCCCATCCAATTAAGATATTTACCGACTAACCCCTTCGGCAAGTTTTGCAGCGACCGGAAGCCAATAGGAGATTGTTAAAATGGAACATTGAGTTAAGCCAGTTCGACTTAACTTTTGTGCCCCGAAAGTCCATCCGAAGGCAGGCCTTGGCTGACTTTATAGCAGAATTCACTGCTCCAGACGATGAAGACCGGAATGATAATCCCGAGCCTTTAAGGGACAAACCTGAACCAATCACGTGGAAGCTATACAGACAGAGCTCGAAATGAGCGTCGGTCGGGGGCCGGCATAGTATTACTTTCCCTTGAAGGACGATTGGTTTACTATGCCCTAAGGCTCGAGTTTCTTGTGACAAACAATGATTTCGAGTACGAAGCCCTGATCGCCGGGCTAAGGCTCGCAAAGGACCTGAAGATAGCGTCACTCGATATTTTTTGTGATTCATAACTTGTGGTACAACAAATTTGTAAGGAATATCTTACCAAGGGAGATCGACTAAGTTCTTACCTTAAACAAGTTGAGAAATTATTGTAAAATTTTGGCTGATACAGCATTTCACACATTCCTCGAAAAGAGAATCAGAAGGCAGACATGTTGGCTAAATTCGCCAGCTCAGACCACCCCGGCGAAACAGAGTTAGTCCCCATAGAAACCCTAAGTATGCCGAGCGTCGAGCAAAAGGAGATCGATCATGTCGACACTGAACCCGAGAAAGAGTCATGGATGACCCCCATCAAGAATTTCCTCCTCCATGGCACATTACCCAAAAGAAAGAATGAAAGACGAGCTTTGGTGCAACAATCTTCCATATATGTGATCCAACAAGGCCAGCTATACCGAAGGGGGTTCTTCGTTCCTATGTTTTGATCTGTGGCCAACGACGATATCAAGAAGAGACTAAAGGAAATACACAAATGAGATTGTAGGGCACATGCCGGGGGGCAAACTTTGGCCAGGAAGATACTGCGCTATGGATACTTTTGGCCGATTGTTAACAATGATACGCGGTATTAGCAGTAGATTACTTTACAAAATGGGCAGATGCCAAGCAGATGACCACGATAACGACTAAAAAGGTTATCAACTTTATTGTTAGAAACGTTATGTGCTGGTATGGGGTACTTCGAACCATCATCACTGACAACGGGACTCAGTTCGATAGTTCAGAGTTCAAGGATTTTTGTGAGAAATGTCATATTGAGAAAAATTATACTGCTGTTGCACATCCCTAGTCCAATGGACAAGTCGAGGTGGTTAACAAAATCATCAAGACCAGACTAGAACGAGCAAAAGGAAAATGGGTTGATGAATTGCCACTGGCCTTATCGGCCTATCGAACCACCCACAAAACCGGAATAGGTCATACTCCTTTCGCCTTGTCCTATGGTTCGGAAGCAGTTCTCCCAATAGAGCTTGAAGTCCTGTCACAACGAATGACTTACTATGACCCTTTGACTAACAAAGCACTCCTCTTGACGTCGTTAGACACGATTGATGAAAAATGCGAAGAGGCGAATCTTCATGCAACGGCCCATAGCAGAAGGTCGCGCGGTATTACAACAAAAAGGTCCGACCGAAGACTTTTGAGATAGGCGACCTTGTTTTGAAGCGGATCTTCCCGGTTCCCGTTCATATGGGCCCTTGATGGGAAGGACCCTACGTCATACAATGAAAACTGAACAATGGGAGTTTTAGATTATCGACCGTTGACGGCGAGCTTTTCCCGAGAGCATGGAACACAAAGCATTTACGACTTTATCTTTCTTAAAATTTCCAATTTTTTTTATTTCCCTATTTGTTTTAGCACTGTAATAAGCAATAATTTGTCGTTTGAAGTAGTTTATAAATAAAAAGCTCCATTCTTGCTCTAATTATTTGCTGTAAACTCGGAGTGATTGATTAGTTACTGGCCCCTTCTCTGGAAACTATAAGGGTGACGCCAACTAAATACTATAACTGATCATATGGACGCAACTCTAATCCTCACGACTTGAGGACGAGTATAAACGACGAAAGAGCGTGAAAGGTGCACCTCGACTAGAGACCGCTCGAATCTTTATAAAACTCCCCTCTCTTACCGACTAAGAAGGTGAGTATAAAGGACTGAAAGTGTAACCCGTTCAATGACACCCAACCCCTGATAAGGGTTGGATCCGCATGAGCACAACTAAATGGTTCGCTGTTCCAAATGGCTCACCTGACACCAGGGACGACAAAGCCAAAAAACAACTCCGCTTAGGGAAACGACTAAATAACCCTCGAAGCTAAGATAAGACGAGAAATTTGAAGAATTTTTTTGCACAAAAGTGACACGAATACTTGCAGAACACATAAAATATCATTCGTGTTATCATGATTACAAAATGCTGTTGAATGACAGGTACATTTCAAGCATTGCCTTCAAGACATGAAGTTCAATAATTACAAAGACGCGAGGATCATATTTCGCACAAGGCTTCCCAAAAAACAAAAAAATATTCACAACTAAAGCTCAAGATAAAGGCGGCATCTCCCCGCGCTTGAGCGCATCAGTTGAATCTTTTTGTTCATCAATCTTCATTGCCTTCCTGGAACTCAGTAAGCGTTGAATTCCCCCAAGCGTACTCCCAAAGGGACGAAAGATTAAAGTCAGGGCCTACATGTTAACAGAATCTGGAAATGGAGGAACTTCAACCGAAGAAAGGATAGTTGGGGGAATAGCTCGAACAGGCTGAGTGTTCATAACATCTTTCGATGGTTCAGGTTTTATGGCAGAAATTTGCATCTCCATTCGAGCTTGAACCTCTGCCATAGGAGGACAATCACCTTTTCTCGATTTTGAGACTATTTCGATATCGTTGTCCTCTGATGGCCCTATGTTAATTTTCCCTGCCTTCGATCCTCTAACTGTACCACCGTCATCTTCTCTCTCATCAGTGGAGGCATCCACTCCTACACTTTCGTTTGCTCCAGTGATGCATAAAAGAAGGAAGAGGAGAAGGTAGTGTGTAGATCAAGGTCGGATAGATAGGCTTAAAATAAATTAATAACCCTACCTTGGACATCAGGCTTGGTTGATTTCTCTTAAGCAACTCCGATTGGGTCAGGCGGAAGGGCAGATGACGGGCCTCTCTTAATGTTAGCAATGGCGGGCATCTCGATCTGGCCGCTATCATTTTCCTCTATAGGGACCGACTTCCCTTTTAACCTATAACGCTATGCCGCTACTGCAACCTCTTCCTGCCTTCTCCGTTCGACCAACATTGCCCGTTCTTTCTTGTTCAGAATTTGAGTCATTAAAAGTTCTTCATCTACTTGCTGCCCTTGCGCTTTTCTTTTTTCCTTACCTAGGATTATTCCCACACATCAGCTAAAACCATGGAATACTTCGGCATCCAGGATAGATCCCTATGGCGAAGGAACTTAGCAAAGAACTCGAGAACCTGATGAGTGTGCCCCTTCTTTAACTCGGACTTTTCTTGAGCATCTTTGACTCGACCGTTTGGATGTCAATGTCGTGCTGGAGCCTCAGGTCGCTGGCTGACTCGATTGCTGCAGGGCATTCTGTTCGGCCAATCCTTTGGCCAATTCATACGTATGAAGTGCAACCTTGAGATTCTGCACTTCCAAATTTAGTCGAACCTTGTCAGCCCTTAAAGATTTGATTTCATCTTTCATGGAGTCACACTTTTGACTCCCCTGCTTGACCTGGGCATCCAAATCCTTTATCATCTTTTCGTATTCCGCTTTGTCAGCAGCCGCCTGTAATTCCAGGCCCTTAACCTTCTTCTTAAGAGAACCAAAAGCCTCCCTGTCCTTCGCCACATCCCTTTTCAAACTGGTAATCTCGATTATTTTTTCTTTCAGTACTCTACTTACTTTTCCGACGCACTCACGCAATATGTCGTATTGAGAAAGGACATGATCGAAGTTGTTGCGAATACGATGACAAAAACCACCCGACAGTAGCTGTAACTCGAGGACCAGTTCAACCCCCGCAAATACGAAATCCGGAAAATCCCTTTCCAGTTCTTTGATTCGATCGACGGAGGAAGGCTCGACCAAAGATCCAGGTCGATTTAGTGTAGCCCGGGAATGTTCGGATTTCGACTTTTCTTCAAGACTCTTTTTACGAAGACATGGGGAAACTCGAAGATTTGAGGACTCATTCTCTTTTTCCTTTTTGAGCGAACCTCCCAGCTCTTATATATCTTCCGAAATTCGGACATGTTTCTCTAGGCTTCCCTTCTTCTGCCTGCCTTGATCTCGGTCCGTCTCTTTATTTTTCCCTGCTTTCCCATCATCTTTTTCCTGCTTGTTGCTCTCACTTTTCTCACTGCCTCCCTCTTTGTCTTTTTTCCATATTTCCATCTTTCTCCTTTTCTCCCTCCAGCTGTTGTCCACTGCCATGTCGTCGCCTTTCCCAAAGCGATGTAAAATGGGATCGTCTAATTTGACATCTGCTGGAAGGGAGGTGAAAAGATTGCCATAAAACTCCTCATCGATGTCTCATGAAAAGAAAGGATGAATGACAGTTAAAACAATCCACATTTGAATTGAATGTGAAGAACATATTGTTGTGACGTGTAACGTGAACGTTATATGACAAATTGTTCAAAATGATCTTAAAGCTGAGAGTGAAGTCATACCTCTGATGTTTTCTTGCCCGATTGACATCCCTTAAGACTGGTTGTCAAAAAGTTGATTTGGATCTAAACTCCGCAGTGAAAGGATGACACAGGGGATCTGTATTGACTTTAAACCTTGCGGAGGTGACGCGACATGCTCTCCTTGCAAGCTACAGGTTGGAAGGGAATCCTAATTGACCATAGGACCCCTCAAGTAGTTTTTAATGGGGATTTCCCTTATTGGCTCTTCTTTTTTCTTTGAAGATTTGTCAACAAAAATTCCTTCCCTTTCTCAGCATTCGAGCTTCATTCAATTGGCTTCTCGACTTTCGGCCTCTCTAACCGTGCCTTAGACGCAGGTTTCTTCGACCCAAAATTCTTCTTTCCCTTGAGTAAAGGGCGGGTAGAGGATTGCCCGACTAAAGGAGTTGACTTGTCATCCTCTGACTTTCTTTTTCATGGAGTTGTCTCATTCAGACCGAGGGCAATTGACCCGACTCCTTCCTTGTGGGCGACCGATGTATCTGTTTTCGTCTAAGAGAGCATATTGATGAAGGTGTTGGTCGGACAAACAATCCCAAAACTGCTGATGCTTGATATCTAAATTGATGAGTTGCCTGTATCTTTTCTCGAACACCTCCCCCTGGACCTTGCGGGATAATCTCCTATTAAAGAAGAAGAAATCAAATGTAAAGGGGGGGGGGAACGAGAGAGGAAGAGTGAGGAAAAGAAGAGAAATGGAGGTTTGTCGTAAACGTCCAAATTAACAAATGGACTTACTACATTGTAGCCAATATCAGGCGCATCCTTGCTGTTCTTTAATCTAGAACCACTCCCACTTTGGATCACTCGCTTTGCTGGGGATATCCTCAATAATATTCCAACCCCGAGCAGGCTCAAAATAAAGAAGGGAAGGAGATTGTTTCTCATTATGCTTGAAACGGAAATAGAAAGTCAGGTCCTCAAAAGTTGGGGGGTAACCCAAATATCTCACGAACAAGAAGTACATAAATAGCAGGCTGCCGTAGGCCATCAGATGAAATTGCGTGGGGGCTAAGTTCATGCGTCGTAAGAAGTCAACAATGAATGGATGAAAAGGGGGAATGGCTCCTACGTTACACATCGGAAGAGACATTGCCATGTAGCCTGCCGGAGGATTGTGAGGTCGAGCAGTGTCTTGTGGAAGAAAAATGCCTGTAAAGGGAATCTTGTGTTTAGCTGCAGATTCTCTAACCGTGTGCGAGTTATTTCAGATTCTAGGGCATCTGGAGGGCTCTTCAAAATTTCAACTTCTGGAAGCATGTCGGGCGCCATCAGAATTCGGTCCGCCACATTCAATTTGACCGCCACTTCCATGGGACATGGGTCCCCTGTCGTTCGATTCTAGGAACCATTGTTTAAGTTTGGGCTCGAGTCAAACGAGGACCCGGAGGAGCTATCAACTTGGGTAGAAGAAGATAAGTTCTTGACTGATTCCTATTTAGGGTCGCCCCGTAACTCAACCATGGTTGATTAAGACGCTGTTGATTAAAAAAAAGAATCGGATTCAAGAAGGAATTAACTTCGCCCAGACCACAAAAAAATGGAAAACTTCGTCCCCCATATGAACTCATCGAATCACCAGAAGCCACTGTAGCGCCTTTGATAAGGCGAATCGGCATCGGCGACCCTGACCATGGATCTCATAGGATCCAGATTGAGACAAAATAAGGAAAAAGGAATCTAATGCCAAAACGATATTGATATGATGAAAATGACATAAAGAAGAGATCTTTTACCTAAGAAAGATAGGTTAATGCGAAATTGATGAACAATTTTCAATCTTTCACTTCAAGCAGTAAAGTAATATTTTACACCAAGAGAAGAGGGGAATGGGATTTTCCCTTGTTATATAGTATGGTAAAAAGACTATTCAAACTTAGTTGATATAACCTTCAGATTAGACATGACTGACATGTGTAGCATCAGATAACTCAAGTGTCAGCCAATGAGGTGGATACCAAGTAAAACGTCATCATTGCTTGAGCCCTTTGAGATCTATGAAGTAATATGTGGATCCGTTACAGATTTCAAGGTCCATCGGACGGACTACTCAGCCCAGGTTCTGAAAATCTAATTAAAGTAAAAAAGTTTGTTCATGACATGAGTTTTTAAAGTATGTTCCATTTCCAACACACCATACTCTGGGGGCAAAGTGTTGATGGGCCTTTCAGGCAGCCCATCAAGACGAAATGACGAGGAAGGAATTCTGCTGAAGTGTTCGGTGTGGATCGAGCCGTGAGGCCCAACGACAGGACTTTCTTCCCTTGACGTGGCTTGAGGAGTTCGGCATGACCGGGCTTGACTAGCCTCGCCATCCTCAGGTGAGATCCGGAAAACCAGCCTAAGGATCAGCTCGCCCCAGTTTTTTTTCTTTTAAACTACTCAAGCTGGAAGGGTTCAATATCAATTGACGCATATAATCCGCAGAGAATACCAACTCTTCAGGAAGAAACCGACTCATTCAAAATCAGATATCTTTTTGGATCTCATGGAACGTAATCAAGGCGGCTTGATATTATATCATCTATAAATACTCCTTTCCAATTGAAAAAAGGGATCCATCTTCAATTTTCTGACCAAAGAGAGGCAATGACAAAAACTGTCTATTTTAATTCTTCTATTCTACCATTGTAACTATTTTCCTAGCTGCTGAAATGGTCTATAAAAGTTTATAAAGTGGACGTAGGCTCTTTAATATCGAACCACTATAAATCTGTGTGTGATTATTTCTGTTTTGCATTTCTTATATTTGTTAATCTTCATTTTAATCTCTACACAAGTCTCTCTTTTTGGTGTTGTGCCAATTTTTGGTGTCAACATTTTCTAAGTATAAACGTTACTCACCTTGGGGCTGTAGTGTTTGTTCATAGAACGAAATATCTGAGTGTTCCGTACTGTCCGTGATTTAGGTGAAACCTATTGGTCAAAGTGTTGTCCGGTTCTGAGGTAATATGAAGAAATTATTGCAGTTTTTACAAAAATATTGCGACTCTATATGTAGGAAGAGTTCAAATATGAGAATTAGCCTGTTATTTTCTAAGTACAATTGGTAGTCACCTTGGAGAACTACAATGTTCGGTCATAGGGAAAAACATCCGAGTGTTTCAAACTGTCTGTAATTTAGGTGGGAATCTATCGGTAAAAGGCTAATTCGGTTTCGGGGCAGTATGAAGAAATTACTGCAGTTTTTACAAAAAAATTGCGACTCTCTGGATGTAGGCAAAGTTCAAATATGGGAATATAGCCTGTTATTTTCTAAGTACAACTGGAAGTCACATTGGAGAACTACATTGTTCGATCACAGAGCAAAACGTCTGAGTGTTTTACATTATCCGTAATTTAGGTGGGAATCTATCGGTCGAAGTCTCATTCGGTTCCGAGGCAGCATGAAGAAATTACTACAGTTTTTACAAAAAAATAGTGACTTTGTATGTAGGTAGAGTTCAAATATGGGAATATAACCTTTTATTTTTTAAGTACAACTAGTAGTCATCTTGGAGAACTACAGTGTTCGGTCACAGAGCAGAAACCCCGAGTGTTTCACACTGTTTGTAACTTACGTAGGAATCTATCAGTCGAAGTCTCATCTGGTTCCGATGCAGCATGAAGAAATTACTACAGTTTTTACAAAACAAATAGCGACTCTGTATGTAGGCAGAGTTCAAACATGGAAGTATACCCTGTTATTTTCTATGTACAACTGGTAGTCATCTTGGAGAACTACAGTGCTCGATCATAGAGCAATACGTTCGAGCGTTTCACACTATCCGTTATTTAGGTGGAAATCTATCGGTCGAAGTCATATCCGGTTTCAAGGCAGTATGAAGAAATTACTGCAGTTTTTACAAAACAAATAGTGACTCTATATGTAGGCAGAGTTCAAATACGGGAATATAGCTTGTTATTTTATAAGTACAACTGGTAGTCATCTTGGAGAACTACAGTGTTCGGTCATAGGGCAATACGTCTGAGTGCTTCACACTGTCCGTAATTTAGGTGGGAATCTATGAAGTCTCATCCATTCCGAGGCCATATGAAAAAATTACTGCAGTTTTACAAAAAAAATTGGAGACATCGTATGTAGGCAGAGTTAAATAGGTAAGTGGGTTACCCATTTATAACACTTTTAAAAATAGGTCAACCCTTTTATGACCCATTTAATAAATAAAAAATGGGTTGACCCAACATGGTTGTAGTTAGGGTAAAATGGGTTGGTTGAATGGGTAGGGTCATATTTTGATAGGTCTACTCTACATGGTTTAGTAGGGAACCAAGTAGGGGTACTGCATGATTCCTGATAATATCACGCAGTGGCTCTACGTGTATCTTTATGTACCACGTAGCGCCCCTACGTGTTTTCTACAAAACCATGTAGAGTCATTACGAGAAAATGTATTATTTTTTTTTTAAATTAAACGGAAGGCTGCTCAGCAAAATGATGGATTTTCTCGTTTTGCTGAATTTTAGAGGGTTACTCAGCAAATAGCTGAGTTCAAATAGAATTTGCTTTTATTCAATTAAACACCTTAGGTTTGTTTGTTTATGCTGGATTTTCTCGTTTTGCTTAATTTTACAGGGTTACTTAGCAATTAGCTAAGTTCAAATTGAATTTGCTTTTATTCAATTGAACACCTTAGGTTTGTTTGTTTATGCTAACCCTGGATTATGTACATACACCTCACATGGTGAAAAATATTTTGTGTTACTACTACATACCAATATTCAGTACTTCATTACAAATGTTTTTTCTATTTTCTGGAATGTAACAGTCTTTTGGTTACCTGCACATAAAAAAATAGCAAAATGTAAGATAGCCATACGAATGTATTGCGTGCACTTATAGTGATATGGTTCATGTTTATTAATGCTTGATGCCTGAACTTTTGTTGTGTTTTATTCTATATACATAAGTTTATGATTTTAACTCCTATCAAACTAAACACAACCTATAACATTTTAACACGTTTATAACATTTTAACACGTTTGGTCCTTTCTTTAGTCTACCCTGATAATGAAATGTTGTAGTAATGTTTGTTTCTTATTATCATTCAATCCTAATAAAAATAGCATGCTTTGGTGACTCATTCAGTCAAGGCATGGGATCGATCTCCTTTTTCGTATCCTTGGTTTTTTAGAATTTCGTATTCTCTCAGGGGACATAAAATGAAATCCTGATACGGGATACGAAGGCTCTGCATGTGTAATGTCCCGTATTTTTTGCAGTCAAATATTTAATTTAATTTATTATTTTAAATATGATATTTGGGATATTAATGTATTTTAATATTAAATTCGTTTATTAAAACGAAGTTTAGACGTTAAATTTATATATAATTTAAAACGAGCTCGAAATGGTGCGGTAGTTCGTAATATTGAGTTTTTAATTTTAATTGAATATACAAAATCCGTTTTAAGTCGAAATTCCATGAAACAAGAAACGTAGAAATCTGGTCGATTATAATTTTCATATGGAAGTGTAAAATCCAGATTTCATGTTATAGATTGTTAGTTATGTCCAAATCAAATTTTAAAATAGTCGCTATGGAAATCGTGAATAAATAATAACGTTTAATTAATATATTCAAAAGAGTTTTTATATAATTTGGATATCATTTAACTCCAAATTGATGATATTGAGTTGTATAATTTATATTTGAAGCTATCTGATATTTCCAGTTGGGTATTTATGATAATAATAATTTATTATTGTTTTATTTGATTATTTTGGATTTTTATAATATTTATTCGATATTTTATAAGCATTAAAAATGGTCATTTTGCAAATAGAGTCCGTTTGCGACGAAATTAGGTTCATTAGAACCGTAATGTTAAATTATCGTACTGTATCAAATTTCGTGGCAAACCGATGTTGTATGTGATAACGGCAGCCATAAATGCCCAATCATTTTCTGAAACGTGTGTCGATGTTTAGAGTTAGAATAGGCTGGTAGTTCGTTATTTTTGGATATCGGGTATTTTGGTGTCCAAAATTGCGTTGTTTGACATATAAAAATAGTGTACCGTGAAATAGTCTCGGAATGCAACGGAAATTATGCTGTTGGATTCGTATTAATTAATTATTATCAAATTTCAATTTTTTTGTCAACCAGACTTACCGTTTGATCATGGCAACGATAAACGCCTTAATCGTTTATATAATTTTGACCAATTTAGACAGGGGTAACTTTAAAGGAATAAACGGCTGACCAAATGAACTCCGATTTTAACGAAACAAATTTTGTTGGATCTGTAAGGAAAAGTTCCAGTATAATTTCAAAGTTTTAAGTTGATTGGATTTATTTTGTGATCGTGGGAAATTTAAATGCGTGATTTTTAGCCTATGATTTATAAAGGACTTTTTACAAACGACCTCAGAATTTGACGAAATCTGTCTCATCGGGTCCGGAATATTTTTTATGTTTGGATTATGAGTTTTATCACAATTGGACATCATTTGTGATGGTTTTAAGATGTTATTTCACAGTGAAGTCCAATTAATAATGTTATATTACATCCCACACTATAAATATCATTCTATTGGTCAAACCCTAGGTTTCTAACATTTGCATGGTCAACCAGAAATGGGTCGCCATCTTCCCCAATCAACGATCATCCTCCTTCAAAATTTTCCCCTCTTTAACTTCAAATCCGATTGCCTTTTCATCTAATGTTCAACAGAAAGTTTACGGAGCTAGGTGAGATCTTTTATCTATGCGGTGGAGATAGCTTCTGGCGAACCGAGTCGGCAGGAATTAGAGCTGGAAGGCGCCACCTTTTGAGCGTCATTGGGGACATGCAACGCAACCGAGTTGGCCAGAACTTCTGGCAATGGTAGAGCACACGTAGGCACACGCTGTGATAGCCTCCGATCAAACTCCGATCGCCTGAAGGTGGAGCAATTGTGAAAATTTTAGTTCGTGAATGGGTTTGGAATTATCAGCCTGGAAGCAAGTATTAGAGACGAGGTGCAGATAGTTTAAAACCCAAGAACTGCATGGCCAAGTATTAAGAATAGTTAGAAAACTTTAATTAATATTCGATTAAAAGGGTTAATTACTTTATTTAAAATCCGATATTTATATATGCAGTGCGATGTAACCAAGAATAATCGACATAAAAAAACGTAACTGAGTGATTCATTAGTTATTAGTCAAGGATTATTATTTTTAATAAGACTCTTTATACATATACTATAACTTAAAATGATACAGGAATACTATTTGGGGTTGCAGTGAATAAACGTGAGAACAAAAGGGGGAGATCGACCTAATTCATGATTAACAAAGTAATTAATATATAAATGTTATTTAATGGTTTAAACTATCTAATTATAGTTTTATTTACGTATAACTTGTGTGTCATGAACATGAATGGAATACACAAAGAAATGTAGGATTTAAATGTGTTCGGCATGGTAGTCTAAACTAAGCACTTAAGTTTATAATTTAATAATTAAAGATTAGTTAATTTAAATTTAAATCATATATCTACTATATGTTAATTTGTGCAGGCAAGCTGATGGGGTAATTGATGAACAAGCCTGAGTGAAAATAACAGAGGGTTGGACACGTTTTGTTAAGCCATAGATGTAATTAAGTGATTAATTAGTTGATTTAAATAATTAGGAATTAAATTAGTTTAATTTAAATTATATAATCTTAAAATTTTGATAACTTATCCATATATGGTCAGAATTGGACGATTCAAGAGACTTTGGGCTCATCTCAATGAGCACTACATTTTGAAATCACTATAAATAGAAATAGACGTGATTGGAATTACCCGGAATTTTTAATTAAATTAAACAACTGTTTAATTTAATTAAAATGAGTAGTTGACAACGAATCAAATCAAGGTGAGTTAAACTCACTCAGTTCTTCCCATTTATATTTTATATAAGTCGGTTTTTATAATTGTAAGCTATGGTTGCTAATGGTTGACTGTTTGTTAAATATATATATTCATATATTGATTGAACCGATGAAATTAAACACTGTTTAATTTTAGTGAAACACCAAATCGTTATTTTAATGGTTGGAACCAATGAAGGTAACTTACCTTATTGGTCACACTTATTTAATAAACGTGTTTAATTGTTTGAATTGTTTTGTTAATTGGATGATGTTAAATAATTGTTATTTACTGTTACAGAAATTATCAATTAAATTGAATTGAAATGAATTTATGTGAGATAATCTATTCTAATGCAGGGAAGAACAGGTTGGAGGAATCCAACGGGATTCCTTAAATAAATTTAATGATATTTATTTTCATATTATTATTGTATGAACAGTTTTGATTAGATGATTGATTTGTTTATCGACCATTGAACTGAATTTCAACAATTGTTTTGTTTAAACCAATGGGTAATATTGGTTGAGTAATTGGCAGTATATGGCCTATAAATCAATCGTTTTCTAAATACTGATTTACCATCAGGTAAATCAATAGAAGTGAAGTTATAAATTTTATTTTATAACCGACGATAGTTTTTGAAATATATTATCTCAAATAAAAGTTATTAAAAAGAAATAAATGGTTATTAATTATTATTTTAATTTATAAGTGATTATTAAATGATTTTATGTAGTAAATTCTAGTGTTAGTCAGATTTATAAGCAAGAGAGTATAAAATTAAACTAACGGTTAAGAATCTGAAAATTGTTTTTAAGAAATAATTAAATGGAATTATTTAAATTAATTGTATTAATGGAATTAATTAAATAAATTATATTACTAATTCATTTAAAGGAAGGACCAATTGAATTTGATTAATGAGATAAATGTGTTTTGGGTTGACTAAGTCAGCCGTTTCTAACAAAGAATAATTATTAAATTATTTGTTTTGAATAAATCTAATGAAATGGTCTAACTAATATTTGTGTTAATTTTAATAAGATTTTAAGAAGGAATTTACTATTCATTTTAGTTAATAAAAGAAGTTAATTACTGCTACAGTAGTTAATGATTGATGTAAACTATTATTTTAATTAATAATAATTTAAGAGATTACCTTTTAATTGGAATTCATTTAAAAAGTAATCAAAGTGGAAATGAAAATCTAATTGAATTGTGAAATGTGTAATAACCCGCTATTTTTAACAATTTAAATTCCGATTTAAATCTATACTTTTATTTTAAAAAATATTCTATAATTTTTCATAATCGGAATTTAAATTTTGAAATACGTACAGTGAGATGTAGCAGTTGTGAAAATTTCGTCGGGAAATTTGAATGTTTGCCGGTCACGCAATTTTCAGTGCAAAGTTGCGCATAACAGTCCAAAATTTGATGATTTTATAATCTCTTTGAATCCAGTTCAGAAAAACATGAAAAATACTATTCATTGTCAGTAATCCAATGACGGAATTCGTTTCGTGAAAATTAAATGCTTTGGCATCCGTTTTCCATCTGCATTGTTACGTTAAAGTGGTCCATAACACCTTTTTGAATGACCATCCTGACACTGCAAGCTATATACCGTTATGACCGTCTCGTCACGTTGATTTGTGCAATATATTCATTTGTCAGTTTTAGTGTTCAGTTCAAGCTGAAATTGCTAAAAAGCTTGTGCAGTTTATTTTTGAAATAAAACCATTTAAGTTCGAAGTGTCCATATTCGGATCCTTCATATTTTTCTAGACATTTTGGGTCTGTAAAACTCTTCCTTTTATTTTACTAAACTATCCATTAATTTTATTGTTTGATTGGAAGGCTTAGTGCATGTTACATAAACATGCCATGTTCCCTTTGATTATTTATTTACTAACCTACGTAACCTTTCCATTTTCCATTTGCATACATGTGTTAGTTTTGTTTCCATCCATTTTTTTCCAAGTACCAGACATCTTTCTGCACTCCATTTTGTTTACTAAAAGCATCCTTCAAAATTTCCAATGTTGTTCGTTTCAATGCAATACTTCGTATACATATGAACGAATAAATAAAAAGGATCAGCTCCTGTTTTCTTCCCAAAGTAGCTTTATTTTTGTATCTTTCCAAAGCCAATTGTTCAAACTTCTGTTGTACAAACAATTTTCTTTCGTATGATATAAAAGAAATGGGGCCACCGTTATATTTTCTTCTTCACGTGTTTTCCCCTTTCACCTTCCGCCTTGAGCTCCACCCGCCTCTGGTTGAAGCCCGCAAACCTTCATCGCGAACCCGAGCCTCCCTACTTGTCGAGCCAATCCAGTTGCCGATGATCGGCCTCCGACCAAAAATCGCTGTTGACCTCCCCTCATAATGTCGGGCCTTCTTCCGGCTCTAGCGACCGCCTGTATTCCTCCCCACGTTCCACCAGTCCGCCCATCCGCCTCAAATGACCACCGTAGTCTCCGACCTGCTCTACTCTTCCTCCAAGCCTCACCCTGCTTCCCTGACTACCCGCAAGCCCTCCTCCCCTGCTGCTGACCCTTCTCGAACCATTGCTGAGCTCCACCTAAAACCCCCTGCTTGTGTTCTTTCCTGCATGGCGTGTGTGAGTTTTATCGTGTTTAAGGGTGCGTGGGTGAGTCTGTATCCATACGGTGTGTAGGTGAGCGTGAGTATGAATGGGTATTCATTTTGTAGTGGAGAGTGCTGTGATCTCTTCTGGTATGTTTGTTTGTGTGTGTTCTTGTGTAATATTGCGTGTATGTACATACTGTATAGGTGGCGTGAGTTTGAGTGTGTGGATGTGGGTGCGTACATGCATGTGTTGTGTGTGAATGGTTGTGTATGTTGAACGCATGGCATTATATATATATATATATATATATATATATATATATGAATATAATAGTTTGTTTGGGTGTGTATTCAACATCGTATTGATTTTAGATAAATAAATAAGTATTATTTTATAAAAATTTGTTGTGTTTATTTTGAGTTGGGTTTGGTGATGAGAATTTGAAACTGTCCCGAAATCAAGTAGCCGTACCGATCCATTTAGACATTCCTTTGCCTCCTGTTATAAAAATAAATTAATATTGAGCGGTCATCGAGTTGGATCCATTCTGAATCGTGCCTGGAAGTCGTTGGTTGATTCGGTGTCAATCCGTCTACTATCTCCAATCTGTGCCACAAAAGATGAGTTTATCTCACACCTAACTTAGTTTGTTCATGGATGTTATATCAATAATGAACCGTTATATGAAATGTATTGGATTGCTGATAGAAATTGTTTGATTTGATATATATGCACATTTCATATGTGACACGATTTATTCATATGACACGTAGTTGCACTGATGATATATATGATGTGATTGTTGATACCCCTAGTTTAGGAAAAATCACTAAGGTTGAAATTATACATACCCGAACAGACATTAGAATAGGGAAAAAAATCATTATTGGTTGAAATGGTAGACCTGAATAATTTTTATTGAATTTGGGATCGTGGGTTGAAATGATAGACCCGTAGATATTTATAAATTATATGTTGAAATGATAAATATCCGTATCACTTGACCATAGGATAGAAAACTATATACGCACACCGTTGGTCATGTTTTCAAAGTAAAGGAATTTGGAAATTTTGATTTTTAATAATTACTTAAATTTTTTAATAATTACTTAAGATTTTATATTTTTATATTATATTTTAAAGATTTTAAATTTAAATTAATTTGTAGATTTTAAATTATATGTTTTAAAATGATTATACATGTAAATATAGATTTAAATACTTATTTAAGATTTTACTTATTTTAAACCATATAATTTATTCCTATAAGTTTTTAAACCTTTTTATACTATTATAAATATTTCTTTAGATCTATTTTTATATTATTTTAAACTTATATATGTTTATAATGTATTTCTAATTTATTTTAGAGTTTTATAAACTTATATATATATTTTAAAAATTATATTTTTATTTTATATATATATTACAAACTTTAATAATAAACTAAAAATTGGATAAGTTAATGTTTTACGATTCGAATTCGAGGTTTAAAGATATAAATTTATAAAATGATATTTAATTAACGAATGAACGTATATAAGAAATGAATTTGATTTCGTATTGAAATAGAATTACGAGAGATGAACTTGAATTGTGAATATGTTTGAAATTAAATTTCCAAATTTAAGGAATGAATTTGATTATAAATCAACTAAATACAAATTTGAATTTGGGTTTGAACTTTTATAAATTACGATCTCGAAGTGGAGTTAGTTTTGAATATAAAATTGACATAGAGAGAATAAGATAATTTTAGTGGAATTAGTTTTATGAATCGTTTGGTTTAAATTTAAGAAATGAGTTAAATCGAATTTATAAGTAACGATTTTGAATTCTACGACTTGAATTATAAGATATGCTATGATTTAGTTTAAATTTAAATATGAGATCCGTTTTGAATTATGTAAACTAAATTTGAACTTAAGTACTAGAATTTCGAATCTACTCAATCGAATCTTATAAAGGAAAACTAAATTATACGAGTTATTTGAATTTTTTATGATATGACTTGTTTTAGTTGAATTAGTTTTGAAATGGATTGTAAATATTGAATTTGAACAGAAATAGTGTAATTTTTGAATTGTAAATATTAAGGTAAAAATTGAATTAACGGACTTGTCTGAACTCTAAATTTTTACGAATATAGATCAAACCGAAATATTCACGAGGTTAAATACTTTTGTTTTGATTTAAACGATAATTGTGACCTTTAAGATATGTTTTAATGTATGTCTTTTTAAATTGAAATTCCTTGTGTGAATATTTTCAAAATCAAATATAATCGAAATTAAATAGTATATTATTAGTTTATACTATATTTTGAGATCTTTTCGATATGTTTTCGAAATCGATTTGATTAAGCGATATAAATGAGTTGCTTTCAAAGTTGAAATTATTCGAAGTTAGATTTTTAATTTTGATTTCAAATTTGAATCGAGATTTCATAAAAACTATTTTATAAAGTGATTTATAAAATAATGGTCATGGTGTGAAAATGGTAAAAGATTGGTTGTTAAAGAGACCGAGATAGGTTATTGTCATACTCCCTGCAATACCGAAAACCACTTTAACAACTGTGTACGTGGTGGAGTTCCAAAATGAAGTAGGATGGATGGCGATCAACTCTAATTTTCTATTTCATATTAACTACGAGACCCTGACTACCTTTAATCAACTTGCTGTGACTAAAACATGAGTTACGCCGAGACCAAGTGAGGTCATACCTCCTATCAAGTGCACTTCTTCGATACTATTCTATGTTTTTTTGATATGTTTGGTGGCCACCCTCCGATTTGATTATGGGAGTGTCTCTTGAGGTGGGCGGTAGTAGCTGCTATGAGTTACCTCCAGTCTGGCTCTGCAAACGGTGAATCCACCCAGACATTCCTTGCGCGCCTTATCACATGCCACATACGAGCCCACTACGACTTTGTTTTATACTGTTTTATATGGAGTGCCCTCTGATCAACCTCCAGTTTACGGAGGAATTACGGTACTGTATATACTATGGGAATATATAAACGGTGTAAGGGTAATAATGGTAACCCACTTACGTTATTTTGATATTTTACTTTACTGATAGACACTATTGTATATAGCGTATTATACTATATAGTATTAGTTTGACGAGTCTATGGAGCATGGTGATCCCAAACATCCTTTAAGTTACTGACTTCATTTCATCGAACATTTCATTTGAGTTGATTTACTTCCATGAGAATGTTAGTCCTGATCCGGGTTGTTTTGTTTTGCATTGTTGCTCGGGTTAAATCAATTATCACAACTTTCGAGATCCACTCTTAGAATTTGAAGATTATTGGGATTTTGCTCATTTATATCTACCTGTTCAGTTATTCCAGTCATCCAGTTATTTCTGTTATTTTTGTTTCAGACTGTTTTGATTTATTTATTGTATTAGACTGCTGCTGTATTATTTATGTATACTCTAATGTAAAATTTATTTAGTAACTTAATGAACTACTATTGTATTTTGTATTTTCCGGTGCGAGATATTATATTGCTCTGTGTTTGTGTCTGTGATATGTGGTTTATTCTATTTACCCCAGAAGGTAATAACAATCTGTCGTTTGGGACGGTTCGATTTAACATATTTTGTCGATTTGGCACGGTCGAATTGGCAGGTCGTTACAGTTGGTATCAGAGCTTTGGTTTATCGAAGCTGTAGCCTATGGGGTAAAGGCTCATTAGAGATAAGGTAGTGATACCCTAAACGAGCGGAATCATTCGCATAATCCTTCTTCAGAGAGAGCATATTTTGAAAGTATAAATGTTTTTTAAATGGTTTTGAAATGTTTCAAACAAATATTTTAGATATAAAATTTTGTTTAGTATTTAAATCTTTTCTGAATTTTCCTTTCCATTCGAACCCATCTTCCTTCGTAGAATCTCTTTGATTTGGTTCTTTCGTTCATTCAGCTTTGACTCGAATTCTATAACTTATCTTTGTTCATAATAAGGTAAGAGGTAGAAGAAGAGTATAAGTCTTCAAGTGATTTCATTCTTATTTAATATTAATTTGAATTGGTATTTTGAAAGGTATTATAATATAAGTTTTCTTAATACAATTCTGATATATATTTAAAAATATCATTTTGTTTTGGTAATACCAATATTTTGAAATTATTTGATGTTTATAATTTAATATTTTATATTTTATAAACTATGTATTTTAACGAGATTTAAAGACGTAGATTTTGAAAAAATATGATTTTATCTTGGTTGAAATCTATATAGTATTGCTTATAAATGTATATATGTATATATGAGAATTTATAATTTAAATAGGTTTATAAAGGTTTTAATTGGTGATGTGTATATATGTTAAACTTATGGAATTAAACTAGTTTTATAAGTTTCAAATATTGATAATTTAGTTTTGAAAATATTTAGGTATTGTATAGAATAATATTGTTATGTATTTGATTCAATAATAATATTATTGTATATTTGTTATGGATTGAGTTGAATTTTAATAAATAAAGGAGTGGGAAGAGATAAATTTTCCCTACATAAATTTTTAATGACCTAAAATATATTATTTGAAAATTTGATATATATTTTATTTAAATATAGAAAAGATGTTTTGAGTACTTACTTGACGTTAAAATTGTTTATCAGATGCTTAGTGATTTGGTATATGTCTGATCAACGTATATGTTAAATCCTATATGCATTAGATAGATATGGAGTCACACTCTAGTCGCTTGAAAATGATTCTGGTGTTGACTGCAACATCATCGATATCTATTTTCAGGTTTCGAAAGTGGGATATATATATGTATATGTGTGTGTATATATATATAGCCCATAGACGTTGAGTGAATACTTAAAACCATTTTGAAATGTTTGAAAATATTTTAACTATTGATTTATGTATATATTTCAAAAATTATATATAAGTATGAGGATAAATATCAACCATTTGGTTTAAATATATTATTTAATTAATATTTCCCTGCCTCGTTCCTTTTTAGGGGCGAAAAGTTTGAGTGGGGTAGAGTGTAATAACTCGCTATTTTTAACGATTTAAATTCTTATTTAAATCAATATTTTTATTTTGAAATATTCAATAATTTTTCATAATGGGAATTTAAAATTTGAAATACGTATAGTGAGATGTAGCAGCTGTGAAAATTTCATCGGGAAATTTGAATGTTGTTGGTCGCGCAATTTTCAGTGCAAGGCTACGCATAATAGTTCAGAATTTAAAGATTTTATAATCTCTCCGAATCCAGTTCAAACAAACATGAAAAATACTCTATTCGTTGTCAGTAATCCAACGGTGGAATTCGTTTTGCGAAAATCGGACGTTTTGACATTCGTTTTCCGTCCGCATTTTTACGTTAAAAGGGGTCCATAATGCCTTTTTGAATGGAGCATCATGACACTGCAAACTATATACCGTTGTGACCGTCTCATCGTGCTGATTTTCGCAGTATATTCATTAGTCATTTTTAGTGTACGTGTGACACCCCATCTCCGTTAAGGTCACTCGCAAAGGGAATGCCTTAACTTTGGTGGAGCATTTTTAGTAGACAGAGCAGAAATTTACAAGACAGATAAAGTAGTACTTGAAAAATTTATAACTTTATTACAACAGAAACAGAAATAAGTTTGGTTACATCTTTCAAAATCACTATATCAGAATTCAGGTACATAAATATCGGTCTTGTACAAAAGCCTTCATAATGCATAGTTTTTGAAACCATAATCCCCAATATAAACTGCCATGGAAAGATAGAGCCAAAGCCAAGAAATACTTCAAACCCTTCAAGAAGAGAGAATCTAAATCAAGCTCTTATGTTTCCACCCTAAAAACCTGGGGGGGGGGGGACGGAAAGAAAAGAGGCGAAACAAACTAGGTCAGACATAAGTCTGGTGAGTCCAGTGACTTTCAGCATATAAACAGATAATAGTATCATGACATGTAAATAAAACTGGATGAGAGATAACCGTAACAAGAATAGCAGGTTAACAGAAGAAACAGAATGATATAGGCTAAGCTAAGCTTTTCACTTCTCTGCACTAATACTAGTATAACAGGATCAGATGTTACCCTAATGTCTAAACTGAAACAGAATACATAAACAGAATGCTAGTAATGGGCCTTTACCACCCGAACAGACAGAAGGTACAGAAGCATAATACTAATAATGGGCCTTTACCACCCAACTAATGGGCCTTTACCACCCCAACAGACAGAAGGTATGGAAACAGAAGCAAAAACGGAATCAGAGACGGAAATAGAATAATCCCTACGGAAACAAAATGTTAGAATTAGGAGTACACTAGTAATGGGCCTTTACCACCCCAACATACGGTACCATGCAGAAACAGACAGGTATTACCACCCAACAGAAACAGACGGTACCAACAGAAACAGACAGAACTAAGTGTACCCTAAGTCCTACCCCAAAGCGATCGGCTCCCTAATACATAAATACCCTGTGTCGGCCCCATAGTAGGGTGTATCACTCCCTAAAGTGGCAACCTATTGGCACAGACCTATTTACAGATGTCACGGTGTCTTACATCCTCAGAGCAGACCAGATCCATGCACGCACATGACCCGGTTGGAACGCGCCATCAACACCCCTCGCCATTATTAGAATGAACCACTTATAATTAGTTCAGTAAGCGTGCCGGGACCCCTACATAGTGTGGGGTCAAAGTTTTGATACCAGAAAGGGTTACTGACTAATATGATTCCCAAATAACAGATGAAACAAGTATTTCCCCTCCTAACCTTGTGTCCCCAGACTAGCAGATTTCAGATTAACTTGTTTACAAGTTTCAAACAGAGTTCATATTACTAATTCAAAGATCGGACAATCAAGTTAACAAGTTTTCAGATTAACAGAGCAGATGTACGAATTTAACAAACTTACAGATTTTCTAACTTTGTATTTGGCCAACAGATTCACGAAACGGGATTATAAGATTCATCAGTCCAGTTGGTTTAACCCTATCCACCCAACACGTTTTTAGACCCCATATTTCTCTTAAATTTCATTAATTAAATATTAGTGCATAGACCTCTCACATTAGGTCGGTAGCTTGTGGCCGCTGGATGTGCCGGGCGGTTCCCAGCAGACTTCTGCCACAAGCCATACCTAACCTCGTGTCTAAGCATATTTTAGTTATGCCTATGACCTCTCACATTAGACTGACAGTTTGCAATTGCTGGTTAAGCCGGCTGGTTCCGGGCAGGCTTCTACCGCAATCAGAGTCTAAACTCATGTCATAGCCAATTTATTCCAATACAGATTATACATATATCAGACTAATTTTGTTCATTTAACAGATCAAACTTCTTTACAGGTTACAGCAGATTAATCAAATTTCCATGTTTTACTCAATCTTAGATCGAGCCTACGGATTTTCAAAACCAAATTACAATTTTTAGCTTTCAACAGATTAGGCAATTCAACAGATAACAGATCTAGCAGATTAGGCGACTCAAAAGATTTTAGCGGATAACGAATTTAGCAGATTAGGCAATTCAACAGATTTAGCGGATAACAGATTTAGCAAATTAGGCAATTTAACAGATTTAGCAGATAACAGATTTAACAGATTAGGCAATTCAACAGTTAACAGATTTAGCAGATTAGACAATTCAAAAGATTATATATTTCTAAAACTCTATTTACATATCTTGCCTAATCATAAATTTAGCCTAAACTTACATGCCTAATTCATGGTCATAATTCATAATATAACATATGCCCAAATCTTTAGTTAAACTTTGCACAGTACAGAATATTCTCTAAAAGCCCAAATCATGATATAACATATGAATTATGTCAAATTATAGCCTTTAATGCCTATTATCGAAAAAATCCACTTTTAGGCGTATTCACATTGATAGTTATCGTATTATAATATAGGTTTCTACAACTAAGTCACATATTCCTTTTTCAAGTCATGAATCGTTACATAAAATTTACCCCAAAAGTCTAGATCTTTAAATTATAACATCTCAAAATCAGATCTTAATTTTTATATGCATTATGTCCCCAAGCTCAAGTCACATGTTATCATACAATGATTCCTTTTCTTCCAAATTACAGAATGTACACAGATCTAGATCTAATTTACAGCATATATTCATTTCTCAAATCAGTCAAAAATCAGTCATGTCCAATTATGCATTATCCATTATTCATCCCAAAATTTAGCGTTCGTGCGTTAATCTCTTATGAGATTTGGCACAGGCTCATGGTAGCCTGGCTATAAAAAAAAAAGGAAGGAAAGAGGGAACAGATACAGAACAGTCACAATCAAGATAGATCCACAGAAAAGTATGCATAACCTACGATCCAGATTCACAAAAATGTCAAGATAATTATTAAATTTCATATCTGAAAATAACTGTACTCACAATTGAAAAGGTAAATCTTGATTTCTGGGATCTGTATTCTGACACTGAACAACGCTCCTATGACGTAGACTATCGATTAGATTAGAAAATAGTTGTTCTCTTTTAACTCTATTCAGATTGGAAGAGGATGCACTAGTTCTAGTTTTGATTCTAGCAGAGAGCGACGCCATTTTTATTTTTAATTAGAATAGAGGCAGAGTATAGGCAGAATGAAATTGTATGGAGAGAAAGCTAGGTTTGGGGGTGTTTAAATAGGTTAGAGCTCACGAATCCGGTCAGAAAGGCGTCTAGGTGCAGAAAAATGGATCTGTCTCTAGATCTGGAGAGGGGGGATATCGACCTTAAGGTTTACCCTAGTGTCGACCTGTGTACTTAGGTCGACCCCCAGGTCGACCCTAATGTCGACCCGGGTCGTGGGCGGGAATTTTCCCGCCCAGCCCGGGTGTCTGTTTTGAATTTCGAAATCTGAATTTTAATTTTCTGGCTGGTTTTTATTGAAACTTCCGAAGGCCATATCTTCTTCATACGGAGTCCGATTTACACAAACTTGGACTTTATTCCAAGCAAAATTTCGAGATGAACACAATAGCGTAACCCGTTACCCTTAATTATTCTGTTACAATTTAATTATTCTCTGATTTGTTACTCTTATGTTCAAAGAAAATTCGGGGTGTTACTTTCTCCCATCCTTAATGGATTTCGTCCCGAAAATCTTCAAGTTAAGAAGAATGTGTCCTACTATCCAATCACCCATCTACTCAACCATCATCCACAAGCATCCATTGTCCTTAGAAAACTTCTAATGTTGTATGAAAATATGCAAAAGTGTGTGTATATGTTCCTTATCTAATGTAAGGATTAAGCGGTCCATTGATTCAGTTGACCTCTTTAATGCGAATTATGTCAGTGCCATGAGTCCAACATGTATCGAATTTTCCTATTTGATACATATCATTTCTATATGAGTGCACAACCGTTCATTCATATGCAACATCCATGTGCTGAGTCAACCTTTTCGCATCCATAATTTTTTTTTTTAAATGCACACACATCCATATGCAGTATGAGAGTGTTTTTGAGCCGATCTAGTGCCTAGTGTGTGTATATGCATCCACGAACAACCACTAGCAACCACTTGCATCCACTTGCAACCATCAAACATAACATGTCTCAAACACATATTTACACCTATTAGTTTCTACCTAAAGGTCGAAGATTCGATCGATAGGATACAGCCGAGTGATAGAAGCAAGTACAATTAAAACAAAAGCTTTGTTCCTATTAGACATCGGTTTAAGAGAATAAACCCCTAAGTATCAACCCCGAAGACCGAAATCAACATCAGATTGATACTCATAGAATCACTCCCATTTAACAAATGCTGAACTGGAAATCTACTTCGCGCTTCGAGTGAAAACATTAACCTTATCAGAAATATTCAGATACTTACAGACCGCTGGTACAGATCAGATTACCAAATGATTCTTAGGAAAATAAGCATGATAAAACCCCATCATATCCCACAAAAACCAGAATGTATGCATCACAGTCAACTTAACTCTTAACACAGATACCTTCAAACCCCAACTTATCACAAACGGATGGGTCATAACCCTTATGGGTTTGAGTCTACAGCAGGATCTGAAACAAGACTAGTATTAAAGTGCAGATTTTCAATTACAGAATCAAAATGCCATAATCAGAAAAAGTTTTAACTCCACAATCAGATAAGGAAATTAAACCTTCTGAATAAATTTTCTTATTTCTTTCCTATCCATCAGCCCCGCGAGCATTCACCTGCCCTCCAGAAATAGGTCATGCCCTCTGCCCCTTGTCCTCGTTTCTTTGGACAGTCCCTAGTGAAGTGCCCCATTTCTCCACAGTTGAAGCAAGTGCCATTCATCTTCCTGCAATCCTTGTTCAGATGGGTCGAGCTTCCATAAGTAAAGCACTTCTTCTCCTTCTTATATTCAGATTTCTCATCCTTTTTTTGTTTCCTTTTTGGGCCCCGCCTTCTTGTTTTTTGGTTCTTTAAGCTTTTCTTCTTTCTTCTCACTTTTGGTTTCCTCTTCATGCATCAATGCCATGTCAACTAATTTCTCGAAGGTAGCTCTTATAGGAATGTGGGACATTTCCAATCCGTGTAGCGGCTCGTTCAAACCTTTAGCAAACCTTAGTGCCTTCTTATGCGGTGTATTTACCAAATCTAAGCCAAATCTCACCAACTGATTAAACTTGTTGATATACTCTCTCACTAATATATTCCCTTGCTTCAACGCCAAGAACCTCTCTACCTATAGACTCCCTTCCGCTTGTGAGATAAATTTCATCTTGAACCTATGCCTGAAATCCATCCATCTCTCTACCGGACGTTCTCCATTTGCGACCTCCCACCAAAAAGAAGCTTTTTCCTTAAGAAACCATACCGCCAACTGTATCTTCTGCCTATCATACACCTCGAAGATAACGAACAAATCTTCAGTTTCTTTGAGCCAGGTCCTTGACTCCACGAAGGATTTAGTTCCGTTAAAGTTCTTCCCACTCATAGCTCGAAAGTCTCTACATATCTTCGGCAAAGCATTCACGCGCGGAGGAGGAGGAGGAACCACTGCAGTTGGGGGAGGAGGGACGTCTGCTGGGTCCACATAATTAGCCCTAGCTTCTAGGTACCTCCTGAACCAGCCAAGTATCGGTACGCCCTCCGGAAGGTTAAGATTCCCAGACATGCTGAAACGAAAGAAAAGGAAAGATTCAAAACAAAGGATAGAAAGATAGGCATATGGCTTTGGGGATTATGTTTTTCAAAATAAACTCTACATTTGAAAATACTTCCTTTTGAAACCTTTTTGAAAATAGTTTCAAAAACTTTTTATCGATTCTGGTAACCTTCAGCTCTGATACCAAGTGTGACACCCCACCTCCGTTAAGGTCACTCGCAAAGGGAATGCCTTAACTTTGGTGGAGCGTTTTTAGTAGACAGAACAGAAATTTACAAGACAGATAAAGTAGTACTTGAAAATTTTATAACTTTATCACAACAGAAACAGAAATAAGTTTGGTTACATCATTCAAAATCACAATATCGGAATTCAGGTACATAAATATCGGTCTTGTACAAAAGCCTTCAGAATGCATTGTTTTTAAAACCATAATCCCCAATATAAACTGCCATGGAAAGATAGAGCCAAAGCCAAGAAATACTTCAAACACTTCAAACAGAGAGAATCTGAATCAAGCTCCTACGTTTCCACCCTGAAAACCTCGAGGGGGGGGGGGGTAACGGAAAGAAAAGAGGCGAAACAAACTAGGTCAGACATAAGTCTGGTGAGTCCAGTGACTTTCAGCATATAAATAGATAATAATATCATGACATGTAAATAAAACGGGATGAGAGATAACTGTAACAGGAATAGCAGGTTAACAGAAGAAACAGAATGATATAGGCTAAGCTAAGCTTTTCACTTCTTTGCACTAATACTAGTATAACAGGATTAGGTGTCACCCTAATGTCTAAACTGAAACAGAAACGGAAACAGAATACAGAAACAGAATGCTAGTAATGGGCCTTTACCACCCGAACAGACAGAAGGTACAGAAGCAAAATACTAATAATGGGCCTTTACCATCCAACAGACAGAAGGTACGGAAACAGAATCGGAAACGGAATCAGAGATGGAAACAGAATAATCCCTATGGAAACAGAATGTTAGAATTAGGTGTACACTAGTAATGGGCCTTTACCACCCCAACATACGGTACCACGCAGAAACAAACAGGTGTTACCACCCAACAGAAACAGACGGTACCAACAGAAACCGAAAGAACTAAGGGTACCCTAAGTCCTACCCCCAAGCGATCGACTCCCTAATACATAAATATCCTGTGTCGACCCCACAGTAGGGTGTATCACTCCCTACAGTGGCAACCTATTGGCACAGACCCATTTACAGATGTCACAATGTCTTACATCCTCAGAGCAGACCAGATCCATGCACGCACATGACCCTGTTGGAATGCGCCATAAACACCCCATGCCATTATCAGAATGAGCCGCTTACAATTAGTTCAGTAAGCGTGCCCGGACCCCTACATAGTGTGGGGTCAAAGTTTTGATACCAGAAAGGGTTACTGACTAATATGGGTCCCAAACAACAGATGACACAAGTATTTCCCCTCCTAACCTTATGTCCCCAGACTAGTAGATTTCAGATTAACTTGTTTACAAGTTTCAGATAGAGTTCATATTACTAATTCACAGATCGGACAATCAAGTTAACAAGTTTTCAGATTAACAGATCAGATGTATGAATTTAACAAACTTACAGATTTTTTAACTTTGTATTGGGCCAACAGATTCACGAAACGGGATTATTAGATTCATCGGTCTAGTTGGTTTAACACTATCCACCCAACACGTTTTTAGACACCACATTTCTCTTAAATTTGCATTAGTTAAATATTAGTGCATAGACCTCTCACATTAGGTCGGTAGCTTGTGGCCGCTGGATGTGCCGGGCGGTTCCTGGAAGACTTCTGCCACAAGCCAGACCTAACCTCGTGTTTAAGCATATTTTTGTTATGCCTACGACCTCTCACATTAGACTGACAGTTTGCGATTGCTGGTTAGGCCGGTTGGTTCCGGGCAGGCTTCTACCACAAACATAGTCTAACCTTGTGTCATAGCCAATTTATTCCAATACAGATTATACAGATATAAGACTAATTCTGTTCATTTAACAGATTAAACTTCTTTATAGGTTACAACAGATTAATCAAATTCCCATGTTTTACTCAATCTTAGATCGAGCCTACGGATTTTCATACCCAAAATACAAATATTTAGCTTTCAACATATTAGGCAATTCAACAGATAACAGATCTAGCAGATTAGGCGATTCAACAGATTTTAGCAGATAACGGATTAGCAGATTAGGCAATTCAACGGATTTAGCAGATTAGGCAATTCAACAGACTTAGCAGATAACAGATTTAGCAGATTAGACAATTCAGTAGATTATATATTTCTAAAACTCTATTTACATATCTTGCCTAATCATAAATTTAGCCTAAACTTACATGTCTAAGTCATGGTCATAATTCATAATACAACAAATGCCCAAATCTTTAGTTAAACTTTGCACAGTTAGAATATTCTCTAAAAGCCCAAATCATGATATACCATATGAATTATGTCAAATTATAGCCTTTAATGCCAAATATCCCAAAAATCCATTTTTAGGCGTATTCACATTGATAGTTATCCTATTATAATATAGGTCTCTACAACTAAGTCACATATTCCTTTTTCAAGTCATGAATCGTTACATAAAATTTACCCTAAAATTCTAGATCTTTAAATTATAACATCTCAAAATCATATCTTAATTTTTATATGCATTATGTCCCCAGGTTTCAAGTCACATGTTATCATACAATTATTCCTCTTCTTCCAAATTACAGAATATACACAGATCTAGATCTAATTTACAACATATGTCCATTTCTCAAATCAGTCAAAGATCAGTCATGGCCAATTTTGCATTATCCATTATTTGTCCAAAAATTTAGCATTTGTGCGTTAATCTCTTATGAGATTTGGTGCAGGCTCGTGGTAGCCTGACTATAAACAAAAAGGAAGGAAAGAGGGAACTGATACAGAACAGTCACAATCAAAATAGATCCACAGAAAAGTATGCATAACCTTAGATCCAAATTCACAAAAATTCAAGATAATTATTAAATTTAATATCTGAAAATAACTGTACTCACAATTTAAAAGGTAAATCTTGTTTTCTGGGATCTGTATTCTGAAACTGAACAACGCTCCTTTGACGTAGACTATCGATTAGATTAGGAAATAGTTGTTCTCTTTTAGCTCTATTCAGATTGGAAGAGGATGCACTAGTTCTAGTTTTGATTCTAGCAGAGTAGCGACACCATTTTTATTTTTAATTAGAGTAGAGGCAGAATGAAATTGTGTGGAGAGAAAGCTTGGTTTGGGGGTGTTTAAATAGGTTAGAGCTCACGAATCCTGTCAGAAAGGTGTCCAGGTGCAGAAAAATGGATTTGTTTCCAGATCTGGAAAAGGGGGGAGGGGAAGTCGACCCTAAGGTCCCTAGTGTCAACCAGGGTCCTAGGCGGGAATTTTCCTGCCCATCCCGGGTGTGTGTTTTGAATTTCGAAATCTGAATTTTGAATTTCTGGCTGGTTTTTATTGAAACTTCTGAAGGCCATATCTTCTTCATACGGAGTCCGATTTACACAAACTTCGACTCTATTCCAAGCAAAATTTCGAGACGAACGCAATGGCGTAACCCGTTTCCCTAAATTATTTTGTTACAATTTAATTATTCTCTGATTTGTTACTCTTATGTTCACAGAAAATTCGGGGTGTTACAGTATGGTTCATGCTGAAATTGATAAAAAGCTTATGTAGTTTATTTTTGAAACAAAGCCATTTAAGTTCGAAGTGTTTATGTTCGTATCCTTCATATTTTTCTGGACATTTTGGGTCTGTAAAACTCTCCCTTTTTGTAACACCCCGTATTTTGTTTCAAATATAATTAAAAATGAAATGAAATATATGAAAATATGCTTATGATAGGTAAATAATGGTGATGCATAAGGAGAATTAATTAATACATGGAAGAGAAGAAAAATTAGTTCAATAACGGCGTATGTAACGAAAAGGATAGTAAAATAAGGATAATTAATTCAAGAATCAGGAATTAGGTAAAACGGACATCACCATTGCGTTCCTCTCGGAAATATACGCGAAATAGAGTCCGAGTTTTCGAAAATCGGAGTCCGTATGACCAAGATATGGCCAAAACAAGATTTCAGCAGACTTTCTGGCAGACTACCCGTGTCGACTGTAGTGTCGACACCCAAGTCGACCTGCGCCTCCCTGTGTCGACTGTAGTGTCGACTCTCCCCTGTACAGGTCGACCTGGTCGGCCTGGGGTGGCCTAGAACCCATTTTTGAGGCCCAGGATTAGTTTTGATGGTCCGGATTGACTCTAGGGTTGATCTAATGGCCTAAATGAGTTTCCTACACCTATAAAATAACAACTAGACCTAGCCTAACTCACACAAATCATTCTTACACCTAAATGCTGCCGGAATCTCTCTTGAGCCATGGCCGCCGTCTCCAAATTAAAGCTTAAGGGTTCAAACCCAAATCAAATCAAAGATCAATGCTTCTACAACAAATTCAAGAGGATAGATCAATGACACTGCAACTTTCTACGACAAATTCACTCCCTAATTCATTAGCCATTCTCTGTAAGTTCTAGTTGCTTTCCGATTTAAATATTTAATTATAATGTGGCCATGAATTAAAGTGGAATTGGATTAAGTATGATCTATTCCTGTTGCTTTTTGAATCTTTAGTTTTGTGACTTGTCTACCTTTATTCTCATGACAAGTTTGTGATTTATTCAGCAGTTTTCTTGATTCGTAATGATGTTATCATCAAGTTCTAATCTTTATGCCTATCATGATGTTGTTTTTCTCTCTGATCTATTTATTATGCAAAATTCTACCTTTCCCCTATTTGTTTTCTTTTGATGAACCTTGGTCAATTTCGGACCTAGGCCTAAACTGCGATTTGCGTGCGATTGAATACGGGGGAAATATTGGAATATTGCCTTGTTGGATATCTGTGTTTGGTAGAATCGAAGGCATAATATGAAAACATGGAATACATGTAGTTGGTATGAAACTTGACCTGTGTAAAATATGGCAAGAATATTGATGCATATATATTTGGCTAAAAATTGTTCTATGTGAATTGGGCATAGCTTTGTAAACATGTAAACTATGAATCTTGATATATGTATAAAAAGGCATGAAACTTGGTATATATGTAAAATTGTCTAAGATTAGGCATATATAAATTTGGCATACATGTAAACAGCATGAATTGAACATATGTAAATTTGGTATGAATTAGGCATATGTAAAACGGACATGTAATCTAGAACTTGGGCATATGTTAAATAGGTGAAATTTGTGGTTGAAACTCGTATGATAATTTATGTCTTGGAAAGGGGCTAATATGAACATGCCTAAATAGGTTTTGGGTAGTTGGCTTGTAATAGCCTTAAAAGAGGGATAAATATAAATTGAGATAAGTTGCCTTTAATGGCCTAAGATAAATTGTGGTAAAATTGGTATGATTTTGCATACCATTAATTGATGGACATAATTGAGTCAATTATGGACATCGTTAAATTAGGAATAAATTGATAATTTGAATAGGGGAAATAAATTCAAATTGGGGTAAAATATTATAAGTAATAATCAATGCTTAGGACACGAGGTTGGACTCATTTGTGACGTAAACCTTCCTGGAACCGCCCGGCGAATCCAGTAGTCACAAATGTCAGCCCAATGTGAGAGGTCCTAGGCCCAAATTAAAAGCGTAACAGTTGTAAAGACACGAGGTTAGACTCTTTTATGGTGTAAGACTGCCCGAACCCGCCCGACAAATCTGGCTACCATAAATGTCAGTCTAATGTGAGAGGTCTTTATAAGGTTACGGCCTTAATGAATTAAGAAATACTTAACCAGATAAACATGTGGTGGGACATGGGGGTTAAGTGGGTGACATGTGGGTGACATGTGGAAATACGAATAGTAATACTTAACCAATGTAACATGGTAATTAGACCAGTGGGTAGGGTTAAGTAAATAAGAACACTTAACCAATATGATATAAATGGGTGGGTTAAGTAATATAATTAGGTTAATCTGGACACTTAACCAATTTAATATGTTGACTACGGGAGTAGGTAAGGTTAAGCAAATGTGTAACCATTATAACATGATTAAACTGGACTAGAGAGTAAGGTTAAGTTAATGAGAACACTTAACTAATACGATGGGTTAATTAGACAAGTGGTTGCAGTTAAGTAGTAACACTTAACCAACATAACAGGACAAGCGGGTCGGTTAAGTTTACTTGAATAAGTTGATAACACTTAACCATTATAATATGACAAGTGGATGGGGTTAAGTTAACATGCACTTAACCAATCTGATGTGATGCGTGGTAGGGTTAAGTAACACATGGGGTTAAGTTAACAAGAAAATTCTTAACCAATGTAACCAGATGGACGAACGGGGTTAAGTTAATAAACCACACTTAACCAATCAAACATAATAAGCGAGAAAGGTTAAGTCAACTAAGGTAAACACTTAACCATGGTAACATAACGAGTAGAAGGGTTAAGTACATATTGGGTTGGTGGGTAATATTAGTAAATATAGGCCCACATACACTTAACCATTGAATACACATGCTTGAATCAGTAGCGGGGTTAAGTAAACATCAGGGCTGGTGGGTAATATCAGAGATTATAGGCCCACAGACTTAACCATTAGAAAAACCTAGTAACGGAGACCCATTTCAGCAGTAACCCACATTAGGTATCAACGGAACCCTGAGCTAGGCAGGGTGGGGCACGATTACTGGGCTGATTATAAGAGGTCAAATTAGCGGTGGCTGGTGCAGCAGTGCAAGTTCTAACGGAGTGCGGGCGTGCACACACTTCGGCGCAGAAAATTTAGCCACTGGGCATCAGTAGGTATAAAGCTGTGCATCTTGATTGTGTCAGGGTTGCCACCATGGGACTTGATACACCCCATGGTGGGACCAGCACATGTATCTACAAGTAGGGGGCCGCGTGACACAAACGAGAACTAGGTCAAGTAGGGAGCCGATCGATAAGGTAGTAAGGGTGCATCGAATATATACATGGCCATTGGGGTGATCGAGGTGGAAACCTCAAAATCGATGTACACCTGAAGGCTACCATAATTGCGGGGATTGGGATCACGTTGTAATTATTATATAACACAGGCTACTAGTTGGGACACTAGTAGGGGGTACGGATCCTTTTTACACAGGACACTAGTTGGGATACTAGTAGGTGTACAGATCATTCCATGTAAGACACTTATGAGGATGCTAGTTAGGTGGTGCAGAGCAAATAGATATCGTTTTAATGGTAAAGCTTAGAAACCTTGCGATGTTATTCTTGATAGAAACCATGCGGCGGGATACTTGATGGGTATTATGGGATGTTATACTTGTTTCATCGTGCCCGAAGTTTATCTTGTTACCTTAGTTTATCTTGTTATCATAGTTTATCTTGTTATCTTAGTTTGTCTTGCCTACCTTGTCATCATGCTTATGTTTACTTTCAGTTTATTCATGCCATGTTATCTTTACCTATTTTTATGCTGGAAGTCACTAGGACTTACTCAGTCTTTATGACTGACCCGTTTTGTTTCGCCTCTTTTTCTTCCGTTCCCCCCCCCCTCCCCAGGTTCACAGGGTGGGAATACGGCTTAGTTCGGATCTTACCAAGCTCCAAGGCTCTTTCATGTAGGCTTGGATTTCTCTTGGCTATGGCTTGCTTTGCTTTATTGGGGAATACTGCAGTTTGTTTTTATGCTTCTTTGTTTTTGAGCAAGATAGATATTTTAACTATGAAATTGGGTATTGGAAGTTGATGGGTTTTTCTTGTAAACATTTATATTTAATAAATGATTTGAAGTACTTCCACTTTATTTTCCGCTGTTTTATATATGTCTGTCTTGTAATATTTCTGTTCCAGTACCCATAATACTCCATTGAAGTTAAGGCATTCCCTTTGTGAGTGACCTTAACAGATGTGGGGTGTTACACTTTTATTTTACTAAGCTATCCATTAATTTTTTTTTGTTTGGAAGGCTTAGTGCATGTTACAAAAACATGCCATGTTCCCTTTGATTATTTATTTACTAACCTATGCAACCTTTCCATTTGCCATTTGCATACATGGGTTAGTTTTGTTTCCATCCATTTTGTTTCCAAGCGTTAGGGATCTTTCAAATCTCCATTTTGTTTACTAAATGCATTCTTCAAAAATTCCAATGTTGTTAGTTCCAATGCAATGCTTTGTATACATATGAACAAATAAATAAAAAGGGTCAATACCTATTTTCTTCCTAAAGCAGCTTTATTTTTTTATATTTCCAAAGCCGATTGTTCAAACTTTTGTTATATAAACATTTTTATTTTGTATGCTATAAAAGAAAAGGGGTCACCATTATATTTTCTTCTTCACGCGTTTTCCCCTTCGGCCTTCCCCCTTGAGCTCCACCCACCTTTAGTTGAAGCCCGCAAACCTTCATCGCGAACCCGAGCCTCCCTACTTTCTGAGCCAACCCAGTTGCCGATGATCAGGCTCCGACCAAAAATCGCTGTCGACCTCCCTTCACAATGTCGCGCCTTCTTCCGGCTCTAGTGACCGCTTGTATTCCTCCCTATGTTCCACCAGTCCGCCCATCCACCTCGAATGACCACCACAGTCTCTGACCTGCTATACTTTTCCTCCTAGCCTCACCCTAGTTTCCTGACTACCCGCAAGCCCTCCTCCCCTGCTACTGACCCTTCCCAAACCATTGCTGAGCTCCACGTGAAGCCCCCTACATGTGTTCCTTCCTGCATGGCATGTGTGACTTTTATCGTGTTTGAGGGTGTGTGGGTGCGTCTGTATGTATACGGTGTGTAGGTGAGCGTGAGTATGAAGGGGTGTGCATTTTGCATTGGAGAGTGCAGTGATCTCTATTAACATATGGATATCTCCACATACAAATCAACCATATATTTGTGTAGAGACATGGGCTTGTACTAATTATACAATGGGCCGCCTGTTTTAGCCCACATAACTGTTTTATCGCTATATATACAGCGATACCTTATGTACATTGCATCTATTCAGTTCTATTCAATACTTACTAGCAATATTACATCAATTGTCTACAAATCTTACATGGTATCAGAGCAAAAGATTATGATTCAGAAGGAAAGGATGATGTGATAGGTCTCCTCAGAGGTGTTTTCATCATCGCAGATCATCCCCTTTTAATCGTGTAGCAATCGTTCTTATCAGTTCTGAACCGTACTGTGCCTTGTTGGAATCAGAGTTCGCAGCGGCTGCAGTAGTTCATTTCCTGACCATCAGAGATGGTTGATCTCATCATCTGGTTGTTTCCCACCGTGAAATTCAGTAGTTCTTGAATGTTGAAAAGAAACAAGAACCATTGAGTTTTCCCTGATACCCTCGCTTGTTCTTGTACAGGCTACCAACTTCTTGAGCGGTGGCCTTGCTATATACACTCTTCGTCAACCTTTGATACATAAACCTCCATCATCGTAGCAGGAGGTAGTGTTGATCAATCATCTACAACCTCAAGGGAAGATAACAATGGACCACCACCAACCTTTCCTCTGCCTCTAGTGAAGCCAAAGAGCTAAGTCATTACAATTCCCCACGATGAAAACAATTTCTTAGTGTGGAAATTTCAAGTTGAAACAGCCTTGAAGGGATACGACCTTCAAGAATATGTAAAAGGAATCAAACCAATACCACCTACAATGATAACAGATGCGCAAAACAACATGGTCAGCAACCCAGAATTCATTCATCATCAAAAGCAAGATAACTTACTGTCTTCTTGGCTTCTATCCTCAATTAGTGCAAATTTGTGGTCACAAGTTATAGGGTGCAATTCATCTTATGAAATTTGGTCCATTATTCAACAAATTTTCAATTCTCAGTCGTCAGCCCGAATCATGCACTACAGGAGAGAAATTCAGAATGCAAGAAAGGGTGATTTGAGATACGTGAATATATTTCTAAGGTAAAAACCCTATGTGATATTCTCAAGGCTATTGGACATCATATTTCAAATAATGAGCAAGTCGTAACACTAACAAATGGATTAGATGAAGAATATGAGTCTCTTGTCACCTATATTGCCACACAAACTACCCTACCAGACATACAATCTGTATATTCAACTTTACTGGCACATGAGGAAGAGTGGAACAAAGAAAAGACATTCAGAGTGAATACAACATAAATTTAGCCTCAAGCTCAAGAAATGCAAATCAACCAAGAAATGTACCTAGCTATGGCAGAGGAAAGCCACAAGGACAGAGAGGCAACCACAATCGAAGAGGCAGGGGAAGAGGTAGATCCAACAATACAAATAGAATAAAATGTCAGATATGTGATAAGCCAGGAATGTAGCAAACAAATGCTATTTTAGATTTAATAAAGATATTAACAATGCTCAACAAGGCCAAAGTGGACAGAGAGGCAAAAATGTTAATTTGGCACAAGCTAACCACCAAAGTAGGTCAAATACAGAGGGTTCAACGTCACAAGCTATTAGCAGTGATGATGATATAAATATTAAAGATTGGTTTCCAGATTCAGGGGTAACTAATCATCTTACTAATAATCTTCAGAATCAAATCTTGGTAACAAGAATTATTCCAGTACGCAAGTTATTCATACTTGTAATGGTGAAACCATGAATATATCACATATTGAGGTAGGACATGTTAAGGGTAAAAGAAAATTATATCCCAATAATCTTCTTAGAGTTCCTACTATTAAGAAGAATTTGAGTAGTGTGCCCAATTTACTAATGATAGCAAGATGTATTTTGAGAGACTTACTAAGCAAGGATATATTATCACAAGGTAAGTTGAATAATGGTCTTTACAGATTCAACAACATGCAATCAAGGTTGGGCAATGAGAAGAATACTTGGTGTTGTAATACTAACACACAGATTATCAATGACAATGAAAATAATTCTGATAATATTGATCATAGTAATTGTGTCCAGAATGATTTAAATATTTGGCATTGTAAACTTGGACACCTAAGCTTTGACATTGTAGTGCAAATATTGAAAAGCAAAATATTTCTTTTAAACACTCACCTGTTCCTAATATTTGCACACATTGTCAACTTGGAAAAAGTCAAAAATTGCCTTTTGGCAAATATGAAACTGTATACTCTAAGCCTCTTGAATTAGTTACAGCAGATTTATGGGGCCCTGCACCATCAAGCTCAAGGCAAGGACACTGGTATTATCTTTCTATTGTGGATGCATGTACCAGGTACACCTGGATTTTATTTCTCAAGGACAAGTTAGAAACATATAATGCAATGCTACAATTTATAAATTTCATAGAAAAACAAATAAACTGCAGCATCAAAATTATACAAACAGATGGGGGCAGTGAGTTTTTACCACTTAAACATGTTTTTAATTAAAGAGGTATTATTGATAGAACCACTTGCCTATACACATCTGAACAGAATGGCATTGTAGAAAGAAAACACAACATATAGTGGATATAGAACTAACATTGTTGTCAATGTCTTCCTTACCTTTAAAATACTGGAATGAGGCATTTAACGCAGGTGTTTATCTAATAAATAAGATGCCTACAAAAGTTTTGCAAAATAAATGTCCTCATGAAGTTTTGTTTGGGAATAAACCGGATTACACTTTTTTGAGAACATTTGGGTGCTTGTGTTTCCCATGCCTCAAACATTATAACAACCAAAAACTTCCCTTATGATCCAGCCAATGTACTTTTATAGGATATGCAAGTAATCAAAAAGGATACAAGTGTCTAGATGATAAGGGAAAGATTATTGTGTCTAAACATGTGATTTTTAATAAATGTGTGTTTCCTTTTGCAGTTAAGAAAAAATAGCAATCAAAAATATGATCAGTCCAGAACAACCATGGGAGCTATTCTTACACTAACATAATGGACTATGCAAACAGATGGCAATGAGACACCACAACAAACTTAGCTACTCCAACTATTTCTAGCACTAGATCTGGATACAGCTCAAGTGCGCATTTAAGTGAGGATGATGACCAACCTCAAGACTATGACAGCCATAACAATAATAATCAGAATCGAAGCAGTGAGAAAGATACACTTGATATTGACAATGAAGAAAACAATGTTCAAAGTCAACCAACTGGGCATCACATGACCACAAGAGCTAAAAGTGGCATATTCAAGCCAAAAATATACAGTGCAACTGTAGAAAATGCAGACAACATTGAACAAGTTACATATGAACAGGCTGTCAAGCATAAATCATGGTGTAAAGCTATGAATGAAGAGTATGATGCAGTAATAAAAATAAAACATGGAGTTTTGTTGCTGCACCAAAAGATAAGAATGTTGTATCATGTAAATGGACTTACAAGCTAAAGAAGGATGAAGAATGAAACATATGCAAGCATAAGGCCAGATCAGTTGCAAGAGGTTTTTCACAATAATACGGTTTTGACTTTAATGAAACATTTTCCCTTGTGATCAAGCCGACAACCATTAGAATTGTTCTAACCTTAGCTCTATACAATAGCTGGAACATAAGACAGTTGGATGTGTGTAATGCATTTTTAAATGGGGATCTACATGAAATTGTTTACATGCAATAACCAAAGGAGTATGTTTGCAAAGGTAAAGAGAATTATGTAGGCCAGCTGCACAAGGCTATATATGGCGTAAAGCAAGCCTTGAGTGTTTGGTATGTTAAACTAAAGGATACACTTGGTGGTCTGGGTTACACAGCAACAAAGTCAGACAGTTCACTATACACCAGAACACAAAATCAAGGAAGTGTCTACATACCTTTTTACGTTGATGACATTCTTATGACAGAAAATGACAGTGCTGAAATTAACAAAGTTATATTACATTTGGACAAAACATTTGCTATTAAGGACAAGGGAGAAGTGAATTATTTTTTAGGCATACAAGTTCAAAGAAAGTCAAAATCAGAAATATTTCTATCTCAAGGGAAATATATATCTGAAATACTTGTCAAAGCAAACATGGACAAGGCCAAACCTATCTCCACACCTATGACTAGCAATTTACGACTGTTCAAGCATAGGGGTGATACAATTAACAACTGTACACAATATCATACTATAGTTAGAGCTCTATAGTACTTAACTATTACGAGATAGGAAATCTGTTTTAGCATGAGCAAGGTTTGTCAATTCATGGCTAATCCCCTAAGTGAGCACTGGAAGGCGGTCAAGAGGATCCTACATTACTTACAGGGAACTATAGAGCATGGTTTAACAATCAAACTGGTAAAGATATTAATTTAAGAACTTACAGTGATGCTGACTGGGCCAACAATCCAGATCAACGGATATCAGCTTCTGGTTACTATTTGTTTATAGGACCAAACTCAATTTCGTGGTGTACAAAGAAACCGCCAAAGATTTCCAGATCGAGCATTGAAGCAGAGTATAGAGCTACGACATTGGCCACCGCTAAAATTATTTGGGTGGAAACCCTAATCAGTGAATTAGGGTTATCATTTACGAAAAAGCCAGTCCTTTGGTGTGATAATAAGAGTATTATTTCCTTATCCATCAACCCAATACAACATTTGAGGATGAAGCACATTGAGATCGATCTCAATTTCAACTAAAGTAGGGAAGCTTATAATTAATCACATACCAGCCTTCTACCAGAAGGCTGACATCCTAACTAAAGCATTATCGAGAAGTAGTTCCGAAAGATTAAGAGGAGAATTGAGAGTTTTCAGTGGCGGCGCAGAGCAAATGACATTGAAACCCTAGCTCGGTTTGAAGGGGGTATTAACATATGGATATCTCCACATACAAACCAACAATATATTTGTGTAGAGACATGGGCTTGTACTAATTATATAATGGGCCGCCTGTTTTAGCCCAACTAATTGTTTTATCTCTATATATAGCGATACCTTATGTACATTTCATTTATTCAGTTATATTCAATACAATTACAAGTTATTAGCAATATTACATTAATTGTCTACAAATCTTACATTCTCTTGTGGTATGTTTGTTTGTGTGTGTTCTTGTGTAATATTGCATGTATGTAAATACTGTATAGGTGGCGTGAGTTTGAGTGTGTGGATGTGGGTGCGTACATGCATGTGTTGTGCGTGTTGAGCGTATGGCGTGTGTTATATATATGTATATATTTATATGTATGTATATACATATACATATATATATATATATAATAGTTTTGTTGGGTGTGCGTTCAACGTCGTATTGATTTTAAATAAATAAATATTATTTATAAAAAAATGTTGTGTTTATTTTGAGTCGGGTTTGGTGTTAAGAATTTGAAAGTGTCCCAAAATCAGATAGCCGTACCGATTCATTTAGACATTCCTTTGCCTCCTGTTACAAAAATAAATTAATATTATGCGATCATCGAGTTGGATCCATTTTGAATCGTGCCTGGAAGTCATCGGTTGATTCGGTGTCAGTCCGTCTACTATCTCCAATCTGTGCCACGAAATCGGAGTTTATCTCACACCTGACTTACATTTTTCATGGACGTTAGATCAATAATGAACTGTTATATGAAATATATAGGATTGCTGATAGAAATTGTTTGATTTGATTTATATATATATATGCACGTTTCATATGTGACACGATATATTCATATGACACGTAGTTGCACTAATGATATATATGATGTGATTGTTGCTATGTGATTGTTATTTGTGATTGTTGATACCCCTAGTTTAGGAAAAAATACTAAGGGTTGAAATGATACATACCCGAACGGACATTAGAATAGGAGAAAATCATTATGGGTTGAAATGATAGACCTGAACGATTTTTACTAAATTTGGGATCGCGGTTGAAATGATAGACCCGTAGAAATTCTATAAATTACAGGTTCAAACGATAAATATCCGTATCACTTGACCATAGGGTAGAAAACTATATACGGACATCGTTGGTCATGTGGTCGAAGTAAAGGGATTTGGAAAATTTGATTTTTAAATAATTGCTTAAGATTTTATATTTTTATATTATATTTTAAAGATTTTAAATTTTAATTAATTTATAGATTTTAAATTATATGTTTTAAAATGATTATACATGTAAATATAGATTTAAATACTTATTTTAGATTTTACTTGTAATTTTATTTATTTTAAACCATATAATTTATTCCTATATGTATTTTAACCTACTTATACCATTATAAATATTTCTTTAGATCAATTTTTATATTATTTTAAACTTATATATGTTTATAATCTATTTCTAATCTATTTTAGAATTTTATAAACTTACATATATATATTTTCAAAATTATATTTTTCTTTTATGTATATTTTACAAACTTTAATAATAAACTAAAAGTTGGATAAGTTAAGGTTTCGCGATTCGAATTCGAGGTTTAAAGATAAAAATTTATATAATGATATTTAACTTAACGAATAAATGAACATAAGAAACAAATTTGATTTCGTATTGAAAAAGAATTACGAGAGATGAACTTGAATTTTGAATTTGTTTTGAAATTGAATTTCCAAATTTATGGAATGAATTTGATTATAAATCAACTAAATACAAATTTGAATTTGGGTTTGAACTTTTATAATAAACGATCTTGAATAGCAGTTAGTTTTGAATATAAAATTGACATAAAATGAATATGATAATTTTTATGGAATTAATTTATGAATCGTTTGGTTTGAATTTAAGAAATGAATTAAATCAAATTTATAAATAACGATTTTGAATTGTACGGCTTGAATTATAAGATATGATATGATTTAGTTCAAATTTAAATATGAGATTCATTTTGAATTATATAAACTAATTTTGAACTTAAGTAGTGGAATTTTGAATCTACTCAATCAAAATCTTATAAAGGAAAACTAAATTATATGAGTTATTTGAATTTTTTACAATATGACTTGTTTCAGTTGAATTAGTTTTGAAATGGATTGTATATATTGATTTTGAACAGAAATAATGTAATTTTTTAATTGACTTAAGCGAATTCTTATTAACGTAAAAACTGAATCTATGGACTTGTTTGAACCTGGAATTTTGACGAATATAAATCAGACCGAAATATTCTCGAAGTTAAATACTTTTGTTTTGATTAAAACGATAATCGTGACCTTTAAGATATGTTTTAATGTAAGTCGTTTTGATTTGAAAATCGTTATGTGAATATTTTCAAAATCTAATATAATCGAAATTAAGTAGTATACTATTAATTTATACTATATTTTGAGATCTTTTCGATATGTTCTCGAAATTGATTTGATTAAGCGATATAAATGAGTTGTTTTCAAAATTTAATATATTCGAAGTTAGATATTTAATTTTGATTTCAAATTTGAACTGAGATTTTGTAAAAACTATTTTATAGAGTGATTTATAAAATAATGTCCGTTGTGTGAAAAAGGTTAACGATTTGTTGTTAAAGAGAATGAGCGGATATTGTCATACTCTCTGCCAATACCGAAAACCACTTTTACAACTGTGTACGCGGTGGAGTTCCAGAATGAAGTAGGATGGATGGCGATCAACTCTATTTTTATACTTCATATTAATTACGAGACCCTGACTACCTTGAGTCAGCTTGATGTGACTAAAACAGGAGCTATGCTGACACCAAGTGAGGTCATTCCTCCTATCGAGTGCACTTCTTCGATACTATTCTATTTTTTTGATGTGTTTAGTTGTAACCCTCCAATTTGGTTATGGTAGTGTGTCTCGAGGTGGGCGGTATTAGCTGCTATGCGTTACTACCAGTCCGGCTCTAAAAACGGTGAATCCACCCTGGTATTCCTTGTGTGCCTTGTCACACGCCATATACGAGCCCATTACGACTTTGTTTTGTACCGTTTTATATGGAGTGACCTCTGATCAACCTCCAATTTAAAGAGGAATAACGGTACGGTATATACTATGGGAATATATAAACGGTGTAAGGGTAATAATGGTAATCCCGCTTACGCTATTTTTATATTTTACTTTACTAATAGACACTATCGTATATAGCATACTATACTATATAGTATTAGTTTGACGGATCCTTCGAGGCTTGTGATCCCAAACATCCTTTAAGTTACTGATTTCGTTTCATCGAACATTTCATTTGAGTTGATTTACTTCCATGAGAATGTTAGTCCTGATCCGAGCTGTTTTGTTTTGCATTATTGCTCGAGTCAGATCAATTATCACAACTTTCGAGATCCACTCTTGGAGTGTGACAACCCGAATTCCGACAGACCGGTTTTTTTTTTCAAAATTCCAGTCCATCGAAACTCAAGTTGTTGTGCTTTGGTATCCTGCAGAAAAGATGGAGACGTACAATATGTCAGAGCTCATAAAATATCTCACAGCAGAATGGACAAAATATAGTATAATCAAAACATAGCCTTACCATATTATCAATACTGCCTAACCAGTATCCAAAGCTATCATGTCTCTGCCACAAATCTAACCTGCGTGTATGTTATGAGGAGAGGGTCAGAACACAAGTTCCGGTGACTGATTTAAATTATACACTTTGGATAATCCTAGATATACCGTTCAATCATATTATCTTATTTATTAGGTTACTTGGGTTATCAGCACTCAAGACTTACACACACGTCGTACCCATTTTCCTAGTGGATTAACCTAATATAGTATATATGTAGCTACCCCCAATATTAAGGTACACCACATGGTACCCACTCGCACGGTCTCCACAGTAGCACTATCAAAATATACGCAGTCCCTCATTCTACGTTGAGGTTATGTACGGATCTCTATATAACAATGTTGCATTCCGCATATATCTGTCATTACTATGCTATGCAAACATACGGACTGCCACCTTTGTTCAAATCAAAATTCACGTCGGAGCCCTCAAGTCCATGATACACCACCCGTAGCCAACATGCATGTATCTAGACTGTCCACCATACCTATCTTCAATTGTAGCTCGATTCCTTAATCGCTTGTCCTCTAATGTGCACTAAGTTCCATGGCAGGGCGATACAAGAAACATAGAAATCAGTCAGGAGCTTTTGCATATCTGTACAGGCCCGTCTTTAAGAGCATCTATAGATATTCCTAGGGTATGCTTTCACAGTGGCTATGGCCCCACCTAGTCCCCTGCCTCAATGACACGACCCGAACTTCTCCATTCTCCGAAGAGAAGAGAAAGAACAGATTGTCTGAGAACATGACAAAATAGAACAGAAACAGAAGAACATTTCATTCTTATTACAACAATTTACATCAGAGTACAAGAATATACAGAGCTTGAACAAATAATTACATTTGATAAATTTCATATACTTACAAATTACAATGCAGCGGAAAATAATGCAAAACACAACTGAAAGAAATACACGGATATAGAGCGTTCTGAATATAGCTCCAGCTGTAAACCAGGATCCTGTCAATATAATATATGCAAAACCAAAACTACTAGCTGCCCATATGGAAAATAGGGGTACCCAGAGTTTAAATTTAAACAATAAACTCTAGGTCTGTCACGTGACTAGTGTGAGAAAAAAACAATTATTTAAATCTTTACCTTAGAAATAGAGTAAATCAAGGGACCAAGCCGTATAACATAGAACGGCTTTCCTCCCAAGAATACTAGTTCTTAAAACAAACAACGCAATGCTTTTTGGAAAAAAATGAAGCTATTATAAGGCCCAGGTCCCATCACACAATGCAACGCAAGCCAAAGGATAGGGTTTTCCCTTATAATAGCCAAACATGCTTGGTATGTTTAAAACAAATCATTTGATATTATTATAAGTGCATAGTGTATAAAACAACTTCAAATATAAATGTATCAATCATAGACGGCATGGGTACCATATATCATGTCGCCAATACTAGGCTCTACAATCAAAACTGAAATATCACATATTGGAAGTTGGATTTCCATCTGTATACCAAGGCAAGGGATCGTCCTTACTGCTTCGAGATGGTCTAGCCCGTGTCTCAGGATCAGAGCTCGAGTGACCCTTGGATCGTCAGGGTCGGTCCACACGAAGTGGATTAAAATGCCTGAACAATATGTTTCCCCGCCCTATGGGGCGTAAACTGGTCATATATCGACCAAACCATCCATCGGCACCATAGTGACCGATATATCTGAGGCGCCTTGCTATCCATCATCCACATAAGTAAAATGTCTCGGCTTGCAAAACCCTCACACCACTCCTAGCTAGAAGGAAACGCATGCCCTCCCCGAAGTCCTCTCCCGTTTCTAGTTCACACCGGGGCGTGAGGCTAGTGAATTAACTCTATACATAAGGCTATGCCACACAGGCAATTCACGCTATGCAACCGATGTCTATCAATCACACAGAATGAAATCCGATGTTAGACACACATCCATTTACAAGTTTTTTTTAGGTTTGAACGAAACCGGAGACACCTTATTCCTCGTCCCATATGTCCAATACTGGAGAGAGGTCCTCGCATATCCAGTCGATCTCCAAGTACGTTTTGACGATCACCACTTATTACCTTGTCCTGGGTGTATATCCCAATCAAGACATCAGTAATCATCCAAATGATGTGAAGACCTCCGGTCTTCAACCACCGTCTTCATCGTCGACCTATCGTCGAATCAGTTATTCAGATTGGGATAAAACCGACCATTCTGAATAACTCGCATATCTTATAAGCAAATGCAATAAAAACACAACATATGCCTCATTCCAGTTCCGAATATTCTTTTATTTAAATATTCATATACTTCGGGAAAGGTTCCCATTAATTTTATCGAAGATAAATTCTTTAAATTTATTCTTTAATCTTCCATTGGATATCAATTCAAACCAAATTAAGGCTTATCCAAACTAGTCGGGATTAACGCACCTTACCAAAGTAATCATTTGTTAAATTTCCCAATCCCAACCTATTCATCCCATGAAGCAAAACTGGTTGTACTTCGTATCTAACACCACGTTGTTATCGGTAAAATTAATTACCATTTCACGTTCAAATTTAATTAAAGATTTAACTATCGCTGGAAGCAAAACTGGTGATAATCTATTCATGATCATTTCATGAATTCGATAAATTGGATTATCTCATTCACAATCCAATCTAATTAAAGATTCATTAAAACTCTAATTCTGTTTTAATCTCAAAAATCATTACTTAATGATTATTCAAAGTTAAGAAATTAATCTTATCTTTAACTGGTTATAGTACCAATGTCAATTAAAACATAGTTCACGATAAACCCAAAATCACATTCCATTAACAATGGAATCTTCATGGAAAACAAATCAATGTATATAATCGATATAAACTTCCATATCCAACTGATGATATAAACGGAATAACGACAAAGCCTTTTAAATTCCATATATAGTAACGGTCTTCCTCCACAGAAGTTCACTTCGATTATTACCAAATAGAATTCCATTCCATTCCAATTTATCTTATTAAATTGGAATACTTTTCTTTGGAAAATTTCCCCTAAATCTTAATTAATAGATTTATAAATTCCAAATCACATTTCACTATAAATCAGGTTAAAGAACGAATTACATTAAAATACAGTTCACAATAAACCCAATTCACATTCCATTTTATTATTGTTACTAAATGTAACTGGAAACTCTAATAATCTTAATTAAAGGATTTATTCTTTTCACATGGGGTTTAAGAACAGTGTTAATGAAGACACCCTTCACCTCAAACCCAAAATCTCATTTCAATTCAATTCAGTTCCAATTAAATATTAGTTAATTGGCAAATTTCTTTAAATCTTAATTAAAAGATTTAATCTTTTCTCAACTGGGTTTAATAACAGTGTTAATGAAGACACCATTCACGACAAACCCAAAATCTAATTCAATATTAAATACAAGGCTCCGAATAGAAATTATATCGGCTTAGATTCAATATCAAATTCTGAAATCAACAAATATATTATAGGGAATAATTATATATATATATATATATATATATATATATATATATATATATATATATATATATCATCCAAATTCCTTCACAATATCCGTATAATCACGGAATCTAATATCGAAATATTCCAAAGTTAATTTCGATTTAAATCCTTTCCAATTCATATATTGGAAATTCTGGTTATTTTTAAAACCATTTCAAATACAATTTATTTATTTAAAAATATTGGATTATAATTCTAGTTCATAACTAGTTCATTTTGATAAAAATATATTTTTATCTTTTCAAATATGGAACTTTTCATCCCAATTCTTTCTAAATCATTTATTATACTTTTACACAAATTATTGATATTTTTAATAATTTTATCAAGTCCCGTATAGTCGATTTCCATAAACGGTCATCGAACTTTACGTGTAGCGACCTTTTCCAAATTTGATTTGGACATAATTACAAATCCAACCATTAGATTTCAAATCTATTGTATTCGTTGGAAAGCTCTTTTCGATACGAACCCAATGGTTCCAATTTTAGGAGAATCCGACGTTCGGATCTCCCGTAATATCAATTCGAAGTCAATGGTCAAAATTCGCGAACTGCCGCGGTGCGGCATGTTCTATTCAGGCCATTAAATATATATATATTTTATATATTTCATCGATTTCCATTTGAAACGTATTTTATAAATCATTTTAAATTCGTTTTCAAAACGATTTCAACTTCATATTAAATTTTAAATCAAAATTGAATATTCTATATCAATAATATATAATTGATTATATTTTAAAAACATTAGATTTTGAAATCACTTCCTTCTCAATATTCATTATAAAAATGAATAAAATCGATATAAATATCGTTCATGTCCAAATGACATTAATCTAATCAATACAAATTTATATATTTAAATATTTTCGTGTCCATCCCAAATCGGACATCAAAATCATATTTTGAACCATTATTGAATATTATTTAAAAATATTAGTTATTTTAAAATATTCGTTACTCGTTAGTTTAAAATATTCTTTAATTTAGAATATTCGTTCTTTCCGAATTGGAATCAGACACAGTCAATTACCATATAATTTTGTTTATATAGATTTCATATACACATGTACACAACAATAATCAAACACAGTCAACCATCATACAGAGTGCATTACACAACTGCATAAGCGTTAAATATAAATAATTAACGCTTACAACAGCCTGTCAACCCATCAATTAACATACATCTAAATATTGGGATTAGTGTATGTCCAAATCATCCCAATACTCGTGTGGGGTTTTCAAACAACAAACACTTATTATTATTTGTTGAGTTGGGCGATGTGTAAAATATTATCATCCCAATCAATGTCAGTTAAATGGGTGTACAAAAACAAATCGTCTGATTTGTAAATGAATATTTATTTCAACTCATGAATATTTTATTCAGTTTATATATACAATAAAAATGATATTTTTATTATTTAAATATTTTATTCCATACACGAATATTTTATTTAGTTCATATATACAATAAAAATGATATTTTTATTATTCAAATATTTTATTCCATATATGAATATTTTATTCAGTTCATATATACAATAAAAATGATATTTTTATTACTCAAATATTTTATTCCATACGTGAATATTTTATTTAGTTCATGTATACAATAAAATGATATTTTTATTATTCAAATATTTTATTCCATACATGAATATTTTATTCAGTTCATATATACATCACAATCACAATCAAATTCCACAACATAATACAATCAAACAAGTCGTCCATGGTCTGTGGACGACGGGGAGCAGTTCATATAGGCAAATATAAATAAATAACTATACAGAAATAATTTTAGTGAGAAATTCTCACATTGGGATCCACTCCATCAGTTTTTATCTGAATTTCTGTTCTGTTTGGATTTGAATTTGTCCGAAATTCTGATTTGCTCCAAATTAGACCCGGTTAGTCATGTTGTCAAGCCCTCGTCTCCACGATCACAACGGATCTAGATTCGTGCGATTTGGACCTCGTATGGAGAATATATCGCATTTAATACATTGGATAATATTAATTAATAAATTAATCACTCATCTTCCTCTTTACTGTAACACGTCGTTCACCAAACCCATAGCCTTCGAAACTAGGTCTTCATGTTGCTCGGCGATCGAAGCACCGGACAACGATCAGGAGGCGCCATCCAGTGCGCCTACGTGAGGGCTCCCCGCGGTGGTGGGGGCGCGCTACTTGCACGCCTCTCGAGGGCTGCAGATGGCCTCGAACGGCGGTCTTTCAGGCATGAAAATCTTGCTCCATGCTTGACCATCTTTGATCATACCTGTGTAGAAATAGAGAGGGGATAAATTTCTTCCATCTTCACTTTGGATCCATGGTTGAATTCGATAGGGATTGGGGGATTTTTCCGCTTGAATTTTTGAGCATTTTCCACCATTGAACACAAGTGGTGGCTGGCCCTAGGGTTTTTAGAAAGAGTTGGGTATTTTTAATATATATTTTATTATATTTAATTCTTTTATTTTCAAAAATCCATGTTTTCTAATTTAAACTCCAAATCTAACCCAACGACTGTCGCCCCTAACCAAATACCCCCATTCAGGACACAATGGGATATAATTTGTAACCCAATTCGGCTGTTACTATCAGTTTCCACTAAACTTTTACATATAAATCATTATATTTTAAATTCAAACGCACATTTTAATTTACCGGGGCCACATACTAACTCCAAAAATTTCAGAAAAATAAATCTGGCTATGTTTTGACGACACGGTCTTAAAAACCTAATTTCGTTGAATTTGGAGACCGTTTGAAAAACGATCATTTTCTAGTCGATTAAATTCAAACTGAATTGACCAAACACATTTAAATCCACCATGCTCACATATTGATTCCAAAAATTATGAAAATTGGAATCTAGCAATAATTTGACATTCCGGATCCAGCGAAAGTGGTCTCATCGAAAATGGAGGTCGTTTGAAAATCGCTATTTTTAAGTGCTATATATTATGTAAATTCCATAACGACTATTCTGAACTTTTAACTGGACATAATTTTTTATTCCCGTAGTTTCAAATATTTCTTGTTTCACTAAAATCCAGTTTATTTTTAATCTTGTACATTTATTTGAAATTTGAAATCGAATTTTCAAACTACCGCACCATTTTCAATTCCTTTTATAATTAAAATAAATATTTATATTCTAATTTCGATTTAAATATGTAACGACCCGGAAATTCTGAACCAATTTAAAATTTTTAAATTGGCTACTTTGGTGGATTTTAAATAGTTAAAATAAATATTTTAAATAATAACGATGAAAAGTGAGTTTGAATCGATGGTTGAAAATAAATATAATTATTTCTAATTATAAACAAGGCCTGAAATGGCGTGGTAGTTTCAAAATTTGAATTCAAACTTTGACTGATTGTACCGGGTGCATAACAAAACGAATTTGAGTGAAACTAAAAATATTTAAATCTGTTAGTGAATATCTTTCTAACGAATTTGAAAAATCGAAGTTTCATAGTGGGAAGCAAAATTTATGGCCAAATGAATTTTCAAAAAGGTCGCTATAGAGTTTATATAGCCCATGAAAATGGCCATTTTGCAAACGACCTCGGAATTCGACGAAACCACATTTGTTGGATCCGGAATGTTAAACTATTGCTAGGTTTCAAATTTCATAATTTTTGAAGCTAGTATGTGAGTGTGGCAAAGGAAAATGTGTTTGGTTGATTTCTATTAAATTTGATCGACCAGAAAAAGCCATTTTTCAAACGGTCTCATAATTTGACGAAACTGGTTTTGTTGGGACCGTATCATCAAAACATAGCTAGATTTATTTTTCGGGAATTTTTAGAATCAGTATGTGGCCCCGACAAATTGAAATGTACATTCAAATTAAATATTTAATGTTTTATATTTTAATTTGAAGGAAAACTGACTGAAACAGTCGAATGGGCCTACGAAACATATCCCATTGTGTTCGGAATGGGGGTAAAATGCTAGGGACGATAGTCGTTGGGCTTGAATTGGGGTTCATGAGTGAAATAGGGTATTTTCAAAATTTAAAAATAAATAAATGAAATCTCATTCGTCCACCTCAAAGTTTCTTTCTCCCCGACGTCGAACAACAGGCGGAAACCCCTCAATTGCTTCCCGCTCCGATTTCTCCTTCCACACTCAATACAAACCCATCCTCTAGTTGAAGATTTTGTAGAGCTCGAGAAGATCTTCAAATCCATATATAGTTTGGATTTTTTCGTTCAGAGTTGGGGGAGAATTCGAGCTCGAAAGTCGAGCCCTTTCAGCCGCCGCTGCCGACAGCTGGCGCCACCGAGCGGACCCACTTTCCCCGGCGCCTGAGCGCCTCTCCTCCCCCTTCGACACTGCGCAGCCCAATTCTCTTCAAGATTCACGGATTTCGAGTAAAATCGAAACCTAGTTTTGAACGAAATAACTGAGGTACGGTTTGAATTATTTTAAACTATATTACAGCAGTTTAAAGCTCTACTGTTTTTGATTTCACTGTAAAAATCATATCTTTTTTGTTTGTTGATGAAATTCAGTGAAATAAGAGACAGTGGACTCATGTGGACGTGTTCTACATTCTAGAAGAGACTGCGTATTTTTCTGAGCCTTCTGCTATTTTTGGTGGAGTGGAACCCAATGTGAGATTTCTAAACTATAAACGATATGGAAAACGATGATGTATAAATTATATAGTCAATGTATGAGTTATATAATCATAGTACACCTCATGTATAAGCATTGTATAAGTTGTATGTTCGATGTATAAATTATATATGCGTTGTAAAAATTATATATGTGTTGAAATGGAAGTGATATACTTATATATATATATGTATATATATATATGTATATATATATATATGTATATATATATGTATATATATACGCCCCTCGTCCACAAACCATGGATGATATTTATTGGTTGTGATTGGTGTGAAAATTGGTTGATTGTAAATGGTTGATTAGAATTGTTTGTGGTTTAAATAGATTGATTGTGGTTGAAAAATACTCGTTTGTGGTTGAGAATTATTTGGTTGAAACCACATAGGATTAGTTTGCGGAAATGAAAAAAATATACATGCCGCCTGCGTGCGAACTAGATGCATGAAATCCCCATTGCCAAAAGCTGCGAGGCTTTAAGGTAGAGCGAGGAGCCGTACTAGGGACGGCCCCAGTTTTAACTACCCTGCCATTATGCCGCCAAAATTTTGAATAATATTCATGTGTTGAAACTATATTCGTGTGTTGAATAGAAAACCTTCATGTGTTGAATAAAAATTCATTCATTGAATAGAAATTCATGTGTTGAATGGTATTCGTGTCTTAAACAAATTGTTTTGGCCATAAAAATCACATTTTTATTTTATATATGAACTATAGAAAACCTTCATGTGTTAAATAGAAATTCATTCGTTGAATAGAAATTCATGTGTTGAATGGTAGTCGTGTTTTGAAATAAATTGTTTTATCATAAAAATCATATTTTTATCATCTATATGAACTATATAAAATAGTCGTGTTTTGAAATAAATTGCTTTATCATAAAAATCATATTTTTAACATCTATTTGAACTATATAAAATAGTCGTGTTTTGAAATAAATTGTTTTATCATAAAAATCATATTTTTATCATCTATATGAACTATATAAAATAGTCGTGTTTTGAGATAAACTGTTTTGCAATAAAATTCACATTTTTATTATATACATGAATTGTTAAAATTTGTGAAGTGTTTAAATAAATGTCGGGTGGATAAAAATATTATTTTTATCAAATGTATGAAAAGAATATAGTTTTGAAATCGAAGAATCGATTATATATATATAAATATAATTGAAATATATCAAATAACAAAGTTGCAGTTCATGTTTTGAAACCATGATTTCAAACGACTAGTGCGGGATATCCGACCATCGGATTTTCCCGAAACCGAAACCGTTGGGTTTGCCTTGGAAATATCTTTCCAACGATACCCACTTTGTGAAAATCCAATGGTTGGATTGTCTGGAATGTTTAATTCAAATCTGAAGAAAAACAGCTCCAGAATCGATTATATATATATATATATATATAGAAATATAATTAAATTATATCGAATAACAACGCTGCAGTTCGTATTTTGAAATCGAAACTTCAAATGAGTGTACGGGGAGATCTGACCGTCAGATTTTCCCAAAACTGGGACCATTGGATTTGTTTTGAAAAGATCTTTCTAATGATGTAAAATTTGTGAAGATCCAACGGTTAGATTCTCAGATATGTGTAAATCAAATTTGAAGAAAAACAGCGCCACGGCCGCATTATGGCCCGAAGCGTCGTTTGAATGAATTGGCTATAAATAAATAAATAAAAATAGCGATAAATCATTATAAAATATTGTAAACGATATGGAATGGTAATAAACCGAATTTACCCGGTTTATTGAATATTTGATGGTTGAATGTGAAATTTTATAAACTAACTGGAGGTTAGCTAAGTCGAATGGTTTCCTGGGTTTTGATCTGATGTTGGTTTCGGCCTTCGGGGTTAATATTTGGGAAATGGTTCTCTTACTGATTGACGGTTAGTGACTAATGAATTGGGATAAGGCGTATGTTGTGTTTGTGTAGCACTGATTAATTATATACGCGAGTTGCTCAGAAAGACTAGGTTTATCCCATTCTGAATAACTGGATCGACGATTAGAAGTCGAAGATGAAGAAGGTGGTTGAAGACCGGAGATCTTCACCTCGTTTGGATGGTAACTGACGTCCTAATTGGGAGGCATCCCGAAATATGGATAATGAGTGGTGATCGTCCAGACGTACGTGGAGATCGATAGGTATGCGAGGTATATAGTGCCTCCAGTTTCGTTCAGACCCAGAACGGACTTGTAAATGGACTGTGTGTCTGACATTGGAATTCATTCTGTGTGATTGATAGCCATCAGTTGCATGGTGTGAATTGCCTGTGTGGCATGCTAAGATGCAGTGATCAAGGCTTCTATTGAAAAGAAAAGTCTTGTGGTTGATGATCAAAGCACCGTCTGTGTGGCATAGCTCTGGGTATAACGTGAATTCGCGAGCCTCACAACCCGGTATGAATCAGAAACGGAAGAGGACATCAGGGAGGGCATGCGTTTCCTTCTAGCTAGAGGTGGTGTCAGTGCTTGAACTGGATGACATTTATATTATTTTCACATATGTGGTTGTTGATGTTGCGAGGCACCTCGAATATATCGGTCGATCCGGGACCGATGGAGTCATTCGTTGGCTCATTTACGCCCCAAAGGGCGGGGAATCGTTGTGTTCATGCATAATATTCCACATCGGTGGACCGGCCCTGATGATCCAAAGGGTTGATGTGATCTGATTCTGAGGCTCGGGCTAGACAGTCTCGAATTCGGTAAGGACTATCTTTTGCCTTGGTACATGAGGGAAATCTAATTTCCAAATACGACACCTTGCAGTTTTGATTGTAAATATATATGGCGACATGATATATGGTACCCATGCCATCTATGATTGATAGTTATGATTCGAATTTTTTTTTGAAACATATAAACACTAGCAATAATATCAAATTCTTTTGTTTATTCGTATCAAGCATATTCTGGCCATTATAAGGTAAAACTCTATCCTCCGGTTTGCGTTGCATTGTGTGATGGGAACTGAGACTTATAATTGCTTCATTTTATAAAAAGCATTGCGATGTTTAAAAGATTTACTTGTTTTGAGCACTGGCAATCCAATGGGGTAAACCCGTTCTGCGAAAGTGGCGTGGTACTATGATTAGCCAAATTATATAATGTATTGAGTAGATTTGTCATACCAGTCCCATGACTGACTCGTAGTTTGTTTCACTTGCAAACTCGGGTGCCCTTATTTCTACACGGGCAGCCTTGTATTCAGGTTTTAAAGGCTCTTTCTGGATAGCTGAAGCTGAAGATGGATTCCATCATTTATCTATTTTATGTTGTTCAGCTCCTATTGTACATATTATGTTTGTTTTTCGCTATAGACATTTATGTATAACTGAACTGTATTTGTACTAAGTATGATCCTATATACTGTGTAACTCTGATGATTACGTTTATCCAGTGTATTATCTGTACATTATCTGGTGTATTTATTTAATTCTGTTCTGTTGTTATCTGTTTATGTGTTATATTCCAAAGATTACCCTTGCCACCGTCAGTACGGGGTTTGGGGTCGTCAAACGTGGTACCAGAGCTTTGGTTAAGCTTAGTGCTAGAATATAACATATTAACGAATTCGTCAGAAATAGAACCAGTAGTGTTCGAGGACGAATAACTCATTTCAGATAGGATCAGTAATATCCTAGTATGAGTATAGCAGAATGAAATACACCCCGATAGACACATTTACATTCAAGTATCTGTTTCTATGTTTTGAAATATCTTTTCTGTTGACCTGACACTTGATCTACTATTTGCAGAAGTACTAGAAAATGAGTGTCAGAAGCAGAAGGAATGCAGAGCCAGATATTGAAGCTCTATTTATGAAATATAGAAATCTGGGTGGAAAACCGTTCTCGGGCGAAGAATCTATTATGAAAACACAAGCTTGGATTCGTTCTGCTGAGAAAATCTTTGACGGTTTAAAGCTGAGGGATGACTAGAAAAGATTACTGGCATCCTGGGCACTCAAAGATGAAGCCTTGTTCTAGTGGGATTCTATTATAGAGGATAATCCAGAAGGTGATATCACCTGGGATAGATTTAAAGTGATTTTGCTAGATAGATTTACTCCTCCTGAAGCAACTGAGCGGTTATGTGATGAATTCTCTTATCTGATACAAGGAGATATGACCATTCCAGAATATCATAAGAAATTCAACGAACTCTCTCATTTCGCCCCTCATCTGATTAAAGACCCAAAGAGGAAGAATTTGAGGTTTATACATGGCCTACAAAGAAAATATCAGAATAGTGTGATGAGGAATGTGAAGCTTCCTTTTTTTGAAATGATATACATGGCTTACCAGTATGATGATCTCGACAAGAAAGGCATGTTGCGTTACGAAGAGGAAGTCAGTTCTAGTAATAAAGCTGAGTCTGAAACTGATCGTCCTGAGGCCAGTACCATGTCTGCGGTGAGTAAGAAGCCCAAAGTCAATTGGATGAATTGATTGATACTATTATAATCTAATGAGATTATAAAATTGAAATGGTTATTTATAACCAAATAGAATTTGTATATGAATTAAATATACATATGAGATGAATTAAAATTGAATTCAAACCAGAATTTGGAATTAAATCATAGGAAGTTTGAAAATATTTTCTGAAGTATATTAAAATAATTGTAACGACCCGGATTTTGAGCGACTTTGGTTATTGACATAAGCTCGATGTCGATAACCAAAACATCGAAAAATCCTGGTAATTAATGAAAGAAATTAGAGGGTGAGGATAGGTAAGATAGAAATTTAGAATAGAAGAAGAAGAACACAACATCAGAGTAACACGAACCTCACAGCGGAACGAATAACATATAATATATAACATAACTTTGAAATATAACAGTTATGTATACAATAGCACTTATCAGAGTACAGCACTTACAACACAGCGGAAATAAACTATAGCTATATGATCCAGAAGCCTCCTGCTCCAGCTCTTCAAGTATATCTGTAAATCCCAACTACTTGACTGCCCGTACAAATTTAGGCACTCAAGATTTTATGGAAAACAACAAAGTAAACTCCGGGTCAGTCATGGGACTGGTGTGAGTAAAACAGTTTAAACAGGTATATGAACAAGTAAACGATATCTCATAAGACCACGCCGCAGAATGGAATGGGTTTTTCCCTTATGAGAATCCAAAATATCTTTATATCAAAAACCTTTTGATATTATAATAATGTCTATGTACAAATAGATATCAACTAGCAGAAACGCTTTCATCTCACGTTCTACATATATGGTGTACAATCAAAATCGCAAGCACGTATTGGATAATGGATTTCCAACTATGACAAGGTATGGAACCACCTTCCGATCAGTGTACACTAGGAACGATACACTGGAGTTCAACAAGAACATCTTGTAACTCAGCCACACATGACCGACCACTCATTTCGCTTGAGTGTATCGAATGTACATCACCAACGGTTGGGATCAACAACCGTTCCCGTATATATATGGGACAGCATTGATAGATTTAAGAAACAAATGAATATTCTCTAGATAGGTGATTATACACCCTGCTTCGGTGCGACCGACTTAGCCATGCTGCCTGCCCGATTTCTGTCATTAACCGGTTGATGAGGCTAGAAGCTACGCTTTATCATCACATCAGATTCACTTCGAATGTCACATCGTCAGATCCATCAGAATCACTAATTGACGTCTACAACAGTACATTACGTGTTAGCTAAAGAAGTTTCCTTCTCCGCTTCCACTTTTGGTACGGTTGAAGAAATCAATGTACGTGACCTTTCTGGAAATACTCTGTCATACATTCATTCATACAAGTCTTCATCATTCACTTAGAATGTCACATCGTCATACCCGCCAAATCACAAATTGACTTATCCAAAAATAACACGGGTATACAGCTTAGAGAAACGAATTCCTCCACCACCAAACGTGAATACGTTTGAATAGATCAACTTACGCGGTCCATTGGATATACTCTGTCAGACCTTCGTCCATACAAGTTGTCCTAGGACTGGACAAACCAAAGGCACTACTCAGTATATCCATCTTAGTCACTGTTATCTAAGACTTATATAGTAGCCCTTGCACTTTACTACGTCTTCAAATTATCTTTGGCATAAATGATTCGGAACGCTTATGCCAATACAGAGTGGTTCTTCGGCTAATAATCCAACCGGTCTCTCCATATTAACAACGTTAAAATGGTCAAAACTTCGATAGTCTGTGATTTAACCATCAAAGAAAAACAATTGTGCAAACAACGATATTATTTCCAGACGGAAATTAGATCGGTAAATCATCAACATATATCTAGATATATATTCTCATTGCCTTATTTTCTATGTTTAGAAAATATATGTTATTAACACTGGAAAACGTTTTCCATTTGCTTATTTACAAATCACTACTCTTCCCCAACTATCAGTCCCTGACTGTAAACTAGTATGAGAACAATCCCCTAAGTATAAATCCCGAAGGCCGAAACCAACATCAGATAGACACTTAGAAAAACCATTCAATTTACTAATCTCTAGCCAGTTCTAATTTTACTTAACTCTATTTGATTAACTCTGATTGATTAACTCTAACTGGTTAATTCTAACCGATCAACTCTAACTGGTCAACGTTAATTAATTAACTGGTTTTACTTGGTTTGACTAACTCAATTTATTAACTCGACTGACTAATTCAACTCGATTAACCTAACTTGATTTACTTATCTCGATTAACTGAACTAATCACTTTGATTAACTCGACTAATTTCACTTTGGTTAACTTAACCAATTCACTTAACTAATTCACTTAGTTTAACTTAACTAATTCACTTAACTCTTGTCGAATAAACTATATTCGATAACTCCTCTAACTCTATTCGAATAAACTATATTCGATTAACTCATTTACTCTATTCGATTAACTCCTTTTCTCTATTTGAATAAACTATATTCGATAACTCCTTTTCTCTATTCGAATAAACTATATTCGATAACTCCTTCGATTTAACTAATATTCTATAACTCACTTCGATTAACTAATAATCGATAACTCCTTCGAATAAACTATATTCGATAATCTCCTCTCGAATAAACGATATTCGATAATCTTCCCTTTCGATTTAATAAATCGATAACTCCTTTGTGTTTAACTCTATTCAAATAACTAATTCGAATCACTCTTATTTATTTAACTCTATTCGATTAACTCTATTTAACTCCGTTTAACTCTATTCGAATAACTAATATTCGATAACTCTATTTAACTCCATTCGCTTGACTCTAGATTGCAGCGGTCACAATGGTTACGCCTGATTCCCTCAGGAAACATCCGACCGCCGTAGGCTATTTACAGCCCTGCGAATTACGCTAGCAGTCGTACGAGATGGCAACTTACCCTGAATACTATGTTTGACTAACTCTGTCTCAAATAACTATATTTGATTAACTCTAGTTCGTTTTTTGTAACACCCCGCCTCCGCTAGGGTCACTCGCAAAGGAATGCACTAGCTTTAGAGGGGCATTATTGGTAAACATGCACAGAAATATCACAAGACAGAACATATAAAATAGCGGAAGTAAAATCGAACTTTCATAAACATGAATACATAAGGTCTAAAGCCTTTTACATCAGAGTACATCAAAACCTGTCTTGCAATAGTAAAGAAGCATAAAGACTTTTTCATAAATTATTCCCCAAATAAAAAGAGTAAAGTAGCCATAGCCAGGAAAAGTCCAAGCCATCCATGATGACCTTCAAGCAGAAGAAGTCCGAACTAAACAACAGTATTTCCTCCCTGTAACCTGGGGGAGGGGGGGGGGGGGAAACGGAAGAAAAGAGGCGAAACAAAACGGGTCAGTCAAAAAGACTGAGTAAGCCCTATCTACTATTAGTATAAAAACTAGTAAAGTTAACTGACATGAGAAACTGAGATGAACATAAGCATGATAACAAAATAGATAGGCTAAATCAAAATAACAGGATGAACTACTGAACTCAGGTAAACTAAGGTGTCATGATAAATTACGATGTCAAGATAAAACAAGGTATCACATCGTCAGGTTTCTATCAAGTATAATATCCCCTAGATATCTATCACGTATAACGTCCCATGGCATCTATCCTGTATATCCGCTCTGCACCTACCGTACTAGTATCCCAACTGTATTATGTGTTATCCGTGAATGACCCTTACTCAAAAGTCGTGTAATGGTCCATGTCAACCTAATATGCCGCATATATAGGTTACTCAACTCATATGTTTCTTTCCATGTATAAGTTCAGTCCTTTGCCGTAGGCTGTACGGGCTTTCCCATGTAAACGGTTTATCCTTGAAGTTGTTTTGGACTGCAACCCTTGATCTAGTGGTGTTTCCTTACCATGAACTATCGCGCGTCCACTTAGGATTTATGCCACCTAGGACCGCTAGGGATTATGCTACCTAATGAACATTTCCGTGTCTCGGTTTGGGTTTTGGCCACCTAGGACCACTAGGGATTATGCCATCCGTCAACCGCGCCCTTGATCCCACGTATGTATCGTGAATCGTTTTCCATGTCTAGATGCACATGTTCCCCAATGTGCCATCCGAGTTCCGTGCCAGGGCAAATCAAGAAATACGGAACTCGGTCGGGAGCTTTAAATCGTCTGCCGATGCAGATATCAAGGTCTGTTTTTGTACCCGTGGCTATGGTCCCACGTGACCCCTCCCTCAACTACTGAAAGGCAATCCAAGAAAAATCATGTATAAGAACCACTCCACGGCCCCACTATAGCCCACTTCCCTACGGGCCAACCTCACCCATGACTCGATAGCAAGCACATGGTCTGTTGGGGGTTCCCTGCCTTTCCGCACGTACACGATTGACTAAAGATGATAGGTAGTCGGCGATGCGCTATCCAGGGCAAAAACAAGAATCGTCGACTCCACGCTAATCCATCCCAGTCTTTAGGTCGCTCGCATAGCAACCAAGGCATACTCTTGGTCCTTCTAACGCAGACCTTAACCTCTCATGGGCCTAGTATAATTACCTGGCAGCCCACAGAGGGATCCCAAGAATATCCTCATGTCCCCCGAAGCTTCTACTTCGGCACCCAGTGCGCTGGAGCTTTTATCCAAGTCAGATAGCTTGCTCCTCCTCGTATACTAAGCGATGACCTACCGTATCAGGTTACTCATCGCTTTGAGAATTAGTCCTATGTCCTTAGCTAAGAATTATTACTTAGTTACCCTTAACTAAGGTTGACCACTTAGCTTCCTTTCCCGTTATCCTTGATTAACCACGGTTTTCTACCTAGTTCTTCTAGCTAGGGTTTGTTTATTGGGTTAAGTGTTATCATTCAAGTCCATGACTTAACCCGCCCACGAATCACGTCAAAGATTGGCTAAGTATTTAAGTTCAAGACTTAGTCCTACAAGTTGGTTAAGTGTACCCAGAGGCTCATGACTTAACCCTATCAAGTCAAATTGGTCAAGTATTAGCTTACCTTAATCCTATCGGATTATCTTGCTAGATCGATTAAGCATAGATTATCTTAATCCCATCAAATTATCGAGTCGGATTGGTTAAGTATAGGTTGGCTTAACCCCATCCTCTAATCGTACTACAATGGTTAAGTATATTCTAAAAAGGTCTTGTGACTTAACCTTATCAAGTCCGCGTATTAGATTGGTTAAGTGTAGGTTACTTAACCCCCATCAAGTCATCATGTATAATTGGTTAAGTATAAGTTGCTTAACCCTATTATATTATCACGTTAAGTTGGTTAAGTATTGGTTACTTAACCTTATTGAATTCCCAAGTTTAAATTGGTTAAGTGTTTAACTTAACCCCATCGAATTACCGTGTTTAGATTAGTTAAGTGTGGATTACTTAACCCCATCTAATTACCGTGTTCAGATTAGTTAAGTGTGGATTACTTAACCCCATCTAATTACCAAGTCGGATTAGTTAAGTGTAAATTACTTAACCCCATCCCCTAATCATCTTGCATGGTTAAGTGTCACTAAGAAATCAATCCCGATCCCACTTAACCTTATCAAGTTATCATGTTGGATTGATTAAGTATTGGTTAACTTAATCCCCATCCACTAGTCGTATAAAAATGGTTAAGTGTCATTAGACAAATCAAATCACTTAACCTACCCAACCCTGTCATGTTTTGTTAAGTACCATTAGCCCAATCAATTTACTTAACCCCTTTATCCATGTCATATTTGGTTAAGAGTCATTAATCAAATTAACTTAACCCTATCATGTGACATTAATTACTTAATGCACCCCAACCTCTCACATTAGACTTTGTTGTGGTTACTAGTTAAGCCGGTCGGTTCCGGGTAGCTTTACACCACAACTTGGTCTAACCTCGGGTTCAAGCACAACATGACCAACTTCTCACATTGGGTCCTATTGTTTGCAACTACTAGTTAAGCCGGTTGGTTCCGGGTAGTTTTACGTTGCAAACTCAATCCAACCTCGAGTTGGCCACACTTATATTATCTAAGTGTCATGTTCATCATGTTTCCAAAACATGTTACAAGTTTTTCAAGCATTTGGGTAGACCTAACTTAATAGGTAAATTCCCAAAGGGTAGACCTAACTTAATAGGTAAATTCCCAAGCTTATGTTTTTATGCATACTTACATGTCATCTTCCATGTTATATTTCAAGCCATGTTTTCAAGTTGTATTTTCATGTCATTAGAAATTACCCATAACATAACCCAACGCTTTTATACTCGCATATACGTTCGCAACAACGTAATGGATTAAAAGAAGAGACTTGGCAAAGGAATGACAAAAATGGGTATTAAGCCACAAGTTAATATTGGTGGCAAATGAGGCACAAATGTGTTCATTAGCTTGCATGTTACATTCTTAAGCCTCAAAAACATGCATAAACCCAAACTTGGCACATAAGCGAATCATGGTGACAAAAGACATGGAATGATGGCTAGAAACTCGCATATATCATCATATAAGGATTATGACCTCATATGCAAGTTGACATAATGATTATGAAGATTCTCATGTTGCATAATGCAACATTTCAACATAAAGGTTGTGGCTTTTAGCTCATAAGATCAAGATAATGACTTCATAAACTTGCATAACATGATAGCATGCATCATTCTAATTAATCAAACCCAAACTTTCAACATGAACATTTAACTTCATGGTTAATATCTAAGAGTAGGGAAAGGGCTTACATTGCTATGAAGGCACAAATCGATTAACTTAAAGATTGAGACAACGCCTGTGCATGCCATCATCCAAAAACCCAAGGATGAAAGCTCCAAATCACTAAAAACCCCATCTTGATGAACAAAGGTCAATGCTTTAGCCTTGAAATCAACTTGAGAAGCTCTCATACTAACATAGGAACTCTCTAACACTCACATAATCATGAAACCTCTCATAGAAATGAAGATAGCATTTTGACAAGAGGATGGAGGCTAGGGTTTTGAGTGGAGGCCATGATCACTAGAAATTTTGGCATAGTTTAGTTGTAGGATCAATTAATGAGGGTTTAGGCTAGGTTAGGGGTCTTTTTATAGAGATTAGGGGTAGTTTAGGCCGTTAGATTAACCCTAGGATAGATCACAGCACTCAAAAATCGTCACAAGCCTCCAAAACAAGACCAAGGGCCAAAACAGGTGCACCAGGCCAGCCAGGGTCAAGCCAGAAGGCTGTGCAGGTTTCTGGCTCGACACGGGCGCACTTCCCAAGTGCGCCAGTGTATTTTTGTGCTGGCGCACTTCACAAGTGCGCCAGTACATTCTGGCTTGTTTTCGGTTTTTCTGCCTAACTTCGTTCGTCCATATCATCTTCATACGGACTCCGATTTACGAAATTTCGGAATTTATTTCGCGTATTTTTCCGAGACGAACGCAATGGCGCAACCCGTTTATCCTGATTCAGATTTTATAATTTAATTCTGCCTTGATTCTTGTCTTAACACGTTGCTAAAAATTCGGGTTGTTACATCCTCCCCAACTTAAAGGATTTCGTCCCCGAAATCTCCAAGTTAGGAAGAACGTATCCTACCATCCGTCATCCATCTACTCAAAACATCATCCACAAGCAACCATTGTCCTTAGATGATTTCTAATGCTGTATGAATACATGCAAAAGGTGTGTGTATATGCACTTATCTAATGTAAATGATCAGGCCTGAGTGATCTAATGCAAAATATGTATAGTGCCATGAATCCAACATGTATGCAAATAGTCCTAGTCATATAGATACTATATGCGTGCACAATCATTCACTCATATGCAACAACCGCATGATAATACATTCGATTTCATCCATAAACAAGTATAAATACTCGTGCATATGCAATATGAAATGTGACCGAGTCGAGCTAGTATCTAATGTGTATTCGCGCATCCACGAGCAACCACTTGCAACCACTTGCAACCATATCAATCATAACATGTTTCAAATACATGTTTACATCCATAGGGTTCTACCTAGGATTCACTGAAACAGGGTCGAGAAGATAAACAAGACAAACTCCTTACAGGGTTTGTAACAGAAAATAGGACCGAGAAGATGTCCCCAAAAGATAGCCTACAAGTAAGCTCTACAGAAAACAGGGATCAAGGATATACTCCCAAAAAGAGATATCATGCGCGTATCTAGTCTTTGACCATCAAAGTCGTATTTCCTCGGGCTAAATTCCATTGTGCCTTGACCGTCTTTTAACTTCGCTATTTCATAGCTTCTTATTTCCTGTTTTCATAACATGAGCTGGAACTCATTTCTTTGTCGCCTCTCGTTCCACTCTCACACTTAGCGCAAACATGACTGCGTACTCATGATCTCATGCAAGCTTTCCAAAATTCACTAGTGAATCTTGGATCTCGTTTATATACTATAAGGTATTCCATGTAGAAGAACTTTCTCTTGAAAGTAAACAGATGTCAATCAGGTTATCATGCGCACTTACTAGGGTGATCTCTATAACCCATGCATAAATGAAGTAAACCATTCGTCTTATCGGCGCACACCACTCGATCGGGCTTCAAATTTCCAATAAAGGCATCAAGGGATTCTAAGTAACTAGTCATGACAGAACCTCAAAAAGGTTACACGATACTTCGAGGGCATTATCAAGGCTAGTCAAAAGGTCTATCTACCCTCCTATCAAAACCGAGAGTGGCACCCCCTACTGGATAACCACTTCATCCCTAGAATCCATCCATAGCTTATAAACATAAGCATTATTTCCAAACTCAACACTTGGCATAGACATTCCCAAATCCAAACAAGTCATGTATAAATGGACTGATTCTCCAATAGGACTTTAAGACAAAAATGGGATTCTCTATTACGCTAGTACTTAAGGTGCAGAGACTCAACTATCGAAGCAGACTTAAATGATACGAACAACGAAGTCCTAACGGGATGATAGAGAAGAAAAGCTAAACCTTTAACAAGATCGTTACCCTCCTTCCGAGGTACTCTAGAAATGAGAGCATACTACTGCCCTCCCGATGATCTTGTCCTTGTCCCATAATACTTAACTATCCACCCCGTTTTACCATGCCAAAGGTACTCTCTCGTCATGGGTTTCATTGTTCATCTTTCTCCCTCCTTTGAGGACTAAGCCATACCAACAAGTTGCTCATCCTTAATCTCGTATCCTTTATCCTTCTTTCTCACGATCCTTTCTTATAACGCGGCCACTGGTCTCTCGAGAACCACCTCCATCGTATGGAAAGCACTTTCGTAGGTAGAAAAGACTAGTCGCAGTAAAAACTACTGTGACTACAGATGGAGGAAAGAAAGGAAAAGAGACTCAATTAAGGAAACAAGGATAGTGCTAATGGCCTTTGGGGAATAGCCTTTTTCTTTTAAAAGAAAATTTTCTTGAAAAATGCTTCTTTGTAAACGGTTTTTTTTTTTTTCAAATAGTTTTCAGAAGGTCTTTAAAAACTTTTGCCCAGTCTGGTAACCTTCTGCTCTGATACCACGTGTAACACCCCGCCTCCGCTAGGGTCACTCGCAAAGGAATGCACTAGCTTTAGAGGGGCATTATTGGTAAACATGCACAGAAATATCACAAGACAGAACATATAAAATAGCGGAAGTAAAATCGAACTTTCATAAACATGAATACATAAGGTCTAAAGCCTTTTACATCAGAGTACATCAAAACCTGTCTTGCAATAGTAAAGAAGCATAAAGACCTTTTCATAAATTATTCCCCAAATAAAAACAGTAAAGTAGCCATAGCCAGGAAAAGTCCAAGCCATCCATGATGACCTTCAAGCAGAAGAAGTCCGAACTAAACAACAGTATTTCCTCCCTGTAACCTGGGGGGGGGGGAATGGAAGAAAAGAGGCGAAACAAAACGGGTCAGTCAAAAAGACTGAGTAAGCCCTATCTACTATTAGTATAAAAACTAGTAAAGTTAACTGACATGAGAAACTGAGATGAACATAAGCATGATAACAAAATAGATAGGCTAAATCAAAATAACAGGATGAACTACTGAACTCAGGTAAACTAAGGTGTCATGATAAATTACGATGTCAAGATAAAACAAGGTATCACATCGTCATGTTTCTATCAAGTATAATATCCCCAAGATATCTATCACGTATAACGTCCCATGGCATCTATCCTGTATATCCGCTCTGCACCTACCATACTAGTATCCCAACTGTATTACGTGTTATCTGTGAATGACCCTTACTCAAAAGTCGTGTAATGGTCCATGTCAACCTAATATGCCGCATATATAGGTTACTCAACTCATATGTTTCTTTCCATGTATAAGTTCAGTCCTTTGCCGTAGGCTGTACGGGCTTTCCCATGTAAACGGTTTATCCTTGAAGTTGTTTTGGACTGCAACCCTTGATCTAGTTGTGTTTCCTTACCATGAACTATCGCGCGTCCACTTAGGATTTATGCCACCTAGGACCGCTAGGGATTATGCTACCTAATGAACGTTTCCGTGTCTCGGTTTGGGTTTTGGCCACCTAGGACCACTAGGGATTATGTCATCCGTCAACCGCGCCCTTGATCCCACGTATGTATCGTGAATCGTTTTCCATGTCTAGATGCACATGTTCCCCAATGTGCCATCCGAGTTCCATGCCAGGGCAAATCAAGAAATACAGAACTCGGTCGGGAGCTTTAAATCGTCTGCCGATGCAGATATCAAGGTCTGTTTTTGTACCCGTGGCTATGGTCCCACGTGACCCCTCCCTCAACTACTGAAAGGCAATCCAAGAAAAATCATGTATAAGAACCACTCCACGGCCCCACTATAGCCCACTTCCCTACGGGCCAACCTCACCCATGACTCGATAGTAAGCACATGGTCTGTTGGGGGTTCCCTGCCTTTCCGCACGTACACGATTGACTAAAGATGGTAGGTAGTCGGCGATGCGCTATCCAGGGCAAAAACAAGAATCGTCGACTCCACGCTAATCCATCCCAGTCTTTAGGTCGCTCGCATAGCAACCAAGGCATACTCTTGGTCCTTCTAACGCAGACCTTAACCTCTCATGGGCCTAGTATAATTACCTGGCAGCCCACAGAGGGATCCCAAGAATATCCTCACGTCCCCCGAAGCTTCCACTTCGGCACCCAGTGCGTTGGAGCTTTTATCCAAGTCAGATAGCTTGCTCCTCCTCGTATACTAAGCGATGACCTACCGTATCAGGTTACTCATCGCTTTGAGAATTAGTCCTATGTCCTTAGCTAAGAATTATTACTTAGTTACCCTTAACTAAGGTTTACCACTTAGCTTCCTTTCCCGTTATCCTTGATTAACCACGGTTTTCTACCTAGTTCTTCTAGCTAGGGTTTGTTTATTGGGTTAAGTGTTATCATTCAAGTCCATGACTTAACCCGCCCACGAATCACGTCAAAGATTGGCTAAGTATTTAAGTTCAAGACTTAGTCCTACAAGTTGGTTAAGTGTACCCAGAGGCTCATGACTTAACCCTATCAAGTCAAATTGGTCAAGTATTAGCTTACCTTAATCCTATCGGATTATCTTGCTAGATCGATTAAGCATAGATTATCTTAATCCCATCAAATTATCGAGTCGGATTGGTTAAGTATAGGTTGGCTTAACCCCATCCTCTAATCGTACTACAATGGTTAAGTATATTCTAAAAAGGTCTTGTGACTTAACCTTATCAAGTCCGCGTATTAGATTGGTTAAGTGTAGGTTACTTAACCCCCATCAAGTCATCATGTATAATTGGTTAAGTATAAGTTGCTTAACCCCATTAAATTATCACGTTAAGTTGGTTAAGTATTGGTTACTTGACCTTATTGAATTCCCAAGTTTAAATTGGTTAAGTGTTTAACTTAACCCCATCGAATTATCGTGTTTAGATTAGTTAAGTGTGGATTACTTAACCCCATCTAATTACCGTGTTCAGATTAGTTAAGTGTGGATTACTTAACCCCATCTAATTACCAAGTCGGATTAGTTAAGTGTAAATTACTTAACCCATCCCCTAATCATCTTGCATGGTTAAGTGTCACTAAGAAATCAAACCCGATCCCACTTAACCTTATTAAGTTATCATGTTGGATTGATTAAGTATTGGTTAACTTAATCCCCATCCACTAGTCGTATAAAAATGGTTAAGTGTCATTAGGCAAATCAAATCACTTAACCTACCCAACCCTGTCATGTTTTGTTAAGTACCATTAGCCCAATCAATTTACTTAACCCCTTTATCCATGTCATATTTGGTTAAGAGTCATTAATCAAATTAACTTAACCCTATCATGTGACATTAATTACTTAATGCACCCCAACCTCTCACATTAGACTTTGTTGTGGTTACTAGTTAAGCCGGTCGGTTCCGGGTAGCTTTACACCACAACTTGGTCTAACCTCGGGTTCAAGCACAACATGACCAACTTCTCACATTGGGTCCTATTGTTTGCAACTACTAGTTAGGCCGGTCGGTTCCGGGTAGTTTTACGTTGCAAACTCAATCCAACCTCGAGTTGGCCACACTTATATTATCTAAGTGTCATGTTCATCATGTTTCCAAAACATGTTACAAGTTTTTCAAGCATTTGGGTAGACCTAACTTAATAGGTAAATTCCCAAAGGGTAGACCTAACTTAATAGGTAAATTCCCAAGCTTATGTTTTTATGCATACCTACATGTCATCTTCCATGTTATATTTCAAGCCATGTTTTCAAGTTGTATTTTCATGTCATTAGAAATTACCCATAACATAACCCAACGCTTTTAAACTCGCATATACGTTCGCAACAACGTAATGGATTAAAAGAAGAGACTTGGCAAAGGAATGACAAAAATGGGTATTAAGCCACAAGTTAATCATGGTGGCAAATGAGGCACAAATGTGTTCATTAGCTTGCATGTTACATTCTTAAGCCTCAAAAACATGCATAAACCCAAACTTGGCACATAAGTGAATCATGGTGACAAAAGACATGGAATGATGGCTAGAAAGTCGCATATATCATCATATAAAAAGATTATGACCTCATATGCAAGTTGACATAATGATTATGAAGATTCTCATGTTGCATAATGCAACATTTCAACATAAAGGTTGTGGCTTTTAGCTCATAAGATCAAGATAATGACTTCATAAACTTGCATAACATGATAGCATGCATCATTCTAATTAATCAAACCCAAACTTTCAACATGAACATTTAACTTCATGGTTAATATCTAAGAGTAGGGAAAGGGCTTACATTGCTATGAAGGCACAAATCGATTAACTTAAAGATTGAGACAACGCCTATGCATTCCATCATCCAAAAACCCAAGGATGAAAGCTCCAAATCACTAAAAACCCCATCTTGATGAACAAAGGTCAAAGCTTTAGCCTTGAAATCAACTTGAGAAGCTCTCATACTAACATAGGAACTCTCTAACACTCACATAATCATGAAACCTCTCATAGAAATGAAGATAGCATTTTGACAAGAGGATGGAGGCTAGGGTTTTTAGTGGAGGCCATGATCACTAGAAATTTTGGCATAGTTTAGTTGTAGGATCAATTAATGAGGGTTTAGGCTAGGTTAGGGGTCTTTTTATAGAGATTAGGGGTAGTTTAGGCCATTAGATTAACCCTAGGATAGATCCCAGCCCTCAAAAATCGTCACAAGCCTCCAAAACAAGACCAAGGGCCAAAACAGGTGCACCAGGCCAGCCAGGGTCAAGCCAGAAGGCTGTGCAGGTTTCTGGCTCGACACGGGCGCACTTCCCAAGTGCACCAGTGTATTTTTGTGCTGGCGCACTTCACAAGTGCGCCAGTGCATTCTGGCTTGTTTTCGGTTTTTCTGCCTAACTTCGTTCGTCCATATCTTCTTCATACGGACTCCGATTTACGAAATTTCGGACTCTATTTCGCGTATTTTTCCGAAACGAACGCAATGGCGCAACCCGTTTATCCTGATTCAGATTTTATAATTTAATTCTGCCTTGATTCTTGTCTTAACACGTTGCTAAAAATTCGGGTTGTTACATTTTTACTCTAATCGATTAACTCTAACTGAGTAACTCTAACTCGATCAACTCGACTTGATTAACTCGACTTACTTAACTCAACTGGTTAACTTGACTTACTTAACTCACTGGTTAACTTGACTTACTTAACCCAACTGGTTAACTCAATAGAACTGGTTAACTCTACTGAATTGGTTAACTCTACTGAACTGGTTAACTCTACTGAACTAGTTAACTCTATTGAACTAGTTAACTCTATTTAACTAACTCGACTCGACTAACCCCTTTCGAATAGCATATTCGTTTTACTAACTTTCGAATACCATATTCGATTTACTCCCTTCGAATACCATATTCGATTTAACTCCTTTTGAATTCCATATTTGATTTACTTTATTCACTTTATAAAGATTTCCTTTTTAACAACGTTTTATTCATTTGAAAAGATTCACTTTTAAATAACGGTTCTACACTTTAAAAATGATTTCCTTTTTATAACGTTTCCTTTTCAATTCTATTTGTAAATGGTTTACAAATATTTCCTTTTCAAATTTATTCTTGAAATATTTTAACTCCTTAAATTCTCTGAAAAATTCGCCATAACCTTCTTTGTATCGGGAGCATCGGGAAAATCCCCAAACCCGCCACACAGGCCTTTCCATTCAAAAGGAAAATGTTTTGAATTTATTTCCTTTTTTAAAATATCTCCTATTTATAGATATTCCAATTTATAAATATTCCTTATTTATAAATATTGAAATTTATAAATATCTCTTATTTATAAATCATTCCATTTACAAATATTTCATTTTCAATATCACTTTGAAAATCCCCTTATCAACATTCTGGTATTTTATGGTATTTTAACATATCAAATTTCGATGTCTAATCTCGTCCATACACACACAATCAACAACAGGTTATAATTCATATCATATATTGAAATATATGAAAAACAATAAAATAACTGTTGAGGAATCCAGTCGGATCCCTCCAACCTGTTTCCCTGCATCACAGATGTTAAACAATATAATCAACATCGATTTGATTTCGATATGAAATATTCTGATAGCAGAATCAACCTATACATATTTAACGGTATATATATATATAAACAGATATATATATATATATATATATAATTCCTACTAACTGACTAGCAGTTCAATCAAACAGTCAATACACAATCAAACAGACAATTTCTAACAGTTCTAAAAATGCAACATGAAATTATAAACTGTTTAGAGTTGGTGAGATTTACTCACATTGGACTGTTATCGTTAAAAACGATTAATTGTCTTTGATGTAAACGGACAATTTATTTTGCAATAAATTGTAACGAGCTTCGATGGACTTCCAGTCAGTTCCATGATGTAGCCACCGTCCATACGATCCCAACAGATCTGACGGTTCGAAATTCTGATCACGTATGGAGAAGATATGACTTACACAAGTTCGTACAAATATTTAAAGTAAATTAAAACTAAAAATTCCACTTTTATTTTGGGCCTTAAGCTTTTGAATTTGTGTTCGGCCCCTTTTCACTTCCCACCCGCAACCAAATGGTCCTCCTTCTTCGATCAGAACGCACGAAACCCAGCTGCTCCTCCTACAACCATTTACGCATATTTCTCCACCAAATACTCCTCCGTTCTCCCACTAATTCACAAACGAACATCGCCACCGTTCATCTCTTCTCATCCTCCTTCCTTTTCACCCAAACTTATCCGACTCGCACCTCTTTCCCACAGGCCGACATCGAGCCCTTTCACCGAGATGACGAGAAACAGTGCGATAGTTTTGATCACAATTTTTCACAAAAACAATCCAAACATCCTCCTTATAACTTCAGAAACTCAAATACATACTTGGTTTTGCATTTCGAGTACTCGTACTTCTGAAACTCGCAACCCTAGCTGCCGCTTCCTTAATCCAGCACGCTCGAGATTGCGTCGCACACCTCAAGGCTAGCATCGGATTGAAGAGCTCGTTTTGGAGGATCCGGTTACAGTAGTTTGATGATTTTAGGACTTTAACTCGAATTGTTTTGATTTTTCCATTGGGATTTTCTACTATTATTTTTTTGCTGAGAAAATATGAGGAAGTGGCGGCTTATGAAGGATTGACTTCGGTGGAAATAGTTTTAGGGTTGGAAGTGTTTGGCGTTATTTATAGATAATTTTATATATTTTTATATTCATTTTATTTGTTCATTTATCTCTCTACAAATTCCCACGATCAAATACATTATCCAAAAATCGCCAAACTGGACATATAGCTAGAGTTGGACATTACGGTCCCAACGAAACTGGTTTCGTCGAATTCCGACTTCGTATGCTCACACAGCGTATTTTTAACCATCGAAATACTGAATGTTTTTCACTCTAAAAATCCGTACGGTCACACAGTGACTCTAAAAATCACGAAACTGGAATTCTAACAACTATTTGATATTGCGGATCCAACAAAATTAGTTTCATCGAATTCCGACTTCGTTTGCAAATGTGGCTATTTTTAAAGCTCTAAATAGCCTATTTAAATATATAAATATATTTAAATATAATTAAATTTAATATTTTTAGAAATAAATATTATCGTCTATATTCACAGTGGAATGTCATACAGCTCTAGAATATTCCTATATGAATTTCTAACTTGATATTTCAAATTCCGATTAAATCGATATTCGATTTAAAATGAATTCCCTTTTAAAAATAAAATTAATTCCTTTATAAATTATAACGGAATTCCACAGCGACTTTTCTGAAATTTGATTGAGACGTACATCAAAATCTACACGACGAAATTCCGATTTTTCTCTTTCACTAGAAAGATATACTCCACCAGCTCCACACGTTTCCTGTTTCACAGAAATCTGGCTTAAAACGAATACTGTACATTCAATTGAAGTTCGAATTGCCAATTCACGAACTGCAGCACCATTTCGAGCTCGATTTTAATTATAATATAGTTATACGTTCAAACTGTCGTCGATTGAAAATATTCGTCAATATAATTCAACTCTAAACTGAATTAAATCTAAGGGACGACCCTGTTCATAGAATATTGTGACTTCCAATATTTTTGATTATTTCTGAATTAAATATATTATTTAATTTATTATTTTAATTAAATATTCCCAGTTATTTAATTAACGACCATTTGAATTCTCTAAACCACCATTTATATAATTAAATTAATTAATTATATACCGCAGAAAATGCGGGTCATTACATTCTTCCCCACTTAAAATAATTTCGTCCTCGAAATTGCTAAGTTAGAGGACGACCCTATCTATTGGAACTCCTAAGATTTGTTTACCCCTTATTTCTGATTTCAGCTGAACCAATTAATATCGACTAAAATATTAATTCCTTCCGACTAACTAAAATTTCCAAAAAATTTGAAATTTTTCTAACACTTTAAATTTTTGGAAAATTTCGCCATAACCTCTTTTGTATGCCCTATCGGTAAAACCACAACTCGCCTCTCTAGGCCTTCTCCAACCCAAAAGAAAATCAAACAGCCAAGCGGCTTGCCAATTCGGCTCATAAATCTCATGCTTATATCAAATATAAACTTGTACCTTTTTGTCGGGCATATCATTATATCCCTATCATCTGTTACCACTTCTGCATATAACAATGCATCACCAACTTGATCTCCATTCAGTTCATTCTCAAAATCAATCATTCGCTTTTACCTAAGCCGAATTCTATTTTCAATCTCAAGTTTCATTCTTGATTTCCAAATTCTAAGTCCAGCTAAATTTCAAATTCTTGACTTATCCATTCAATTCTACTTAACTTAGTTCAAGTTAAATTTCAATTTATTTTTACCATCTTATTTCATTTAACTTCATAAGTTAAATTTAAATTTCAAATTTCAAATTCCTGTATTTATTTCAAATCAATTTGAAATCATAATACCTATTCAAAATATTTGAATTTCTAAACACTTGTTTTCTCAAAACAATTCAAATCAAAATCTTTGGTAGTAATCCACCACTTAGAACTCGAATATCACACCGGTGATACTGCGCAGTCATCATCGGAATTATTTTCCAGCGACCCAAGTGATTTCAATACTATATCATTTCAAAACCCTTACTAAATACATCCATTTTGAAAACATCTCAAAATCTCCCAGGAACTTAAAATTTCCTTATTTTAATTCAAAATCTGATTTAAATTCATATTTAATTCATCTTATTTCATATACTTTACTTATATGATTCTGATTGGTTATATATAACCATTTCACTTTATAATCTCATTCGATTATAATCACAACCTATATATGATAATATATCACATATCCATACTATGTCGGTCCATCGTATTTAAGTGTTTATTTACTCCAACCGATACAGTGGATCAAACTGATCGACCAGAACTCATAAACAACTCAGCCAATGAATCTCCACAATATAAAACCATTTTTATATCAAATACAAATACGCACTTGTATATATACACTCAAACTCAATCTGGGGTATTACTAACCCTATCTCTACTGAGTCACGCCACAGAGCCAAGTAATTCTTAACTTAAGCTCTAATACCAACTATAACGACCCGGATTTTGAGCGACTTTGGTTATCGACATAAGCTCGATGTCGATAACCAAAACATCGAAAAATCCTGGTAATTAATAAAAGAAATTAGAGGGTGAGGATAGATAAGATAGAAACTTAGAATAGAAGAAGAAGAAGAACACAACATCAGAGTAACACGAACCTCACAGCGGAACGAATAACATATAATATATAACATAACTTTGAAATATAACAGTTATGTATACAATAGCACTTATCAGAGTACAACACTTACAACACAGCGGAAATAAACTATAGCTATATGATCCAGAAGCCTCCTGCTCCAGCTCTTCAAGTATATCTGTAAATCCCAACTACTTGACTGCCCGTACAAATTTAGGCACCCAAGAGTTTAGGGAAAACAACAAAGTAAACTCCGGGTCAGTCATGGGACTGGTGTGAGTAAAACAGTTTAAACAGGTATATGAACAAGTAAGCGATATCTCATAAGACAACGCCGCAGAACGGAACGGGTTTTTCCCTTATGAGAATCCAAAATATCTTTATATCAAAAACCTTTTGATATTATAATAATGTCTATGTACAAATAGATATCAACTAGCAGAAACGCTTTCATCTCACGTTCTACATATATGGTATACAATCAAAATCGCAAGCACGTATTGGATAATGGATTTCCAACTATGACAAGGTATGGAACCACATTCCGATCAGTGTACTCTAGGAACGATAAACTGGAGTTCAACAAGAACATCTTGTAACTAGCCACACATGACCGACCACTCATTTCGCTTGAGTGTATCGAATGTACATCACCAACGATTGGGATCAGCAACCGTTCCCGTATACATATGGGACAGCATTGATAGATTTAAGAAACAAATGAATATTCTCTAGATAGGTGATTATACACCCTACTTCGGTGCGACCGACTTAGCCATGCTGCCTGCCCGATTTCTGTCATTAACCGGTTGATGAGGCTAGAAGCTACGCTTTATCATCACATCAGATTCACTTCAAATGTCACATCGTCAGATCCATCAGAATCACTAATTGACGTCTACAACAGTACATTACGTGTTAGCTAAAGAAGTTTCCTTCTCCGCTTCCACTCTTGGTACGGTTGAAGAAATCAATGTACGTGACCTTTCTGGAAATACTCTGTCAGACATTCATTCATACAAGTCAACATCATTCACTTAGAATGTCATATCGTCATACCCGCCAAATCACAAATTGACTTATCCAAAAATAACACGGGTATACAGCTTAGAGAAACGAATTCCTCCTCCACCAAACGTGAATACGTTTGAACAGATGAACTTACGCGGTCCATTGGATATACTCTGTCAGACCTTCGTCCATACAAGTTGTCCTGGGACTGGACAAACCGAAGGCACTACTCAGTATATCCATCTTAGTCACTGTTATCTAAGACTTATACAGCAGCCCTTGCACTTTACTCCGTCTTCAAATTATCTTTGGCATAAATGATTCGCAACGCTTATGCCAATACAGAGTGGTTCTTCGGATAATAATCCAACCGGTCTCTCCATATTAACAACGTTAAAATGGTCAAAACTTCGATAGTCTGTGACTTAACCATCAAAGAAAAACAAGTGTGCAAACAACGATATTATTTCCAGATGGAAATTATATCGGTAAATCATCAACATATATCTATATATATATTCACATTGCCTTATTTTCTATGTTTAGAAAATATATATTATTAACACTGGAAAACGTTTTCCATTTGCTTATTTACAAATCACTACTCTTCCCCAACTATCAGTCCCTGACTGCAAACTAGTATGAGAACAATCCCCTAAGTATAAATCCCGAAGGCCGAAATCAACTTTAGATAGACACTTAGAAAAACCATTCAATTTACTAATCTCTAGTCAGTTCTAATTTTACTTAACTCTATTTGACTAACTCTGATTGATTAACTCTAACTGGTTAATTCTAACCGATCAACTCTAACTGGTCAACCTTAATTAATTAACTCTAACTGGTTTTACTTGGTTTGACTAACTCAATTTATTAACTCGACTGACTAATTCAACTCGATTAACCTAACTTGATTTACTTATCTCGATTAACTGAACTAATCACTTTGATTAACTCGACTAATTTCACTTTGGTTAACTTAACCAATTCACTTAACTAATTCACTTAGTTTAACTTAACTAATTCACTTAACTCCTGTCGAATAAACTATATTCGATAACTCCTTTAACTCTATTCGAATAAACTATATTCGATTAACTCATTTACTCTATTCGAATAAACTATATTCGATTAACTCCTTTTCTCTATTCGAATAAACTATATTCGATAACTCCTTTTCTCTATTCGAATAAACTATATTTGATAACTCCTTCGATTTAACTAATATTCTATAACTCACTTCGATTAACTAATAATCGAGAACTCCTTCGAATAAACTATATTCGATAATCTCCTCTCGAATAAACGATATTCGATATTCTTCCCTTTCGATTTAACAAATCGATAACTCCTTTGTGTTTAACTCTATTCAAATAACTAATTCGAATCACTCTTATTTATTTAACTCTATTCGATTAACTCTATTTTACTCCGTTTAACTCTATTCAAATAACTAATATTCGATAACTCTTTTTAACACCATTCGCTTGACTCTAGATCGCAGCGATCACAATGGTTACGCCTGATTCCCTCAGGAAACATCCGACCGCCGTAGGCTATTTACAGCCCTGCGAATTACGCTAGCAGTCGTACGAGATGGCAACTTACCCTAAATACTATGTTTGACTAACTCTGTCTCAAATAACTATATTTGATTAATTCTAGTTCGTATTTACTCTAATCGATTAACTCTAACTGAGTAACTCTAACTCGAACAACTCGACTTGATGAACTCGACTTACTTAACTCAACTGGTTAACTTGACTTACTTAACTCACTGGTTAACTTGACTTACTTAACTCACTTGTTAACTTGACTTACTTAACCCAACTGGTTGACTCTATTGAACTGGTTAACTCTACTGAATTGGTTAACTCTACTGAACTGGTTAACTCTACTGAACTAATTAACTCTATTGAACTAGTTAACTCTATTTAACTAACTCGACTCGACTAACCCCTTTCGAATAGCATATTCGTTTTACTAACTTTCGAATACCATATTCGATTTACTCCCTTCGAATACCATATTCGATTTAACTCCTTTTGAATTCCATATTTGATTTACTTTATTCACTTTATAAAGATTTCCTTTTTAACAACGTTTTATTCATTTGAAAAGATTCACTTTTAAATAACGGTTCTACACTTTAAAAATGATTTCCTTTTTATAACGTTTCCTTTTCAATTCTATTTGTAAATGGTTTACAAATATTTCCTTTTCAATTTTATTCTTGAAATATTTTAACTCCTTAAATTCTCTGAAAAATTCGCCATAACCTTCTTTGTATCGGGAGCATCGGAAAAATCCCCAAACCCGCCACACAGGCCTTTCCATTCAAAAGGAAAATGTTTTGAATTTATTTCCTTTTTTAAAATATCTCCTATTTATAGATATTCCAATTTATAAATATTCCTTATTTATAAATATTCAAATTTATAAATATCTCTTATTTATAAATCATTCCATTTATAAATATTTCATTTTCAATATCACTTTGAAAATCCCCTTATCAACATTCTGGTATTTTATGGTATTTTAACATATCAAATTTCGATGTCTAATCTCGTCCATACACACACAATCAACAACAGGTTATAATTCATATCATATATTGAAATATATGAAAAACAATAAAATAACTGATGAGGAATCCAGTCGGATCCCTCCAACCTGTTTCCCTGCATCACAGATGTTAAACAATATAATCAACATCGATTTGATTTCGATATGAAATATTCTGATAGCAGAATCAACCTATACATATTTAACGGTATATATATATATATAAACAGATATATATATATATATATATATAATTCCTACTAACTGACTAGCAGTTCAATCAAACAGTCAATACACAATCAAACAGACAATTTCTAACAGTTCTAAACATGCAACATGAAATTATAAACTGTTTAGAGTTGGTGAGATTTACTCACATTGGACTGTTATCGTTAAAAACGATTAACTGTCTTTGATGTAGACGGACAATTTATTTTGCAATAAATTGTAATGAGCTTCGATGGACTTCCAGTCAGTTCCATGATGTAGCCACCGTCCATACGATCCCAACGGATCTGACGGTTCGAAATTCTGATCACGTATGGAGAAGATATGACTTACACAAGTTCGTACAAATATTTAAAGTAAATTAAAACTAAAAATTCCACTTTTATTTTGGGCCTTAAGCTTTTGAATTTGTGTTCGGTCCATTTTCACTTCCCACCCGCAAACAAATGGTCCTCCTTCTTTGATCAGAACGCACGAATCCCAGCTGCTCCTCCTACAACCATTTACGCATATTTCTCCACCAAATACTCCTCCGTTCTCCCACTAATTCACAAACGAACATCGCCACCGTTCATCTCTTCTCATCCTCCTTCCTTTTCACCCAAACTTATCCGACTCGCACCTGTTTCCCACAGGCCGACATCGAGCCCTTTCACCGAGACGACGAGAAACAGTGCGATAGTTTTGATCACCATTTTTCACAAAAACAATCCAAACATCCTCCTTATAACTTCAGAAACTCGAATACATACTTGGTTTTGCATTTCGAGTACCCGTACTTCTGAAACTCGCAACCCTAGCTGCCGCTTCCTTAATCCAGCACGCTCGAGATTGCGTCGCACACCTCAAGGCTAGCATCGGATTGAAGAGCTCGTTTTGGAGGATCCGGTTACAGTAGTTTGATGATTTTAGGACTTTAACTCGAATTGTTTTGATTTTTCCATTGGGATTTTCTACTATTATTTTTTTGCTGAGAAAATATGAGGAAGTGGCGGCTTATGAAGGATTGACTTCGGTGGAAATAGTTTTAGGGTTGGAAGTGTTTGGGGTTATTTATAGATAATTTTATATATTTTTATATTCATTTTATTTGTTCATTTATCTCTCTACAAATTCCCACGATCACATACATTATCCAAAAATCGCCAAACTGGACATATAGCTAGAGTTCGACATTACGGTCCCAACGAAACTGGTTTCATCGAATTCCGACTTCGTATGCTCACACAGCGTATTTTTAACCATCGAAATACTGAATGTTTTTCACTCTAAAAATCCATACGGTCACACGGTGACTCTAAAAATCACGAAACTGGAAATCTAACAACTATTTGATATTGCGGATCCAACAAAATTAGTTTCATCGAATTCCGACTTCGTTTGCAAATGTGGCTATTTTTAAAGCTCTAAATAGCCTATTTAAATATATATATTTAAATATAATTAAATTTAATATTTTTAGAAATAAATATTATCGTCTATATTCACAGTGGAATGTCATACAGCTCTAGAATATTCCTATATGAATTTCTAACTTGATATTTCAAATTCCGATTAAATCGATATTCGATTTAAAATGAATTCCCTTTTAAAAATAAAATTAATTCCTTTATAAATTATAACGGAATTCCACAGCGACTTTTCTGAAATTTGATTGAGACGTACATCAAAATCTACACGACGAAATTCCGATTTTTCTCTTTCACTAGAAAGATATACTCCACCAGCTCCACACGTTTCCTGTTTCACAGAAATCCGGTTTAAAACGAATACTGTACATTCAATTGAAGTTCGAATCGCCAATTCACGAACTGCAACACCATTTCGAGTTCGATTTTAATTATAATATAGTTATACGTTCAAACTGTCGTCGATTGAAAATATTCGTCTATATAATTCAACTCTAAACTGAATTAAATCTAAGGGACGACCCTGTTCATAGAATATTGTGACTTCCAATATTTTTGATTATTTCTGAATTAAATATATTATTTAATTTATTATTTTAATTAAATATTCCCAGTTATTTAATTAACGACCATTTGAATTCTCTAAACCACCATTTATATAATTAAATTAATTAATTATATACCGTAGAAAATGCAGGTCATTACAATAATATAGCTTTGTTTGAAAGGATTTTTGAATAAAATTCATTTTTAATGGATTTTGAAAGTGATAAAGCACTGAACTCACTTCAGTGGCTGGAAAATAATTCTGATGATGACTGCAGCACAATCAATGTTCATTTTCGAGTTTCTAAGTGATGAATTGCTACCTTAGAAAAGTTTTTGATGGAAATTTGCTTGAAAGAAAATAAGTTGTTTTTGGAAAATTCAAATGTTTTGAATTTGAAAAGATGATAAATATATGTATATATTTATGTGATTTCAAAAGTATTTGAAATAAAAACCCAAGGATTTGAATTCTCGAAATTTAAATTTAACTTAAGCTAGTTAAATGGATCGAAGTGAATGAATTGACTAGAATCAATTTGAATATATTTGAATGGAATATGAATTGGATATGAATGTATTGATTTTAAATCATTCATATTAAATGAATATGCGCGTATATGATGTGCGATGTAAATGAAAAACCAAATGTTTTGGGGAATAAAATTTGTAGAAGTATGAAATGTGGAGTTTCAAAATAAGCGGGTTTTTTGAAAAGTTAATCGGTCTGAAGCATTTTTCCTACCTTAGCAATTTCGGGGACGAAATTCTTTTAAGGGGGGAAGAATGTAACAACCCGAATTTGTGTCAACATTTTATATGGTTTTAAATATTTAATTGATAATATAAATAAATTTTTATATTGAGTTATCGATTAAATAATCGAAATACGATTTACTTCGAATATATTGAATAATCGTAATACGAAAACAAATCTAGTTTAATTCAAAGTTAAAGCTGAATTGAAAAATGTCTAGATGATCAATATATATTCTATTTGAATATAGACGACGATAATAATAATTTATTATCAAAGAATTTATTTATTTGAATTTAAATTATATTGATTTAAAATGGTTATTTTATATATACGTTTAAATTTAATTTTCAGAATAAATTCTGTTGAGCTCAAAATACCGTTATTACATTGAAATGTCAGTCGGTACGCTAGAATAGCAGTTCGTGATTTAAATTAATGGACCCCGAGATATTTGATTGTGGATAGCTGTGAAATCAAATCGATATCCATCTAAAAAGTATAAAAATTGCTTTATATCGAATCGTATTAAATACGAAATCAAATCAGAATCCATTTAAAAAGAAATAAAATCTCTTTCAACTCAAATTACATTAAATATAATGTAACTTGCGTAGAAGAATTTCCTTAACGCTTAAGTCTTTACCATCTATAAATCGTGAACTCCCCTCTTAAAATTCTATTCCTTTTCTCTTCCTTCAGAAAATCGAAATCATTTTTCTCCTCAGTATTTCATTCGATCCAAATAAAAGAGAAAAAAAGTCGAACAAGCTTCAGAACAAGAAGAGAAAAATGTTGTTGCCTTTTAAAATCAAAATAAAACCGCATATATCCTCTTTTAGCAACGCAAGTTTCAGAAATCATTATCTGTAAAGCTTCTATTTTTAGGTATCGATTCGAAGAAAGTTGTCAATGGCAAGCTCCATTTTAGGGTTCAACATAGTTCACAGTTTTTGGGGAAACGGGGTGTGGTCAACGGAGGGTCGCGATGGTAGATGAGTTGTAGATCGATGTGTTGATGTCGGAAGGCAGTGGGGAGGGGGGCAAAACAGTTGCGATTTAGGACGAGTACGAATGTGGGGATGGGTAAATGGTTTGATCCAGGTCATGGCTTGCGATGATTTCGAGTGGGCAGTTGTGATGGAATGACTTGTGGCATTTTCCGTCATCGGGTACAGACACGAGTTGAAGAGGGCCACGACTCTTTTCTGGAAACTCGGTGCAGGGTGTGCATCGCAGGGAGCATTAACAGTGGACAAGTCGAGCTCAGGGATTTGTTCTCACCACTATGGGTTGTACTTGGTCAGAGAGAAGTCCAATTTCAAGGGAGGAGAGAAACAAGGTGAACTCGATCAATATATAGGGATGATGCGTGTGTTACTGTAGATTCAAATTAAAGATGAATGGCTTATACAGCTATTAGGGTAATAATTTTAAATTTAGTAATTAAATTTATAATTAAGTGGTTCGATGCCATGTTCAATAAATGTCATATTTAAAATATACATAGGTTAGTTTATTATTTGGTAAGTCAAATTTAATTTAGTAATTTTTAAGAATATATATATATATATATATATATATATATGAAATTTATTTTTCATTTCAATAGTTAATTTAAATAAATAGATTTTAATCGTTAAATTTAAATTAAATAATCTTAGGTGCAAATGGATTGGGTTGAAGATGACTCGAGTAAATTCGTAAACAGCTGTACGACATTAAATTGGATATTCAGAGCAAATAAAATCACGGTGAGTAAATCTCACTCATATTTTTATTTAGAATTATTTTATTCGTTAAAATAATTGTTTGATGGTTGTTTGGTTGCATTAAAATATTACTGTGGCTATTATAAATATATTAGTTATATAGGATTGGTGTTTGTGGCTATTATATATATATTGGTGATTGGATAATTCCCGCAGTACCATTAGCGGATGCCCGCAGTATCATTAGCAGATGATTACCCTATACGCCCCACGCTATGAGAGTGGATGACCTTCTATACCGCAATTTCCTACCACGAAGCAGGATGGGTATTATTTATGTTGACTAATGTCTGTGGATGCAGGAAAACAGGTTGGAGGGATCCAACTGGATTCCTCAAAAACATTATTAGTTGTTTGATTCATATACCTTATCATATATGATATGTTAGAACCCTATGATTGATAATTGGGTGTTTATGAATGATTAAATACCATTGGGCCCTAGATGTTAATTTATAAAATATCATGAAAATGAATTTTGTAACTTAAAAGGAAAATTTTGTTTTTCAAAAATAGAATTTGTTATTCGAATGGACAAGAAATGGTAACTTGTTTTGAATAAATAAAACAAGTATTGACTTTATAAACGTTGTTTATAAATTAATAATATGAGGTTTGAAATGAGTTTATAAACAGTGTTTATAAATAAAGTTGAAAAATTATCATTGGATAATTTGAATATTTAAATTCAAATGTGAATTTAAAATAGAAATGGAGAAATCTTTTTAAAAAAAAATAAATGATGTAATTTATTCTGATGTTCAGAATATAAATTAAACTAAAATAAATCCGTAAAGATTTATGATTTTAATTCGATTAATTCGAATTTATTTAAATAGAAGTTAAATTGAATATGAAAATAAATTAGGTGTTATAAGTTATTACAAATAGAAATTTCCAAAAGGGGACTTCGGTTTTAAAAAGATTTCGAAATAGATTTGTTTAAATATAAAACAAGGAAAAATTTATAAAATGGTGTTTATAAGTATAATGAATTAATTATCAAGAGATAATTTGAGTATTTAAATTCGAATATGAATTTAAAAATAGAATTGAAAATAGAATTTGAATATATAAAATTCAAATAGAATTGGAAATAGAATTTGAATGTAGAAAATTCAAATGGAATTTGAATATAGAAAATTCAAATAGAATTGAAAATAAAATTTGAAAATAGAAAGTTGAAATCATTTCGAAATGGGAACGACGAATTATATTTCAGAATGCGGATTTTTAAACAGAATTGAAATAAATCTAGAGGATTATAATTTGAAAAAGGAATTGAATTAAATATAGAAGATCGAAGTATAAATAAATATATTACTGAGTTAGGAAAAATCAATAATTTTAGAAAATCGAAAATATTATGTTGAACTGGAAAATTTGATTAGATATATATTAAAAATATATTAGAATGGAGTTGAATTTATTTTAAACGAACTTTAAAATGTTTATATATTAAATATAATTAAAACGAACTCACCGCAGCGTGGAAGTTCGTAAATTGGCGTTTCAAACTTCAATTGAGTATATAGAACTCAAATTAAGTCGAATTCTTTGAAACAAGAACCGTCGGGACCGGTTTGATAATAGTTTTCTAATGGAAGAGAAAATTCTGAATTTCGTCATATATATTTTGAGTTATGTAAAAATCAAATTTTTAGAAAAACAGCGCCATAACCATTTAAAAACCATAATGGTTTACTTAATTCTATAAAAGGATTTTAAGCAAATAAAATCCGAATTTCTATTTAGAAAATCCCAGATTGAGTTGTGAAATATATCTGATCTCCAGTGGAGTAGTGGATTGATTTTTGAAACAAACATCAGATTTTAATTATTGAATAGAATTAACTAATTTGAATAATAATTAGTTAACGAGATTTTGAAGTGAAATTTGAATTTGAATAAGTAAATTCGATTTGGGAATTTATATTCGAATTCAAATATGAAACTTGAATTGGAAATGCGATTCAAATGGTAATAAGTAAGTTAAAATATATTTGAACGTGATATGTTCAAATAGAAAATGAAATGAGCAAACGAGCTAATTAAAGAATAAATTAGCGAATCGAGTTAAAATGGCTAGATTGAGTTAGATTAAATTAGGAATGGAAGTATATGGGTTAGACAGGTATGGAATGAAGTATATGAAAATTATAATTTGTGTGTCCGACAAAAAGGTACATGTTTAAATTCCATATGAGATTTTATGCGCCGAATCAGCTAGACGCTTGGCTTTTTCTTTTTCTTTTTGATTGGTGAGGCCTGTGTGGCGGTTTGGGGATATTCCCGATGCTCCCGGTACAAAGGAGGTTATGGCGAATGTAACAACCCAGAAATTCTGAGCCAGTTTAAAATTTTTATTTTGGCAATTTTAGCGTATTTTGATTATTTAAAATGAATTATTTTAAATAATATCGACGAGAAATTTATTTTGAATGGAATTCGAACGTATATATTATATACGTCGTCGTTAGAATATAAAATTTATATATAATTATAAAAGGAATTGAAAATGGCGCGGTAGTTCGATAATTCGATTTCAAACTTCAATTGAACGTACCGGGTGCAGAATAAACCGGATTTTAGTGAAACCAAAATTAATGGAATCTGATTGTGAATATCTTTCCAACGAATCCGAAAATTTGAAATTTCATAGCGGGAATCAAAAGATATGTCCAGTTGAAAATTCTGAATAGTCGTTATGGAATTCAGGCCCTTAAAAATAGACATTTTGCAAACGACCTCGGATTTCGACGAAACCACTTTTGTTGGATCCGCAGTGTCAAATTATTGCTAGGTTTCAAATTTCATAATTTTTCGAATCAATATGTGAGCGTGGCAAAGGAAAACGCGTTTGACCAGTTTCAGTTGATTTTAATCGACTGGAAAATGGCCATTTTTCAAACGGTGTTAGAATTCGACGAAACTAGTTTTGTTAGGACCGTATCGTCAATACGAAGCTAGAAAATATTTTTCTGGAATTTTTCTAGTTAGTATGTGGCCCCAGTAAATTGAAATGCGCGTTCAAATTCAATATGTAGAGTTATATGTTGATTTTGATGAACACTGATCGAAACGATCGAATCAGCTTACGATACATATCCCATTGTGTTCGGAATGGGGGTAATTAGCTATGAACAATAGGCGGTGGGCCTCATTTTGAGGTCGAATAAAAAGGTTACTTTTTGGATAAATTAAATAATTTATATATATATATATATATTATATTATACCCTTTCTTTCACTTAACCCCACCTTTCTCTTCCTTTGACAAAATCGATTTCCTTCAGAAAAAAAAAAGAACGACGAACGATCGTCGAAGCCGCCACGTCCTCCCACCGCGGCCCGCCGCCGGCAAGCCCCACCTCCGACGAACTCCCCCAGCCACCCTCCGATCTTCTCCTTCCTCCCCTTTTCTTTCCTCAGCCCCTCCGCTCTCTTCTCCTCTTCTTACCGCAAACTCCACCCCCCTTCCTTTAAGCCGCCGCACGCATCACCGACCCCCCTCCCCTCTGCCTTACCGCCAGCGTTTCCCCCTCCTTCTGATTCAGTCAGCAAACTCTACACCCCCTTTTTCCTTCAACTACCAAGGTGTGTTTTATTTACTTACATTTAAATTCAGATTATTTATTTATAAACACATTGCTTAATTTCTGTTTTTAATCACATAAAGATAGGATTTTTAGTGTTATAAAAATCCGATTTTTCAATTTATAAAGATTCGATTTTTAAGTGTTATAAAATTTGATTTTTTGTTTATATATTAACAACGTAAAAATGTGATTTTTGTTAGTAGATTTACAATGTAAAAGATATGATTTTCATATATGAAAATATACGACTTTTAACAAAGGAATAAAAATATAATTTTTATATAATGTAGAAATAATAAACATTTGATCTTTATATATAAAACCGAATAATAAGAAGGTGATTTTTATTTTAATGATAGTAAATAAAAAATGGAATCTTTATTGTTTGAGTAGCTAAGGAAAAATGTAGTTTTTATGTATATAATGTTAAAAATATAATTTTTATATGATAGGAATGTTAAAAATATAATTTTTATATGATAGGAATGTTAAAAATATAACCTTTTTATATTGAATAGCGAAGTAAAAATTAGATCTTTTATATTGAATAGCGAAGTAAAAATTAGATTTTTCTATATTGAATAGCGAAGTAAAAATTAGACTTTTCTATATTGAATAGCGAAGTAAAAATTCGATTATTATATATTGAATAACATAGAAAAAATTCGATTTTTGTATATTGAATAGCGAAGTAAAAATGCGATTTTTACATATGTAGAGCATACGGGCAAAGAAAGTGACGAAAGAAGAAACGACGAAGATTTCCTACATATGAAGAGTCGTGGAATTGGGATAGCCATCTGTGAGAATTTCTCACTTTTTAATTTATTTCTAGTTATAAATATATACTAGGATGCAGACGGTGTTTAGTAGCACCCGACACCCGTCATCCACAGACCATGGATGGCTTGTTTGTTAAATTGTTTGGTTGTGTAGTTGGTTAGATTATTTGGATTGAATTGAATTGTTTGGTGAAATGAAATTGATTTGATTGATGTGTGAATGGCGTGGGCCTTCACTAGACCGGGGATAAGGCTAGGCCTTGTCCCGTTTCTAGTATCGTGCCGTTATGCCGCCGAAATTTTCTAAAAATAAGTTAGAAAAATAAAGATAACATTTTATTTAATAAATGAACCGAATAGAATATTCATAGGTTGAATAAAATAGTTTGATCGTTAAAAATATAATTTTTAATGTGAATGTGAATAAATAAATATTCATTTACAAACCAGACGGTTTGTTTATGTACGCCTATTTAAAGGACATTGATTGGGACGATAAATTTTACACATCGCCCATTTGCACAAATAAAAATCTGTGTTTGATTACTTGAAACCCCACACGGGTATTGGGATGATATTTGACGTACACTAATCCCGATTGTTTAGTTGTATGTCGATCGATTGATTGACAGGCTGTTATAAGCGTTGAATATTTATATTTGATGCTTATACAGTGTAGAATGCACTTTGGATGATGGTTGATTATTCATCGTTGTTGACATATACATGTGTTGTAGAAAATCCATATAATTAACATTATATGGTAATTGATTGGGCCTCATTCCAGTTTTGAAAAAGAAAGTTTTGAAATAGAAATATTTGAATAGAAATATTTGAAAAAGAAATATTTGAAATAGAATATTTGAAAATAGAAATATATGAAGCCGTGTTGATTAGATTGACGCCATTTTGACGTGAACGATATTTATATCGATTTTATTCATTTTATAATGAATATCGAAAGTGATTTCAAAATCTGATATTTTGAAAAGAATTGAATTTGAATTAAATTGAATATAAATGAATTAGAATTGAAATTGAATATAAATGAATTCGAATTGAAATTGAATATAAATGAATTCGAATTGAAATTGAATAGAAATGGATTTGAATTGAAATTGAATCGAATTGAAAACGAACTGAAATTGAATTAAAAATCGATTTGAATTGAAATCAATATGAAATGAATTTAAAACGAATTAGTAAGGGAAAATTCAATTTTGATTTGAATTTGAAAAGGAAGTTGAAATCGTTTTGAAAACGAATTTAAAACGATTTATTAAATACGTTTTAAAGGGAATCGACGAAGTATATATTATATATATTATATATATAATATAATGGCCTGAATAGAACGCGCCGCGGTAGTGCGCGAATTTCGACCATTGACTTCGAACGGATATTACGGGAGATCCGACCGTCGGATTCTCCTGAAGCCGGAACCGTTGGGTTCGTATCGAAAAGAGCTTTCTAACGAATATTAGAAATTTGAAATCTAACGGTTGGATTTGGAATTATGTCCAAATCAAATTTGAAAAAGGTCACTGTAAGTGCAGTTCGATGACCGTTGATGGAAATCAACTGTACGGGCCTTGATAAAATTATTAAAAATAGTAATAATTTGTGTAAAATCATAAGAAATGATTTAGAAAGGATTGGGATGAAAAACTCCATATCTGAAAAGATAAAAATAGATTTTTATCGAAATGAACTAGTTTTGAACTAGAATTATAATTCTATTTTTTTTTAATAAATAAATTGAATTTGAAAAGGGTTTTAAAAATAACCAGAATTTCCAATGATTGCATTGGAGTGGATTTGAATCAAAATTGTCTTCGGAATATTTCGATGTTGGAATTCGTGATTATACGGATGTTGTTATGGAAATTTGAAAGATATATATTTATATCGTTATTTCCAATACGACATTTGTTAATCGTAGAATTTGATATTGAATATAAGCCGATATATTTTCTATTCAGAGCCTTGTATTGAATATCAAATGTGATTTGGGTTTGTCGTGAATGGTGTCTTCACTAACACTGTTCTTGAACCCAGTTGAGAAAAGATTAAATCTTTTTATTTAGATTTAATGAAGTGTACCAATTAAATGATATTTAATTGGAATTGAATTGATATTGATTTTTCGATTTATCGTGAACAATGTTTTAAATAACACTTGTTCTTTAACCCGATAATTAATGAATGTGATTTTGGGTTTATTGTGGGCCGTGTTTTAAATGACATTGGTTCTTTAACCAAGTTAAAGATTAAAACTAAGTGGAGTTTTAATGAATCTTTAATTAGATTGAAAAGATCGAGAATGAAGTATCACCAGTTTTACTCCAGGCGATAGTTAAATCTTTAATTAGATTTGAACGTGAAATGGTAATTGAATTTACCGATAACACCGTGGTGTTAGATATGAAGTATAACCAGTTTTACTTCATGGGATGAATAGGTTGGGATTGGGAAATTAAAACAAATGATTACTTCGGTAAGGTTCGTTAATCCCGACTAGTTGAATCGAAATTCAAAAGATGATTAAAGAATAAATTCAAGGAATTTATCTTGGATAAAATTAATGGGAACCTCTCCCTATGAATGTGAAATTTAGAAACTAACTGTCGGTTAGCCAAGCAGAATGGTTTTCTGGATATTGATCCGATGTTGGTTTCGGCCTTCGGGGATAATATTTGGGGAATTATTCTCTTGATTAATTTACGGTTAGTGACTGATGAATTGGAATGAGGCGTATGTTGTGTTTGTGTAACACTTATTTAAAATATACGCGAGTTATTCGGAAAGACCGGGTTTATCCCATTCTGAATAACTGATACGACGATAAGTCGAAGATGAAGACGGCAGTCGAAGTTGAAGACGGCAGTCGAAGACCGGAGGTCTTCACGTTGTTTGGGTAATTACTGATGATCTTGATTGGGCTGTACACCCAAGAAGATGGAAACAGTTGGTGATCGTCCAGACGTACTTGGAGATCGATGGATATGCGAGGAAAGTGCCTCCGGTTTCGTTCAGACCCAGAACGGACTTGTAAATGGACTGTGTGTCTGACATTGGATTTCATTCTATGTGACTGATATCGGTTGCATAGAATGGTTTGCCTGTGTGGCATGCTAAGACGCAAATGATCAAGGCTTCTGTTGAAAAGAAAAGTCTTGTGGTTGATTATCAAAGCACGGCCTTTGTGGCGTAGCTTTGTGTAGCGTTGATTCGCAAGCCTCACACCCCGGTATGAACCAGAAATGGGAGAGGACATCAGGGAGGGCATGCGTTTCTTTCTAGCTAGGGTGGTGTCAGTGACCTACCAGCGCTGACATTTATATACTTTTCACCTGTGTGGTTGTTGCTGTTGCGAGGCGCCTCGGTTTGACCTGACGATCCGGGTCCGATGGAGTCATTCGATGGCTCATTTACGCCCCAAAGGGCGGGGAAACGTAGTATTCAGGAATTTTAATCCACATCGGTGGACCGGCCCTGACGATCCAAAGGCTTGAATGAGTACTTGCCTGAGGGGCGGGCTAGAGTGTCTCGAATCGGTTGAGGACTATCTTTTGCCTCGGTTCATAGATGGAAATCCAATTTCCAAATACGTGACATTTGCGGTTTTATTTGTAGAGCCTAGTATGGCGACATAGTGGGATGGGGCGCTCATGCCGCCTATGATTGATACTTATGATTTGAAGTTGTTTTATACACTATGCACTTACAATAGTATCAAATGATTTGTTTTAAACGTATCAAGCATTCTTGGCTATTATAAGGTAAAAACCCTATCCTCCGGCTTGCGTTGCATTGTGTGATGGGAACTGGGTCTTATAATAGCTTCATTTTTCCTTATTTAGCATTGCACTGTTTGTTTTATGCACTGGTGTTCTTGGGAGGAAACCCGTTCCGTGTTATACGGCGTGGTCCCTTGATTTACCTAACTTTAAAATAAAGATTAATAACTGTTTTAGTTCTCACACCAGTCACATGACTGACCTGGAGTTTATTGTTTTAACCTAAACTCTGGGTGCCCTTATTTTGACACGGGCAGCTAGTAGTTTTGGTTTTTGCAGATTTATATTCACAGGATCCTGGTTTACAGCTGGAATGATATCCGGAAAGCTTTGTGTCCGTATATCTCTTCTAGTTGTGTATTGTATTATTTTCCGCTGCTATGTATTTAAATGTAATTTAATTCTCTGATATTTCTGTGTAATATTCATTTATACTCTGTATATTCTTGTAATATGATGAATTGTTGTAATATACAATGAAATGTTCTTCCGTCTATGTTTTGTTGTGGCTTGTTCTCGAACTATCCGCGCTTTCCTCACCGGGGAAGTTACGGGTTTTCACAGCGAAATTTTCCGGAAATTTAAGGAGTTAGAATATTTTTAAGATAATTAGAAATCCATATATCAATACATATTGAATTCGATAAGGAAGCGAATTTAAAATAGAATATTATAAACAAAAATGAAATTGATAGTCTGGTAATAGAAAGAGAAATGTATATACGTTTTAAAATGAATAATTGGCTTTATAAGATGTGGATTATTCGAGGTAAGTGGTTATGTCTGTTTTGAAGTTAATGATGTTTTCAGTTAAGGTCTGAGAGATAGTTATAGCCCAACTTGATAGATTTCATTTTTGACCGATAAATAGAAAGACCCAGTCTCGAAGAGAGATGTTTAAAGAGTTAGTTGAATGCAATGTTTTGGGTTGTCGTAACGATGTTTTACACAACATTCGTTTTAACCCAAATAAGTGAAAATTTGGAAATATAATAATAAATATTTTTTGAGTATAGAAATAAATGAATGGTCGTGAAATAGATAAGTAATTGGCATATTTTCCAATTATAAATAGAATATATTTTCTAAGTGTAGAAAATAAAAGAAGGCAATATATGGAATGTTTTCCAAATAGCATAAGAGGTCAAGATGATTATTGAAAATATCGTGCTAACGAATATGGATAAGGAAATGGAGAAGTATTTTAATTAACGAAATATTAATTAAGTGGCCCAGTGATTTGTTTGATGGTTGGAATGCTTGTTTATTTTTCTTCAATAGTTAAATAACCGACTATCGAAGTGCTTGCCAATATCGTTGTCAATATGGAGAGACCGGTTGGATTATTATCCAAGAACCACTCCGTATTGGCAGTAGCGTTGCGAATCAGATTATATGAAGATAAGCGAAAACGGAGTAAAAGTGCAAGGGCTTTTTCTATTATTAGAAATTGTGCCTTCGGTTTCGTTTAATCCTAGAACAAACGTATATGGACGAATGTCTGACAAAGTATTTCCAATGATCGCATATGTTGGTCTGTGTATATATATATATATATATATATTGTGGCAAAGAATTTATTCTCTTAGCATAATATTCAGAATGTATTTGTGCAAATCAATTAGTGATTAACAGATCTGGCAATGTGGCATTCAAAGTGATTGTGCTATCAATGAATGATAAGAAATCGTAGCCTCAGGCCTCAACAACCAGGAAATGACAAAAATTGGGCAGGCAGCATGGCTATGTGGGTCGCTCCCATTAGGGTGTATAATCACCTATCTAGAGAAATTCTTTTTATTTCTTTAATCTATCGATGCTGTCCCTTTTCGAGAAACGGTTGCTGATCCCAACCGTTGGTGATATACATTTGAAACACTCAAGCGAAATGTGTGGTCGGTCATGTGTGCGGATTTGCAAGACGTTCTTGTTGAACCCAGTGTATTCCTCACTAGATATACACTATCGGAAGGTGGTTCCATACCTTATCGTAGTCGGAAATCCAACCTCCAATAAGCGCCATGCGGTTTTTGATTTTATATTATATATGGAGCGTGAGATGCAAACGTTCCGCTAGATTCTATTTATTTGATGTAGACATTATTATAATGTCACCGGATTTGATATGAGAAATATTTTGGGTTATCGTAAAGTAAAAACCATCCGTGTTTATGTGTAGATCGGTCTTACGATTATCATTTCTTTCGAATAGATTTTTAAAGTTAAACAAATGATTGGAGTTTACTCACACCAGTCCCTTGACTGACCCAGAGTTTTTTTTATTTTTGTTTTCCCTAAACTCTTGGGTGCCCAAATTTGTATGGGCAGTCAAGTAGTTGGGATTTTTTCAGATTCACTTGGAAGAGCCGGAAGCAGGAGGCTTCACTAGTTAGCTATAGACTATCATATATTCCACTGTGCACCATGTTGTATCTGGAAACAGGTGTTTATAACCGTTCCAGGAATAACTGTTGTGCTCTGATAATGGTATGCATATACAGTTACTGATTTGTATTTCAAAAGTTATGTTATTTAATATATTTTATTCGTTCCGCTGTGAGATTTGTGTTCTTCGTTTTTCTTCTGTTCTAACTTTTCTTTCTTTCTATTTCTCATCCTCTAACTTCTTTCTAATAATGATTCGTATTTCTGTGCAATTTGGATTGGATGTGTGGTGTTATTAGTCAACTCAGATAGTACGGATTTGCGGGCCGTTAAAGGAACGCTTGCATCTCACACTCCACATACATGGTATACAACCAAAATCACGGGCTCTTATTGGAGAATGGATTTTCTGGCAAGGTATGGGACTACCTTCCCGACAATGTATATTTGAAGATGAATACATTGGGTTCAACATGAACATCTTGCAACCCAGGCTAAACATGACTGGCCCCTCAAATCTCTTGAGAGTACTAAATATATCATTACCATGGTTGGGGGCCAGCTAACTAAACCGATAGCATATACACAAAAATAAAAATGGACAACCGAAGGCATTTGATTTCTCTAGATCAGGTAATGAAATACCCTTTTGACGGATGTGACTCACATAGCCATGCGACCTACGCGATTTTGTGCCATTTCCCGGTCAATGAGGGTTGAGATCATGAATATCTTTAGAACATCTAGCCACAATTCATTTTGAATGCCACATTGTCAGATCCGCCAAATATCACTAATTGTCGTCCACAAAATACCTTGGGTGCGTAAGATAAGAGAAACGAATTTCTCCGCCACCAATAGAATTACGTTTGTAGAAATCAACATACGTGATCTTTTGGAAATACTCTGTCAGACATCCGTCCATACAAGTCATCCAGGAACAGGATGAACCGAATGCACCCTCTTGCCACATCCTAGGTATCAGCCTATAGATCAGTAACGAGTAGTCCTTGCAATATGTAGATTCCAATCACAAAAGAATCACAGTCGAAATATCTCTGGCCGCTAAAACAGAGAAATTCAATAGGTAGTTATTCCGCTTAGGAAAATCAACGGTCTTCAATTGCTCCATCTTCAATAATCATCTTCTACGTATTTGCTAGTTCGGAATGGTTTTCGAATATAGATTCGATCCCGGTCATTCCATACCAAAAATCGTATGGGTCAGATTTGATAGTCGGTTATTTAACTATCAAATAAATAATTGCAAAAATAAAAATGAGTTCACTGATTCAGTACTCCGCATTACTTTGCCTTTTAATTAAAAATAATTATGAAATATCTCAATATTTTTAACATAATATTTACTTCTTATTTTAACATAAGATTTATTTTCAAAACTATTTCGAATACGTTAGAATTAATCATATATATATATGTGGGGGGGGTGTGGGGGGGTAGGTGGGTGTGTGTATTTGTGTGTTCCCAACCTTGGTTTTGACAAATTTCTCGTAAAACATTATTACTTGAAAACAATATCAAATTTATATTCTTAGTATAAACTCATCCCAAAAACTTAACCTTTTTGTTTCCTTTTACTTCTGGCAATATCATCATATATATATATATATATATATATATATATATATATATGTATATATATATATATATATATGTCCGTGTGTGTATATATATACTCAAATCTTCCTATTTCCATTACTTTGGTAATCTCATTATAAATATTCCCAAATCTTGCAATTAACATTGCATTATTAATTCACATATAGAAATAAAAAATTATTCTTAACCTCCTTCCCATTACAAACTAATATCATCCTTAGATAATCCTGAAGTCATTCAAGTTGAGGCATTTATTTACCTCTCAGACCTTGATCAACCACGTTCTTATCTTAAAGATATGAATTGTAATTAAAACCCATATTTCATTTTAATATAAAAAATATCTCATTTAACTATTTTATTTAAAATATGGTTCTATAAAACCTTCTTACTTTTGGAAATCCCCTTCTCGAATATAACTATTATTTCTTAATTCATTGATTAAGAATTGAATTACTAAAATATCACTTTCCCTTCTACATCTTTAAACAATTCGTTTAATAACTCGGATTTTTTTTACAAAATCCTATTACTCACTCCTTTACTAAATTCACTTTTAACACTCTCTTTTTCTAATCCATTCGATGATTTCCCGCTCGGAAATCTTATTTCAATTTCCCCTATTTTACTTAATTCCATTATTAACTAACATTAATTTAAAATCAATGATTTAACACCTTATCTCTTTGTATAAACATCGTTTATATAATTCTGGTTTAAGATAATACCCTTTTATTCTCAATTTTCTTTTTCTTAATTCAAACCTTAAGTCAACATTAATTTAAGCTATCACTTAAAATTCCTTTTATAACTTTTTTATAAAACTCGAGTTTTAATATAAAACCGTTCGTAAAATCCTTTTGTAATGACTTGCCGATTTGACCGTGCCGAATCGACAAAATATTTCAACTCGAATCGTCCAAAATGAAAGATTGTTATTAGCTTCTAGGGAAATAGAATGAATCATAGAATCATAGATTACAGACACAAATACAGAGCAATATAATATCTCGCAGCGGAAAATAAAAAATACAATTGTAGTTCATGAAGCTACTAAATAAATTTTACATTAGAGTTTACATAAATAATGCAGTGGAAGTCTAATGCAATAAATAAATGATAACAGTCTAAAATAGAAATGACAGAAATAACTGGATGAATGAAGCAACTAAATAGGTAGATATAAATGAGCAAAAACCCAATAATCTTCAAATTCCATGTAACACCCTGCATTTTTACCTAAAGATAATAAAATAAGAATAACTTAATTAAATATTCAGAATTAACTAAAATGGACTATGCCATTGCGTCCGTCTCGAAATTATGGTTAAGATAGACACCTGGTTTGCATAAATCGGATACCATATGAAGAAGTTATGAGCGTTAGAAGTTTGTATGCATATAAGAAGCTTATATGTATATATATTAAATAAATATATCGAAAAAATTTGAAAATCAGTTCAAAAATCAAAATTTGCAAGGCGGGAAGTTGAGCGGGAATATTTCCCATTGGGGATCGACCCATAGGTCGACGTCCGTCTCTAAATTTTGGTTAAGATAAACACCTAGTTTGCATAAATTGGACACCATATGAAGAAGTTATGTGCGTTAGAAGTTTGTATACATACAAGAATCTTATATGTATATATATTAAATAAATATATCTAGAAAATTTGAAAATCAGTTCAAAAATCAAAATTCGCAAGGCGGGAAGATGAGTGGGAATATTGCCCGTTGGGGGTCGACCTACCAATAGAGGGGTTGACCCACCCGCGGATCTGGAACATTATTTGCTGACGTGGTCGGTGTTGGTGTTTTAGATTTAGATCTAAGGGTCCTGGTTCCTCCGCTACACCTATAAATAAGACCTTAGACCCATTGTTTTATTCTTATAATTCAATGGCGACGACGAATTGCTGCTCTAACGTAGTTTTTTCCAGCCTTTTCTTCTTCTCCAACCTATTAGAGTTATTTAAGATTGGAGATCTGGGATTCTACATCAGCAATCCCTTTTCTATTTTTCTAGAACAGATCTACGTTAATTTTGGATCTCTTATCGAAGTTAGATAATTCCTAGATCTGGTCTATTTTTCAATTCCCTTCTCTTTTCTTCCCTTTTTCTTTTAGTAAAAATTATAAAATCCATGGTTGTTAGGTTCTGAATCTACTTAGGGGAAAACCTAAAAGGGTAGATCTGGACCAGATCCAGGATTTGGAAAGCTTACAAGGTGAGTGGATTTAAGCCGTATTATTTTAGATAATGGTATATTACCGTTTAGAATTCCCCATTATGACAAATTGGAATATGACATGTTAAGATGCCTAAATATATGCTAATAATGATTAAAGTGGTATATGACATGAGGGAATGATTAGTAATGTCAAATTGTTAATATGAATCGGTTGAAATGTTGGAATGTTTACATGTTATAATTTTAATATGAAAATGTTGGAAAATTCATATACTGAATTAGTTGAAGTGCTAAAAAGTTTACATGTTATGAACTTGTTAGGCTACGGGTATCAATTGTGACTATTCTTGTTACAATGTATACATGAAATAATTGGAGTAAGTATATGATTATATGGTTTCATGTTAACATAGAATTGAATAAATAAATATGGATTGGGGCATCAACTAAATTATGTTTAAAGATCTTAAATTGGGCTAGTAAATATGACTTTGAAAAAGGGGCGTGAAAACCTATAATGAAATAGGAATAATTATTAAAGAATGAACATGCCTAGAATTACAGTAATTAGAAACGGTAACCGTACTTAGACACGAGTTTAGATTACACTTGTGGTAGAAGTCTACGCTGACCCGCCCGACATATCCAGCAACCACAAGTGGTGAATCTAATGTGAGGGGTCTAAGTGCATAAACACGAAATGTGCCAAGACACGAGGTTAAGTCCGACTTGTGGAAGAAGTCTGCCTGGACCCACCCGGCATATCTAGCATTCCACAAGTTGTAGGCTTAATGTGAGAGGTCTAGTACATGTGTGTGTATGTGTGTGTGTGTATATATATATATATATAGCTGGACTGATAAACAGTATTAATTAATATTAATGGTAATAAATGGAATTGAATGAAAGAAAGAAACAATAGTAAATGATTTGGAATAAATGGGGAATGATAATAACCTATTATAAATTAATAACATTAATGAGAATGTTGTATAATAGGTGGACTTTTCCTAGGGACAAGTGAAGATTATAACTTAGGTTATAATAAACTAGTAAGAACGTGATATAACTGGTGGAATGAGATAAGTGACACTTAATTTTAAATTACGTAATCAGTAATTGGGGGAAAATTGAAACTAGTAGATTGTAGTAAATAGAGAAAGGGGGAAGTTTATGGAAAGTAAGAACTAGTACTTAATTAAAAAATTAAGTAATCTATAAACTTGGAAATCTAAAATCTGCTGATAGAATAATATGTTAAGGCTTGTCCTAGGGACAAGTGAGAATTATGACTTGGGTTATAAGAAAATAATAAGAAAAGGGGGATAACTTATGTTAAGAGATAAACTAGACTTAATTGTAAATTAAGTTATTGGTGAGAACGAGAGTATGAAATCTACGGATGAGAACAACATAAGTTATGGAAAGAAAAAATTATTAGTGAACCTTAGTTAAGAGAACTAAGTTAATAAGTAAACAATGATAAGTTGTAAAGATGGTGGAAATGGAATTATGATTAAATAAGAAGAATGAGGAAAACTAATGAAATGAAATAAGTTATATTTAATAATAAGTGGTAAGTGACACGTTAATTGGAAAACTTATGAACTAAGAGATACTTAATAACATATTAGAACATGTTATTGTGACCTTGAAATCAAACAAGAATAAAAAAGGATTGTGGATTACAGACCTTGGACCACAATCCGGAGAATAACATGTGGTGGGCTTATTAATAAACTTAAATGGGTTAAGTTATATGACTGAAATTAATAAGCAAGAGAAACTTGGTAATTTGAACAAGAATTCAATATGAAAGGGAATAACCAAGTTAAATGAAAACCAGGTGAGGTAAGGCAAGCGCGTAAAAGAGTGTTTAGACGTATGGTCTAACAACATATTAAAGTGAGGCACTTGGACGGCCAGTCCGTATGTCTGAGGGTGAATAAACCAACGGGATAGATCATCGAGGTGTTAAAAGGCACGAGGGGAGCATACATTCATCTGATTGTTCTAACGGCTACGAAGGACTGGAAGAGGAAGCACGTGGCATCCTGAGGTACATAAGGTTCTCCTAGTTGTCCGCTGTGCGGTGGCATATGTCTTAGGCTATGCTCGCAGTGGTTGGGTCTGCGCGTATGTAACAACCCGTATTTTCAGAACCAATTTAAAATTTTTATTTAAGCCATTTTAATGAATATGCAAATAGAAATTGGTTATTTATGCTAAATAAAATTTTAGAATAATTTTAAAATTAGTTTTTATCTTTTATTTGACTAAAAATAAACTCAGTAAAGTTTTTTAATTCATTTAAAAGCATTGTTTTGGAAATTTTGAAAACTCGATGTTTAAAATCAATACATAGCCCTTAAAAGTGAAATTTTGCATATGAGCTCAGAATTCGACGAAATAACTTTTTATGGATTCGCAATGATAAATTATTGTTGAGTTCCAAAAGGTGCGTAAAACGGAGTTAGTATGTGGCCGTGCGAGCTAAAACAGTTCAGGGAAAAATAGGAAGTCATTTTACAAAGGAACATTATGGAGACGATATCAAAATTCAATTACTTTTTTTTTGGATTTGTATCGCCAAATAATGGTTAAATCCAGAAGGCCATAATTTTTGAAGTTGGTTTTTGGGCGTACAATAGGAAAAGGTATGCTAAAATTGCATTTTTGAAGCTAATTTGAGAAATTTTACAAAGGAACATTATTGAGACAACCTCGGAATTCAACGAAACCTTTTTTATTGGATCTGCAGCGTCGAATAATGGTAAGAATCCAAAGTTCATCATGTTTAGAATCAGTATGTGATCATGCGTGATTTTACAGTGAAAAACAGACAATATTTTGACTTTAAAAATTCATTGGTTGTGCATACGAAATCAGAATTTGACGAAACCAGTTTCGTTGGATCCGTAATATAAGATAGTAGCGACATGTAATTTTTTATTAAAACGGGATCCGTAGGTGACCACACGAATTTTTAAACGTGATAATTAGCCATGTTTGAGTATAATAAAATATAAAAATTAAAAAAATTAGCTCCACTATAAATTGTCTTAAATCCTCCTAAACCTATTCCTAAACTCAAAACATGACATCCCCTTTTTCCCTTTTCTAAACCTAAAACTTGAGAGAAATCCACCTTCTCCCGATTTTTAAAAAATCGTACACACCTCCTAAAATCATGAAATAAATATATTTGAGATCATTATGCATTGCCCTTCGATTTGGTACGTGTATTGGAAGGGTTCCACAAAGTTTTGGACATTGCGTTCTTTTACAGTAAAGAGAAAGTGAGCTAGGTTTAGGGTATTCGTGAAATTAGTGCTTCGATGCGCAAAATGAAGTAGATATTTGAGTTCATGACGGATTTTAGCACTTGTATGCAAATTTTAACCAAATTCGGTTCTGAAAATTATCGAGCCTTTTTCATACACTGTACGTTTTGGGGCTGTGGAGACAATGGAGAAATGATGTTCGAGCTTGGTGATTTATAGATGAAGTTGGAGAGAGTTGGAAAAGAAGAAGAATGGTTTTGGTTTCATGAAATTTAATGAAGTGAAGAGGGAGAGAGAGGAGTATGAAGTTGCATGAATGGTGGGAGGGCTGTTTTGGAGCGTGCTGCACATTTGAGGGAGAAGGGATTAGAGAAGAGATTAAGGAAGAATTGAGGGTAATGAACTATTTAATTATTGTTTAATGACATATATATGTACATGAATCTTGTAAAAAGTATAACTTTTTCATATGAACTCAGAATTCAGTGAAACTGGATCCATTGGAAATGTGTCGATGAGAGCTTCACAATGAAACTAATTTGGAGAGATTTGGAGCTCATCTCAATTTTTGACGGAGGAAAATGTAATATTCGATCAATCAATCGTTTGGCGATATTTAGCGACAAACTAATCAAGGTGAGAACTCATTTCCACTCAATTTACTTTACAATAAAATGTATACACTAGGATGTAGACGGTGCTTGGCTGCACCCGACACCACTTATTGTACCAACCATGATTGTTTGTTTTGAGTGGGTGGATTGTATTGTGTTTGTTGATTGTATGTGTTGTATATAATGTAAGCATTATAAAAACCTCATTTTTATTGTATAAAATGTTTACATTATAAATTCATCATTTTATCGTTTGAAATGTTAACATTATAAAAACTTCATTTTTATTGTTTAAAATGTTTGAAATGTTAACATTATAAAAACTTCATTTTTATTGTTTGAAACGTTAACATTATAAAAACTTCATTTTTATTGTTTGAAAGGTTAACATTATAAAAACCTCATTTTTATTGTTTGAAAAGTTAACATTATAAAAACTTCATTTTTATTATTTGAAATGTTAACATTATAAAAACTTCATTTTTTTTTTGTTTGAAAGGTTAACATTATAAAAACTTCATTTTTATTGTTTGAAATGTTAACATTATAAAAACTTTATTTTTGTTGTTTCAAATGTTAACATTATAAAAACTTCATTTTTATTGTTTGAAAGGTTAAAATTGTAAAAACTTCATTATTATTGTTTGAGATGTTAACATAATAAAAACTTCATTTTTATTGTTTAAAATGTTAGTATTATAAAAATAACATTTTTATCGTATAAAATGTTAAGATTATAGAAATATCATTTTTATGAAACATTAACATTATAGAATTATCATTTTGTATGAAATGTTAAGATTATAGAATTGTCATTTTGTATAAGAAGTTAGCATTATAGAATTATCATTTTGTATGAAATGTTAACATTATAGAATTGTCATTTTGTATAAAACGTTAACATTATAGAGTTATCATTTTGTATGAAATGTTAACGTTATAGAAATGTCATTTTGTATAAAACATTAACATTATAGAATTATCATTTTGTATGAAATGTTAACATTATAGAATTGTCATTTTGTATAAAACGTTAATATTATAGAATTATCATTTTGTATGAAATGTTAACATTTATAGAATTATCATTTCATATGAAATGTTAACATTGTATAGATTAGGACGATAAAATTTTACACATCACCCAACTACAGAAATAAATAAACTGTTGTTGTTTGAAAACCCCACACGGTTATTGGGATTATCTTTGACATACACTATTCCTAATATTTAACTCTATGTCAATCGATGGATTGACAGACTATGACGAACGTTATTTATTTATTTTAATGCTCGCACAGTTGTAAATAGCACTTTGGATGTGAATGGATCGTTTAATGATTATTTATAATTATTATTGAATACATGCGATGGGTGAAATCCATATAACTAAAATTATATTATAACTGATTGAATCGCATTCCGATTCAGAAATAAATAATGTTTTATAATAAATAATGTTTATGAATAATCTAGAATAAAATATCTTTCTGGAATAAAATATCATTTTAGAATAAAATAACATTTTAGAATAAAAGGTCATTTTAGAAATAAAAGGACATTTTAGAAATTAAAGATTTAAGAATAAAAAGACATTTTAGAAATAAAAAGACATTTTAATGTAAAAGAAACATTTTCATGTAAAAGAATCATTTTTATATAAAAGAACATTTCAATGTAAAGAACAATTTAATGTAAAAGATTATTTTAATAAAAAGAATATCTTTAAATAAAGAATATTTTAAAATAAAGAATATTTTAAAATAACGAATATTTTAAAATAATATTCAATGAAGAATAAAATCACGATTTCGATGTTCGTTTTTAGATGGACATAAAAATATAAAAATATGAAGTCGGGCTAAGTATAGAAAAGCCATTTTAACCTGAACGGGTTTATCGATCGATTTTATTCATTTTATAATGAATATCGAAAAAGAAGTGATTTCAAAATTTAATATTTTGAAAATCCTATCATTTTAATATGATAATGATATAGAATATTCAATTTTGATTTAAAATTGAAAATGAAATTAGAATCGTTTTAAAACGAATATATAAACGATTTATAAAATATGTTTTAATTGGAAATCGACGAAATATATAGAAAATTTTCCGAAGTATATTTTTCCAATTTAATATATTAAATTGAATTGAATGGAATTTGATTTAATAATAATCAAGATGAGCTTCTATAAAGGAAGACCGTTACTATTTATAGAATTTAAAAGGTTTTGCCGTTATTTCATATATATTATTATTCTGATACAGAAATTTATATCGATTATATATTGATATGCTTTCTGTGAGGATTCCATATTTAATGGAAGATGATTTGGTTTTATTGTGAACTGTGTTTTAAATGACATTGGGTCTTTAACCCAGTTAAAGATAAGATTAATTTCTTAATTTTGAATAATCATTAAGTAATGATTTTTGAGATTTAAAACCGAACTTGAGTTTTAATGAATCTTTAATTAGATTAAAAATGTGAATATTTTATTAAAAGAATATTCTGAATTGGAATGAGGCATTTGATGGGTTTTATAGCACTTGTTTATAAAATACGCGAATTATTTAGAAAGACCGGATTTAACCCATTCTGAATAACTTCTACGACGATTAAGAGTCGAATATGAAGACGGTGGTAGAAGACTGGAGTTCTTCACATCGTTTGGGTGGTTACTAGTGTCTTGATTGGGCCGTACACCCAAGAAAAGGTAGTAAGTGGTGATCGCCCAAACGTACTTGGAGATCGACGGGTATGCGAGGACCTCTCTCCAATATTGGACATATGGGATGAGGAATAGGGTGCCTCCAATTTCTTTCAGACCCAGAACGGACTTATAAGTGGATAGTATTTCTAACATTGTATTCCTTTATGCTGTATTCGTTGATCTCTGCTAAATATATATCTGTTTGGTGGCAGAGAATTTATTCTCTTGCTTAACACCCTTCTTTGAGGTGTACGAGCTTAGAGGTTATATATTGGCAGAAATCAATGGTACAGTATGGACTGACAATGTGGCATGCTAAGATGCAAATGATCAAGGCTTTTGTTGAAAAGCAGAGCCTTGTGGTAGATGATCAAAGCACAGCCCATTTTAGGCATAGCATTGTGTACAGCGTTACTTCGCGAGCCTCACACCCCGATATGAAACAGAAATGGGAGAAGGACCCTAGGGAAATGGATAAATGTTAGTTTCTAGCTAGGAAGGGTGTTCGTGTTTACAAGCCCTGGCACTTTACTCATGTGAATGTTGCTTATTATTACTTGATGGATAGAGAGGCGCCTTGGATATATATATATATATATATATATGTATGTATGTATGTATATATATATCGATAGTGGTCTGGTCGACATTACTAACCAGATTATTTTATGCCCCATAGGGCAGGCTAACATATAGTTTATGGTATAACTAATCATTGACGGATGACCGGCCCTGGCGCTCCTAAGGGCTCACCTGAGTCTGAGTCCTGAGGCACGGGCTAGAGTGTCTCGAATTCGGTAAGGACGGTCCCTTGCCTTGGTTCATAGATGGAAATCCAACTCCCAGTATGACATCATGCAGTTTTGATTGTAGAACTAGTATGGCGACATGATATATGGCACCCATGCCGCCTATGATTAATACATTTATATTCGAAGTTGATTTCTTCACTTATAGTAATAATAAAAGATGAAATTTCACGTATCATGCATTTTTGGCTGTTATAAGGGAAAACTCTATCCTTCGGCTTGTGTTGCATTGTGTGATGGGACCTTAGTCGTATAATAGATTCATTTTTCCAAAAAGGATTGCGTTGTTTTCTTTTAAACTAGGGGTCATGTGGAGTAAACCCGTTCCGTGTTATACGGCGTGGTCCCGTGATTTACCCAACTTTAAAATCAAGCTAATAACTGTTTTAGTTCTTATACCAGTCCCATGGCTGACCTGGAGTTTATTGTTTTAACCTAAACTCTAGGTGCCCATATTTTTCACACAGGTAGCTAGTAGTTTTGGTTTTGCAGATATTATATTCACAAGATCCTGGTTTACAGCTCAAGCGATATTCAGAAAGCTCTGTATCCGTGTATTTCTTTCAGATGTGTTTTGTATTATTTTTCCACTGCTATATAAATGTAATTTATATCTCCGAGGTTGTATTCCCAAGGTGTAATATTGATTTGTACTCTGATATATTCTTGTACTCTAATGCAATTTTTGTAATAAGCAATGAAATGTTCTTCTGTTTGTGTTCTAATGAGTATTGTTCTCAAAGCAATCCATACTTTCCTTTACGGGGAAGTTTGGGTCGTTTCATTTTGGTATCAAATCTTTGGTTACAGAGCTCGAGAACAAGACACATTAGAACCGAACAAAAGAACTCATCAGAATTGGATTAGTAATATCCAATGAGAATGACTCATTCGAAATAGGATTAGTAGTATCCTAGAATGAGTTGGAAGAGTGTTATTTTAAAATAGAAATGAAAACAAATTTTGTTTTGAAAATTTAAATCTTATAATACGTATTTGAGTATATTATTTTGCATTGAATTTAGACAATCGAGTATATGAAGATTTTGCATATACGCCTAGCTAGTGTGTATATGAAGTCTCAAATATAGTGGGTAGATATAAAATCATACTCTTGTCGCCCAGGGATAATTCTGGTGATTGATCTATCATCATCAGTATTTATGTTCGAGTTTCGCAAGTGGGATATCTAAATATTTCCAATTGACTAGTGTGAGAACCAAAACTTAGTTAGAGTTTATTGCTGTGATTTGCACTGAAAATATGATTTTTGTCTATATAAAACTTAGGTTTCATTTTTCAAGGTGTGCCTTTCATTAGTTGAGTGAGGGGTCAGGTGGGACCATAGCCACCAGAAAAACAGACCTTAGCATCTGCATCGGCAGACATCTGAAAGCTCCCGACCGAGTTCCCTGTTTCTTGATTTGCCCTGCCATGAGACTCGGGTCGCACATATAGAGGACATGTGCATCTAGACAGCAATAACAATCCACGACACATACGTGGGGAAAGTCTAGGAACATATACCGCCCTAGGTATTGTGTCCTAGAGTAGGGGCGTCGTTCGTTAGGTAGCATAATCCCTTGTTGGAACTAGGTCGCGTAAACCCTAAAATCCGACAACCATTAGATAAGTTGCGTAAATCCTAGTTAAATATAGGAAGCACTCGATAGAAAAACCCTAGGTTAGACCTAGGTAATAAATGACAAATGTACACTTGAGATAAACAAAATTTGTGGGAATTGGGATCACTTATCTGTTCTTTTCAGTTTATACGGATTACTAGTCAGGTGGTGCAGGGATATAAAAATTAGAATAACAAGGTAGTAGCGAAGCAGAGAACGTATAGAAGTGCATCCAGTTTATCTTACCTTATCATATCTTGTGCTAACCTTATAATTCTCGTCATTATGGTGTAGTCTTGTATACAATTAATTCATGCCCTGTTGTTTTTACCTGTTCACATGCTGAAAGTTACTGAACTTACCAGACTTTATGTTTGACTCTGTTTTCTTTCGCTTTCTTGTCTTCCGTTCCCCCCTAGGTTTGCAGGGAGGGAATATTACTACTTAGCCCAGTTTTCTTCCAAGCTGAAGGTTAGTCGAAGTTTTGCTTGGATTCTCTTTTCCAGTGCTATGGCTGGCTCACGCTACATTAGGGAATATAAATGTATTTTTATGCTTCTTTATTTTGTAAGACAGATATCCTGGCATTGGAAAATAATTGTTGTACAAACTATTTTATCAATAAAGTAAATTTCTATTTTCCGCTGTTTTAAATTTTGTCTGTCTTGTAATTTATTCGTATCTTTTACCTATAACTCTCCACCGAAGTTAAGGGATTCCCTTTGTGAGTGACCTTAACAGATGTGGGGTGTTACACGTGGTATCAGAGCTGAAGGTTACCGGATCAGATAAAAGATTTGAAAAAAAAAAAATTCAAAATGGTTTTTAAAAGAAGCATTTTCAAAAGAAAAGTTTTGTTATTAAAGGCATATTCCCCAAAAGCCATACGCACTATCTTCTGATCCTCTGTTTGAATTCTTGTCCCCTTCTTTATTGAGTCTTCGGGGCTCCTGGCTTTCTGGGAGGTAACCTCATCGCGGCACGATTCCATAGGCTTGATAAGACTACGATACCTATAAAAGGGCAAAGTAGTGCCCGACTCCCATCTATAGCCATAGTAGTTTCACCTGCAGCTAGTTTTGGAGGGTTTTCCGTGCGATGGAGGCATCTTTTGAGAAACTTGTCAATATGATTTCATCGGGATGGTAAAGATGAGGATGAGCGAGCTTGGCTAGGGAGCTCAACACAAGGATGAGAAATTCATGGATATAAACTCGACTCACGAAGAAAGAAGGAATTATAAAACCTATGACGAGAGGAAGTATCTTTTCCATGGTATGATAGGACATATAATTAAGGACAAGGGCAAGGACGAGGGACAGGATTTTCAGAAGGGAGAGTGCATACTTCCACCATCAGAATACCTGGGAGAGAGATAGTAAAAGTCTCTGTTGGAAAAGTTTAGCTTCTCGTTTTGATCAACCAATTAGTACTCTTTTGATCTTAGCGCTTCGCATTTGTTCATATCTGCTTCCATAGTTGAATCTCTGCACCTTAGTACTTGTATAGTAGAAGATCCCATTAGTGTCTCAAATCCAATTGGTGGTTCGGCCCGTTTACCTTTGGTTTGTAAGGATTTGAGAATAACTATATTAAGTGTTGAGTCTAAGAGTAATGCTTATGTTTTTGGTTCCATGGGCTATGAGTAGATTCTAGGCATGGGTCAGTTGGCTAGTAATTCTGAAAGGAGGGTAGTTAGACTTTTGACTTGCCTTGGGAATACCCTCAAGATTCCATGTAAAGAATCAGTTAGGCTTAGCTAGCTAGAATCGCTTAATGCATTTATCGACGATTTGAAATCCGTTAGGGTAGTACATGAGTACGCAGATGTTTTTGATTAGGCTAGGAGTTTACCCCTAAAACACAGGATAGACTTCCGCATGTATCCAGTTGATAATGTAAAGCCAGCTATTCGATCAACGACAGTTTTGGAAATGGAGCTCAAGAAGCTTCGCAATCGTGAAGATTAATTAGATAAGGTACATAATAGTGAAGCTCAAGAAGGTGCGTCTTACAAGACTGAAGACTTGATACATGCATCATACCCTTTTTCTTAAGGGTACATCCTTGATCTCTTTTTCTAGGAATTTTATGCATACTTTCTAGCTTTTACGGTATATCCTCTAGGGCGTATCATCGATCCTTAGGTAGAAGCCAATGGATGTAAACATGTGTCTGAAATATGTTATGATTGATGGTTGCAAATGGTTGCTCGTGGATGCATATACACACCATATGCGCTAGAATGACTCAGTCACTTTCATATTGCATTAGCATATACGTATTTGCTTAACGGATTTAACTGGATATGTTATCATATGGATGTTGCATATGGATGAATGGCTATGCACACATGTAGTATTTACATAACTAGGGATGCTTGCATAAATGATTGGACGCATGATACTAACATAGTTCACATTAAGGAGGTCAACTGAATCAGTAGACCGCCTGATTTTGCATTAGATAAAGACACATATACACACACTATACATATGAACATGAACGCATTAGAAATCTTTTTAAGGATAATGAATGCCTATGATTGACTGGTTGAGTAGATGGGTGATTGGATGGTAGGATACATTCTTCCTAACTTGAAGATTTCGGGGACGAAATCCTTTTAAGAGGGGGAGAATGTAACACCCCGTAATTCTACAACATTAATTTTCGCAAATTAAAGTATAATTAAATTTAAAATAAGAATCAGGGTAAACGGATTGCGCCATTGTGTTCGTCTCGAAATTCTGCTTGGAAACGAGTCCGAGTTTTCGAGAAACGGAGTCCGTATGAGGAAGATATGACCCTCTGAAGTTTCAGAGATTTTCAGAATTGAAAACAGCTTGAAATTCGAAATCAAATGCCAGCGCAGACTGGGCGGGAATTTTCCCGCCCCGGACCAGGTCGACCTGGGGATCGACACTATGGTCGACCTCCCAGGGACCAGGTCGACCCTATAGTCGACCTGGGGGTCGACCTGGTGACAGAACCCAGTTCTGAGCCTAGGTTCATTCTGATGTATATGGTCACGTTTTCTGTCTAGATTTGTCCACCTAATCCTATATAAACAGCCTCCTAGCCACATTCTCTTTACACCATTTCATTCTCTCCTTATGCTGCCTCTGGAATAATTGAAATAAATAAATTAAAATAAAACATGAAGACTATTCTTGAAGACTACGGCTAGGAGTTGCAAATAGGAGATTCGAAACTATAAATCAAAGCAAAGTTTATCTACCCAAAGGAAAGCATCTCAATTCCAGAACTCAGAATCCAGAATTCAAGTTCGTCGTTTGTTGTAAGTCAATTACTTTTTAGATTTGAATGTCTAGATCTATTTGTGGCATGTAATTGAATGGATATAAAATATTCCTAATCCTTTCGCTTAAATCGATGCTTGTATATGCCTCTGGATCTGATTCTCGATTATGACGTTGAAACTATTGTTAATAGCCTATGCCTATGCCTATGACTGTGAACATGAGACTATGCCTATGCCTATGAATGAACATAAGACTATGCCTATGCCTATGACTAAACATAAGACTATGCCTATGCCTATGACTGTGAACATAAGACTATGCCTATGCCTAAGACCGTGAACAAAAAACTATTGCTTATGACTATGACAAGGACAATTGTGGCTAATCATCTATGACTCATGACTATGAGATCACTGCCTATGATTATAAGACTATTATCCATGACTATTGTGTTTAATCGCCCATGATTCATAACTATGAAACCATGACTATGACTATTAAGGTTAATTGCCTATGACTAGTATGGTTAGTTGCTTATGCCCATAAGGCTATAGTTGTAAATCATGTTGTACACCGAATTGGCATTATGTTAGACCAAGTCACCTATGCCTATTCCCTAAATTGTGTTGATCTTGTATTTATGATGTAGCATGTCTAGTTTATTCCTATTCACTATTATGTACATCAAACTTATTGGAACAATTATCTTTGTAATTGGTTCGCTTTCGCATGCCTATTCTTTTATGTCAAATTCTCGTGCTTATCCCCTGATCCTTTTGCTAGTTTCATTTCATAAGTACTTAGAAACTTGTGAAATCATGTTATACGTATGACTACGGCAGGGGAATTTGGGCGTAGCTTAATTTATATAATTTGGCATAATAAATATGTCGATATAAATCCGAATTGGCTATAATATTAAATATTACATGCATATTAGACTTGGGCGTATAATGGTAAATTGTTAATTGGCCGCAAACCATGTAGTTGGCATGTGAGTCTAGTTTTGGCATAAATTGTAAACTAGAATATTAAATCTACTTCTAACATGAATTGAAAAATTGGATATTTAATCTAAGTTGGGCCAAAAATGTAAATAAGAACATTAAGTCTAGATTAGTCTAAACAACTTATTTGGAACGCCAAATATGTGGCATAGTTATTTTAGGCATAACTATTATGGCAAGTTTGGGAAGGTAGGTTATAGGCTATTCTGGTTAATAACTTGAAATTACGTGTAATTGTCATGTTTAGCATAACCATGGTTTGTGACACTTAATTTGGTATAATCTTATAAACATGGTTTAGAGGGAAAGTGGGCCATAATAATAAATGTTGACAATGTACAATAAAAGAGTAATTATGGCATAAGTAAATTAGTAATAATTTACAAGAAGAATTTGTCCTAAATGAGAAATATGTACATTGTAGAAAATAAGAATATGCCTAACCCGAGGTTAGATTGAGTTACAGTATAAGGCTACCCGGAACCGCCTGGAAAATCCAGCAACCGTAACAATACCTATCTAATGTGGGTGGTTTGAGCATTGAGCCCAAAAAGGACCCGAGGTTAGACTGAGTTGCGGTGTAAATCTGCTCGTAACCGACCGGCACATCTAGTGACCGCAACAATATCTGTCTAATGTGAGTGGTTGGTGCTTTAAATGAATAATTTAAAGCTAAGAAACAATTAAGCTAGACAAGTGGGTGAGGTTAAGTAAAATACACTTAACCAATTTAACATGTTTACTAGACTAGAAGGTGGAGTTAAGTAAATTTAGAACACTTAGCCATCGTGGTGTGCTGAATGAACAAGGTTAAGTTAAAACAGGGAGGGACAATACTTAACCATTAGAACATGTGAATTAAACAAATGTTAGGGTTAAGTTAACTAAGAGAACACTTAACCGCTTTAGCATGTTAGCTAACCAGAAAGGGCAGGGTTAAGTAAAAGGGAACACTTAGCCAATACAAGGTGAAAGGGTGGGGTTAAGTAATAAGAAATACTTAACCAATATAACTTGATTTGTGGTAGGGTTAAGTCAACATGAACTACTGATAACACTTAATCAGTTTATCATGACAAATGAATGGGTTACGATAACTTGAACTGACTAATGACACTTAACCAATCCAACTTGACGAGAAAGAGAACTAAGTAGTAAACTTTAGTTAAAAGGACTAAGTTGTAAATCCTAGTTAAGAAAACGACGGTTCGGGGACTAAGTAGTAAACCTTAGTTAAGGGAACTAAGTAGTAAACCTTAGTACGACACGAGAAGGAGCGAACGTCCATCTGATCTTAAAGAAGGCTCCAACGAACTGGGGGACGAAGCACGCGGCTTCGACGGGACGTGAGGGTATTCTTGGTATCCCTCTGTGAGGCAGCAGATGATCCGCCTGGGCTCACAGAGGTTAAGGTCTGCGTTAGAAGAACCAAGGGTATGCCATGGTTGCAATATAGGGCAACCTAAAGACTAGGATGGACCAGCACGATTCGGCGAGACCTGTAGCCCTGTGATAGCGACTCGTCGTCTACCTACCATCTTGAGTCAATCGAGATAGGTGAAGAGGAAAGGCGGAGAACTCCAACAGACCATATACTTGCTATCTAGTTATGGGTGCAGATGGCCATAGGTTAGTGGGGCATAGAGGGCCTGCGTATAGTTCTCATTTTTCAAGATGTGCCTTTCATTAGTTGAGGGAGGGGTCAGGTGGGACCATAGCCACTGGAAAAATAGACCTTAGCATCTGCATCGGCAGATATCTGAAAGCTCCCGACCGAGTTCCGTGTTTCTTGTTTTTCCCTGCCCCGAGACTCGGGTCGCACATATAGAGGACATGTGCATCTAGACAGCAATAACGATCCACGACACGTGGGGAAAGTCTAAAAACATATACCGCCCTAGGTATTGTGTCCTAGAGTAGGGGCATCCTTCGATAGGTAGCATAATCCCTAGTTGGAACTAGGTCGCGTAAACCCTAAAATCCGAGAAGCATTAGATAAGTCGTGTAAATCCTAGTTAAATCTAGGAAGCACTCGATAGAAAAACCCTAGGTTAGACCTAGGTAATAAATGACAAATGTACACTTGAGACAAACAAAAATTGTGGGAATTGGGATCACGTATCTGTTCTTGTCATTTTATACGGATTACTAGTCAGGTGGTGCAGGGATATAAAAATTAGAATAACAAGGTAGTGGCGAAGCAGAGAACGTATAGAAGTGCATCCTGTTTGTCTTACCTTATCATATCTTGTGCTAACCTTATGATTCCCGTCATCATGGTGTAGTCTTGTATACAGTTAATTAATGCCGTGTTGCTTTTACCTGTTCACATGTTGAAAGTTACTGAACTTACCAGACTTTATGTCTGACTCTGTTTTCTTTCGCTTTCTTGTCTTCCTTCCCCCCCCCTCCCCAAGGTTCGCAAGGAGGGAATATTACTACTTAGCCCAGTTTTCTTCCAAGATGAAGGTTAGTCAAAGTTTTGCTTGGATTCTCTTTTCCATTGCTATGGCTGGCTCACGCTACATTGGGGAATATAAATGTATTTTTATGCTTCTTTATTTTGTAAGACAGATATCCTGGCATTGGAAAATAATTGTTGTACAAACTATTTTATCAATAAAGTAAAGTTCTATTTTCCGCTGTTTTAAATTTTGTCTGTCTTGTAATTTATCTGTATCTTTTACCTATAACTCTCTACCGAAGTTAAGGCATTCCCTTTGTGAGTGAACTTAACGGATGTGGGGTGTTACACTGATATCTTGATTGGGTCGTACCCCTAAGACAAGGTAATAAGCGGTGATCGTCCAAACTTACTTGGAGATCGACGGGTACGCGCGGACCTCTCTCCTGTATTGGACATATGGGACGAAGAATAAGGTGCCTCCAGTTTCGTTCAGACCCAGAACGGACTTGTAAATGGATGGTATATCTGATGTGGTATTTCTTTATGCTGTATTCGTTGATCTCTGCTAAATGTATATCTGTTTGGTAGCAGAGAATTTAATCTTTTGCTTAACACCCTTCTCTGAAACGTATGAGCTTAGAGGTTATATATTGGCAGAAATCAATGGCATGGTATGGACTGACAATGGGGCAAGCTAAGATACAAATGATCAAGGCTTTTGTTGAAAAGCAGAGCTTTGTGGCAGATGATCAAAGCACAGTCCATTTTAGGCATAGCTTTGTGTACAGCGTTACTTCACGAGCCTCACACCCCGGTATGAACTAGAAACGGGAGAAGGACCCCAGGGAAATGGACATATGTTAGTTTCTAGCTAGGAGGGTGTCAGCGTTTACAAGCCCAGGCATTTTACTCATGTGGATGTTGCTTATTATTACTTGATGGATAGAGAAGCACCTCAGATATATATATATCGATAGTGGTATGGTCGACATTACTGACCAGATTATTTTATGCCACATAGGGCAGGCTAACATATAGTTTATGGTATAACTAATCATCAACGGATGATCAGCTCTGGCGCTCCTAAGGGCTCACCTGAGTCTGAATCCTGAGGCACGGGCTAGAGTGTCTCAAATTCGGTAAGGACGATCCCTTGCCTTGGTTCATAGATGGAAATCCAACTCCCAATACGATATCATGCGGTTTTGATTGTAGAACTAGTATGGCGACATGATATATGGTACCCATGCCGCCTATGATTGATACATTTATATTAGAAGTTGATTTCTTCACTTATAGTAATAATAAAATATGAAATTTCGCGTTTCAAGCATTTTTGGCTATTATAAGGGAAAACTCCATCCTCCGGCTTGCATTGCATTGTGTGATAGGACATGAGTCTTATAATAGCTTCATTTTTCCAAAAAACATTGCGTTGTTTTCTTTTAACCAGGGGTCACGTGGAGTAAAACCATTCCGTGTTATACGGCGTGGTCTCGTGATTTTCCCAAATTTAAAATCAAGCTAATAACTGTTTTAGTTCTCACACCAGTCCCATGACTGACCTGGAGTTTAGTGTTTTAACCTAAACTCTGGTTGCCTATATTTTCCACACGGGTAGCTAATAGTTTTGGTTTTGCAGATATTATATTCACAGGATCATGGTTTGCAACTGAAGCGATATTTGGAAAGCTTTGTATCCATGTATTTCTTTCAGTTGTGTTTTGTCTTATTTTTCCGCTGCTACATACATTTAATTTATATCTCCGAGATTGTATTCCCAAAGTGTAACATTGATTTATACTCTGATATATTCTTGTATTCTGATAAAATTGTTGTAACAAGCAATGAAATGTTCTTCAGTTTGTGTTCTAATGAGTATTTTTCTCAAAGCAATCCGTACTTTCCTTTACGGGGAATTTGGGTTGTTTCAGCATAACTTCTAGGTGGGTGGGCCTTGACTACAAAAGTAGCTATGCAGTCAAAATGCTATAACAAAATAACACCAGGGTGATTCAGTGGTTGCCTCAACGCGAGGCAGGGTCAGGACCAACAATGATAGAGGATCCTTGGATACTCGTCATCGACAGCGAGTAGGATGCGAAAAGACTAGAGCTATACCCAAGAAACCATTCACCTTTTGCTATCGGCGTACGGTGGTTGAGGGGAGACACCAAATGGATGTTTAGATTGTTTATTGTTAGAGGAACATCGCTTAGCTCTTGTAGTCTTTACTAGTTGTGTGTAACAACCCGGAAAATCAAAACCAATTTAAATTTTTTATTATGGAAATATATTGAATTTTAAATATTTACAATGATTTATTTTAAATAATAACGACTAGAAATTTATTTTGAATAGAATTAGAACGTATATAATTATTTTGTGATGACCCCAAACCCCGTACTGACGGTGGCAAGGGTAATCTTTGGAATATAACACATAAACAGATAACAGTAGAACAGAATTAAATAAATACACCAGATAATGCACAGATAATACACTGGATAAACGTAATCATCAGAGTTACACGGTATACAGGATCATACTTAGTACAAATACAGTTCAGCTATACATAAATGTCTACAGCGGGAAACAAACATAATATGTACAATAGGAGATGAACAACATAAAATAGATAAATGATAGAATCCATCTTCAGCTATCCAGAAAGAGCCTACTAAAACCTGAATACAAGGTTGCCCGTGTAGAAATAAGGGCACCCGAGTTTGCAAGTGAAACAAACTATGAGTCAGTCATGGGACTGGTATGAGAAATCTACTCAACACATTATATAATTTGGCTAATCACAAGACCACGCCACTTTTGCGGAACGAGTTTACTCCATTGGATTGCCAGTGCTCAAAACAAGTAAATCTTTTAAACATCGCAATGCTTTTTATAAAATGAAGCCATTATAAGACTCAGTTCCCATCACACAATGCAATGCAAACGGGAGGATAGAGTTTTACCTTATAATGGCCAAAATATGCTTGATACGAATAAACAAAAGAATTTGATATTATTGCTAGTGTTTATATGTTTCAAAAACAATTTCGAATCATAACTATCAATCATAGACGACATGGGTACCATATATCATGTCGCCATATATATTTACAATCAAAATTGCACGGTGTCGTATTTGGAAATTAGATTTCCCTCGTGAACCAAGGCAAAAATAGTCCTTACCGAATTCGACACCGTTTAGCCCGAGCCTCAGGATCAGAATGCATCAACCCTTTGGATCGTCAGGGCCGGTCCACTGATGTGGATTATTATGCCTGAACACTACGTTTTCCCACCCTTTGGGGTGTAAATGAGCCAACGAATGACTCCATCGGTCCCGGATCAACCGATATATCTGAGGCGCCTCGCAACAGCCACAACCACATAGGTGAAAATAATATAAATGTTAGCCAGTTCAAGCACTAACACCACCTCTAGCTAGAAGGAAAGGCATGCCCTCCCTGATATCCTCTCCCGTTTTTGGTTCATACCAGAGTGTAAGGCTCGCGAATTCATGTTATACCCAAAGCTACGCCACACAGGCGGTGCTTTGACCATCAACCACATGACTTTGCTTTTCAACAGAAGCCTTGATCACTGCATCTTAGCATGTCACACAGGCAATTCACACCATGCAACTGATGGTTATCAATCACACAGAATGAATTCCAATGTTAGACACACAGTCCATTTACAAGTCCGTTTTGGGTCTAAACGAAACCGAAGGCATTATATACCTCGCATACCTATCGATCTCCACATACGTCTGGACGATCACCACTCATTATCCATATTTCGGGATGCCTCCCAATCAGGACATCAGTTACCATCCAAACGAGGTGAATCTCCGGTCTTCAACCACTGTCTTCATCTTCGACTTCTAATCGTCGATCCAGTTATTCAGAATGGGATAAACCCGGTCTTTCTGAGCAACTCGCGTATATAATTAACCAGTGCTACACAAACACAACATACTCCTTATTCCAGTTCATTAGTCACTAACCGTCAATCAATAAGAGAACGATTTCCCAAATATTAACCCCAAAGGCCGAAACAACCATTAGATCAAAACCCAGGAAACCATTCGACTTAGCTAACCTCCAGTTAGTTTATAAAACTTCACATTCAACCATCAAATATTCAATAAACCAGGTAAATTTGGTTTATTTCCATTCCATATCGTTTATAATATTTTATAACAATTTATCGCTATTTTTATTTATTTATTTATAGCCAATTCATTCAAACGACGCTTCGGGCCATAACGCGGCCGTGGCGCTGTTTTTCTTCAAATTTGATTTACACATATCTGAAAATCTAACCATTGGATCTTCACAAATTTTACATAATTAGAAAGATCTTTTCGAAACAAATCCAACGGTCCCAGTTTTGGGAAAATCCGACGGTCGGATCTCCCGGTACACTCTTTTGAAGTTTCGATTTCAAAATACGAACTACAACGTCGTTATTCGATTTAATTTAATTATATATATATATATATAATCGATTCTGGCGCTGTTTTTCTTCAGATTTGAATTAAACATTCTAGACAATCCAACCGTTGGATTTTCACAAAGCGGGTACCGTTGGAAAGATATTTCCAAGGCGAACCCATCGGTTTTGGTTTCGGGAAAATCCGATGGTCAGATCTCCCGCACTAGTCGTTTGAAATCACGGTTTCAAAACACGAACTGCAGCTTCGTTATTCGATATATTTTAATTCTATTTATATATATATAAATATAATCGGTTCTTCAATTTCAAAACTATATTCTTTTCATACATTTGATAAAAATGATATTTTTATCAACCTGACATTTATTTCAACACTTGACAAATTTTAACGATTCATGTATATAATAAAAATGTGATTTTTATTGCAAAACAATTTATTTCAAAACACGACAATTTTATATAGTTCATATAGATGATAAAAATATGACTTTTATGATAAAACAATTTATTTCAAAACACGACTATTTTATATAGTTCATATAGATGATAAAAATATGATTTTTATGTTAAAACAATTTATTTCAAAACACGACTATTTTATATAGTTCATATAGATGATAAAAATATGATTTTTATGATAAAACAATTTATTTCAAAACACGACTACCATTCAACACATGAATTTCTATTCAACGAATGAATTTCTATTCAACACATGAAGGTTTTCTATCGTTCATATATAAAATAAAAATGTGATTTTTATGGTCAAAACAATTTGTTTAAAACACGAATACCATTCAACACATGAATTTCTATTCAACGAATGAATTTCTATTTAACACATGAAGGTTTACTATTCAACACACGAATATAGTTTCAACACATGAAAATAATTCTAATACATGAATATTATTCAAAATTTCATCAGCATAACGGCAGGGTAGTTAAAACCGGGGTCGTCCCTAGTACGACTCCTCGCTCTACCTTAAAGCATCGCAGCTTTTGACAATGGGGATTTCATGCATCTAGTTCGCACGCAGGCGGCATGTATATTTTTTCATTTTCACAAACTAATCCTATGTGGTTTCAACCAAATAATTCTCAACCACAAACGGGTATTTTTCAACCATAATCAATCAATTTCAACCAGAAACAATTCTAATCAACCGTTCGCTATCAACCAATTTTCACACCAATCACAACCAATAAATATCGTCCATGGTTTGTGGACGAGGGGCGTGTATATATATATAAGTATATCACTTCCATTTCAACTCATATATAATTTTTACAATGCATATATAACTTATACATCGAACATACAACTTATACAACGCTTATACATGATGTGTATAATGCTTATATAACTCATACATCGACTATATAATTTATACATCGTCGTTTTCCATATCGTTTATAGTTTAGAAATCTCACATTGGGTTCCACTCCACCAAAAATAGCAGAAGGTTCAAAAAATACGCGGTCTCTTCTAGAATGTAGAAGACGTCCACACGAGTCCACTGTCTCTTATTTCACTGAATTCCGTCAATAAACAAAAAAGATATGATTTTTACAGTGAAATCAAAAACCGTAGCGCTTTAAACTGCTATAATATAGTTTAAAATAATTCAAACCGTACCTCAGCTGTTTCGTTCAAAACTAGGTTTCGATTTTACTCGAAATCCGTGAAGCTTGAAGAGGATCGGGCTACGCAGTGTCGAATGGGGAGGAGAGGCGCTCAGACGCCGGGGGAAGTGGGCCCACTCGGTGGCGCCAGTTGTCGGCGGCGGCGGCTGAAAGGGCTCGACTTTCGAGCTTGAATTCTCCCCCAATTCTGAACGAAAAAATCCAAACTATATATGGATTTGAAGATCTTCTCGAGCTCTACAAAATCTTCAACTAGAGGATGGGTTTTTATTGAGTGTGGAAGGAGAAATCGGAGGGGGAAGCAATTTAGGGTTTCCGCCTGTTGTTCGACATCGGGGAGAGAGAAACTTTGAGGTGGATGAATGAGATTTTTTTAATTTATTTATATATTTTTAAATTTCAAAAATACCCTCTTTCAGCCACGAACCCAATTCAAGCCCAACGACTATCGTCCCTAGCGTTTTACCCCAATTGCGAACACAATGGGATATGTTTCGTAGGCCCATTCGACTGTTTCTGTCAGTTTTCCTTCAAATTAAAATATAAAACATTAGATATTTAATTTGAACGTACATTTCAATTTTTCGGGGCCACATACTGATTCTAAAAATTCCCGAAAAATAAATCTAGCTATGTTTTGATGATACAATCCCAACAAAACTAGTTTTGTTGAATTATGAGACCGTTTGAAAAATGGCCCTTTTCTGGTCGATCCAATTTAATAGAAATCGACCAAACACATTTTCCTTTGCCACGCTCACATAGTAGCTTCAAAAATTATGAAATTTGAAACCTAGCAATAGTTTAAAATTCTGGATCCAACAAATGTGGTTTCGTCGAATTCCGAGGTCGTTTGCAAAATGGCCATTTTCATGGGCTATATAAACTCTATAGCGACCTTTTTGAAAATTCATTTGGCCATAACTTTTGCTTCCCACTATGAAACTTCGATTTTTCAAATTCGTTAGAAAGATATTCACTAACAGATTTAAATATTTTTGGTTTCACTCAAATTCGTTTGGTTGTGCACCCTGTACAATCAGTCAAAGTTTGAATTCAAATTTTGAAACTACCACGCCATTTCAGGCCTTGTTTATAATTAGAAATAATTATATTTATTTTCAACCATCGATTCAAACTCACTTTTCATCATTATTGTTTAAAATATTTATTTTAAATATTTAAAATCCACCAAAATAGCTAATTTAAATTTTTTAAATTGGTTCAGACTTTCCGGGTCGTTACAATCTCCCCCACTTATAACTTTTCGTCCCCGAAAAGGAACAAAGTCAAAAGTGGTTTGATTAATCAACTCTACTTCCAATCTGGCTTCCATTCTCCAACTTTTCAGTTTCTGAGAATTTTCATATTCTTCAAAAATTTGGCTAACACCCGGAATTTTCGAAAAATTTCGCCATAACCTCCTTTGTACGGGGATGGGTTTGGAAATTTATTGGGCCGTATTAGGTACCCTATAAATCCTATAAAGCATACACATATTTATAGTGATATATTCTGGTGTTTACAGGTGAACGTGTATAGATAATAACTCCAGAGAATAAATTCTCGTCACCCTATCCAAGCCCGAGGGAGTGTGTATTTTTAATTGCTCCAGAGAATAAATTCTCGTCACCTCGTCCCGTGTGGGAAATAAATAATCCATATGTCGTATCTAATAACTAGAGAGACGTGATTATTGTCAACTCCAGACCCGTGTGGGGTTTTTATTAATCTGGCAATTTATCGTTACAATTTTATATGGTCCATATCAATCATCAGTTCAACCTGTAATATATAGTCATCGCCATACAAGCCTCTCGTTCGTATGGTAAATCTTCAACCTCGTCACACAAGCTCCAAATGCTTATGTGGTATATGATGAAGTATGCCTATCTTCAAGAAGTATGCCATGTAGTGTAGTTCAAAATTAATTGTTACTATCCTATGGCGACGTTTAATATTACACACAGAATAACCAGCACTCCGCATCCAATGGCATTCACAGGAGTTGATATAATAATAAAATTGCGCATCCAACTCATTACGGTTTGCCTATTTGTCGGGCACGCAATTAAATTCTTTACTCAACAGCTAATCCATATACCTATTCAAACATATACAATGCACATGTATATATTTTTATCTATTCTCTAATCAGTTCAATGTGTGATTTAATCGAATAAATTCTACCATTCATTCTCTTATTGATTAAATTAACTATTGTTCTAATAATTTAATTAATCAAATTCACCATCACACAACACAAACAACAATCAATTTGTTTTTAACTTTTCAAAACCATACAAATTAATTCATACATTCTTTTTAAATTAATCAGACTATACGATTAAAAAGTTCATATCCATGAAAAGAAAATAACAACAAAGTAAAGAACAGAATGGAAATGCAAAACATGTAGATGTACCTTGCACCAAAGTCAATCAGAGATATCCACCCTGCACTTAGGATAGGCTTTCTGAATGCTCTCCTCAGTTTCCCAAGTACAATCCCGCGGATCTCCACTCCATTGCACTTTGACTAAGTGAACCTTCTTGTTCCTCAGTTCTTTGGTTTCTTTGCCGATAATCTTTAGCGGCTCTCTTCTCACAGCCAAGTCTGGAGTAATTTCAATATCCTGTTTCGCTGCTTCTTCCTCGATCAAGTCTGGATCATGAACTTGCTTTCGAAATTGAGATATGTGAAATGCATCATGCACTCTAGGCAACCAATCAGGTAACTGAATTCTATAAGCGAGGGTTCCAATCCATTCAAGAATAGGGAATGGACCAATAAATCTGGGCGCCAACCTCCCAGTTTTGCCAAATCGAATCACTCCTCTCATCGGAGAAACCCTTGGATATACATAGTCACCAACAGAAAAAGCCAAATCCCTTCTTCTCGAATCAGCATAGCTCTTCTGTCGGCCTTGAGCGGCGAGTAATCGTTTCTTAACGAAATCGACTTTGTCGGCAGCTTCGCGAATCATATCAGGTCCCAATACAAGCCTATTACAGGTTCGACCCAAGAAGCATGGGATCGGTACGGTCTACCATACAATGCTTCGAATGGTGACATCGTCAGGCTCGCTTGGTAGCTGTTGTTATATGAGAACTCAGCTAAATGCAAATGGTCTTCCCATGATCCACCAAAGTCAACAACTCACGACTGCAATAAATCTTCTAAAATATGATTCACCCTCTCAATCTGACCATCTGTCTGAGGATGATAGGCGATGCTTAGGTTCAGCTTCGTTCCCAGTTCTACTTGAAATGCCTCCCAGAATTTGCTAGTAAATATTGGATCTCTATCACTAACTATACTGAGCGGCACTCCATGTAGCCTAACAATTTCCTTGAAATATATCTGCGCCAGACTCTGGGCAGTTCGTTTCGATCTGACAGGTATGAAATGGGCGGTCTTCGTGAAGCGATCTACATTCACCAAAATACTGTCATTTCCTTTCCTGGTTTTGGGAAAACCATCAATGAAGTCCATGGTAATATGTTCCCACTTCCAACCTGGAACGTCCAGCGGTTGCAACAATCCAGCCAGTTTCTGTTGGTCGCTTTTGACTAGCTGGCAAGTAGGGCACCTTCTAACATATAAAGAAATATCTCTCTTCATTGACCTCCACCAGAAAGTGTGTTTGATGTCATTATACATTTTGCTTACTCCTGGATGGATATTAAGTTTTGATTTGTGGCATTCATCCAGGACTTCCTTTCGGAGCTCAGAAATGTTAGGAACACAGATTCGACCTTTTAGCCTTAGAATCCCATCATTATCAACCTGAAAACTTGAGGGCTCGCCTTTCTGAATTATCTCTCGGATCTTCTAAATGAAGTGATCATCCTTCTGAAGAGCAGATATTTTATCAATTAATGAAGTCGTAATAATAAAACTGGCGATCATTACATTCTTTCAGCTTAGCGCATCGGCCACGACATTGGTTTTCCCTGGAGTGTACAGAATCTCAAAATCGTATGCTGGTAGGAACTCCAGCCAACGTTGCTGCCTCATATTCAAGTCTTTCTTGGTGAACATATACTTTAGCGACTGGTGATCTGTAAATAGTTCGAATTTCTCACCCAGAAGATAGTGTCTCTAGATTTTCAAAGCGAATACGATAGCCAACAACTCAAGATCATGAGTAACGTAGTTCTTTTCATGTGGCTTCAGCTGACGGCTAGCATAAGCAACAACTTGACCTCTTTGCATTAGTACTACACCAAGGCCTTCTCTAGAGGCATCTGTCCAGACTTTCAAGTCCTGATTGCCATCGATTATTGTTAACACTGGAGCCGTTGTTAATCTTAACTTTAGCTCCTCAAAAGCCTCCTCACATTTTGGAGTCCACTTGAATTTTGATTCCTTCTTTGTAAGCTTCGCTAAGTGACTAGATGTCTTCGAAAATCCTTTAACGAACTTCCGGTAATAACTAGCCAATCCAAGAAAACTTCGGACTTCTGTGGGTGTACTAGGCTGTTTCCAATTTTGAATAGCGGTGATTTTACTTGGATCCACAGCAATTCCCTCCTTTGAAACAACATGGCCAAGAAACTTTACTTTATCTTGCCAGAATATACATTTGGAAAGTTTAGCTTTCAATACATTCCTTCTCAGAATTTCTAGAACCTGCTCCAAATGTTTTTCATGTTCGGCCTTTGACTTAGAGAAGATTAGAATATCATCAATAAAGACCAGAAAAACTGATTCAATACCCCTCTGAACACTCTATTCATCAAATCCACGAAGTATGCTGGAGCGTTACATAAGCCGAATGGCATTACTAACCACTCATAGAATAAGTCTGGACCTCTGAATGCTATCATAGGAACACACTCTTCGGCAATACGAAGCTGATGGAAACCTGTAGCTACGTCCATCCTTGAAAATACCTGGGCTCCATTCAGACGATCCAATAAATCATCGATTCGCGGGAATGGATATTTATTCTTTATTGTTTGCTTATTCAAATCACGATAATCCACACATAGTCGCAGAGTAGCATCAGACTTTGGGACAAACACCACTGTTGCTCCCCAATCAGAGAAAATAGGCATGATCAGACCCTTCCATACAAGCTGTCGAGTTTGATTGTCTAGTTCTTCTTTCTCCTTTAGAGTCATTCTCTGAATAGCGTGCACTACTGGCCTTGCGTTCAGAATTAAGGCGATCTTGAAATCAATTTCTCTCTGCGGAGGTAAGCTGACAACTTCTTCGAACACATCTGCATAATTCTTTAGATAGGAATATCTTTGATGAGGTCGGGAATATTCTCTGTGACTACAGGGATATTTTCTATTTGAGCAGGAGAAACATCCAACGTTGCCCAGAAGTCTTTTCTATTAGAATTCTGACCTTCACAGGGAATGGTTATATAATCACCTGATTTAATCTTCGCCTTAACTATTCTGTTGGCGCATTTGACCTTAGCTTCATATTTTGTCAACCAGTCTAACCCCAAGATACGATCAAACTCTGTAAAATTCATGATGATAGAGATGGTAGGGAAGTTATAACAGGAAAAAGAGTCAGGCACTGCACAAATCCAGCTAAGATCGAGAGAACCCCCAACCGGATTATGGACAGTGATGGGTTCTTTAAGCTTCCTCAATTTCAAATCCAACTTCTTAACTGCATTCTTGGCAATAAAGCTTTGTGACGCGCCTGTATCAAACAGTACTTTAACTGGAATGTTCTTGACAATAAGCGTGCCTTCCAAAACATCAGACCGTCCCTGACTAGCTGAGGGTGCTGAAGTTTCTGCCACTTCATTCACTTGTACCATTCCAGACATCTTTAAGAGCCAGCAATCCTTTGCAAGATGACCAGTCTGATGGCACTTACTGCAACCTCTTTTCTCCTGAAAATCCTTCTTGGGTTTAGATCCACTCTTCTTCTGCATTTTCAAAGACTTACACTTCCTGGACAGGTGACCCTTTTGATTGCAGTTAAGGCATGTGGCTGTCGTTACTGGTTCTTTCTCAGATCTGGCCCTTTTTCGATCGACTTTGGGCTTCTTACCCACATCAGACATGGTACTGGCCTCAGGACGATCAGTTTCAGACTCAGCTTTATTACTAGAACTGACTTCCTCTTCGTAACGCAACATGCCTTTCTTGTCGAGATCATCATATTGGTAAGCCATGTATATCATTTCAAAAAAAGGAAGCTTCACATTCCTCATCACACTATTCTGATATTTTCTTTGTAGGCCATGTATAAACCTCAAATTCTTCCTCTTTGGGTCTTTAATCAGATGAGGGGCAAAATGAGAGAGTTCGTTGAATTTCTTATGATATTCTGGAATGGTCATATCTCCTTGTATCAGATAAGAGAATTCATCACATAACCGCTCAATTGCTTCAGGAGGAGTAAATCTTTCTAGCAAAATCACTTTAAATCTATCCCAGGTGATATCACCTTCTGGATTATCCTCTATAATAGAATCCCACTAGAACAAGGCTTCATCTTTGAGTGCCCAGGATGCCAGTAATCTTTTCTAGTCATCCCTCAGCTTTAAACCGTCAAAGATTTTCTCAGCAGAACGAATCCAAGCTTGTGTTTTCATAATAGATTCTTCGCCCGAGAACGGTTTTCCACCCAGATTTCTATATTTCATAAATAGGGCTTCAATATCTGGCTCTGCATTCCTTCTGTTTCTGACACTCATTTTCTAGTACTTCTGCAAATAGCAGATCAAGTGTCAGGTCAACAGAAAAGATATTTTAAAACATAGAAACAGATACTTGAATGTAAATGTGTCTATCGGGGTGTATTTCATTCTGCTATACTCATACTAGGATATTACTGATCCTATCTGAAATGAGTTATTCGTCCTCGAACACTACTGGTTCTATTTCTGACGAATTCGTTAATATGTTATATTCCAGCACTAAGCTTAACCAAAGCTCTGGTACCACGTGTGACGACCCCAAACCCCGTACGGACGGTGGCAAGGGTAATCTTTGGAATATAACACATAAACAGATAACAATAGAACAGAATTAAATAAATACACCAGATAATGTACAGATAATACACTGGATAAACGTAATCATCAGAGTTACACAGTATACAGGATCATACTTAGTACAAATACAGTTCAGTTATACATAAATGTCTATAGCGAAAAAAAAATATAATATGTACAATAGGAGCTAAACAACATAAAACAGATAAATGATGGAATCCATCTTCAGCTTCAGCTATACAGAAAGAGCCTTTAAAACCTGAATACAAGGCTGCCCGTGTAGAAATAAGGGCACCCGAGTTTGCAAGTGAAACAAACTACGAGTCAGTCATGGGACTGGTATGACAAATCTACTCAATACATTATATAATTTGGCTAATCACAGTACCATGCCACTTTCGCGGAACGGGTTTACCCCATTGGATTGCCAGTGCTCAAAACAAGTAAATCTTTTAAACATCGCAATGCTTTTTATAAAATGAAGCAATTATAAGACTCAGTTCCCATCACACAATGCAACGCAAACCGGAGGATAGAGTTTTACCTTATAATGGCCAGAATATGCTTGATACGAATAAACAAAAGAATTTGATATTATTGCTAGTGTTTATATGTTTCAAAAAAAAATTCGAATCATAACTATCAATCATAGATGGCATGGGTACCATATATCATGTCGCCATATATATATTTACAATCAAAACTGCACGGTGTCGTATTTGGAAATTAGATTTCCCTCATGAACCAAGGCAAAAGATAGTCCTTAACGAATTCGAGACTGTCTAGCCCGAGCCTCAGAATCAGATCACATCAACCCTTTGGATCGTCAGGGCCGGTCCACCGATGTGGAATATTATGCATGAACACAACGATTCCCCGCCCTTTGGGGCGTAAATGAGCCAACGAATGACTCCATCGGTCCCGGATCGACCGAAATATTCGAGGTGCCTCGCAACAGCAACAACCACATAGGTGAAAATAATATAAATGTCAGCCAGTTCAAGCACTGACACCACCTCTAGCTAGAAGGAAACGCATGCCCTCCCTGATGTCCTCTTCCGTTTCTGATTCATACCGGGTTGTGAGGCTCGCGAATTCACATTATACCCAGAGCTATGCCACACAGACGGTGCTTTGATCATCAACCACAAGACTTTTCTTTTCAACAGAAGCACTGCATCTTAGCATGCCACACAGGCAATTCACACCATGCAACTGATGGCTATCAATCACACAAAATGAATTCCAATGTCAGACACACAGTCCATTTACAAGTCCGTTCTGGGTCTGAACGAAACTGGAGGCACTATATACCTCGCATACCTATCGATCTCCACGTACGTCTGGACGATCACCACTCATTATCCATATTTCGGGATGCCTCCCAATTAGGACGTCAGTTACCATCCAAATGAGGTGAAGATCTCCGGTCTTCAACCACCTTCTTCATCTTCGACTTCTAATCGTCGATCCAGTTATTCAGAATGGGATAAACCTAGTCTTTCTGAGCAACTCGCGTATATAATTAATCAGTGCTACACAAACACAACATACGCTTTATTCCAATTCATTAGTCACTAACCGTCAATCAGTAAGAGAACCATTTCCCAAATATTAACCCCGAAGGCCGAAACCAACATTAGATCAAAACCCAGGAAACCATTCGACTTAGCTAACCTCCAGTTAGTTTATAAAATTTCACATTCAACCATCAAATATTCAATAAACCGGGTAAATTCGGTTTATTACCATTCCATATCGTTTATAATATTTTATAATGATTTATCGCTATTTTTATTTATTTATTTATAGCCAATTCATTCAAACGACGCTTCGGGCCATAACGCGGCCGTGGCGCTGTTTTTCTTCAAATTTGATTTACACATATCTGAAAATCTAACCGTTGGATCTTCACAAATTTTACATCATTAGAAAGATCTTTTCAAAACAAATCCAATGGTCCCAGTTTTGGGAAAATCTGACGGTCAGATCTCCCCGTACACTCATTTGAAGTTTCGATTTCAAAATACGAACTGCAGCGTTGTTATTCGATATAATTTATTTATATTTCTATATATATATATATATATATATATATATATATATATAATCGATTCTGGAGCTGTTTTTCTTCAGATTTGAATTAAACATTCCAGACAATCCAACCGTTGGATTTTCACAAAGTGGGTATCGTTGGAAAGATATTTCCAAGGCAAACCCAACGGTTTCGGTTTCGGGAAAATCCGATGGTCGGATATCCCGCACTAGTCGTTTGAAATCATGGTTTCAAAACATGAACTGCAACTTTGTTATTCGATATATTTCAATTATATTTATATATATATATAATCGATTCTTCGATTTCAAAACTATATTCTTTTCATACATTTGATAAAAATGATATTTTTATCCACCCGACATTTATTTAAACACTTCACAAATTTTAACAATTCATGTATATAATAAAAATGTGATTTTTATTGCAAAACAGTTTATCTCAAAACACGACTATTTTATATAGTTCATATAGATGATAAAAATATGATTTTTATGATAAAACAATTTATTTCAAAACACGACTATTTTATATAGTTCAAATAGATGTTAAAAATATGATTTTTATGATAAAGCAATTTATTTCAAAACACGACTATTTTATATAGTTCATATAGATGATAAAAATATGATTTTTATGATAAAACAATTTATTTCAAAACACGACTACCATTCAACACATGAATTTCTATTCAACAAATGAGTTTCTATTCAACACATGAAGGTTTTCTATAGTTCATATATAAAATAAAAATGTGATTTTTATGGCCAAAACAATTTGTTTAAGACACGAATACCATTCAACACATGAATTTCTATTCAATGAATGAATTTTTATTCAACACATGAAGGTTTTCTATTCAACACATGAATATAGTTTCAACACATGAATATTATTCAAAATTTTGGCGGCATAATGGCAGGGTAGTTAAAACCGGGGCTGTCCCTAGTACGGCTCCTCACTCTACCTTAAAGCCTCGCAGCTTTTGGCAATGAGGATTTCATGCATCTAGTTCGCACGCAGGCGGCATGTATATTTTTTTCATTTCCGCAAACTAATCCTATTTGGTTTCAACCAAATAATTCTCAACCACAAACGAGTATTTTTCAACCACAATCAATCAATTTAAACCACAAACAATTCTAATCAACCATTCACTATCAACCAATTTTCACACCAATCACAACCAATAAATATCATCCATGGTTTGTGGACGAGGGGCGTGTATATATATATATATACATATATATAGATATATATATATATATATATAAGTATATCACTTCCATTTCAACACATATATAATTTTTACAACGCATATATAATTTATACATCGAACATACAACTTATACAATGCTTATACATGAGGTGTACTATGATTATATAACTCATACATCGACTATATAATTTATACATCATTGTTTTCCATATCGTTTATAGTTTAGAAATCTCACATTGGGTTCCACTCCACCAAAAATAGCAGAAGGCTCAGAAAAATACGCAGTCACTTCTAGAATGTAGAAGACGTCCACATGAGTCCACTATCTCTTATTTCACTGAATTTCATCAACAAACGAAAAAGATATGATTTTTACAGTGAAATCAAAAACATTAGAGCTTTAAACTGCTGTAATATAGTTTAAAATAATTCAAACCGTACCTCAGTTATTTCGTTCAAAACTAGGTTTCGATTTTACTCGAAATCCGTGAATCTTGAAGAGGATTGGGCTGCGCAGTGTCGAAGGGGGAGGAGAGGCGCTCAGGCGCTGGGGAAAGTGGGCCCGCTCGGTGGCGCTAGCTGTCGGCAGCGGCGACTGAAAGGGCTCGACTTTCGAGCTCGAATTCTCCCCCAACTCTGAACGAAAAAATCCAAACTATATATAGATTTGAAGATCTTCTCGAGCTCTACAAAATCTTCAACTAGAGGATGGGTTTGTATTGACTGTGGAAGGAGAAATCGGAGCGGGAAGCAATTGAGGGGTTTCCGCCTGTTGTTCGACGTCAGGGAGAGAGAAACTTTGAGGTGGACGAATGAGATTTCATTTATTTATTTTTAAATTTTGAAAATACCCTCTTTCACTCATGAACCCCAATTCAAGCCCAATGACTATCGTCCCTAGCATTTTACCCCCATTCCGAACACAATGGGATATGTTTCGTTGGCCCATTCGACTGTTTCAGTCAGTTTTCCTTCAAATTAAAATATAAAACATTAAATATTTAATTTGAACGTACATTTCAATTTGTCGGGGCCACATACTGATTCTAAAAATTTCCGAAAAATAAATCTAGCTATGTTTTGATGATACGGTCCCAACAAAACCAGTTTCGTCGAATTATGAGACCGTTTGAAAAATGGCTTTTTCTGGTCGATCAAATTTAATAGAAATCAACCAAACACATTTTCCTTTGCCACACTCACATACTAGCTTCAAAAATTATGAAATTTGAAACCTAGCAATAGTTTAACATTCCGGATCCAACAAATGTGGTTTCGTCGAATTCCGAGGTCGTTTGCAAAATGGCCATTTTCATGGGCTATATAAACTCTATAGCGACCTTTTTGAAAATTCATTTGGCCATCACTTTTGCTTCCCACTATGAAACTTCGATTTTTCAAATTCGTTAGAAAGATATTCACTAACAGATTTAAATATTTTTAGTTTCACTCAAATTCGTTTTGTTATGCACCCGGTACAATCAGTCAAAGTTTGAATTCAAATTTTGAAACTACCACGCCATTTCAGGCCTTGTTTATAATTAGAAATAATTATATTTATTTTCAACCATCGATTCAAACTCACTTTTCATCGTTATTATTTAAAATATTTATTTTAAATATTTAAAATCCACCAAAGTAGCCAATTTAAAAATTTTAAATTGGTTCAGATTTTCCGGGTCGTTACATATTTAAATCGAAATTAGAATATAAATATTTATTTTAATTATAAAAGGAATTGAAAATGGTGCGGTAGTTTGAAAATTCGATTTCAAATTTCAAATAAATGTACAAGATTCAAAATAAACTGGATTTTAGTGAAACAAGAAATATTTGAAACTACGGGAATAAAAAGTTATGTCCAGTTAAAAGTTCAGAATAGTCGCTATGGAATTTACATAATATATAGCACTTAAAAATAGCGATTTTCAAACGACCTCCATTTTCGATGAGACCACTTTCGCTGGATCCGGAATGTCAAATTATTGCTAGATTCCAATTTTCATAATTTTTGGAATCAATATGTGAGCATGGTGGATTTAAATGTGTTTGGTCAATTCAGTTTGAATTTAATCGACTAGAAAATGACCGTTTTTCAAACGGTCTCCAAATTCAACGAAATTAGGTTTTTAAGACCGTGTCGTCAAAACATAGCCAGATTTATTTTTCTGAAATTTTTGGAGTTAGTATGTGGCCCCGGTAAATTAAAATGTGCGTTTGAATTTAAAATATAATGATTTATATGTAAAAGTTTAGTGGAAACTGATAGTAACAGCCGAATTGGGTTACAAATTATATCCCATTGTGTCCTGAATGGGGGTATTTGGTTAGGGGCGACAGTCGTTGTGTTAGATTTGGAGTTTAAATTAGAAAACATGGATTTTTGAAAATAAAAGAATTAAATATAATAAAATATATATTAAAAATACCCTACTCTTTCTAAAAACCCTAGGGCCAGCCACCACTTGTGTTCAATGGTGGAAAATGCTCAAAAATTCAAGCGGAAAAATCCCCCAATCCCTATCGAATTCAACCATGGATCCAAAGTGAAGATGGAAAAATTTATCCCCTCTCTATTTCTACACAGGTATGATCAAAGATGGTCAAGCATGGAGCAAGATTTTCATGCCATAAAGACCGCCGTTCGAGGCCATCTGCAGCCCTCGAGAGGCGTGCGAGTAGCACGCCCCCACCACCGCGGGGAGCCCTCACGTAGGCGCACTGGATGGCGCCTCCTGATCGTTGTCCGGTGCTTCGATCGCCGAGCAACATGAAGACCTAGTTTCGAAGGCTATGGGTTTGGTGAACGACGTGTTACAGTAAAGAGGAAGATGAGTGATTAATTTATTAATTAATATTATCCAATGTATTAAATGCGATATATTCTCCATACGAGGTCCAAATCGCACGAAACTAGATCCGTTGTGATCGTGGAGACGAGGGCTTGACAACATGACTAACCGGGTCTAATTTGGAGCAAATCAGAATTTCGGACAAATTCAAATCCAAACAGAACAGAAATTCAGATAAAAACTGATGGAGTGGATCCCAATGTGAGAACTTCTCACTAAAATTATTTCTGTATAGTTATTTATTTATATTTGCCTATATGAACTGCTCCCCGTCGTCCACAGACCATGGACGACTTGTTTGATTGTATTATGTTGTGGAATTTGATTGTGATTTTGATGTATATATGAACTGAATAAAATATTCATGTATGGAATAAAATATTTGAATAATAAAAATATCATTTTATTGTATACATGAACTAAATAAAATATTCACGTATGGAATAAAATATTTGAGTAATAAAAATATCATTTTTATTGTATATATGAACTGAATAAAATATTCCCGTTACAAAGGAGGTTATGGCGAATTTTTCAGAGAATTTAAGGAGTTAAAATATTTCAAGAATAAATTCAAAAAGGAAATATTTGTAAACCATTTACAAATAGAATTGAAAAGGAAACGTTATAAAAAGGAAATCATTTTTAAAGTGTAGAACCGTTATTTAAAAGTAAATCTTTTCAAATGAATAAAACGTTGTTAAAAAGGAAATCTTTATAAAGTGAATAAAGTAAATCGAATATGGTATTCGAAAGGAGTTAAATCGAATATGGTATTCGAAGGGAGTAAATCGAATATGGTATTCGAAAGTTAGTAAAACGAATATGCTATTCGAAAGGGGTTAGTCGAGTCGAGTTAGTTAAATAGAGTTAACTAGTTCAATAGAGTTAACTAGTTCAGTAGAGTTAACCAGTTCAGTAGAGTTAACCAATTCAGTAGAGTTAACCAGTTCAATAGAGTCAACCAGTTGGGTTAAGTAAGTCAAGTTAACAAGTGAGTTAAGTAAGTCAAGTTAACCAGTGAGTTAAGTAAGTCAAGTTAACCAGTTGAGTTAAGTAAGTCGAGTTAATCAAGTCGAGTTGATCGAGTTAGAGTTACTCAGTTAGAGTTAATCGATTAGAGTAAAAACGAACTAGAGTTAATCAAATAAAGTTATTTGAGACAGAGTTAGTCAAACATAGTATTTAGGGTAAGTTGCCATCTCGTACGACTGCTAGCGTAATTCGCAGGGCTGTAAATAGCCTACGGCGGTCGGATGTTTCCTGAGGGAATCAGGCGTAACCATTGTGATCGTTGCGATCTAGAGTCAAGCGAATGGTGTTAAAAAGAGTTATCGAATATTAGTTATTCGAATAGAGTTAAACGGAGTAAAATTGAGTTAATCGAATAGAGTTAAATAAATAAGAGTGATTCGAATTAGTTATTTGAATAGAGTTAAACACAAAGGAGTTATCGATTTGTTAAATCGAAAGGGAAGAATATCGAATATCGTTTATTCGGGAGGAGATTATCGAATATAGTTTATTCGAAGGAGTTATCGATTATTAGTTAATCGAAGTGAGTTATAGAATATTAGTTAAATTGAAGGAGTTATCAAATATAGTTTATTCGAATAGAGAAAAGGAGTTATCGAATATAGTTTATTCGAATAGAGAAAAGGAGTTAATCGAATATAGTTTATTCGAATAGAGTAAATGAGTTAATCGAATATAGTTTATTCGAATAGAGTTAGAGGAGTTATCGAATATAGTTTATTCGATAGGAGTTAAGTGAATTAGTTAAGTTAAACTAAGTGAATTAGTTAAGTGAATTGGTTAAGTTAACCAAAGTGAAATTAGTCGAGTTAATCAAAGTGATTAGTTCAGTTAATCGAGATAAGTAAATCAAGTTAGGTTAATCGAGTTGAATTAGTCAGTCGAGTTAATAAATTGAGTTAGTCAAACCAAGTAAAACCAGTTAGAGTTAATTAATTAAGGTTGACCAGTTAGAGTTGATCGGTTAGAATTAACCAGTTAGAGTTAATCAATCAGAGTTAATCAAATAGAGTTACGTAAAATTAGAACTGACTAGAGATTAGTAAATTGAATGGTTTTTCTAAGTGTCTATCTGAAGTTGATTTCGGCCTTCGGGATTTATACTTAGGGGATTGTTCTCATACTAGTTTGCAGTCAGGGACTGATAGTTGGGGAAGAGTAGTGATTTGTAAATAAGCAAATGGAAAACGTTTTCCAGTGTTAATAATATATATTTTCTAAACATAGAAAAATAAGGCAATGTGAATATATATATAGATATATGTTGATGATTTACCGATATAATTTCCATCTGGAAATAATATCGTTGTTTGCACACTTGTTTTTCTTTGATGGTTAAATCACAGACTATCGAAGTTTTGACCATTTTAACGTTGTTAATATGGAGAGACCGGTTGGATTATTATCCGAAGAACCACTCTGTATTGGCATAAGTGTTGCGAATCATTTATGCCAAAGATAATTTGAAGACGGAGTAAAGTGCAAGGGCTGCTGTATAAGTCTTAGATAACAGTGACTAAGATGGATATACTGAGTAGTGTCTTCGGTTTGTCCAGTCCCAGGACAACTTGTATGGACGAAGGTCTGACAGAGTATATCCAATGGACCGCGTAAGTTGATCTGTTCAAACGTATTCACGTTTGGTGGCGGAGGAATTCGTTTCTCTAAGCTGTATACCCGTGTTATTTTTGGATAAGTCAATATGTGATTTGGCGGGTATGACGATGTGACATTCTAAGTGAATGATGTTGACTTGTATGAATGAATGTCTGACAGAGTATTTCCAGAAAGGTCACGTACATTGATTTCTTCAACCGTACCAAGAGTGGAAGCGGAGAAGGAAACTTCTTTAGCTAACACGTAATGTACTGTTGTAGACGTCAATTAGTGATTCTGATGGATCTGACGATGTGACATTCGAAGTGAATCTGATGTGATGATAAAGCGTAGCTTCTAGCCTCATCAACCGGTTAATGACAGAAATCGGGCAGGCAGCATGGCTAAGTCGGTCGCACCGAAGTAGGGTGTATAATCACCTATCTAGAGAATATTCATTTGTTTCTTAAATCTATCAATGCTGTCCAATATGTATACGGGAACGGTTGCTGATCCCAATCGTTGGTGATGTACATTCGATACACTCAAGCGAAATGAGTGGTCGGTCATGTGTGGCTGAGTTATAAGATGTTCTTGTTGAACTCCAGTTTATCGTTCCTAGAGTACACTGATCGGAAGGTGGTTCCATACCTTGTCATAGTTGGAAATCCATTATCCAATACGTGCTTGCGATTTTGATTGTATACCATATATGTAAAACGTGAGATGAAAGCGTTTCTGCTAGTTGATATCTATTTGTACATAGACATTATTATAATATCAAAAGGTTTTTGATATAAAGATATTTTGGATTCTCATAAGGGAAAAACTCGTTCCGTTCTGTGGCGTGGTCTTATGAGATATCGCTTACTTGTTCATATACCTGTTTAAACTGTTTTACTCACACCAGTCCCATGACTGACCCGGAGTTTACTTTGTTGTTTTCCCTAAACTCTTGGGTGCCTAAATTTGTACGGGCAGTCAAGTAGTTGGGATTTACAGATATACTTGAAGAGCTGGAGCAGGAGGCTTCTGGATCATATAGCTATAGTTTATTTCCGCTGTGTTGTAAGTGTTGTACTCTGATAAGTGCTATTGTATACATAACTGTTATATTTCAAAGTTATGTTATATATTATATGTTATTCGTTCCGCTGTGAGGTTCGTGTTACTCTGATGTTGTGTTCTTCTTCTTCTTCTATTCTAAGTTTCTATCTTATCTATCCTCACCCTATAATTTCTTTCATTAATTACCAGGATTTTTCGATGTTTTGGTTATCGACATCGAGCTTATGTCGATAACAAAGTCGCTCAAAATCCGGGTCGTTATAGTTGGTATCAGAGCTTAAGTTAAGAATTACTTGGCTCTGTGGCGTGACTCAGTAGAGATAGGGTTAGTAATACCCTAGATTGATTTTGATTGTATATATACAAGTGTGTATTTGTATTTGATATAAAAATGGTTTTATATTGTGGAGATTCATTGGCTGAGTTGTTTATGAGTTCTGGTCGATCAGTTTGATCCACTGTATCGGTAGGAGTAAATAAACACTTAAATACGATGGACCGACATAGTATGGATATGTGATATATTATCATATATAGGTTGTGATTATAATCGAATGAGATTATAAAGTGAAATGGTTATATATAACCAATCAGAATCATATAAGTAAAGTATATGAAATAAGATGAATTAAATATGAATTTAAATCAGATTTGGAATTAAAATAAGGAAATTTTAAGTTCCTGGGAGATTTTGAGATGTTTTCAAAATGGATGTATTTAGTAAGGGTTTTGAAATGATATATTATTGAAATCACTTGGGTCGCTGGAAAATAATTCCGATGATGACTGCGCAGTATCGCCGGTGTGATTTTCGAGTTCTAAGTGGTGGATTACTACCAAAGATGTTGATTTGAATTGTTTTGAGAAAACAAGTGTTTAGAAATTCAAATATTTTGAATAGGTATTATGATTTCAAATTGATTTGAAATAAATCCAGGAATTTGAAATTTGAAATTTAAATTTAACTTATGAAGTTAAATGAAATAAGATGGTAAAAATAAATTGAAATTTAACTTGAACTAAGTTAAATAGAATTGAATGGATAAGTCAAGAATTTGAAATTTAGCTAGACTTAGAATTTGGAAATCAAGAATGAAACTTGAGATTGAAAATAGAATTCGGCTTAGGTATAAGCGAATGATTGATTTTGAGAATGAACTGATTGGAGATCAAGTTGGTAATGCATTGTTATATGCAGAAGTGGTAACAGATGATAGGGATATAATGATATGCCCGACAAAAAGGTACAAGTTTATATTTGATATAAGCATGAGATTTATGAGCCGAATTGGCATGCCGCTTGGCTGTTTGATTTTCTTTTGGGTTGGAGAAGGCCTAGAGAGGCGAGTTGTGGATTTACCGATAGGGCCATACAAAAGAGGTTATGGCGAAATTTTCCAAAAATTTAAAGTGCTAGAAAAATTTCAAATTTTTTGAAAATTTTAGTTAGTCGGAAGGAATTAATATTTTATGTAACACCCCGTATTTCAGTTAATGCTAAAATTCACTAATTGCAGAATAAATAATCTCAGATATGAGAATTGGGGGAAACGGGCTGCGTCATTGTGTTCGTCTCGGAAAAATACGCAGAATAGAGTCCGAAATTTTGTGAATCGGAGTCCGTATGGCCCAGTTATGGCCCAATGAAGTTGGCAGAAAATTCAAGTTAAAAACAGATTTAAAAATTAAAAATCAGATTTTGAAATTGAAGCCAGCAGGGGGGTCAGGCGGGAAAATTCCCGCCCTACCCATGTCGACAGGGCTGTCGACAGGCATGTCGACTGGGGAGTCGACTGCCCTGTCGACTTGCCTGTCGACACAAGGTGTCGAGCCAGTTGGCTTGGGTGCACCAGATCTGGTTTTCTGGCTAGGGCTGGGCTGGGTTCTAGAGATTTCCTAAATCTGACGGACCTAATCTAACCTAGGGCTGATCCTATGGTCTAAAACACACCCTAATCCTATAAATACACCCTAATGCAAGCCTAATCCATACTAAAAATAGAAATGATGCCATCATGCCGCCAAAATCAAACTTAAGAGGAGCCTCCACTAGTTTATGAAGAAAGTTGCAAGCTAATCAACCTCTAATCATCACCATCTTCAAATATAGCAACTAGTTCTACTTCATAAGTTTGCTAATCTTGGTTTTGGTGAGTTTCTATCACTTTAACATCAATTGCTAAAGTAAGTAGATTAGGTGTAATGAGACTTATGGTCTTAAATGCGGATTAGTGAGTTTGAATCATTTGTAATGATATGCTACTCTATGTTTTCCTATGTTTAAGCATATTTAATAAGTGGGTTTATGCATGTTTAATAAGTTGGTTTATGCATGTTTAACAAGTGGGTTTATGCATGTTTAATAAGTGGGTTTATGCATATTTAATAAGTGGGTTTATGCATGTTTAACAAGTGAGTTATGCAAGTTATGTGTATGATGTTATGTAAGTTATGTATATGCTTAAATGCAAGTTTAACATGATATGCAAGTTATGCATGCTTATGCAAGTATGTGAATGCTTATGCAAGAATGTGAATGCTTATGCAAGTTATGTATATGCTTAAATGCAAGTTTAACATGATATGCAAGTTATGCATGCTTATGCAAGTATGTGAATGCTTATGCAAGAATGTGAATGCTTATGCAAGTTATGTGTATGCTTAAATGCATGTTTAGCATGTTATGCAAGTTATGAGAATGCTTATATGCAAGTTCAACATGTTATGCAAGATATGTGTATGATAATATGCAAGTTCATATGCAACATGTTATGCAAGTCATATGTATGATAATACGCAAGTTCATATGCAACATGTTATGCAAGTCATAATGTGCAAGTTTGGGTTAAATGTAGTTGGGTTAATATATGCTCATATATGCAAGTTGACATCCTCTTAACCCATGATAAAGTTATATGCTAAGATTTGGTTAAACCCATGATATTTGTGATGGGTCTTCCCTTTATTATGTCATGAAATGAGAACGATTTACGTAGGGAACGATGGGGTTAATAAATATGTTAATAAAAGTATGATTGGGTATGATTAAGCATACCATAAAAATAAATTAACATAAGTGGGAATTTACCTATTGAGTTAGGTCTACCCCATGGGAATTTACCTATTGAGTTAGGTCTACCCATGTTATGAAAAACTTGATATTAATTAGGGATAATTAATATGGGGGTGATTAATTAGGTGTAATTAATCGACTAAGACACGAGGTTGGACTCGTTTGTAGTGTAAAACTGCCCGGACCCTACCGGCTTAACCAGTTGCTACAAATGTCAGCCCAATGTGAGAGGTCTTAGCCATAAATTAAATACGTGATTAAAGTAAAGACACGAGGTTAGACTCTGTTATGACGTAAGACTGCCCGGACCCTACCGGCTTAACCAGGCGGTCAAAACAGCCAGTCTAATGTGGGAGGTCTTTATGGGAGATCACGGTCTTAATTAATTAAGAAACACTTAACCATATTAGCATGTAGTGGGACATGAGGGGTTAAGTGGGTGCCTTGGGTGGCATGTGGAAATTTAGTGGTTGCCTTGGGTGGCATGTGGAAATCTAGTGGGTGCCTTGGGTGGCAATTGAAATATAATTAAATGACTTAACCAAACTTTAAACATGTAAGTGAACATGATTATTAAAAGGGTTAAGTGGGTTACACTAGATGAATGACAAGCTTAGGTGGGTAGCTTATGGGGGCCCATTTCAACCAGTAACCCATATGTATCTTATTGGGCTCGACCCATGTCGAGGACGGGACACGCGTACTGGGCTTGACTATAAGAGGCCAAAACGGGTTACCGGTGGCAACGCAAGTCCAACGGGTTTCATATGCGTGTGTGGACCCGGGCTGGTAGGTAAGACGTTGTTGCATCGTGTAGATATAAGCCGTGCACCGTTAATTATATCGGGTTGCCACTTTGGGGAGTGATACACCCCACTGTGGGGCCGGCACGGGTATCTACGGTAGGGAGCCGATCATTTGGGAGTGGTGGGTACACCTAGTGGAGATAGGGGCAGACGGCACCTATGTAGTCAGCTAGGGGTACACGAAACTACTGGGTAAATTTTCTAAGTCCTTGGGAGGGATCAACCTTTAAGAAGGAATGACTGGTGTGGTGCAGTGTAGTAATTATCCTTGGGTGGGTAAATGCGTCTTTACAGTTATCTTAGTTTATCCTAAGTCTACCAAGCTGCTTAGTGTAGCCATTCATCCCCAGACATTACCGTATGTCAAGTTTATGTCTTCTCTGGTTACTTTAATGATTGTATTGTTAAAGTTATAGGACTCGCTCAGACTTATGTCTGACCCCGTTGTTTTTATCTTTTTTCCCAACCCTCAGGTTCTCAGAGTGGGCCCAGTACGAGTGGGCTTTGATCAGGCTGCTTTTATTACTCTCTTGGAGCTTGGACCCTAGATGTAGAGCTCAGCTTACCCTTTTTCTTTTATGGCTATCAGTTCATGTATTGGGATTATGTATTTTTATTTAGCAAGAATGGATATTTGTACTTAACTCTTATTATGGTTTTGTGATGTAACCAGACATGTTTTATTTTCCGCTGCATTGAAATGTTGTTTTAACTTTCAAGTATTACTTATATCTGTCTTGCTGTAATTTCTCTGTTCTATATTCACTAAAATACTCCGCCGATGTTATGGCATTCCCTTAGAGAGTGACCATAGCGGGTGTGGGGTGTTACACATGGTATCAGAGCAAAGGTTACCGGAACAGATAAAATTTTTAGAAAACCATTTTTCTAAAAACATTTTTGGAAGAGATATTTTCAAAAACATGTCTTTAAAGAGAAAAGTTTTTGAAAGAAAAGCATAATTCCCAATAGCCATATCTTTATCTTTCGAATTCTCCGTTTTGAATCTTTCCTTTTTCGTTTCAGCATGGCTGAGGATCTTAACTTTCCGGAGGGTGTGACGATACCAGTATGGTATAGGAGATTGATGGAGGCTAGGGCCACCACTGCGGGTCCAGCAAATGTTCCTCCACCAACCGTAGCACCCGATCTTCCTCCTCCCCCTCCTCCTCGCACGGATACTTTTGCTAAGACTTGCAAGGAATTCAAAGCTATGGGAGGAAAACCTTTTCAAGGATCTGAAACTTTTGTGGAGGCTAGAGATTGGCTTAAAGAGGTGGAAGAATTGATAGATATCTTTGAGATGGAAGAAGGAAAGAAAGTCAAGTTAGCTGCTTGGTTAATGAAGGGAGAGGCCTCATTCTGGTGGGAGGTCACTAATGGAGAATGCCCCGTTGACTCTTGGGCGGATTTTAGGAAAAGATTTGTGGCAAAGTTTCTCTCAAGGGCGGAGGAAAACTTGTATATGGAAAGATTCTTGACTCTAAAGCAAGGAAATCTCTCAGTGAAGGAATATGTCAACAAGTTTAATCAATTGGCAAGGTTTGGCCTGGACATGGTGAATACACCGGAGAAGAAGGCTTTGAGGTTCGTGAAAGGCTTAAATGAACCGATGCATGGGTTGGCTATGACACATATCCCTATGGGGGCCACCTTCGAGAAGCTAGTTGACATGGCACTCATGCATGAAGAAGAGAAGGGTCCTAATGCTAATAAGGCACCCGAGAAGAAGGGAGATCAAAAGAGACCTCAGCAACAACAGCAAAATAAAGGTGGGAAAGGAAACGGTGGCAAGGGCAAGAAGAAGAAGTGTTTCAATTGTGGGACACCTGGCCACCTAAGCAAGGATTGTCGCAAGAAGAAGAAGACTGGCTGCTTCCACTGTGGCGAAGCAGGGCATCTAGTGAAAGACTGTCCTAAGAAGGGGCAAAGGACGGGGTCTACCTCAGGAGGACAGGTGCAAGCTCTTATGGCACCGGGTCAGGCTAGGGGGCAAGTACAGGCTCTCGCGGTCCCACCGATTAAGGAAAGAGGTAGAACTATTTCCGCTGAAAGTCTGGTTTTTCTATTTGATCATCATGTCCGTACATTGTTTGATTCTGGCGCATCGCATTCGTTTATCTCATCATCATTAGTTGAGTCACTACACTTAGACACCAGTCTGGTAGATGATCCCTTGGTTGTTTCAAACCCAATTGGGGGCTCCACTTATTTGTCCATGATATGTTTGGGTTTGAAGATTTCTATACTTAGCATTGAGTTTAGATGTGATGCTTTTGTTTTGGGCTTCACGGGCTATGGGTTAATTTTGGGCAAGGACTGGTTATCCAGTAATGGTGCTGTTCTTGATTGCGAAAGGAGAGTTGTTAGGCTCATGACCCGCTTGGGTAACACTCTCGAGATCTCTTGTAATCCCATGGATTCTGTTATGCTAAGTTATCTTGAATCGCTTGAAGCTTCGGTCGAGAGTTTGCAATCTGTTAGAGTGGTCCGGGAATATTCGGATGTGTTTGAGGAGGTGAAGGGCTTACCTCCGAAGCGGGAGATTGACTTCCGAATATATCTGGTGGATAATGCTAAACTTGTATCTTTACCAGTGCGCCACATGGCTCCTCGTGAGAGGAGGGAACTCCATAAGCAAGTAGGGGAGTTGCTTGAGAAGGGGTTCATAAGACGGAGTATATCGGAGTGGGGTGCTCCAGTAGTATTTGCTACGAAGGCGGATGGGTCCCTCAGACTTTGTGTAGACTATAGAGAACTCAATAAGCTCACAAAGAAGAATAGACACCCATTGCCGAGGATTGATGATCTTTTCGATCAGTTGGTTGGCGCTTCAGTATTTTCTCAGTTGGACTTAGCCACGGGGTTTCATCAGTTGAGGGTGGCTGAGGATAGCATAGACAAGACTGCCTTTAGGACTCCGGATGGTTTCTATGAGTGGCTGGTGATGCCATTTGGGTTGACGAACGCCCCTGCATACTTTGTTGATTTGATGAGTAGGGTGTTCAGGGAGTTCCTTAATAAATTCATGGTGGTCTTTGTGGATGATATCTTAGTATTTTCTAAGAGTGAAGAAGAGCATGCCCTACATCTTGGGGAGGTATTGAAGACTCTTCGAGCACATAGCCTTAAGGCTAAATTCTCTAAATGTCACTTCTGGAGGAAGGAGGTGCGGTTCTTGGGGCACGTGGTCTCCAAGGAAGGGATAGCTGTGGATCCCGCGAAGGTAGTATCAATTCAGGATTGGAAGGTTCCGAAAAATGCTACCGAAGTAAGAAGTTTCTTTGGGTTGGCGGGTTACTATAGGAAGTTTATTAAAGACTTCGCAAAGATATCAGCCCCATTAACCCGCTTAACGAAGAAAAATCTTGTTTTCGCATGGGACGTAGATTGTGATGATGCGTTCCGACGGTTAAAGAGAGCTTTAACCACTGCTCCAGTTTTAGTGTTGCCATATGGGAGCAAGCAATTTGTTGTCTATACCGATGCTTGTGGGACAGGACTAGGCGCAGACTTAATGCAAGAGGGAAGGGTAATAACCTATGGTGGAAGGCAGTTGAGAGTGCATGAGAAAAATTACCCTACCCATGATTTAGAGTTGGCCGCTATTGTTTTTGCGCTTAAGATTTGGCGCCATTATCTTCTTGGTGAGAGATTCGAATTGTTCACTGACCACAAATCATTGAAGTACTTGTTTTCTTAGAAGGATTTGAATTTGAGACAGCAAAGGTGGATGGAGTTCTTAGCATCCTATGATTTCGAGATAGCGTATACCCCTGGCAAGGGTAACGTGGTGGCGGACGCCTTGAGCAGAAAGAAGTTGTCCTTGAGTCCATTGTTCGTGGAACAACAAAGCTTGGAATTTATCTCGATGTTTGATTTCAGACCTTCCATTGATTATGTACCCGGTTTGCTAGCATCCTTGGAGGTCAGACCTACTCTTCGAGGGCGGATTGGAGAAGCACAGAGGGACGACCCACAGTTGGTTGAGTTGGTAGAGAAGCTCATAAGGGGGGAGTCGTCCAGCCATTTGAGTAGGTACACCCTAGACGATAGGGGGTGCTTGCGCAGAGACGGTAGACTTTGTGTACCGCAAGACGAGGGTTTGAGGAAGGCTATTCTTGATGATGCACACCGTTCTAGGATGACCATTCATCCCTGTGGGGACAAGATGTACCAAGATATGAAGCGGGTTTTCTTCTGGGCCGGTATGAAGAAAGATGTGGCCGAGTATGTCGCTCGATGCTTGGTGTGCCAACAAGTGAAAGCGGAGCAAAAGAAACCAGGTGGGTTGCTTCACCCATTGGAAGTTCCGCAATGGAAGTGGGATAGCGTCTCGATGGATTTTATTGATGGGTTACCCAGATCGAGAAAGGGTAATACGGGGATTTGGGTTGTAGTAGACAGACTTACTAAAAGCGCCCATTTCATACCTGTGAAGAGCAAGAGGACTGCTCCATGGCTAGCTTCAGTATATCTTCGAGAGATAGTTCGATTGCATGGGGTACCCTCTAACATAGTGAGTGATCGAGATACTATCTTCACTAGCGAGTTCTGGAGAAGTTTGCAAGAAGCAGTGGGGACTCAATTGTGTCTGAGCACCGCATATCATCCTCAGACGGATGGCCAGACTGAGAGGGTGAATCGTGTCCTAGAAGACCTTTTGAGGCTTTGTATCTTAGATTTTGGAGGTACATGGGAAGAGTATCTTCCATTGGTGGAGTTCGCATATAGTAACAGCTTTCAGTCCAGTATTGGTATGGCTCCTTTCGAAGCTCTTTATGGAAGGCCTTGCCGATCACCTACATGTTGGTGGGAATCTACGGATAAGATTTTTCTTGGGCCCGATATGGTTAGGGAGACTTCTGAGAAGATTGACTTGATTCGAAGAAGGATGAAAGCAGCGCAGGATAGGCAAAAATCTTATGCAGACAAGAGAAGGACGGATCTTGAGTTTGAAGTTGGGGACATGGTCTTTGTCAAAGTGTCTCCGTTACGAAATGTGGTTCGCTTTGGATCTGTTGGGAAGTTATCACCAAGGTTCGTGGGGCCGTTTCCTATTAAGGAAAGGATTGGACGGATGGCATATAGAGTGGAGTTGCCCGACAGACTTAGTGGCGTACATGATGTATTCCATGTGTCGCATTTGAGGAAGTGCTTACATGAGACGGCAGAGGTGGTAGAGCCGAGCTTGCTTAAAGAAGTGGAAGTAGAGCGTGATGCGACTATTCGACGAGCTCCTACCCGCATCCTTGGGTCAGAGACTAGGAAATTGAGGAATCGAGAGGTTCAACTAGTCAAAGTGCAATGGGGAGAAGATGAGAACAACGCAACTTGGGAGACGGAAGCGAAGATGCGTTCATTGTACCCATTTCTTTTTGAGGGTATGTCTTTACTTTCTCCTCATCGTTGTCTAGTACTTATCTTATCTTTAGTATGTCCTCTCGTTAGTACTATTTGACCTTTAGATAGGGTAAACCTATGGTTGAAACATGTGTTTGAGACATGTTATGGTTGATGGATGCAAGTGGATGCAAGTGTTTGCTAGTGGTTGCTCGTGGATGCATATACACACACTCTAGGCACTAGATCGGCTCAGTCACTTCATATTGCATATTGCATAAAATTGTGTGTAGGAAGCTATATTTATGGATGTATAATGATTGTGTTATCATATGGATGATGCATTTTGGTGAATGATTGTGCACTCATGTAGATATTGTATGTGTCGATAGGGTTCTCTCGCATACATAATGGATGCATGGCACTATCATGGTTTGCATATGTTCATACATTAGATAGGGGACATATACACACACTTTTTGCATATGCTCATACATCATTAGAAATTGTTTTAAGGACAATGGATGCCCATGTTTGATGGATTGAGTAGATGGTTGTTTGGATGGTAGGATATGCATTCTCCTTAGCTTAGAGATTTCGGGGACGAAATCCTTTAAGGAGGGGAGAATGTAACACCCCGTATTTCAGTTAATGCTAAAATTCACTAATTGCAGAATAAATAATCTCAGATATGAGAATTGGGGGAAACGGGCTGCGTCATTGCGTTCGTCTCGGAAAAATACGCAGAATAGAGTCCGAAATTTTGTGAATCGGAGTCCGTATGGCCCAGTTATGGCCCAATGAAGTTGGCAGAAAATTCAAGTTAAAAACAGATTTAAAAATTAAAAATCAGATTTTGAAATTGAAGCCAGCAGGGGGGTCAGGCGGGAAAATTCCCGCCCTACCCATGTTGACAGGGCTGTCGACAGGCATGTCGACTGGGGAGTCGACTGCCCTGTCGACTTGCCTGTCGACACAAGGTGTCGAGCCAGTTGGCTTGGGTGCACCAGATCTGGTTTTCTGGCTAGGGCTGGGCTGGGTTCTAGAGATTTCCTAAATCTGACGGACCTAATCTAACCATGGCTAATCCTATGGTCTAAAACATACCCTAATCCTATAAATACACCCTAATGCAAGCCTAATCCATACTAAAAATAGAAATGATGCCATCATGCCGCCAAAATCAAACTTAAGAGGAGCCTCCACTAGTTTATGAAGAAAGTTGCAAGCTAATCAACCTCTAATCATCACCATCTTCAAATATAGCAACTAGTTCTACTTCATAAGTTTGCTAATCTTGGTTTTGGTGAGTTTCTATCACTTTAACATCAATTGCTAAAGTAAGTAGATTAGGTGTAATGAGACTTATGGTCTTAAATGCGGATTAGTGAGTTTGAATCATTTGTAATGATATGCTACTCTATGTTTTCCTATGTTTATGCATATTTAATAAGTGGGTTTATGCATGTTTAATAAGTTGGTTTATGCATGTTTAACAAGTGGGTTTATGCATGTTTAATAAGTGGGTTTATGCATATTTAATAAGTGGGTTTATGCATGTTTAACAAGTGAGTTATGCAAGTTATGTGTATGATGTTATGTAAGTTATGTATATGCTTAAATGCAAGTTTAACATGATATGCAAGTTATGCATGCTTATGCAAGTATGTGAATGCTTATGCAAGAATGTGAATGCTTATGCAAGTTATGTATATGCTTAAATGCAAGTTTAACATGATATGCAAGTTATGCATGCTTATGCAAGTATGTGAATGCTTATGCAAGAATGTGAATGCTTATGCAAGTTATGTGTATGCTTAAATGCATGTTTAGCATGTTATGCAAGTTATGAGAATGCTTATATGCAAGTTCAACATGTTATGCAAGATATGTGTATGATAATATGCAAGTTCATATGCAACATGTTATGCAAGTCATATGTATGATAATATGCAAGTTCATATGCAACATGTTATGCAAGTCATAATGTGCAAGTTTTGGTTAAATGTAGTTGGGTTAATATATGCTCATATATGCAAGTTGACATCCTCTTAACCCATGACAAAGTTATATGCTAAGATTTGGTTAAACCCATGATATTTGTGATGGGTCTTCCCTTTATTATGTCATGAAATGAGAACGATTTACGTGGGGAACGATGGGGTTAATAAATATGTTAATAAAAGTATGATTGGGTATGATTAAGCATACCATAAAAATAAATTAACATAAGTGGGAATTTACCTATTGAGTTAGGTCTACCCCATGGGAATTTACCTATTGAGTTAGGTCTACCCATGTTATGAAAACTTGATATTAATTAGGGATAATTAATATGGGGGTGATTAATCAGGTGTAATTAATCGACTAAGACACGAGGTTGGACTCGTTTGTAGTGTAAAACTGCCCGGACCCTACCGGCTTAACCAGTTGCTACAAATGTCAGCCCAATGTGAGAGGTCTTAGCCATAAATTAAATACGTGATTAAAGTAAAGACACGAGGTTAGACTCTGTTATGACGTAAGACTGCCCGGACCCTACCGGCTTAACCAGGCGGTCATAACAGCCAGTCTAATGTGGGAGGTCTTTATGGGAGATCACGGTCTTAATTAATTAAGAAACACTTAACCATGTTAGCATGTAGTGGGACATGAGGGGTTAAGTGGGTGCCTTGGGTGGCATGTGGAAATTTAGTGGTTTCCTTGGGTGGCATGTAGAAATCTAGTGGGTGCCTTGGGTGGCAATTGAAATATAATTAAATGACTTAACCAAACTTTAAACATGTAAGTGAACATGATTATTAAAAGGGTTAAGTGGGTTACACTAGATGAATGACAAGCTTAGGTGGGTAGCTTGTGGGGGCCCATTTCAACCAGTAACCCATATGTATCTTATTGGGCTCGACCCATGTCGAGGACGGGACACGCATACCGGGCTTGACTATAAGAGGCCAAAACGGGTTAGCGGTGGCAACGCAAGTCCAACAGGTTTCATTTGCATGTGTGGACCCGGGCTGGTAGGTAAGACGTTGTTGCATCGTGTAGATATAAGCCGTGCACCGTTAATTATATCGGGTTGCCACTTTGGGGAGTGATACACCCCACTGTGGGGCCGGCACGGGTATCTACGGTAGGGAGCCGATCATTTGGGAGTGGTGGGTACACCTAGTGGAGATAGGGGCAGACGGCACCTATGTAGTCAGCTAGGGGTACACGAAACTACTGGGTAAATTTTCTAAGTCCTTGGGAGGGATCAACCTTTAAGAAGGAATGACTGGTGTGGTGCAGTGTAGTAATTATCCTTGGGTGGGTAAATGCGTCTTTACAGTTATCTTAGTTTATCCTAAGTCTACCAAGCTGCTTAGTGTAGCCATTCATCCCCAGACATTACCGTATGTCAAGTTTATGTCTTCTCTGGTTACTTTAATGATTGTATTGTTAAAGTTATAGGACTCGCTCAGACTTATGTCTGACCCCGTTGTTTTTATCTTTTTTCCCAACCCTCAGGTTCTCAGAGTGGGCCCAGTACGAGTGGGCTTTGATCAGGCTGCTTTTATTACTCTCTTGGAGCTTGGACCCTAGATGTAGAGCTCAGCTTACCCTTTTTCTTTTATGGCTATCAGTTCATGTATTGGGATTATGTATTTTTATTTAGCAAGAATGGATATTTGTACTTAACTCTTATTATGGTTTTGTGATGTAACCAGACATGTTTTATTTTCCGCTGCATTGAAATGTTGTTTTAACTTTCAAGTATTACTTATATCTGTCTTGCTGTAATTTCTCTGTTCTATATTCACTAAAATACTCCGCCGATGTTATGTCACTCCCTTAGAGAGTGACCATAGCGGGTGTGGGGTGTTACATTTTAGTCGATATTAATTGGTTCAGCTGAAATCAGAAATAAGGGGTAAACAAATCTTAGGAGTTCCAATAGATAGGGTCGTCCTCTAACTTAGCAATTTCGAGGACGAAATTATTTTAAATGGGGAAGAATGTAATGACCCGCATTTTCTGCAGTATATAATTAATTAATTTAATTATATAAATGGTGGTTTAGAGAATTCAAATGGTCGTTAATTAAATAACTGGGAATATTTAATTAAAATAATAAATTAAATAATATATTTAATTCAGAAATAATCAAAAATATTGGAAGTCACAATATTCTATGAACAGGGTCGTCCCTTAGATTTAATTCAGTTTAGAGTTGAATTATATTGACGAATATTTTCAATCGACGACAGTTTGAACGTATAACTATATTATAATTAAAATCGAGCTCGAAATGGCGCTGCAGTTCGTGAATTGGCGATTCGAACTTCAATTGAATGTACAGTATTCGTTTTAAGCCGGATTTCTGTGAAACAGGAAACGTGTGGAGCTGGTGGAGTATATCTTTCTAGTGAAAGAGAAAAATCGGGATTTCGTCGTGTAGATTTTGATGTACGTCTCAATCAAATTTCAGAAAAGTCGCTGTGGAATTCCGTTATAATTTATAAAGGAATTAATTTTATTTTTAAAAGGGAATTCATTTTAAATCGAATATCGATTTAATCGGAATTTGAAATATCAAGTTAGAAATTCATATAGGAATATTCTAGAGCTGTATGACATTCCACTGTGAATATAGACGATAATATTTATTTCTAAAAATATTAAATTTAATTATATTTAAATATATTTATATATTTAAATAGGCTATTTAGAGCTTTAAAAATAGCCACATTTGCAAACGAAGTCGGAATTCGATGAAACTAATTTTGTTGGATCCGCAATATCAAATAGTTGTTAGATTTCCAGTTTCGTGATTTTTAGAGTCACCGTGTGACCGTACGGATTTTTAGAGTGAAAAACCGTCAGTATTTCGATGGTTAAAAATATGTTGTGTGAGCATACGAAGTCGGAATTCGACGAAACCAGTTTCGTTGGGACCGTAATGTCGAACTCTAGCTATATGTCCAGTTTGGCGATTTTTGGATAATGTATGTGATCGTGGGAATTTGTAGAGAGATAAATGAACAAATAAAATGAATATAAAAATATATAAAATTATCTATAAATAACCCCAAACACTTCCAACCCTAAAACTATTTCCACCGAAGTCAATCCTTCATAAGCCGCCACTTCCTCATATTTTCTTAGCAAAAAAATAATAGTAGAAAATCCCAATGGAAAAATCAAAACAATTCGAGTTAAAGTCCTAAAATCATCAAACTACTGTAACCGGATCCTCCAAAACGAGCTCTTCAATCCGATGCTAGCCTTGAGGTGTGCGACGTAATCTCGAGCGTGCTTGATTAAGGAAGCGGCAGCTAGGGTTGCGAGTTTCAGAAGTACGGGTACTCGAAATGCAAAACCAAGTATGTATTCGAGTTTCTGAAGTTATAAGGAGGATGTTTGGATTGTTTTTGTGAAAAATGGTGATCAAAACTATCGCACTGTTTCTCGTCGTCTCGGTGAAAGGGCTCGATGTCGGCCTGTGGGAAAGAGGTGCGAGTCGGATAAGTTTGGGTGAAAAGGAAATAGGATGAGAAGAGATGAACGGTGGCGATGTTCGTTTGTGAATTAGTGGGAGAACGGAGGAGTATTTGGTGGAGAAATATGCGTAATTGGTTGTAGGAGGAGCAGCTGGGTTTCGTGCGTTCTGATCGAAGAAGGAGGACCATTTGGTTGCGGGTGGGAAGTGAAAATGGGCCGAACACAAATTCAAAAGCTTAAGGCCCAAAATAAAAGTGGAATTTTTAGTTTTAATTTACTTTAAATATTTGTACGAACTTGTGTAAGTCGTATCTTCTCCATACGTGATCAGAATTTCGAACCGTTAGATCCGTTGGGATCGTATGGACGGTGGCTACATCATGGAACTGACTGGAAGTCCATCGAAGCTCGTTACAATTTATTCCAAAATATATTGTCCGTCTACATCAAAGACAGTTAATCGTTTTTAACGATAACAGTCCAATGTGAGTAAATCTCACCAACTCTAAATAGTTTATAATTTCATGTTGCATTTTTAGAACTGTTAAAAATTGTCTGTTTGATTGTGTATTGACTGTTTGATTGAACTGCTAGTCAGTTAGTAGGAATTATATATATATATATATATATCTGTTTATATATATATATACCGTTAAATATGTATAGGTTGATTCTGCTATCAGAATATTTCATATCGAAATCAAATCGATATTGATTATATTGTTTAACATCTGTGATGCAGGGAAATAGGTTGGAGGGATCCGACTGGATTCCTCAACAGTTATTTTATTGTTTTTCATATATTTCAATATATGATATGAATTATAACCTGTTGTTGATTGTGTGTGTATGGACGAGATTAGACATCGAAATTTGATATGTTAAAATACCATAAAATACCAGAATGTTGATAAGGGGATTTTCAAAGTGATATTGAAAATGAAATATTTATAAATGGAATGATTTATAAATAAGAGATATTTATAAATTTGAATATTTATAAATAAGGAATATTTATAAAATGGAATATCTATAAATAGGAGATATTTTAAAAAAGGAAATAAATTCAAAACATTTTCCTTTTGAATGGAAAGGCCTGTGTGGCGGGTTCGGGGATTTTCCCGATGCTCCCGTTACAAAGGAGGTTATGGCGAATTTTTCAGAGAATTTAAGGAGTTAAAATATTTCAAGAATAAATTTGAAAAGGAAATATTTGTAAACCATTTACAAATAGAATTGAAAAGGAAACGTTATAAAAAGGAAATCATTTTTAAAGTGTAGAACCGTTATTTAAAAGTGAATCTTTTCAAATGAATAAAACGTTGTTAAAAAGGAAATCTTTATAAAGTGAATAAAGTAAATCAAATATGGAATTCAAAAGGAGTTAAATCGAATATGGTATTCGAAGGGAGTAAATCGAATATGGTATTCGAAAGTTAGTAAAACGAATATGCTATTCGAAAGGGGTTAGTCGAGTCGAGTTAGTTAAATAGAGTTAACTAGTTCAATAGAGTTAACTAGTTCAGTAGAGTTAACCAGTTCAGTAGAGTTAACCAATTCAGTAGAGTTAACCAGTTCAATAGAGTTAACCAGTTGGGTTAAGTAAGTCAAGTTAACCAGTGAGTTAAGTAAGTCAAGTTAACCAGTGAGTTAAGTAAGTCAAGTTAACCAGTTGAGTTAAGTAAGTCGAGTTAATCAAGTCGAGTTGATCGAGTTAGAGTTACTCAGTTAGAGTTAATCGATTAGAGTAAAAACGAACTAGAGTTAATCAAATATAGTTATTTGAGACAGAGTTAGTCAAACATAGTATTCAGGGTAAGTTGCCATCTCGTACGACTGCTAGCGTAATTCGCAGGGCTGTAAATAGCCTACGGCGGTCGGATGTTTCCTGAGGGAATCAGGCGTAACCATTGTGACCGCTGCGATCTAGAGTCAAGCGAATGGAGTTAAATAGAGTTATCGAATATTAGTTATTCGAATAGAGTTAAACGGAGTTAAATAGAGTTAATCGAATAGAGTTAAATAAATAAGAGTGATTCGAATTAGTTATTTGAATAGAGTTAAACACAAAGGAGTTATCGATTTGTTAAATCGAAAGGGAAGATTATCGAATATCGTTTATTCGAGAGGAGATTATCGAATATAGTTTATTCGAAGGAGTTATCGATTATTAGTTAATCGAAGTGAGTTATAGAATATTAGTTAAATCGAAGGAGTTATCGAATATAGTTTATTCGAATAGAGAAAAGGAGTTATCGAATATAGTTTATTCGAATAGAGAAAAGGAGTTAATCGAATATAGTTTATTTGAATAGAGTAAATGAGTTAATCGAATATAGTTTATTCGAATAGAGCTAGAGGAGTTATCGAATATAGTTTATTCGACAAGAGTTAAGTGAATTAGTTAAGTTAAACTAAGTGAATTAGTTAAGTGAATTGGTTAAGTTAACCAAAGTGAAATTAGTCGAGTTAATCAAAGTGATTAGTTCAGTTAATCGAGATAAGTAAATCAAGTTAGGTTAATCGAGTTGAATTAGTCAGTCGAGTTAATAAATTGAGTTAGTCAAACCAAGTAAAACCAGTTAGAGTTAATTAATTAAGGTTGACCAGTTAGAGTTGATCGGTTAGAATTAACCAGTTAGAGTTAATCAATCAGAGTTAATCAAATAGAGTTAAGTAAAATTAGAACTGACTAGAGATTAGTAAATTGAATGGTTTTTCTAAGTGTCTATCTGATGTTGGTTTCGGCCTTCGGGATTTATACTTAGGGGATTGTTCTCATACTAGTTTACAGTCAGGGACTGATAGTTGGGGAAGAGTAGTGATTTGTAAATAAGCAAATGGAAAACGTTTTCCAGTGTTAATAACATATATTTTCTAAACATAGAAAATAAGGCAATAAGAATATATATATGTTGATGATTTACCGATATAATTTCCATCTGGAAATAATATCGTTGTTTGCACACTTGTTTTTCTTTGATGGTTAAATCACAGACTATCGAAGTTTTGACCATTTTAACGTTGTTAATATGGAGAGACCGGTTGGATTATTATCCGAAGAACCACTCTGTATTGGCATAAGCGTTGCGAATCATTTATGCCAAAGATAATTTGAAGACGTAGTAAAGTGCAATGGCTACTGTATAAGTCTTAGATAACAGTGACTAAGATGGATATACTGAGTAGTGCCTTCGGTTTGTCCAGTCCCAGGACAACTTGTATGGACGAAGGTCTGACAGAGTATATCCAATGGACCGCGTAAGTTGATCTGTTCAAACGTATTCACGTTTGGTGGCGGAGGAATTCGTTTCTCTAAGCTGTATACCCGTTTTATTTTTGGATAAGTCAATTTGTGATTTGGCGGGTATGACGATGTGACATTCTAAGTGAATGCTGATGACTTGTATGAATGAATGTATGACAGAGTATTTCCAGAAAGGTCACGTACATTGATTTCTTCAACCGTACCAAGAGTGGAAGCGGAGAAGGAAACTTCTTTAGCTAACACGTAATGTACTGTTGTAGACGTCAATTAGTGATTCTGATGGATCTGACGATGTGACATTCGAAGTGAATCTGATGTGATGATAAAGCGTAGCTTTTAGCCTCATCAACCGGTTAATGACAGAAATCGGGCAGGCAGCATGGCTAAGTCGGTCGCAACGAAGTAGGGTGTATAATCACCTATCTAGAGAATATTCATTTGTTTCTTAAATCTATCAATGCTGTCCCATATATATACGGGAACGGTTGTTGATCCCAACCGTTGGTGATGTACATTCAATATACTCAAACGAAATGAGTGGTCGGTCATGTGTGGCTGAGTTACAAGATGTTCTTGTTGAACTCCAGTGTATCGTTCCTAGAGTACACTGATCGGAAGGTGGTTCCATACCTTGTCATAGTTGGAAATCCATTATCCAATACGTGCTTGCGATTTTGATTGTATACCATATATGTGGAACGTGAGATGAAAGCGTTTCTGCTAGTTGATATCTATTTGTACATAGACATTATTATAATATCAAAAGGTTTTTGATATAAAGATATTTTGGATTCTCATTGGGGAAAAACCCATTCCGTTCTGCGGCGTGGTCTTATGAGATATCGTTTACTTGTTCATATACCTGTTTAAACTGTTTTACTCACACCAGTCCCATGACTGACCCGGAGTTTACTTTGTTGTTTTCCATAAAATCTTGGGTGCCTAAATTTGTACGGGCAGTCAAGTAGTTGGGATTTACAGATATACTTGAAGAGCTGGAGCAGGAGGCTTCTGGATCATATAGCTATAGTTTATTTCCGCTGTGTTGTAAGTGTTGTACTCTGATAAGTGCTATTGTATACATAACTGTTATATTTCAAAGTTATGTTATATATTATATGTTATTCGTTCCGCTGTGAGGTTCGTGTTACTCTGATGTTGTGTTCTTCTTCTTCTATTCTAAATTTCTATCTTACCTATCCTCACCCTCTAATTTCTTTCATTAATTACCAGGATTTTTCGATGTTTTGGTTATCGACATCGAGCTTATGTCGATAACCAAAGTCGCTCAAAATCCGGGTCGTTACAATTATTTTAATATACTTCAGAAAATATTTTCAAACTTCCTATGATTTAATTCCAAATTCTGGTTTGAATTCAATTTTAATTCATCTCATATGTATATTTAATTCATATACAAATTCTATTTGGTTATAAATAACCATTTCAATTTTATAATCTCATTAGATTATAATAGTATCAATCAATTCATCCATATATTATAATAATTCAACAAAATTATTCCTTTTCTATCAAATATAGAATTTTGAGTAAATTTATTTCATTTACCCATTTTAAAACAATACTGTGCCAATCTTCTATTCAAGTATTTACAAACTCTTATCGATGTCGTGGCGTCCCACGATTCGATCAGAATTCATAAACCACTCAACAGACCAACCAACACAATATAAAACAATTTTTATATCAATTAACAAATACGCTCTCTTGTACATATACACTACACTGATTCTAGGGTCCTACTGACCCTATCTCTAATGAGCACAACACCACAGCCTAGGTATTCGCTCAACCTAAGCTCTGATACCAACTGTAACGGCCCGCAAATTCGTACTATCTGAGTTGACTAATAACACCACACATCCAACCCAAATTGCACAGAAATATGAATCATTATTAAAAAGAAGTTAGAGGATGAGAAATATAAAGAAAAGTTAGAATAGAAGAAAAATGAAGAACACAAATCTCATAGCGGAACCAATAAAATATATTAAATAACATAACCTTTGAAATACAAACCAGTAACTGTATATACATACCATTATCAGAGCACAACAGTTATTCCTAGAACAGTTAAAAACACCTGTTTTTGGATAAAACATGGTGCACAACGGAATATATGATAGTCTATAGCTAACTGGTGAAGCCTCCTGCTTCCAGCTCTTCTAAGTGAATCCGAAAAAAATCCCGACTACTTGACTGCCCGTACAAATTTGGGCACCCAAGAGTTTAGGGAAAACAAAAACAAAATAAACTCTGGGTAAGTCAAGGGACTGGTGTGAGTAAACTCCAATCATTTGTTTAACTTTAAAAATCTATTCGAAAGAAATGATAATCGTAAGACCGATCTACACATAAACACAGATGGTTTTTACCTTAAGATAACCCAAAATATTTCTCATATTAAATCCAGTGACATTATAATAATGTCTACATCAAATAAATAGAATCTAGCGGAACGTTTGCATCTCACGCTCCATATATAATATAAAATCAAAAACCGCATGGCGCTTATTGGAGGTTGGATTTTCGACTATGATAAGGTATGGAACCACCTTCCGATAGTGTATATCTAGAGAGGAATACACTGGGTTCAACAAGAACGTCTTGCAAACCCGCCCACACATGACCGACCACACATTTCGCTTGAGTGTTTCGAATGTATATCACCAACGGTTAGGATCAGTAACCGTTTCTCGAAAAGGGACAGCATCGATAGATTAAAGAAGTAAAAAGAATTTCTCTAGATAGGTGATTATACACCCTAATGGGAGCGACCCACATAGCCATGCTGCCTGCCCGATTTTTGTCATTTCCTGTTTGTTGAGGCCTGAGGCTACGATTTCTTATCATTCATTGATAGCACAATCACTTTGAATGCCACATTGCCAGATCTGTTAATCACTAATTGATTTGCACAAATACATTCTGAATATTATGCTAAGAGAATAAATTCTCTGCCACAACATATATATATATATACACACACACACATACCAACATATGCGATCATTGGAAATACTTTGTCAGACATTCGTCCATATACGTTTGTTCTGGGATTAAACGAAACCGAAGGCACAATTTCTAATAATAGAAAAAGCCCTTGCACTTTTACTCCGTTTTCGATTTATCTTCATATAATCTGATTTGCAACGCTACTGACAATACGGAGTGGTTCTCGGATAATAATCCAGCCGATCTCTCCATATTGACAACGATATTGGCAAGCACTTCGATAGTCGGTTATTTAACTATCGAAGGAAAATAAACAAACATTCCAACCATCAAACAAATCACTGGGCCCCTTAATTAATACTTCGTTAATTAAAATACTTCTCCATTTCCTTATCTGAAGCAACCCGAACTTCCCCGGTCTCCGAAGAGAAGAGAAAGAACGAATTACTTTGAGGACAAGACGAATCAGAACGCAAACAGAAGAACATTTCATTGTATATTACAACAATTCCATCAGAATACAAGAATATACAAAGTATAAATCAATATTACACAGAAAATATTGGAGATTTAAATTACATTTAAATACATCGCAGCGGAAAATAATACAAAACATAACTAGAAGTAATACACGGATACAGAGCTTTCCGAGTATCGTTCCAGCTGTAAATCAGGATCCTGAAAATATAAATCTGCAAAATCAAAACTACTAGATGCCCGTGTCAAAAATTAGGGCACCTAGAGTTTAGTTTAAAACAATAAACTCCAGGTCAATCATGTGATTGGTGTGAGAACTAAAACAGTTATTAATCTTTATTTTAAAGTTAGGTAAATCTAGGGACCACGCCGTATAACACGGAATGGTTTTCCTCCCAAGAATACCAGTGCATAAAAAAACAGCGCAATGCTAAATAAAGAAAAATGAAGCTATTATAAGACCCAGGTCCCATCACACAATGCAACGTAAGCCGGAGGATAGAGTTTTTACCTTATAATGGCCAAAGAATGCTTGTTACGCTAAATTTCATCTTTTGATTCTTAATCAGACTTCAACCGTAAATTAGTAAGAGAACGATTCCCTAAGTATTAACCCCGAAGGTCGAAACCAACATCAGACCAATACCCAGGAAACCACCCATCTTAGCTCGTTTCCAGTTAATTTCTGATTTTATATACAATCATAAATATCAATCATAGACGGCATGAGCGTCCCATCCCACTATGTCGCTATATATAGGATTACAACTAAAACTGAAACGTCACGTATTGGAAGTTGGATTTCCATCTGTGAACCGAGGCAAAAGATAGTCCTCTACCGATTCGAGACTGTAACGGCTGGAAATTTCCGACTCCTCGAGAGTCGGAAATTCCGCGACGTTAGTGAAAGAATTTAGAAGGTGAGAAAGAAAAGATAGAACTAATAGAATAGAAGAAGAAGAAGAACATCAGAATCATCAGAGTAACACGAATCTCACAGCGGAACGAATAACATATAATATTTAACATAACTTCGAAGTAAACAGTTATATATATACAATAGCACTTATCAGAGTACAACACTTACAACACAGCGGAAATAACTATAGCTATAAAATCTTGCAGCCTCCTGCTCCAAGCTCTCCAAGTATATCTGTAAATCCCGACTACTTGACTGCCCGTACAAATTTAGGCACCCAAGAGTTTAGGGAAAACAACAAAGTAAACTCCGGGTCAGTCATGGGACTGGTATGAGTAAAATAGTTTAAAACAGGTATAGGATACCTCATAAGACCACGCCGTGAATACGGAACGGGTTTTTCCCTTATGAGTATCTGAACAACTTTGACAAGCAATATCATTGTGATATTATAATAATGTCTAAGTACAAATAGGTATCAATCTAGCAGAAACGCTTGCATCTCACGTTCTACATACATAATATAAAATCATAAACCGTAGGGCGCTTATCGGAGAATGGATTCCAACAGACAAGGTATGGGAGCACCTTCTGATTAGTGTACTCTAGAGGTGATACACTCAGGGTTCAACAAGAACGTCTTCCAACCCGGCCACACATGACCGCTCACTCATTTTGCTTGAGTGTCGCGAATATATTGCCACCACGGTTATAGGCCATCAAACCGTCATCCGAAGATACAGAATCAAAAAGAAGTATAAATATGAATATTCCCTAGATCGGTGACAATACACCCTGCTTGGGGATGACCCAACTAGCCATGCTGCCTAGCCCAACTTTTGTTACTTCCCGGTGTGAGGCTAGAAGCTACGTCTATCTTCAGAACATCTGATCACCATTCACTTTGAATGCCACATCGTCATACCCGCCAAATCACAAATTGACTTATCCAAAAATAACACGGGTATATAGCTAAGAGAAACGAATTCCTCCGCCACCAAACGTGAATACGTTTGAACAGATCAACTTACGCGATCAATTGGATATACTCTGTCAGACCTTCTTCCATATACGTTGTCCTGGGACTGGACAAACCGAAGGCACTATTCAGTATATGCATCTTAGTCACTGTTATCTAAGACTTATACAACAGCCCTTGCACTTTACTCCGTCTTCAATTTATCTTTGGCAGATATTGCTCGCAACGCTTATGCCAATACAGAGTGGTTCTTTGGATAATAATCCAACCGGTCTCTCCATATTAACAACGTTAAAATGGTAAAAACTTTGATAGTTTGTGATTCAACTATCAAATGAAAACATGTCGGTGTACAAACAACAATCTTATTTCCAAATGGAAATTCGATCGATCAATCATCATATGTTCATATTTCCTTATTTCATATATTTAGAAAATATATGTTATTAATCATTGGAAAACATTTCCATAGCTTATTTTCACATCACTATTATTTCGCAACTATCAGTCCCTAACTGTAACTAGTATGAGAACAATTCTCTAAGTATCAAACCGGAAGGTCGAAACCAACATCATATCGTTACTTAGAAAACCGTTCAACTTACCCTCTCCAGACAGTTTCTGAATTTGCTTAACTCTATTTCTTAAATTCTTATCATGAAAACATTTCATTTTCTATGTTTAGAAAACATATCTGACTATATTTGGAAAACGTTTCCAAAACTCATTTACGGATTTCAAATGAACGTTGTATAAAACATCGTTACGCTTAATCCATTAATCGCTTATTACTTAACTATATTTCAAATCAACCTTTTCTATCGAACCACAACTATTCCTTGGTCAATTCTGAAGTCAATCAAGTTGGGGTATAATTACCTCTCAGACCTTAATTGAACAACGTACTTTACTGTGAAATAGATGAAGTTCATCACTCACTTTTTACAATCATCTGTTTACGCAAATTCTCAAATTCAGGTTACGAATCTACTTCTTATATGAAAACGTTTGATTATAACTATAACGTTATAATTCCTACTTCTGCAATGTCTAACATAAATTATAACTTTATCTCCTAACTCGAATAATTTAACAGACACCTAATTTCTAAATCAATAACTAAATCTTGATTTAAACCCTGGAAAGTAAATAGTACTTTCCCGAATTCGCTATAATCGAATTCGACGTATAACTAGGAATGGCAATGAGGCGGGTTGGGGCGGGTTTCTCGCACCCCAGACCCGACCCGGACTTTTTAAATCCTTCCCCAGACCCGCCCCGTAGACCCGGTGCGGGTCTGAAATTTCGCCCCGTACCCGAAACCCGTACGGGTCAGGGTAGACCCGACCCGCCCCATGACCCGGTGATATTGTGTTCTAATATACACAAATTTATATACTTATATTTTTTATCGTTAAATGATAAATTATATACATATTATAATGTGTTCACAATGATAAGAGAATTTTAAAAAATGAGCTGTAAGATAATAATTCGAAATGTATGCATTTGTTATTATATAATTATCATTGATGCAACTTAGAAATATGAAAATTTTATAGTTTGTTGATTGAAAAAATAATGTTATTCAACTTATAACCATGTATACCTAAGAAGATTAACAAGTAATCATTATAGTTATAAAGTGTTTTAATGATGTTTAAATCGTGCGGGTCGGGTTGGGGCGGGTTAGCCGTGCCCCAGACCCGACCCGAGACCCGGACTTCCAAATGCGGGTCGCGGGTCTACCCGCCCCGAAGACCCTATGGGGCGGGTCTAAATGGGTCAAAACAGGGGCGGATCAAGCGGGTTTGGACCCTAGACCCGCCCCATTGCCATCCCTACGTATAACTCTCTTTCGAGTAATCTCTATTTGATTAACTCTTCTTCGAATAACCTATATTCGATTATCTCTCTTCGAATAACTCATATTCGAAATCTCTCTCTTTCGAATAAACAATATTCGATCTCTTTCTTTCGAATATGCTATATTCGAAAATCTCCTTTCGATTTACAAATCGATAACTCCTTTCGATCAAACTAAAATCGATAACTCCTTTAACTCTATTCGAATAACTAATATTCGACTAACTCCTTTGGATCGACTCATTTGATTAACTCCTTCGAATAACTAATTCGAATAACTTACCTTCGAATAACCAATATTCGATTTACTCTAACTCGATTAACTTAATTCTAATCGATTTACTCCATTTCGATTCAACTTAATTCAAATCGATTAACTTAACTCAAATTGATTAACTCTTTTCGAATAACTAAATTCGATTTAACTCTTCTCGAATAACTACATTCGATTAACTCAAATTGAATAACTAATATTCAATTAACTCTTACATGTTTAACTCTTATGTGTTTAACTCTATTCAAATATCTAATTCGAATAACTCATTTCGAATAACTAAATTCGATTAACTCTTTTAACTTTACTCGAATAACAATATTCGATTAGCACCTTCTTTCGAATAAATATATTCGATTAACTCTTCGACTAACTCCTTTGGATTAACTAACTTCGAATAACTCCTTTGGATTAGCTAACTTCGAATAACTCCTTTGGATTAGCTAACTTCGAATAACTCCTTTGGATTAACTAACTTCGAATAACCAATATTCGATAACTACTCTTCGAATAAATAATATTCGGTAACTCTTCTCAAATGAATAACATTTGATTTCTCCACTCGAATAAACTATACTCGATTACTCTTCCCTCGAATATACTATATTCGATAACTCTACTTCGAATAAGTGATATTCGACAACTCTACTCGATTAACTCCACTTGGATAACTCTAACTGGTCAACTCTAACTGGTCAATTCTAACTGAGTAATTCTAACTGATCAACTCTAATTGGTCAACTTTAACTGGTCAACTTTAACTGGTTAACTCAAATGGTTTAACCTAACTGGTAAACTCAAATGGTTTAACCTAACTTGATTTACTTGTCTCGATTAACTGAACTAATCCACTTAGTTTAACTTAGTTAATTCACTTAGTTTGACGCAACTAATTCACTTTGATTTACAAATTAGTTTAACTTAACTAAGTCACTTAGTTTGACGCAACTAATCCACTTTGATTTACCAATTAGTTTAACTTAACTAATTCACTTCGTTTAACCGCTTAGTTTATCTTAACTAATTTACTTTGGTTAACTTAACCAATTACTTTGATTAACTCGACTAACTTGCTTTGGTTAACCTAACAAATTACTTTGTTTAACTCTATTCGAATAACTAATTCGAATCACTCTAATGGGTTTAACTCTATTCAAATATCTAATTCGAATAACTCATTTCGAATAACTAAATTCGATTAACTCCTTTTATTAACGTTTATTCATTTCAAAAGATTTCCTTTTTACAACGTTTATCCATTGATAAAGATTTACTTTTTACAACATTTATCCATTTATAAAGATTTACGTTCAGTAACGGTTCTTCACTTTATAAATGTCCTTTTAATAACGTTTCTACTTCTCTATATAAGTCCAGACTTATATATATTCCATTTACCAACGATAAATAATTTATTTAATTTATAAAACATTATTTATAAATTAATCTACTTCAATTTATCTGTTTAAAACAGATTTCCTATTTAATATCTCATTTAAATCCATATCGTGTTATACCGTGTGCGAAGCACGTATTTAAATCTATCCTTGTATTATTCTATTTATTTTCCGAACAAGTGTTCCTTTATTTATTCCCTACATAAATATTCCTTTATTCCATTTATTTATAATCTAAATAAATGTTCCTTTATTTATTTCCTAAATAAACAAATGTTTTCATTTTATAAAATCCTATCGATTTTATAAATAAGATTTATTTTCAATATAAACGTTGAAAATTTCCTTTTTACATTCTAGTATCACCTACGGTGTTTAACGTGTCATATAACAATGATCGGTATCATTCAAACATATGAAATCAACAATAGATTTCATAACACATCATATATCACAATATATGAAAAACGGTAAAATAAATGTTGAGGAATCCAGTCGGATTCCTCCAACCTGTTTCCCTGCATCACAAATGTTAGATAACATAGATAACATCACTTTCAGTTCCATATGATATATTCTGTTAAATAGAATCAATATAGAAATTTAACTAACTGACTAGCAGTTCAATCAACACACAGTCAACCAGACAATTTTAACATTTCTAAGAATACATTGTAAAAATAGAACTGTTCAGAGTTGGTGAGTTTTACTCACATTTGCGCGTTAGCCGTTAAATAACGGTTTGCGTTATTTGATTCAGTCGGACAATTTATTTCTCCATAAATTGTAACGAGCTTCGATTCGGTCTCGGTCAGTTCCATGGCGTAGCCACTGTCCCTACGATCCCAACGCAACTTACGGTTCGTCAATCTGATAACGTATGAACGAGATATTTCTTTTATAAGTTTTAACACTATATTTAAAATAAATATAACTTAAGTTAAACATTTAAGTGGGCCTACCCTTATCCGATATCTTCCACGTCGGCCCATCCAACTTCCATCAGACTCGCCCGTTTTCAACAGTACTCCTCCTTCATGAAACATGGAAACAGAAACATAAAAACTTCCGCTCCTATGAAAACGAAAACCCCCATTTTTAATACTTAGAACCCCACGTTTAAACTAAACTGCACAGTTAAATTCTTGTTCATACTCAATTTCCTTCAACTCCTGCTCCTCACATAACCCGTCCGTTTAGAAAACACTGGCATCCTCACTTATCTCCACGCTCGTACAGTATTAAAGCAAACTCCTCCCAAACTTCAGCATCCTTTCTTAATCCGATCTTAGGACCGCTAATCCCATGCACTTCATACGAAACGCCAGCACCCTCCCTTTCGTTTCCATCTCCCTTTACTTCTTCAACGTCCAGACCCTTCCCTCTTTAATCCTTCTTCCAAAACAAAAACTGCCGTGGCCTCCTTCTCAAACACATCTATGACCGACTGTTCTTCCACCATTCGTTCTTTGTTTCATCACTAAAACCCCACACCGATTTCACCATACTTTCTCTCATCAACCCTCGTAAACTCCACGCCCATTTGAACGCACTCGACATTGATCCTCTCGCCGCGACTACAGGAGCTTGACGTGGTATCAAAGAGGAGGTGCGAACTTAATTCGAACGGAATCCCACCAATTAATCCAAACTCAAGCTATTTTATACCATGAATTCATTTATCAACTTAGTTTTGCAATTCCATTACCAGAATTTCTAAATCCCGCAACCCTAGGTTACGGTTGCTTGTTTCCAGCGAACACAAACCCAGATCGTACCCAAAGAAAACTATACCAGGTGGTGGAGATTCACAAGAGCTACTCACTTAGAATTATTCTATGATTTATAGAATTTTCTTGTTTTTATTTTGATTTTTCTTTTCGATTTTGCTTGCTTCGTTTTGTTTTTGAGGTCTTACTTTCTCCTAAATGCTTTTATTGTGGTCCAGCGTGAGCATTAGTTTTACTTTTATAGAGAGGAAGACTTAAACTTGGTGGTACACGTAGTGTATAAGGGATCCACTCATATTCGTGGTTAATTTGTTAAAAACGTAGTGTCTAAGGGGAAAAATACAGGTACTTAATACATCCCGTTGCCTAAGGAAAACGTACAGAGGGTAGGTGGGTTTCTTATGTTTTGAAGACCCCAACGTAAGTCATTATGATACCATACGTTTTGTTTTGTTAGTTTGTTTTTAAGTTTATATATACCCCGATGTATCAAATTACATTATGTAAGGACTTCTACGAACTGAAATAAAAATACCGTGGATTTGAGCAACGTGTCACGATCCCAAAAATATAATGATACCGGTAGATTAACTCATATTTTGAAACTTCAAAATGTTGATTTCAGGGTGCGAAATACTTCAAATAAATAGTTTCTTATTTAATTAATTAAAAATTACAGTAAAATTCTAAAAATTATATTATCACTACTTCCCAATAGAACCTTGTCTAAATTCAAACCCGATCTCTAGTTATTTCGAAATAACCGTTATGGCCTATAAACGATTCTATAGCGACTATTCTGAAATTTGATTTGGACATATCTCAAAATCTACCCGACGAAATCCCGATTTTTCTCTTCCACTAGAAAGATGTACTCCACCAGCTCCACACGTTTCTTGTTTGACATAAATCCGATTTAAAACGAACCCTGTACATTCAGTTGAAGTTCGAATCGCCAATTTACGAACTGCAGCGCCATTTCAAGCTCGTTTATAATTATAATTATAAATTATAAGTTCAAATGTTTTACTTTAATTTATCGATATCGCCAAATCGATATATAAATAATTAGATAAATTAATTATTCGACAGTTAACAAAACGCGCCATTACAGACTTCCCCCCTTAAAATAATTTCGTCCTCGAAATTGCTAAGTTAGAAAAATGCTACTAACTCTACTAACTAGATTCAAATATCTTTTAGTTTACTTCTCAACTCCAGTTTCAACTGAACCATTTAATTTTCAATTAAATTATTAATTCATTCAGGCTAACTGAATTTCCATAAATCATGAGAATGTTCTAACGCCTGGAATTTTCGAAAAATTTCGCCAGCACCTCCTTTGTACTGGTCAATATCTCAAACTCCAACTCGCCTCTCTAGGCCTTCTTCAACCCAAAAGAAAACCAAATAGCCAAGCGGCTTGCTAATTCGGCTCATAAAATACAAACTCATATATGATATAAACTCGTACCTTTTTGTCGGTCGTATCATTATATCGTTTTGATCTCTTATCACTTCTGCATATATCATGGTCATTCCACTCAGTTTATATCCTCAAATCCAAATCGAATTTCATTCGAACTCTAATATCAAATTCCAAATTATCAACTTATCAATTTGGTTCCATTCTAGATTATCTCTAATCCAATTCAATTTTATTTAACTCGGTTCAAGTTAAATTTCAATTTATTTTTACCATCTCATTTTATTTAACTTCATTAGTTAAATTTTAATTCCAGAACTTAAGTTCCTGGGTTTCTTTCAAATCAATTTGAAATCATAATGCCAATTCAAAACCTTTGAATTTCTAAACAACTTGTTTTCTCAAAACAATTCAAAAACAAAACCTTTGGTAGTAATCCGTCACTTAGAACTCGAAAATGAACACTGATGATGTCTAGATTCATCATCAGAATCTATTTTCCAGCTATCGAAGTGAGTTCAATACTATATCATTTTCAATTTGAAAAACATTTTCAAAATCTCCCAGGAACTTAAAATTTCCTTATTTTAATTCCAAATCTGATTTAAATTCATATTTAATTCAAACTATTTCATATATTACATTCATATGAATTCTGATTGGTCATTCATAACCATTTCACCCTTTTATAATCTTATTCGATTATAATAACAACCAACACAATCAATATACTATAATAATTTCAGGATATTTATTTCTTCTATGAACAAATATATTATGGGAAAAATTATTTCATTTACCCTCTTTCAAAACATACCATGACGGTTCATCGTATTCGAGTGTTTAGTAACCCTTATCGATACAGTGGATCAAAACTGATCGACCAGAATTCATAAGCCACTCAACCAATGAGTCTCCACAATATAAAACCATTTTATATTGAATAACAATTACGCGCTCATATATATACACTCAAACTCAATCTAGGATATAACTAATCCCATCTCTATCGAGTTATGCCACAGAGCCAAGGTAATCACTTAACTTAAGCTCTGATACCAACTGTAACGGCTAGAAATTTCCGACTCCTCGAGAGTCGGAAATTCCGTGACGTTAGTGAAAGAATTTAGAAGGTGAGAAAGAAAAGATAGAACTAATAGAATAGAAGAAGAAGAAGAACATCAGAATCATCAGAGTAACACGAATCTCACAGCGGAACGAATAACATATAATATATAACATAACATCGAAGTAAACAGTTATATATATATACAATAGCACTTATCAGAGTACAACACTTACAACACAGCGGAAATAACTATAGCTATAAAATCTTGCAGCCTCCTGCTCCAAGCTCTCCAAGTATATCTGTAAATCCCGACTACTTGACTGCCCGTACAAATTTAGGCACCCAAGAGTTTAGGGAAAACAACAAAGTAAACTCCGGGTCAGTCATGGGACTGGTATGAGTAAAATAGTTTAAAACAGGTATAGGATACCTCATAGGACCACGCCGTGAATACGGAACGGGTTTTTCCCTTATGAGTATCTGAACAACTTTGACAAGCAATATCATTGTGATATTATAATAATGTCTAAGTACAAATAGGTATCAATCTAGCAGAAACGCTTGCATCTCACGTTCTACATACATAATATAAAATCATAAACCGTAGGGCGCTTATCGGAGAATGGATTCCAACAGACAAGGTATGGGAGCACCTTCTGATCAGTGTACTCTAGAGGTGATACACTCAGGGTTCAACAAAAACGTCTTGCAACCCGGCCACACATGACCGCTCACTCATTTTGCTTGAGTGTCGCGAATATATTGCCACCACGGTTATAGGCCATCAAACCGTCATCCGAAGATAAAGAATCAAAAAGAAGTATAAATATGAATATTCCCTAGATCGGTGACAATACACCCTGCTTGGGGATGACCCAACTAGCCATGCTGCCTAGCCCAACTTTTGTTACTTCCCGGTGTGAGGCTAGAAGCTACGTCTATCTTCAGAACCTCTGATCACCATTCACTTTGAATGCCACATCGTCATACCCGCCAAATCACAAATTGACTTATCCAAAAATAACACGGGTATATAGCTAAGAGAAACGAATTCCTCCGCCACCAAACGTGAATACGTTTGAACAGATCAACTTACGCGATCCATTGGATATACTCTGTCAGACCTTCTTCCATATACGTTGTCCTGGGACTGGACAAACCGAAGGCACTATTCAGTATATCCATCTTAGTCACTGTTATCTAAGACTTATACAATAGCCCTTGCACTTTACTCCGTCTTCAATTTATCTTTGGCAGATATTGCTCGCGACGCTTATGCCAATACAGAGTGGTTCTTTGGATAATAATCCAACCGGTCTCTCCATATTAACAACGTTAAAATGGTAAAAACTTTGATAGTCTGTGATTCAACTATCAAATGAAAACATGTCGGTGTAGAAACAACGATCTTATTTCCAAATGGAAATTCGATCGATCAATCATCATATGTTCATATTTCCTTATTTCATATATTTAGAAAATATATGTTATTAATCATTGGAAAACATTTCCATAGCTTATTTTCACATCACTATTATTTCGCAACTATCAGTCCCTAACTGTAACTAGTATGAGAACAATTCTCTAAGTATCAAACCGGAAGGTCGAAACCAACATCATATCGTTACTTAGAAAACCGTTCAACTTACCCTCTCCAGTCAGTTTCTGAATTTGCTTAACTCTATTTCTTAAATTCTTATCATGAAAACATTTCATTTTCTATGTTTAGAAAACATATCTGACTATATTTGGAAAACGTTTCCAAAACTCATTTACGGATTTCAAATGAACGTTGTATAAAACATCGTTACGCTTAATCCATTAATCGCTTATTACTTAACTATATTTCAAATCAACCTTTTCTATCGAACCACAACTATTCCTTTGTCAATTCTGAAGTCAATCAAGTTGGGGTATAATTACCTCTCAGACCTTAATTGAACAACGTCCTTTACTGTGAAATAGATGAAGTTCATCACTCACTTTTTACAATCATCTGTTTACGCAAATTCTCGAATTCAGGTTACGAATCTACTTCTTATATGAAAACATTTGATTATAACTATAACGTTATAATTCCTACTTCTGCAATGTCTAACATAATTTATAACTTTATCTCCTAACTCGAATAATTTAACAGACACCAAATTTCTAAATCAATAACTAAATCTTGATTTAAACCCTGGAAAGTAAATAGTACTTTCCCGAATTCGCTATAATCGAATTCGACGTATAACTCTCTTTCGAGTAATCTCTATTTTATTAACTCTTCTTCGAATAACCTATATTCGATTATCTCTCTTCGAATAACTCATATTCGAAATCTCTCTCTTTCGAATAAACAATATTCGATCTCTTTCTTTCGAATATGCTATATTCAAAAATCTCCTTTCAATTTACAAATCGATAACTCCTTTCGATCAAACTAAAATCGATAACTCCTTTAACTCTATTCGAATAACTAATATTCGACTAACTTCTTTGGATCGACTCATTTGATTAACTCCTTCGAATAACTAATTCGAATAACTTACCTTCGAATAACCAATATTCGATTTACTCTAACTCGATTAACTTAATTCTAATCGATTTACTCCATTTCGATTCAACTTAATTCAAATCGATTAACTTAACTCAAATTGATTAACTCTTTTCGAATAACTAAATTCGATTTAACTCTTCTCGAATAACTACATTCGATTAACTCAAATTGAATAACTAATATTCAATTAACTCTTACGTGTTTAACTCTATTCAAATATCTAATTCGAATAACTCATTTCGAATAACTAAATTCGATTAACTCTTTTAACTTTACTCGAATAACAATATTCGATTAGCACCTTCTTTCGAATAACTATATTCGATTAACTCTTCGACTAACTCCTTTGGATTAACTAACTTCGAATAACTCCTTTGGATTAGCTAACTTCGAATAACTCCTTTGGATTACCTAACTTCGAATAACTCCTTTGGATTAACTAACTTCGAATAACCAATATTCGATAACTACTCTTCGAATAAATAATATTCGGTAACTCTTCTCAAATGAATAACATTTGATTTCTCCACTCGAATAAACTATACTCGATTACTCTTCCCTCGAATATACTATATTCGATAACTCTACTTCGAATAAGTGATATTCGGCAACTCTACTCGATTAACTCCACTTGGATAACTCTAACTGGTCAACTCTAACTGGTCAATTCTAACTGAGTAATTCTAACTGATCAACTCTAACTGGTCAACTTTAACTGGTCAACTTTAACTGGTTAACTCAAATGGTTTAACCTAACTGGTAAACTCAAATGGTTTAACCTAACTTGATTTACTTGTCTCGATTAACTGAACTAATCCACTTAGTTTAACTTGGTTAATTCACTTAGTTTGACGCAACTAATTCACTTTGATTTACAAATTAGTTTAACTTAACTAAGTCACTTAGTTTGACGCAACTAATCCACTTTGATTTACCAGTTAGTTTAACTTAACTAATTCACTTCGATTAACCACTTAGTTTATCTTAACTAATTTACTTTGGTTAACTTAACCAATTACTTTGATTAACTCGACTAACTTGCTTTGGTTAACCTAACAAATTACTTTGTTTAACTCTATTCGAATAACTAATTCGAATCACTCTAATGGGTTTAACTCTATTCAAACATCTAATTCGAATAACTTATTTCGAATAACTAAATTCGATTAACTCCTTTTATTAACGTTTATTCATTTCAAAAGATTTCCTTTTTACAACGTTTATCCATTGATAAAGATTTACTTTTTACAACGTTTATCCATTTATAAAGATTTACGTTCAGTAACGGTTCTTCACTTTATAAATGTTTTTTTAATAACGTTTCTACTTCTCTATATAAGTCCAGACTTATATATATTCCATTTACCAACGATAAATAATTTATTTAATTTATAAAACATTATTTATAAATTAATCTACTTCAATTTATCTGTTTAAAACAGATTTCCTATTTAATATCTCATTTAAATCCATATCGTGTTATACCGTGTGCGAAGCACGTATTTAAATCTATCCTTGTATAATTCTATTTATTTTCCGAACAAGTGTTCCTTTATACAAGAGATATCCTTCTCCCTTTATACAAGTTTTTTACAATCAAATATAAGGAAAGCATTAAAGGCAGAATTTATGATATCCCATTAAAACCAATTGGCAATGTGAAGGGTGGACTCTTAATGTTTATACAGGGATTATTTTACAAATTCCCCAATGTGGGACTTGTCTCAACACGCCCCCGCACGTGTGGCATATCATGGGCCTAACACGTGGACCTTTATATTGGGTGACGTGGATAAGTGTGGCATTGTACGCACGAATTAAACCTGCTCTGATACCATGATAGAATTTTAGATCAGAGAGAGGAGAGAGACAAAGTAATGAACATTAGAAGACTACATTTTATTGATTCACTTTTATCTATTACAACAGATATTCTTCCTACTTATAATAATGCTCCAGACAAGAACATTCCAAAGCATATTTGGTCTAATTGAATACAATAACAAATATACCTCACATTTAATACAATACCAAATATACCTTACACTTAATACAATACCAAATATAAGGTAAGGTATTCAATTGTCCTTATCTCCAATATTAACTCATTGGTAATATCTTTCCTTAATATCTCAACACCCCCCTCAAGATGGAGCATGCGGATCACAAATGCCCATCTTGGATTACATCTTGGATAGCATCACGAACAAAATGACAGTCAGCGTCAAACTTCCATACGCCGTCAGCAACTCTTCACTTTTAACAAACGATTTTTAAAGTGGACCAACCACTCAATAATGGTTTTTAAAGTGGACCAACCACTCAATAATGGTTTTTAAAGTGGACCACACTCAATAATGGTTTTTAAAGTGGACCACACTCAATGGTTTTTAAAGTGGACCACACTCAATATACAGTCAATAATGGTTTTTAAAGTGGACCACACTCAATAATGGTTTTTAAAGTGGACCACACTCAATAATGGTTTTCAAAATGGTTTTTAAATTGGACCACACTCAATAATGGTTTTTAAAGTGGACCACACTCAATAATGGTTTTTAAAATGGTTTTTAAAGTGGACCACACTCAATAATGGTTTTTAAAGTGGACCAACCACTAGAGTATATTGGTTTTTAAAGTGGACCAACCACTAGAGGTTAATGGAAGATGACTGGCTGTTATCATAATAGATCCATCAGCAAAAGAATATATCAGCAGGGGGAATAGCCACAATAAACGCCAAACTAAAAAAAAATTCCGCAAGCAGCAGCAAGTTTTTTTTTTTTTTTGAAAGACACAAAACAACAGCATCGACTACCACAACAGCCAACAATCACCATACTTCATCACCATAAACAACCTTCATCATAAACAAACTCCATCCCAATACTCTTCAATCAGTAGGAAAACCAAATCGCCAGAAGCAGAGGAGGCGAAGACCACTCGACGGTGCTGCACTGGCTATAGGGACTACCGACTCTTTTTTTTTTTTTTTTTTAGCAATATATATACATATCTCTCTCCTTCTCCCCCGGCTCCGATACCATGTTTGAGAACCCCGTATTATCACAAAACCAATTGGCAATGTGAAGGGTGGACTCTTAATGTTGATACAGGGATTATTTTACAAATTCCCCAATGTGGGACTTGTCTCAACAAATTTCCATTTTCTGTATAGATCTATAATGTTACAGCCATGCTCTATTATCTTAAAGTCATGCCTTCCTCACAACCTATCTTAAAACATCATAATATCAACATAGGAGAATTTAAAAGCAACATACAAAAAAAAGGAGTGCATGTTGTTTCATCCTCCTTTATCTGGGCTTGAGACTAGCATCTACAGGAAGCAATGGATGCAGATGGAGGAGTTAAAAATATGGACAATGTCATATTTATAATATGCAGCACTGCTAATCAAACCGCAACAATGTATTCAATATGCATAAAGTAGAGGAATTTTTTTTTATGAGAATACATAAAACGCTACAAGTTATCTTTGTTTAGAATACATATGCGTAATAAATGTTAGTTATTATTTGGATTGCAATCGACAGTGAACAGATAGGAAAAAAAGGCGAATTGAGGGAAGAAGGTCCAATCATATACATGGTTTTTTCGATAATATAACAATGCATTCCTAGATGGTAAAATAAAAGATAAGACCATCGTAAATATGTTTTTGATATGGTATGTACTATATTTGTGGTTATCTAATATTTGTTTTACTCTTACCCAAATTAATCACTTGAAATTCATGGTATGCTTGCATAAGTACTGAAAGTACTGTTGCCTTATTGATGGTAATTTGTTGCATATAGAATATGAAAATATTGAACTTGACATTGTCTACCGTGAGTATATTTAAAGTTCAAACTTTAGAGATGTTTAAACTTGTTCATGTACAACTTTTCATATCTCAAAATAACACGTGCCTTATAGCAATGTTTTGCCAGTAAAAGCTCTATCAAAGGAGGAAACGAAACTTGTTACTTCAGCTAGCTATTTAATGTTTCTCTATCAATCAAATATATACTCATCTGCATTCACCAAAAAAAGACAAAGCAAAAAGCCATGATATCACGTGAGTAATGAATACAGAAGACTAAACTTTGATTATTTGGGCTAAAAAGGTCAAAACCAACTTACAATGAAAGAGCAAGCGTGTCTGCTGAAGCAGAAATAGTGAAAAACGGACCAAATCCACAGTCTCTGGATACACTCATATGATATGACACTTCGCTTAGTTGAATCTTAAGAAAGCTGCCATTTCCTTTCTAAGTTTGATTCACACTCACATGCCCTACTGATTTCATTTGACCTTTGTGTAATGAATTTCTAAACTTTCTTCTCACTATTATTCTTCTTCATTAAATTTTTTTTGATTTACGTGTGGAACCTAAGACTTCACTCAAGCCATTGCTTGTCGGTCTTAGTAAACCCCACGGGTAGTGATATACCCCGATTTTTCAACGCCTTCACACTACCTAGGTAGTCACCCCTAGAAATTGGCTGAGGTGGCTTCTTCATTAAATTTGATTACATATTAATGATAGATCCCATTCTGAATAAGAATCACTCCACTTGCTGTTATTCTCTTGTCACATATTTTTACCATTTAAATGTGTCATGGTTATTTGTATTAAAGTTAAAGAAAGATATTTTATTTTTATCATCAATAGCTACCACATTCATTGATAAAATAGGAAAAGAATGCAGGATTAAGTTTATGGGAATTTACAGAGAAAGAACACCCGTACTTCATGTGAGTGACAATCTTATTTTAGTTACATTAATGAGAAAGAGAACACAGTGTAAAAAATTATTCAAATAAGTAACAGTAATAGATCACAGGTCCGAGTTTAAAACTTGGTAATGCCTAAAACAGGGAGATAATCGAGAATAAAAAACCACTATAAAAGTGTCAAACAATCAATTAAAGCAGTTGTTGTGGAAAAGTGTAATGAGACCATAATGACTCTTTTCCTATGTTGACATATTACCAATCAAATAACTTAAGTATTCACTAAAAAGTGGACAAGATTATATATGCTAAGCACTGAATATAGTCCACTGCTTTAAAAAAAAATTTCCATAGCAGACTAAACCTATTCGATTTCAAATGTTTATTTTTTTCTCAAGCAGGTTGTATACTCCATTCAATGCAACAATCAAGTCTAGTTACTGCTGGTTATCCTTGACTATTAGCATGTTCAGCTTCCAAATTTCAATTCAGTAAGGAAAATATTAAATAGAAGAAAGTAAGGTGGATGATTTTATAGTTTTTTGGTCATGTTTAAGGGGACAAATGTTGTCTTTATGTCCAATTTTGAAGTTCGAATTTCGAATTCAGTAAACTACAAATCAGACTTTGGATTATCTCAAAACCTTAATGGTTGTCTAACACATGCACAAAATCTAACACACTGTTAACAATCAGGAAAACTAACTTCTAAAAACCTTAAATCAATAGCCATAACATATCAAAATAGAGACTACCACCTTCATGGTTCAAAGCGGAAAGAGTCGAGCGTAATTAGATCTCCTATGTTCATTTACATAAATACACTATAAAAGACATTAGAAATGCAGAATTAAAGTAAGAAAATAGTAAAGTTTTGAATAACATTGGGATCGTTGTACAAATTGCAGTGTTTGAGATTTAGGAAGAATCACCTTAAGCAGTGTATAAATTACTGAAGTTATATATACGAAATATGATGGTAAGCTTACAGTTGTTTCGATTGCCTCATTAGCAGAATATGCATGAATCCTTACAACAACGTTGATTGTCTGATTTTTTTTTCCCGTTCAATGGTTTGTTAACCTGTAGTTAGTAAACAAACTTTTATTCGATGATGATGTACATAATTAAAATAACAAATCAGTAAAAGAAAATCAGAATTGAACGACGGAAAATCAAATCAAAATAAATATAAATATATTTCCTTTTGAACATGGCCAGTCAAGTATCATGTAACCGTCTGTCTTGTTGACTTGATTGGAACCCATGTAGATGAAATACAAACCGTAGGCATTTAAGATCTGAAAGAAGGAATTGGTACTGCTTGGTACCCCTGATTTCGACTCGATTCAACTAAAGGCAGGAACTATGGAGCTATTGTGTAATAGAGGCGGAACAACATAAGTTGAAGGAATATGCTCAGCCGAAGGATGTAGCAACAGTGCGATTGAGCGAATGAAGAGATGATTTTAGGTTGGGAAGGAAGAAGAAGAGGCGTCTGTCGTGGTAGATTCGGCATGGAGAAGAAAGCATGAAAGCGATGGAAAAAGACTGGAAAGAGGGAGAGTTGGAAAACGTGGAGAGGTTGGTTTTCCAATACCCTGGTAAATGACGTAAAGGTCAGTTGAAAAAAGTTGACCATGGTTTGGTGGTAAGGGGACATTAGGAAAAGCCGAAAAGGCTTCACTTTGACCGCTCTGACCATGGTTTTACATTATAATATAAGATATATATATATATATATATATATTTAATTAATTAAATTCCAAAAAGTAAATTTTCATCTCATCTTCGATCTGAACCCAACGACTGTCGCCCCTAGCGTAATACACCCATTCCGAATGCAATGGGATATGTATCGTAAGCTGATTCGATCGTTTCGATCAGTTTCCATCAAAATCAAAATACAAATCTATATATTGAATTTGAACGCACATTTCAATTTATCAGGGCCACATACGGACTCTAAATGTGACGTCCCCAAACCCCGTACTGACAGTGGCAAGGGTAATCTTTTAAATATAACACATAAACAGATAGCAGCAAAACAGAATTAAATAAATACACCAGATAATGAACAAATAATACACTGGATAAACATAATCATCAGAGTTATACAGTATACAGGATCATACTTAGTACAAATACAGTTCAGCTATACATAAATGTCTACAGCGGAAATAAACATAATATGTACAATAGGAGCTGAACAGCATAAAAAGAGATAAATGATAGAATCCATCTTCAGCTCCAGCTATCCGGATAAAGCCTGCTAAACCTGAATACAAGGCTGCCCGTGTAGAAAAAGGGGCACCCGAGTTTGAAAGTGAAACAAACTACGAGTCAGTCATGGGACTGGTATGAGACATCTACTCAACATATTTAAAATATGGCTAATCATAAAACCACGCCACTTTCGTGGAACGGGTTTACTCCATTGGATTGCCAGTGCTTTAAAACAAATCATTCTTTTAAACATCGCAATGCATTTTATAAAAATGAAGCCATTATAAGACTCAGTTCCCATCACACAATGTAACGGAAACCGGAGGATAGAGTTTTACCTAATAATGGCCAAAATATGCTTGATACGAATAAAACAAAAGCATTTGATATTATTACTAGTGTTTATATGTCTCAAAAACAATTTCAAATCATAACTATCAATCATAGACGACATGAGCGTCCCATGCCACTATGTCGCCAAATATAGGTATACAATCAAAACCGCACAATCACGTATTTGGAAATTGGATTTCCATCATGAACCAAGGCAAAAGATAGTCCTTACCGAATTTGAGACGCTCTAGCCCGGGTCTCAGGATCAGAGCTCGAGTGACCCTAGAAGCGACAGGGCCGGTCCACCGATGTGGATTAAAATTCCTGAACAATGCGTTTCCCCGCCCTATGGGGCATCAATGAGCCAACGAATGACTCCATCGGTCCCGGATCGACCGATATAACCGAGGCGCCTCACAATCCATCATCCACATAAGTAAAATGTCAGGCCGTGTAAAAACACTGACACAACTCCTAGCTAGAAGGAAATGCATGCCCTCCCTGAGGTCCTTTTCCCGTTTCTGGTTCATACCGGGGTGTGAGGCTCGCGAATTCACGTTTTATTCAAAGCTACGCCACACAGGCGGTGCTTTGATCATCAGTCAAAAGACTTTGCTTTTCAACAGAAGCCCTGATCACTGCATCTTAGCATGCTACACTGACAATTCACACCATGCAACTGATGGTTACCAATCGCACAGAATGAATTCCAATGTCAGACACACAGTCCATTTGCAAGTCCGTTCTGGGTCTGAACGAAACCGGAGGCACTAAATACCTCGCATATCCATCGATCTCCACGTACGTCTGGACGATCACCACTCATTATCCATATTTCGGGATGCCTCCCAATCAGGACATCAGTTACCATCCAAACGAGGTAAAGATCGGTCTTCAACCCCTGTCTTCATCTTCGACTTCTTATCGTCGATTCAGTTATTCAGAATGGGATAAACACGGTCTTTCTGATCAACTCGCGTATATAATAAACAAGTGCAACACAAACATACATACGCATCATTTCAATTCATTAGTCACTAACCGTAAATCAGTAAGAGAACGATTTCCCAAATATTAACCCCAAAGGCCGAAACCAACATCAGATCAACACCCAGGAAACCATTCGACTTAGCCAACCTTCAGTTAGTTTCTAAATTTCACATCCATATCGTTTATAATATTTTATAATGATTTACCGCTATTTTTATTTATTTTAAAATAGCCAATTTATTCAAAACGACGCTTCGGGCCATAACGCGGCCATGGCGCTGTTTTTCTTCAGATTTGATTTACACATATCAGAAAATCGAACCGAGGATCTTCACAAAATTTACATTATTAGAAAGATCTTTTCAAAACGAATCCAACGGTTCCAGTTTCGGGAAAATCCGACGGTCGGATCTCCCGGTATAATCGTTTGAAGTTTCGATTTCAAAATTCGAACTACAGCGTCGTTATTCGATTATGTATAATTATATTTATATATATATATATATTCATAATCTATTCTGGCGCTGTTTTTCTTCAGATTTGAATTAAACACTCCAGACAATCCAACTGTTGGATTTTTACAAAGTTGGTGCCGTTGGAAAGATATTTCCAAAGCGAACCCAACGGTTGCGGTTTCGGGAAAATCTGATGGTCGGATCTCCCGGTATAATCGTTTGAAATCATAGTTTCAAATTACGAACTACAGCTTCGTTATTCGATATATTTCAATTCTATATATATATATATATATATATATATATATATATATATCGATTCTTCTATTTCAAAACTATATGATTTTCATACAATTGATAAAAATGATATTTTTATCTAACTATCTTCTATTTCAACACTTCACTATTTTTAACAATTCACGTATATAATAAAAATGTGATTTTTAATGTAAAACAATTTATTTCTAAACACGACTATTTTATATAGTTCATATAGATGATAAAAATATGATTTTTTATTATAAAACAATTTCTTTCAAAATATGAATATCATTCAACACATGAATTTCAATTCAACGAATGAATTTCGATTCAACACATGAAGGTTTTCTATAATTTGTATATATAGATAAAAAGGTGTTTTTTATATTTAAAACACGAATACCATTCAACACATGAATTTCAATTCAACGAATGAATTTCTATTCAACACATGAAGGTTTTCTATAGTTTGTATATATAGATAAAAAGGTGATTTTTATATTTAAAACACGAATACCATTCAACACATGAATTTCAATTCAACGAATGAATTTCTATTTAACACATGAAGGTTTTCTATGGTTTGTATATATAGATAAAAAGGTGTTTTTTTATATTTAAAACACGAATACCATTCAACACATGAATTTCAATTCAACGAATGAATTTCTATTCAACACATGAAGGTTTTCTATTCAACGAATAAATATAGTTTCAACAAATGAAACTAATTCTAACACATGAATATTATTCAAAATTTCGGCAGCATAACGGCAGAGTAGATAAAACCGGGACCGTCCCTAGTACAGCTCCTCGCTCTACCTTAAAGCCTCGTAGCTTTTGACAATGGGGAATCATGCATCTAGTTCGCACGCAGGCGGCATGTATATATATTTTTTCATTTCCACAAACTAATCCTATGTGGTTTCAACCAAATATTTCTCAACCACAAACGGGTATTTTTCAACCACAATCAATCAATTCCAACCACAAACAATTTCAATCAACCATTCGCTATCAATCAATTTTCACACCAATCACAACCAATAAATATCGTCCATGGTTTGTGGATAAGGGGCGTATATATATATATATATATATATATATATATATATATATATATATATATATATAGCATTTCACTTCTATTTCAACACATATATAATTTTTACAACGCATGTATAACTTATACATCGAACGTACAACTTATACAACGCTTATACATGAGGTGTACAACGCTTATATAACCCATACATCGACTATATAATTTATACATTGTCGTTTTCCATATCGTTTATAAATTACAAATCTCACCTTGGGTTTCACTCCACCAAAAATAACAGAAGGCTCAGAAAAATATGCGGTCTCTTCTAGAATGTAGAAGATGTCCACATGAGTCAACTGTCTCTTGTTTCACTGAATTTCGTCAACACATGAAAAAGATATGATTTTTCCAAGTTTGCAACGGTTTAAAGGTGTTAAAAAAGTGGAAAATAAACAAAGCCGTATACCTTTCAATATGGTTCAAAACTAGGTTTTCACCTTTCTTGAAATCCGCGCAACGATACGTCGATCGCCCAACTCCACCTTGGAGAGCTTGGAGAGGCGCACAGATCGACCCCGGGCTTGGCGAACTCGACGGCGTCCGGCAGCTCTGGCGGCGGCTTGAAGTTGGCGAGTTCGAGCAGATGGATCTCGAGCTACAGGCAACGAAAAAATCCAATACTCATATGGATTTGAAGAGAATTCGAAGCTCTACAAAATCCCTAACTGTGGCGTTGGATTTTATTGAGTGTATAATGAAGAATCGAGGAGAGAAGGTCTGGAGCTTTTATCGCCGTCGGTCAGATGGTTTTATCGGGAGAGAGAAAGATGTTGACCAATGGTTTTTTTATTAATTTATATATTTTTAAATTTCTAAAATACCCTCTTTCACATACGAACACCAATTCAAACCCAACGACTGTCGTCCCTAGCGTTTTACCCCCATTCCGAACACAATGGGATATGTTTCGTAGGCCCATTCGACTACTTCAGTCAGTATTCATTCAGATTAAAATATAAAACATTCAATATTTGATTTGAACGTACATTTCAATTTGCTAGGGCCACAAACTGATTCGAAAAATTCCACAAAAATAAATCTAGCTATGTTTTGACGATACGGTCCCAACAAAACTAGTTTCGTCGAATTCTGAGACCGTTTGCTAAATGGCCCATTTCTGGTCGATCTAATTTAACTATAATTGACCAAAACACATTTTCCTTTGCCACGCTCACATACTAGCTTCAAAAATTATGAAATTTGAAACCTAGCAATTTTTTTGACATCCCAGATCCAACAAAAGTGGTTTCGTCGAATTCCGAGGTCGTTTGCAAAATGGCTAATTTCACGGGCTATATAAATTCCATAGCGACCTTTCAGAAAATTCATTTGGCCATAACTTTTGCATCCCGCTATGAAACTTTGATTTTTCAGATTTGTTATAAAGGTATTCACTAACAGATTTAAATATTTTTGGTTTCACTCAAATCCGCTTTGTTTTGCACCCGGTACGGCCAATCAAAGTTTTAATTCAAATTTTGAAACTACCGCGCCATTTCAGGCCTTGTTTATAATTAGAATTAATTATATTCCTTTTCAATTGTCGATTCAAACTCAGTTTTCATCTTTATTATTTAAAATATTTATTTTAAATATTTAAAATCCAATATTTTAGCCAATTTAAAAATTTTAAATTGGTTTAGATTTTCCGGGTCGTTACACTAAAAATTCCCAAAAAATATTTTCTAGCTTCGTATTAACGATACGGTTCTAACAAAACTAATTTCATCAAATTTGGAGACCGTTTGAAAAATGACCATTTTCTAGTTGATCCAAATTGATTAAAACTGACAAAACATATTTTCTTTTGCCACGCTCACATATTGATTTGGAAAATTGTGAATTTTCGAATCTAGCAATAACTTGACATCCCGGATCCAACAAAATTGGTTTCGTCGAAAACATAGGTCGTTTGCAAAATTTCCCTTTTTAAGGGCCAGAATTCCATAGCGACTATTCTGAATTTTCAACTGGGCATAACTTTTTATCCTCGCTATGAAATTTCAATTTTTCGGATTCATTGGAAAGATATTTTCAAATAGATTCTATTATTTTTGGTTTCGCTAAAATCCGGTTTATTTTGAATCCTGTACATTCATTTGAAATTTGAAATCGAATTTTCAAACTACCGCGCCATTTTCAATTACTTTTATAATTAAAAATAAATATTTATATTTCACGTCAATTCAAATAAATATATACATTCTAATTCTATTCAAAATAAATTTCTCGTCGTCATTATTTAAAATAAATCATTTTAAATATCCAAAATTCACTAGAAGGGCCAAAATATTTTTTTTTAAATTGGCTCAGATTTTCCGGGTTGTTGCTATCTCCCCAACTTAAAATGTTTTCGTCCTCGAAAGGGAACGGAGCTGAAAGTTGTTTTACAAACCAACTCAACTTTCATTATTTTCATTACGACTTAAGTTTTTCAACTTTTCAATTTCTAAGAGATTTTCAAAATTTTCAAAAATTTGGCTAACACCCTTAATTTTCGAAAAATTTCGCCATAACCTCCCTTGTACGGGAGCATCGGGAAAATCCCGAAATCGCCATACAGGCCTCTCCAATCCAAAAAGTAAAAGAAACAGCCAAGCGGCTAGCCAATCGGCTCATAAAATCATCAAAAACCCCAAGAAATACAATAAACATGTACCTATTTGTCGGGCAAACAATTTTATTCCTCTGCTTAGCTTCCCTGCTATGACCTATTCAATGTATAAACATGTATATGCATGCAATTTCAAACAATTTTCAATACAGTTCTATATTTTAGACAATTTGGCTAAATTTACCTTGCATTCACATAATGGTTTTATTGGTTAACAAATAATCATACAACACAACCATCAATCAATTAGTTGATTAGCTTTTCAAATTCATAACTTTGATACATAGTCCAAAAATCAGATTTTTGATGCCAAATCACAAGCCCTATCTAGTTTTGGTTCTCACACCAGTCTAATGGAAATATACAGATATCCCACTTTCGAAACTCGAATATAAATTCTGATGATACTCGAGTAATCATCAGAATCATCTCCGGGCGACTAGAGTGTGATTCTATATCTATCCAGTATATTAAAACTTCGAATACACATAGATCAGACGTATACACAAAATCTTTATATACTTGATTGTTCAAATCAATATAAAATAAATGTTCAAATACAAATAATAAAGTTGAAATTTTCAAACCAAAATTTGTTTTCGTTTTAAAATTTTACTCTTTCGACTCATTCTAGGATACTGCTGATCCTATCTCTAACGAGTCATTCCTATTGGATATTACTAATCCAATCTCTAATGAATTCTTTCGTTTGGTTCTAACGGGTCTTGTTCTCCCTGCTCTGTAAACCAAAGCTCTGATACCACCTGTAAGGACCAAAAACTTCCCAGCAAAGGAAAGCCCGGATTGCTATGAGGACAAGATAAATCGGAACACAAACAAAAGAACATTTCATTGTATATTACAACAATTCCATCAGAATATAAGAATATAACAGAGTATGAATAAATCATAAACATTTGCTCAATATCAGAGATTTAAATTACATTTAAATACATAGCAGTGGAGAACAATACAAAAACACAACTGAAAGTAACACACTGATACAGAGCTTTCCGAATATAAATCTGCAAAACCAAAACTACTTGCTGCCCGTGCGGAAAATAGGGGCGACGACAGTTAGGTTAAAACAATGAACTCCAGGTCAGTCATGTGACTAGTGTGAGAACTAAACAGTTATTTAAAACTTTACTTTAAATCAGATATATCAAGGGACCACGCCATATAACACTGAATGGGTTTCCTCCTAAGAATACCAGTGCATATAATAAAACAACGCAATGCTTTTTTTTGGAAAAATGAGGCTATTATAAACCCAGGTCCCATCACACAATGCAATGCAAGCTGGAGGATAGGGTTTTCCCTTATAATAGCCAAACATGCTTGGTACGTTAAAACAAATCATTTGATATTATTATAAGTGCATAGTGTATAAAACAACTTCAAATATAAATGTATCAATCCTAGATGGCATGGGTACCATATTTCATGTCGCCAATACTAGACTCTACAAAAAAAGCAATTGTCACATATTGGAAGTTGGATTTCCATCTGTGAACCAAGGCAAGGGATCGTCCTTACCGCTTCGATACACTCTAGCCCGTGTCTCAGGATCAGAACGCATTAACCCTTAGGAGCCACAGGACCGGTCCACACAGAGTGGATTAAAATGCTTGAACAATGCATTTCCCCGCCCTATGGGGCGTAGACTGGTCATATCCCGACCAAACAATCAGCCCCAGAGCGACCGATATAACCGAGGTGCCTCACTATCCATCATCCACATAAGTAAAATGTCTGGGCATGTAAAACGCTGACACCACTCCTAGCTAGAAGGCAACGCATGCCCTCCCTAGCCCGTTTCTGGTTCACACCAAGGTGTGAGGCCCGTGAATCAACGCTACACAAAGCTATTCTATATCAAAGCCGTGCTTTGATCATTAAACACAAGACCATGCTTTTCAACAGAAGCCTTGATCATTTGCGTCTCAGCATGCCACACAGGCAATTCACGCTATGCAACCGATGTCTATCAATCACACAGAATGAAATCCGATGTCAAACACACATCCATTTACAAGTTCATTCCGAGTCTAAACGAAACCAGAGGCACCTTATTCCTCCCCCATATGTCCAATATAGGGGAGAGGTCCTCGCATATCCGGTCGATCTCCAAGTACGCCGGGACGATCACCACTTATTACCTTGCCTTGGGTGTATAACCTAATCAAGACCTCAGTAATCATCCAAATGATGTGAAGACCTCCGGTCTTCAACCACCGTCTTCATCCTCGACACATCGTCGAATCAGTTATTTAGAATGGGATAAACCCCGTCTTTCTAAATAACTCGTGTATATAATAAACAAGTGCTATAAAAACACAGCATACGCCTCATTCCAATCCAAAATATTTCTTTATTCAAATATTCTTATACTTTGGGGAAGGTTCCCATTAATTTTATCAAAGATAAATTATTTAGATTAATTCTTTAATCTTCCTTTGAATATCAATTCAATCTAATTAAAGATGCATTAAAAATCCACTTGGTTTTAATCTTCCCAAAAATCAATATTAACGATTGTTTAACCTGGAAAATCATATCCTTTCTTTAACTGGGTTAAAGAACCAATGTCATTTAAAACACGGTTCATGATAAACCCAAAATCACATTCCATTCCCTCAGCCTTCAACCTTAAATTACAAGTGAACAATTCACTAAGTATTAACCCCGAAGGCTGAAACCAACATCAGATCAATACCCAGGAAACCATTCAACTTAACTAATCTCTTGTTTCTGATTTTCTTAACTTTGTTGAGTCTAAGAACAGTATTATTAAAGATACCATTCACGACAACCAAAAATCACATTCCATTAACAATGGAATCTTCATGGAAAACAAGTCGATATACGTAATCGATATAAACTTCCATATCCAACCGATAATATGAATGGGATAAGGACAAGGCCTTTTAAATTCCATATATATTAACCGTCTTCCTCTACGGAAATTTACTTCGATTATTACCAAATCGAATTCCATTCAATTCCAATTTAATATGTTAAATTGGAAAACTTTACTTTGGAAAATCTCCTTTAAACTTAACAAAAGATTTATAAATTCCAAATCCCATTTCACTGTAAATCGGGTTAAAGAATGAATTTCACTAAAATATAATTCACAACAAACCCAATTCACATTCTATCTGTCTCTAACCGAAAATTAGTAAGAGAACAATTCCCCAAGTGTTAAACCCGAAAGCCGAAATCAACATCAGATCAATACCCAGGAAACCATTCAACTTAACTAATCTCCAGTCAGTTTCTAATTTTATTAACTCCATTGGGTTTAGGAACAGTATTATTAAAGATAACATTCACGACAAACCCAAAATCCCGTTTGATATTAAATACAAGGCTCTAAATAGAAAATATATCGGCTTATATTCAATATCAAATACTACAACCAACAAATATCGTATTGGAAATAATGATATAAATATATCTTTCAAGTTTCCATAAGAATATCTATATAATCATGAAATCCAATATCAAAATATTCCGAAGACAATTTCGATTCAAATCAATTTCCAATTTATATGTTGGAAATTCTGTTTATTTTTAAAACCATTTCAAATCCAATTTATTTGTTTTAAAAATAATTGGATTTTAATTCTAGTTCAAAACTAGTTCATTTCGATAAAAAACTATTTTTATCTTTTCAAATATGGAATTTTTAATCCAAATTCTTTCCAAATCATTTCTTATGATTTTACGCTAATTATTGATATTTTTAATAATTTTATCAAGGCCCGTAGAGTCGATTTTCATAAACGGCCATCGAACTGCTTTTACAGCGACCTTTTCCAAATTTCATTTGGACATAATTCCAAATCCAACCGTTAAGTTTCATATCTCTATTATTCGTTAGAAAGCTCTTTTCGATACAAACTCAACGGTTTCAGGTTTAGGAGAATCCGACGGTCGGATCTCCCGTAATGTCCGTTCGAAGTCAATGGTCAAAATTCACGAATTGCCGCAGCGCGGCGCGTTCTATTCGGGCCATTATATCGTATATATAATATATATTTCATCGATTTTCATTTAAAACGTATTTTATAAATCATTTTGAATTCGTTTTCAAAACGATTTCAACTTCATGTACAATTTCTAATCAAAACTGAATATTCCATATCATCGATATATAAATGATAGTATTTTCAAAATGTTAGATTTTGAAATCAATTCTTTTCGATATTCATTATAAAAATAAATAAAATCGATATACATATCATTCACGTCAAAATGGCGTTAATCTAATCAACACCGCTTTATATATTAAAATATATTCGTGTCCATCCCAAATCGGACATCAAAATCAGATTTTGATCTTTTACAGAATATTATTTTAAAATATTCATTATTTTAAAATAATCGTTATTTTAAAATATTCTTTCTTTATGAACTGGAATCAGACAATGTTAATTACCATATAATGTGATTTATATGGATTTCATACACACATGTATACAATAACAATCAAACGCATTCAATCATCATTTAGAGTGCATTCAACACTGCATAAGCATCAAATATAAATATTCAATGCTTACACAGCCTGTCAATCAATCGATCGACTTACAACTAATTATTGGGATTAGTGTGTATCATATATCATCCCAATACCCGTGTGGGGTTTTAAACAATTAAACACAAGTTTTATTTGTGAAGTTGGGCGATGTGTAAAATTTATTGTCCCAATCGATATCAGTTAATTTTGTGTACATAAAAAAATCATCCGATTTGTTTATAAATATTTATTCTATTCATAACGTTAAAAATTATATTTTTAACTATAAAATATTTTACTCCATTTCGCATCACACAATCAATTTTCACCACACAATCAATCAAACAAACAAGCCATTCATAGTCTGTGGACGACGGGTGTCGGGTGCTGCTAAGCACCGTCTGCATCCTAGTATATACTTTAACTAGAAATAAAATTAAAAGTGAGAAATTCTCACATTTAGTATCTACTCCACCGTGCTTTCATTGTCGATCTAGATTGCATCCCTACGTTAAAAATCATATTTTTAACCCATTAATAATTATTTTCTTCCATATGATAAAATTCTATTTTATCTAACTATAAATCATATACATATGATAAGAATAATATTTTTATAGAACTAAAAATCGTGTTTTCATAACAAAGAAAATGGATTTTTTTACATTTATAATTCCTATACAAAGATTATATTTTTATAGCTTAACAATTTTATATACGCTGAAATCATATTTTATTTCAATGAAAGAAAATATATAAAGATCACATCTTTCTCTCACCATTCTTTATATAAAAATCACATCTTTATGTATAAAGATCGTACTTTTATATCTCTACTACCTATGTAAAAATCGCATTTTTATATTCTCTATCATATAAAAATCATATTTTTATTACTTCTATAATATAAGAATCATATTTTTATTACTTTACATATATGATAAAACCACATTTTTATTTAAACAAAGACCACATTTTTAGTTAAACAAAGACCGCATTTTTAGTTGTAAAAATCACCTTTTAATTTATATATATGAATTAAAAATAAAAACAAAACTCACATGCGGTGTCGGAGTCGAGGAGGAGGCTCGGGCAAGCCACTGACTATCGGCAGTGGCGCTGCATTGGCCGGAGTAGCGGAGAAACATGGTTTTTAGGGCTTGAACAATTGAAAATCTAGTCTTTACAAAGGACGGTCCATGGTCAGTGGTGGGGGGGTCAGGGGGCGGTGCTGGATGCTGGGGAGGTGGCAGGATGTCGGCGGTGGTCGAGGTGTGGGCCAGGGGTGGAGGCGCAGCGGTTTTTAGGGTTGTGGGGAATGGGGCTTTCGATGGATTAAAAAAAAGGGGTTTGGGAAGAGGAGGACGACGAAGAGAGGAGGGTGGTTGCGGCCGACGGTGAGGCCCTCCGGCGGTGGTGCATTGCGATGGTGGGTCACGGTGGAGGCAACACGGTTTTCTATCTTTTTTTAATTTATTTCATTTGATTTCAACTGAACGGGAGAAGGAGGGAGAAAGATGAGGGGTTGACCTTTTATATAATAATATATTTTTTTTAATTAATTATATTCCAAAAATTAAATTTTCATTTCATCTCCGATCTGAACCCAACGACAGTCGCCCCTAGCGTAATTCCCCCATTCCGAACGCAATGGGATATGTATCGTAAGCTGATTCGATCGTTTCATTCAGTTTCCGTCAAAATAAAAATATAAATCTATATATTGAATTTGAACGCATATTTCAATTTACCGGGGCCACATACGGAATCTAAAAATTTCTGAAAAATATTTTCAAGCTTCGTATTAACGATACGGTTCTAACAAAACTAATTTCGTCAAATTTGGAGACTGTTTGAAAAATGACCATTTTTTGGTCGATCCAAATTGACTAAAACTGATAAAACACATTTTCTTTTGCCACGCTCACATATTGATTCGGAAAATTATGAATTTTGGAATCTAGCAATAATTTGACGTCCAGGATCCAATAAAAGTGGTTTCGCTAAATCCGGTTTATTTTGAATCCTATACATTCATTTGAAATTTGAAATCGAATTTTCAAACTACCGCGCCATTTTCAATTACTTTTATAATTAAAAATAAATATTTATATTCTAACGTCAATTCAAATAAATATATACATTCTAATTCTATTCAAAATAAATTTCTCGTCGTCATTATTTAAAATAAATCATTTTAAATATCCAAAATTCACTAAAAGGGCCAAAATAAATTTTTTTAAATTGGCTTAGATTTTCTAGGTTATTACAATTAAAATAACGTCGTTGTGTGCAAATGAATCAATTTCATTGGGACTGAACATCAAGACGTAGCAGTGTATTTATTTTCGTTAAGTTTGAAGTCGGTGTTTGGCGGTGCGTATAATAATGGTTTTAAGTGGTAGAAATAAATACTGTATAAAATAAAATAAAAATAGTATAACTTCATGTCTAAGTTAAAAAAATGATACACATGCTCACCCTAAACTAAAATGCACACATACTTTATTCTAGAAAATGTGTAGCCTACGCTAGATAAATGTTTACCTTACATGTACCCTCTGTAGGCAACACATGCAATGTTTCACCTCTAGTAGTCGATACCATCATGAATTTACATCATGCAAACCTAAGCATATGATAATTTCAGTTTAAAACGTATAGCCTAACCATATTATTCTAGTGTTATAGGACTACCCAATTCAGTGAGAACATACAGACCTGAAAAGAAAACTCAATGGCATGTCAATGCTTAGATTTTCTACCCTATCCCACACATGAATGACTTCTGCTAGACCCTGAAGCATGCTGTAACAACTTGGAAAACCAGAACCAATTTAAAAATTTATTTTAAGGAAATTTTGTCAGAAAATGAATCAAAATTCAAAAAAATCCAATTTTTGAATTAAATTATTGAATAAAAAAGGAAAAAAGTTTTTTTAAAAATAAAATAAAATTATGATGTTATTTATGAATGATTTCAAATTTAATTCTAACAAACAATTATTTGTAATTAGATAAATAGTGATTCATAACAATTAAAATTAGTATCAAATTGTACGTATATTTGTAATAATTAACTTCAAACAATTGATAATAAAAGAAAATATTAGTTGAATCATTGTTTTGTTAAAAACTTTAATATAGGAGTTTATGATTAATTAATAATAAATTAACATATAAATTCTTTGCTCATTCACATTTCATTCAAGTTTATTTTGCTTTCTTTTCTTTTTTCTAACTTCATCAAATTCACTACCTCTTTTCTCTCCACTCCATTTCTCCATTAATTACGCATTCATTTCTTTCCTTGATCTATTAATTTATTACCCTTCATTCTATTAGTTTATTACTCTTCATTCTATTTTCACACATGTATTCTTATTTCTTAAATTTACCCTTTATTTCTCCTTTCCTTTTTTTAATTTATTCTTGCATGAGCATTGAATAGGTTCTTTAAATTCTGAAACATTAATTTTATATATTTTGAAAATTGAAAAGTAATATAAATGTGTATTTTCGCAATGTTGGTTGCATTAATAATGAAATATTTATTTAATTGAAAATTCATACCTATTGTTTGTATATCGTAGTTTTAAAAATAATAATATGAATTAGTATAATTAGAAGACAACCTTTTATTTTCTTCCTAGAAATTATAATCTAAATTAGAATTTAATGTTGAGATGAATTGAAATTCTTTGGTAATAAAAGAAAAAACTATAATCAATGGTTTTAGAAAGAGAAACATATGTACAAATGAGTTTAAAATTTGCAAATAGTAGTTAAAGATATTAATTGTTGGTCCCTCATTTATTTGATTTATATCATAGTTATCTTTTGTTTCCCATTTCATGTATCGTTCCTTTTAAAACTTCCACCTACCACTACTTTCTCATTTCAACCTACCATCTCATATTGTTGTTTTCCCTTACCATTTATAACCTGCCATTATCTTTAGTCTATGTTCTAATTATCTCGTTTCCTAAGTCGTTTACTTTTGAATTTTGAATGTGAGATAAATATTGCCACTTCAGCCTTAGTAAACCACGTTTAATATATTTATAACTTGCCTAATACAAAGAGGCATCTTAGTTAAATAAACCATGTATATACATCTTTTCATTTCTCATTCACTATCAGAAAACTCTAATTCTCCTTCTTCCTTTCTGAATCTAGATCAACATCTCAAGAATTCATAGAGAAAAATTTCCCTAAAATCCATTTGCAAATGAAGGAAGAAATCAAGGCAAACAAATTCTATATTCCTCTCTCTCTCTTATCATATCCTCTCTAAAATCCAAATCCGTAAAACCTTAAAATTCCTTCTCCTTTTTCCTCTTTCTTTTTCCTTGCTTCAGCCTCTACTGACCTTAATCCAAAATCCGCTAAACCCAAATCCTAAGTTAGAACGAATAAGAAAACGCGCGGCCTTGGTTATCTGAAAGAAGAAAAAGGTAATTTTAATTTAATTAATTTATTAATTAAATTAAAAACATTATTAATACGATAAAATTCGTAACTTGTTCATTGTTATCGGAATCGCGTGAAATAGGAATCGTTTGGATCGTGGCGGAGTCTACTTCGTTTTAGAAGCGACCAGAGAATTTAGATCGATCTGAACTTTTTGGGAAAATCCAAAGCACTATGAGATTTTTTATTTAAATAATTAAAATTAATTAATTATTATCGCGTTGAGGAATTCTTATATATACGCAGTTAAATTCAATTGGGTGTTGTACGCGATTTGATTCGATTTGAATTGGTTGTTGCTATTTGTGGTGATCTGTTTGATTTAATTGAATATAATGGAATTATTGAAAATTATTATAAAAATAAAAATTCCTTTTTTATTTTGCCATGTAAAATATAGAAATTAGTATACAAATAAAAAAATCCTTTTTTATTTGTCATGCTGAAAATAGAAATTGTTGTCAAATAAGAATATTCTTTTTTATTAGTCATGTTGAAAATAGAAATTGTTGTCAAATAAAAATATTCTTTTTTATTTGTCATGTTGAAAATAGAAATTGTTGTCAAATAAAAATATTTTTTATTTGTCATTAGAAACATAGAAATTGTTATGCAAGTAAAATTATTATTTTTTATTTTGTCATTAGAAATATAGAACATGTTATGCAAATAAAATTCTCTTTTTATTTGTCATTAGAAATATAGAAAATGTTATGCATACAAAATTCTCTTTTCATTTGTCATTAGAAACATAGAAAATGTTATGCAAATAAAAACTCCTTTTTTTATTTGTCGTTAGAAACATAGAAATTGTTATGCAAGTAAAATTCTCTTTTTTATGTTTATCATTAGAAATATAGAACATGTTATGACAAATAAAATTATCTTTTTATTTATCATTAGAAATATAGAAAATGTTATGCAAACAAAATTCTCTTTTCATTTGTCATTAGAAACATAGAAAATGTTATGCAAATAAAATTCTTTTTTTTATTTGTCATTAGAAATATAGAAAATGTTATGCAAATAAAATTCTCCTTTTTATTTGTCACATGTCAACATAGAATATGTGTAGACAATAAAATTCTCTTTTTATTTATGATATGTAGAAAACGTGTAGACAATAAAATTCTCCTATTTATTTGTCACATGTTAACATAGAATATGTGTAGACAATAAAATTCTCTTTTTATTTGTCATGTGATATGTAGAAAACGTGTAGACAATAAAACTCTCCTTTTTATTTGTCACATGTTAACATAGAATATGAGTAGACAATAAAATTCAATTTTTATTTGTCATGTGAAATGTAGAAAACGTGTAGACAATAAAACTCTCCTTCTTATTTGTCACATATTAACATAGAATATGTGTAGGAAATAAAATTCTTCTTTTTATTTATACATATGAAATATAGGAATGTGTAGACAATAAAATTCTCCTTTTTATTTGTCATACGTTAACAATAGAATATGTGTAGAAAATGAAATTCTTCTTTTTATACATATAAAGCATAGCAATTGTTGTATAAATAAAATCCTTCTTTTTATTTATACATATGAAATGTAGGAATCGTGTAACGACCCGCCTTTTTGCCCGGTTCTTGCCGGTAATTAAACCAACTTAAACCATTCAGAAAGACGAATTGTTATGGGTACATACATACATTGAACAAAATAACAGAACTTTCCATTGCTCAAGAACAATATTTCATCAGAGTTACCTGAATATCAGAGTTACACATACATATATACTTTATAGCGGAAGAAAGAAATTTACTCTCATTGGAAGATCAAAAGACACAGCGGAAACTTTAACTCTAGCGTGGACGCCAACTCTGAAAGTGCTTCGAACTTTGCTCCAACGAATGATAGCTACAAAACTAAACTACTAGCTGCCCGTGTGAAAATTTAATGGGCACCCAGAGTTTAGGAAGGAACAATAAACCCCAGGTCAGTCATGAGACTGGTGTGAGAACATAAAACAGATGTTTTTAGGATTTATTTTAAAGTTGGGACATTCACCGGACCACGCCGCTATCGCGCAACGGGCTTTTTCTCCATGTGAACGCCCGTGCATATAAATACGAAATGATATTTTTAAAATGAAGCTATCATAAGCTCGTCCCACATCACACAATGCAAGCGCACACCAGATGGGCGAGGTTTATCTTATGATAACCAAACATGCTTTCATACGGAAAATCCTCTTTTCATATTATTATATATAGTGTGGAAAAACCATTTCGCAAATAAATGTATTAATCCTAGACGGCATAATACCCCATCCTATTATGTCGCCATATATATAGATATACAAACAAAACCATATGGCACGTATTGGAGATTTGAGTTTCCAACTTGATGATTCCTGGCACGAAAGATCAATCGGAATACAAACGAAATGTAATCACGGGTTTTTAATCCAGACGCGGACACCAATACAAATCGCGAGGCAGATCAACGGTTTTCGACCAGACACGGCCCCCCGAACATACCCTATTCCATAAGTCATAAGTGGTTTCCCACTGCTGCAGCGGTCATCATCAATTCATAGATATATACACAACCTAACCACCAGTTTCTCATCATCCGGGGTGTGAGGTTTGTCGATGTCACGTCATACACAAAGCACGCCTAGAAAAGCGATGCCCTGATCATCACTAGCTCGTTCATAACTCGGGTATGCCACATTGACAATTCACGACATATCACTGATTTCGATCAATGCATACCCTCTAAGTTCATATGACCTAGAGATGAGGATAAAATATTTGCCACAAATCCGATATATATTAACGGAGATCAGTGCTATGTGGTCAATTTCAATGTCAGACACACCATCCATACAAGTCCGTCCTGGGTCTGAACGGAACGAAATCCGAAGGTTCTTCCCATACGTTCAGACTTCCTGCCACTCCGGGAATAGGGGCATCTCTCTACTGTAGCTATCAGTAAAGAAACCAATCGGCAATCAGTCCGTTCGATGTGAAGAACCACGGTCTTCACTCGTCGATTCCAAGTCTTGAATTTTCTTCATGCGTCGTATTATTACTTGGAATGGTTTTCGAACTTAAATCTGAACCCGGTCTTTCCAAGTAATAAGCGTATTCATAAACAAGGGTTATGGACCATACAGATTTTTCAATCCAACTTTCCTTCCAATCAATTCATTAAAATGTCAAGGTTGGATTTGTCATAAATTCTGCTATCATTTAACTTCTCTTTGAAATCTGATATTCGATTTACCAAACCCTTTTTATTTCAACATACCTTCAATTTTATATATTCAACATAATCCTTTGGTTCCCTAAGTCACTAAGTTTACCAAATCTTTATTTGGATTACAATTCCAGTTACGATAATCCATACAATTTATATTCGAACATAAGTTGAATCGAGTTAAACGACCTATATTCGATATAAATTCTCACCTCAATCAAACACTATCAGAGTCCTGAGGTAAATTTCTTCGAATGGTTCTGAAAGTATTTGTTCGACCTTAGAATTACATGTCGAATATTTGTCACAAACTCCATCCAACTCATTTCCTTTAAATCCTAATATTTAGAATTAATAAAAATTCCAAGTTCATTTATTTGAATCCTTCTGGACCATTTTCAATCTTCTTAACTATTCAAATAATGGTTTACAAAATACATTCAAACCCGTTTGTCTTTGGAATTTAGATAATAAGGTTTAAACGTTATTAGATGCTGCAATAGCCTTTTAAAATTTAAATAGATTCCAAATAAATGAAAATGCAAATAATTCAATTCAAGTCACTTTAAATTAATAAAGTAAGATTTAAATACAATTTCAGAACAACTAAAATTTTAAAACTGATTAAAAATCGTTTCTAAATCTTAATTTAAATTTAAATAAGTTGTAAGCCATAGGAATTCAAGACCCCGCTTATTTAAATTTAAATTAAAATTTAAAAATTTAAACAACTAAATTTCAAATCCAAGTATTCGCTGTTCCAGATCTTAAATTTTAAAATTTTAAACTCTATGAATGATCCTTACACGACATTCATTAGTTTAATCCCAATTGGTTATCCAAGTTTAAAACAACTTCCAAATTCAAATTTCAAATTATATTCGATTTATTGTCACGTCCGTCGGACCAGTTAGGGATAGCCAGGGAGAGCAGAAAACTGGATTTCCAAACCCAAGTCTAGACACCATCCTCTCTGTCATCCTAGAACGGTCTGGTATAATATTATAAAATACTATATTTAAATTTCCAAATCTCTTTTCAAATAAACTGGACTTTAAAAATAATATTTTAATATTTGACAACCAAATTTTCATTCATATGGAAGGAACACTGAATCGATCATCTTTCTAATTCCACAACCATGGTATTGTGTGTGCATCATACAAACATAATGAATCAACCATATAAGTCGGATGATCATGGATTATAATCATCGTCAATAAACACAAAATTCAGCTGTGCACAAGCGTTACAGTCAATAACGCTTATCAGTGTTCAGTGTTTGTCTAATTACATGCACAACCATTTACACAACAACACACATATCCAAACAGTTCATTCATCCATCATAATTCAATTTTAATCACTACTAATTGAATAAATGATTAAATTAATTGTTCTCACCTTATAGCTTCCCAGAAATTTCACCGCTTTTTTTTTTTTTTTTCTGTTTTTGTACCAATGCGTTCCAGTCTCCGATGCTTCGTTTGCGTTCTCCCTTTTCTTTTCTCTCTTTACCTCGCGCCCCAATCCGTTCGCTCAATAGACAAAGCCTGAACCTCATATTTTTCTTCATATTTTCACTTTGCTCAAATAGACAAAGCATGCAATAAGCATTGCCAAGTACAGTAAATTAAATTGCCCATTCCCTCTATCCATGCGAACTGTTCATGCGTTTTTTTTTCTTTCTTTTTTTTCTTTTTCCTTTTCCTCTTTTTTTCCGCGCTCTTAGATCTGCAACAACATTCGCGCCCGCATGCAAAGTCGGCTAGGCGAGCATGGTTTCACGTTTGCAAACTTTTCTTCTTTTTCCTTTGTAGAGATGGACTGTTGGTCTCTCCTTTTCTGCGCTATCTCTTTTCCTTCCCTTTGCTTTCTTGCGTTGTCTTTTTTTTTTCATGCATGCAAAGTTGGAGGAGAAAAGTTGAATGATGGGTTTCAGGCGAGTGGAGAAATTTCGGTGGGAGGCTGAGTGCATGCAACGTACGGTTTCAATTTTTTTTTTTTTTTAAACAAGGTGCGCATGCAAAATTGAGGAGGAGGGAAGGAAGTGTGGCGGTGGTGAGCAAAATGGATATTTGCAGTGGAGCGGTGCATGCAGGTTCACGCTTTCATCCCTCCTTGTTTTTTTTTTTTTTTTTTTTTTTTTTTTTTTTTTTTTTTTTAATAATAAGTGGCGGAACTGGTTTTTTGTAGTGAGAGGAGTTGCATGCACTGTTCCATGCTTTCAACACATGAAGGAGGATGGTGCTTCAGGCAAGTGGAATGGTGATGGCTTGTAGGTGGAAGGAGAGGGACGTAGGGGTCCGAGCATGCAAATTTTCACATTTTTTTGTTTTGTTTTGCTTTTTTTTTCCGGTTAATGGCGGAAGTGGAAGATGAAGTGGGAGAGACGACTATAGAAGAGAAAGGAGAGTCGCGGTGGATGTAAAAGAAAGGAAGGACACGTGCATGCAGCCAACAGAAGAAAAGGGACAAATGTTCTATATAAGTTGTGTTCAATCAACACGTATCCATGTATTTAAAGGATTTTTTTTTAATTAGGACGTTGGAAGCTAAAATGGGAGAAGGGAGAGAAACGTGAGGGGAGGAGTTTGGGACGAGGGGTTGAACGCATGCAAGTTCCCACATTCATTTGCCTGCCACGTTTCACATATGTGCATGCTTTTGTTTCCCTTCTTTACTTGCAATTTGTACTCCAAATTTTTTCCCTTTTCAATTTCTTTCATTTTTAATTATCGATACCCATCAACACCGAACAAACAGTATAATCGTGTATAACAACGCAGCATAATCCCAAAGTAGTAATAAAATCGGTCGGTTGATTGTTTCTGTAAAGTGTCAAAAGGGACCATAGTTACCCCAAAATACGCTAGAAAAATATATGCATATTCTTCGAAATAAAAATTACAGTAAAATTTTATAAATTATTTTAAGGCGACGCGAACTGAAACTGAACAAAAATTTTAAACGAATATTTAATTAAAATTAAATTACAGATTCTGATCGATTCGAGCAACTGAACCACAGCTTATTTTGATAACAACTTATTTTGATAATTCGATTAACAACGAAACATTTTCTCCAAACAACATTGTTGTAACAATTTCACAGAAAAATTTAATTTTCCATCATTTAAATATTATTATAGCCTTAAAATATGATTCCAATTTTTTTTTTTTTAAATTCATCTTAAATTCAAATTTGATTTTCAAAAGTCTTAGATCGTTACAAATCGTGTAGACAATAAAACTTTCTTTTATTGTATATATGTGAACATAAGAATGGTCAAAATTGTGTAAACATTAGAAAAAGAAACATTTTTAATATATAAAACAATTCATTATTTAAAAAGCATGTTTGTTGGTAAATTCTGTAAACATTAAAAAGGAACATTTTTATTGTATAAAATGATTCATTATTTAACAAGCATGTTTATTGGTAAATTTTGTAAACATTAAAAAGGAACATTTTTAATGTATAAAATGATTCATTATTTAAGAAGCATGTTTATTGGCAAATTTTGTAAACATTAAAAAGAGGCATTTTTAATATATAAAATGATTCATTATTTAAGAAGCATGTTTATTGGTAAAAAATTTAAACATTAAAAAAAAGAAACATTTTTAATATGTAAAATGATTCATTATTTAAGAAGCATGTTTATTTATAAACATTAAAAAGGAACATTTTTAATGTATGTGATGATTCATTATTTAAAGTAACATGTTTATTAGTAAATTGTGTAAACACTAAAAAGAAACATTTTTAATGCATGAAATGATTCATTATTTAAAGTGACACATTTATTAGCAAATCATGTAAATATTGAGAAGAAACATTTTTAATGTATAAAATGATTCTTAAATAAAAATGACAAGTATATTGGAAATTGTTTAGAGATTAAAAGGGACATTTTAATGTACATTTAGTTTCATCAAAATGTTACATTTTACATGTACCTTTAGGGAAAAAGGGATTATAGGTTAAATAGTATTTGTAATTCAAAATGTTACATTTTACATGTTAGTAAAATAGGAAAATGTTTAAATACTAATGTATGATTGGTTTTTTGAAACCATCACTTTTAATAAGTTAGTGAAATCATTGATCAATTTATATATATATACATACATACATATATATATATATATATATATATATATATATATATATATAAATTAAAATTAAATGAATCGCGCGCGGTAGTTCGCGTTTTGGAAATCGCAACTTTAAATGATTATACCGAAAGATCCGACCGTCGGATTTTCCTAAAAATGGAACCGTTAGGTCCGCTTTGGGAAGATCTTTCCAACAACATTATATTTGTTAACGAATAGATTTTGATAAATGTGTAATATAAATTTGGATGAAAACAACGCCAAGGCCGCCTATTGACCTGAAGCGCTGTTAAATTAAATTGGGTTATTTTTATATAAATAAAAATAGCAATAAATCGTTATAAAATAATATTAATGATATCAAATATTTTAAATTACATATATCCGAGGATTATTTGAAAAGACCGAGTTCAATCTCATTTCAAATAAGTATACGATGATTTAAATTCAAAGACATTGAAGACGGTGTTTGAAGACCGGCGATCTTCACATCGAATGGACGACTACGGATGCCCGGCATTTGGTAGCTCTCAGTAAAGGGGTAAAGAGTAGTCGTCTAGACGTACTTGTTGATTGTCTGGATATGAGAGAACCTCTCTTTTGTACTAGACATACGGGACGAGGAATAAGGTGTCTCCGGTTTCGTTCAGACCCAGAACGGACTTGTAAATGGATGTGTGTCTGGCAATGGATTTCGCTCTGTGTGAATTGATTTCTATTTAATATATATCTATTTAGTGGCGGAGAATTCATTCTCTTGCTTAACACCCTTCTCTGAGACGTACGATATGATGACCCCAAACTTTCGTAGTACGAAAGCAAGGATAATCATTGGAATATAACATATTTACAACAACAAATCTCAGATAATAGCATAACACATAAATCATAGCAGCGGAAATAGAAATGTTATCAACATCACAACATCAGAACATCAGAATGGAATAGTTACATGATACAACTTAGCATATAAATAGTCTCAGCAAATAGAAAATAAATCCAAAACTCCATCAAGTACATCATAGATAAAGGATGTCTAAATGTCTCAAATTAGAAATAAAAGATAAAAACGTTCTTCATCTTTTTCAATAAGCATATTCCAATCCAGCATATGTCCAATATAACCTGAACCTGTCACTTGGATGCCCGTGTGAAAAATAGGGCACCCGAGTTTGCAAAGTGAAACAAACTTCGAGTCAGTCGTGGGACTGGTATGAGAAATCTTTTCTAACTTATCTAACAATATGGCTAATTACAGGACCACGCCGCTAACGTGGAACGAGTTTACTCCATTGGATTGCCAGTGCATAAATTAAATAATTTTTTATTCAAAATAACGCAATGCTTTTTAGAGAAATGAAATCATTATAAGACTCAAGTCCCATCACACAATGCAACGAAAACCGGAGGATAGAGTTTTACCTTATAATGATCAAACATGCTTGATACGAAGAAAATAATATTTTAATATTATTATTAGTGTCTATTCAGTTTTAAAATACTTCAAAGTAAATGTATCTATCTTAGGCGGCATAGTACCTCATCCTACTATGTCGCCATATATAGGTTTACAATCAAAACCGCAATGTCGTATTAGAAGTTAGATTTCCATCATGAGTCGAGGCTAGGGATGGCTCCTCACCTATTCGAGACACTCTAGCAAATGCCTCAGGATTCGGACGCTGGAGAACCCTTGGATGCGGTAGGGCCGGTCCACAAATACTTTAGTGGATTAATTATTCCTGAACAATGTGTTTCCGTGTCCTATTAGACCTATCAAATGGCCACCATTGACCAATATATCTGTAACGACCCGAACTTCCCTGCGAAGGAAAGAACGGATTGCTTTGAGAAAAAGACAAATAAAAACACAAACAGAAGAACATTTCATTTCTTATTACAACAATTTCATTAGAATTCAATAATATTATAGAGTATAAATAAATATAATACACTCGATAAATGTCAGAGATTTACAATTTACCATGCAGCGGAAAATAATACAAAACACAACTGAAAGAAATACACGGATACAAAGCTTTCCGAGTATAGTTCTTGCTGTAAACCAGGATCCTGTGAATATAAATCTGCAAAACCAAACTACTAGCTGCCCGTGTGGGAAATCGGCGCACCTAGAGTTTAGGTTAAAACAATGAACTCCAGGTCAGTCATGTGACTGGTGTGAGAACTAAAACATTTATTAATTAGATTTTAAAGTTAGGTAAATCAAGGGAACACGTTGTATAACAAGGAACGGGTTTCCTCCTAAGAATACCAGTGCATAAAAACAACAGCGTAATGCTAAATAAAGAACAATGAAGCTATTATAAACTCAAGTCCCATCACAAAATGCAACACAATCCGGAGGATACAGTTTTACCTTATAATAGCCAAATATGCTTGGTACGTGAAATTTCATTTTTTTACTATTATTATAAGTGTATAGTGTCAAAACAATTTCGAATATAAATATATCAATCATGGACGGCATAAGTGCCCCATACCACTATGTCGCCATACTAAGCTCTACAATTAAAACTGCAAAGTCACATATATGAAGTTTGATTTCTATTTGTGAACCGAGGCAAGGGATCGTCCTTATCGCTTCGAGACTCTCTAGCCCGAGCCTCAGGAACAGCCGCAACAGCACCTTGGATCTTCAGGGCCGGTCACACGGAGTGGATTAAAATGTCTAAACACTGCGTTTCCTCGCCCTACGGAGCGTAAATCTGGAATGTATAAAGACCATCCATCGACTCCATAGAGACCGAAATAACCGAGGCGCCTCGCTATCCATCATCCACATAAGTAAAACGTCAGGGCTTGCAAAATCCTGACACCACTCCAAGCTAGAAAGAAACGCATGTCCTCCCTGCAGTCCTCCCTCATTTCTGGTTCACACCAGGGTGTAAGGTTCACGAATTAACGCTACACAAAGCTATGCTATATTAAAGCCATGCTTTGATCATCAACAACAAGACTCTGCTTTTCAATAGAAGCCTTGATCATTTGCACTCTAGCATGCCACATAGGCAATTCACGCTATGCAAACGATGTCTATCAATCACACAGAATGAAATCCAATGTCATACACACATCCATTTACAAGTTCGTTCTGGATCTGAACGAAACCGGAGGCACCTTATTCTTCGTCCCGTATGTCCAATACAGGAGAGAGGTCCTCGAATATCCGTTCGATCTCCAAGTACGTCTGAACGATCACCACTTATTACCTTGTCTTGGGTATACAGCCTAGTCAAGACATCAGTAATAATCCAAACGATGTGAAGACCTTCGGTCTTCAACCACCGTCTTCATCCTCGACACATCGTCGAATCAGTTATTCAGAATAGGATATACCCGGTCTTTCTGAATAACTCGCATATATAATAAACAAGTGCTATAAAAACACAACATACGCCTCATTCCAATCCAGAATATTCCTTTATTCAAATATTCTTATACTTTGGGAAAGGTTCACATTATTTTTATTAAAGATAAATTCTTTAAATTTATTCTTTAACCTTCCTTTGAATATCAATTCAAACTAAATTATGGTTTATCCAAACTAGTCGGGATTAGCGAACCTTACCAAGTAATTGTTTGTTTTAATTTCCCAATCCCAGCCTATTCATCCCGTGAAGTAAAACTGGTGATATTTCATATCTTACACCACGGTATTATTGGTAAATTAAATTACCATTTCACGTTTAAATCTAATTAAAGATTTAACTATCGCCTGGAGCAAAACTGGTGATACTCCATTCTCGATCATTTCTTGAATTTGATAATTTTAGCTATCAAATTCACCTTTCAATCTATTTAAAGATTCATCAAAACTCTAATTTAGTTTTAATTTCCAAAAATCATTACTTAATGATTATTCAACGTTAAGAAATTAATCTTATCTTTAACTGGGTTAAAGAACTAATGTCATTTAAAACCCAGCTCACGATAAACCCAAAATCTCATTCCATTAACAATGGAATCTTCATGAAAATAAGATCAATATATATAATCGATATGAACATCCATATCCAACCGATACTATAAATGGAATAAAGACAAAGCTCTTAAATTTCATATATAGTAACAGTCTTCCTCCACAGAAGTCCACTTCGATTACTACCAAATCGAATTCCATTCTATTCCAATTTATTTTATTAAATTGGAAAACTTCACTTTGGAAATTTTCCTTTAAATCTTAACAAAAAGATTTATAAATTCCAAATCACATTTCACTGTAAATCGGATTAAAGAACGAATGTCGTTAAAAACACAGTTCACGATAAACCCAATTCACATTCCATTTTATTCCAATTATTAAATATAATTGGAAACTCTAACAATCTTAATTAAAAGATTTATTCTCTTCACATGAGGTTCAAGAACAGTGTTACTGAAGACACCGTTCACGACAAACCCTAAATCTCATTTGATATCAAATACAAGGCTCTGAATAGAAAATGTATCAGCTTATATTCAATATCAAATACTACAACCAACAAATATCGTATTGGAAATAACGATATAAATATATCTTTCAAATTTCCATAACAATATATGTATAATCACGAAATCCAACATCGAAATATTCCGAAGAAAATTTCGATTCAAATCCATTCCAATCTACATATTGGAAATCCTGGTTATTTTTAAAAGCATTTCAAATCCAATTTATTTATTTAAAAATATTGGATTATAATTCTAGTTCATAACTAGTTCATTTCGATAAAAATCTATCTTTTCAAATATGGAGTTTTTCATCCCAATTCTTTCCAAATCATTTCTTATGATTTTACACTTATTATTGATATTTTTAATAATTTTATCAAGGCCCGTACAATCGATTTCCATAAACGGCCATCGAACTGCACTTACAACGCCTTTTCCTAATTTGATTTGGATATAATTCCAAATACAACCATTAGATTTCAAATTCTAGTATTCATTAGAAAGCTCTTTTCGATACGAACCCAATGGTTCCGGTTTTAGGAGAATCCGACGATTGGATCTCCCGTAATGTCCATTCGAAGTCAATGGTCGAAATTCGCGAACTGCCGCAGCGCGGCGCATTCTATTCAGGCCACTATATTATATATATATATATATATATATAATATACTATGTCAATTTCCATTTAAAATTTATTTTATAAATCGTTTTAAATTCGTCTTCACAATGATTTCGACTTCATATTCAATTTCAAATCAAAATTGAATATTCCATATCATTAATATATAAATGATAATATTTTCCAAACATTTGATTTTGAAATCAATTCCTTTTCGATATTCATTATAAAAATGAATAAAATTGATATAAATATCGTTCACGTCAAAACGACGTTAATCTAATCAACACGGCTTTATATATTCAAATATAATCGTGCCCATCCCAAATCGGACATCAAAATCAAATTTTGATCTTTTTCTGAATATTGTTTTAAAAATATTCTTTATTTGAAAATATTCGTTATTTTAAAATATTTCTTCTTCTGAACTGGAATCTGACACAGTCAATTACCATATAATGTGATTATATATATTTCATACAACACATATACACAACAACAATCAAACATATTCAACCATCATCTAGAGTGCATTCTACCCTACATAAGCATTAAATATAAATATTCAACGCTTACACAGCTTGTCAACCCATCAATTGACATACAACTAAATGTTGGGATTAGTGTATGTCCAATATCAACCTAATACCCGTATGGAGTTTCAATCAGTAAATAATGAATTTTATTTGTACAGTTGGGCGATGTGTAAAATTTATCCTCCCAATCTATATCAGTCAAATGGGTGAACATAAACGAATCATCTGATTTGTAAACGAATATTTATTTTATTCATGTACACGTTAAAAATTATATTTTTAACAATAAAATATTTATTCAATTCATTTACACAATAAAAATAATATTTTTATTCTTCGAACATATTTTAGAAAATTTTGACGGCATTACCCATCTACTGATATTTGCTTGCACCATATACACATAACAATTCTAATCAATTCATTTCACCCAAACAACCAAATTCAATCAAATAATCTAACCAACCAAACCAAACAATCAAATAAGTCGTCCATGGTATGTGGACGAACGGGGAACAGTTCATATATGCAGTTATAAAATAAATAACTGTATAAAAATTATAGTGAGGAGTTCCCACCTTTGGGATACACTCCGCCATTCTTTAAAAGACGATGGTTTGGATTCTGTTCAAAATTCCAATGCAATCTTCTTCACGCTGTTCATAAATTGACTATTTTTATATATAGCATATATAATATAGAAATCATATTTTTTTTCTACTCCTAAAAATCTTATCTTTACCTAAGTAAAAATCATATTTTTATACATCTAAAAATCGTATCTTTACCTAAGTAAAAATCATATCTTTATACATCTAAAAATACAATCTTTTTATAATAAAATCATAACTTTATATGCCAAAAAAAAATCAAATCTTTCTGTGATTAAAAAATCCAAAATTTATATGACTAAAAATCCAACATCTCACGCAAATCATTAAAGCCAAGAAATCTAAAGAGGAAATCATGTAAAATCAGGTTCAAAGAACTCACATTGATTTTCTAGGGTTTCGGGTCTTCAGGTGGAAGGGGGAGAGGCGGCGCGGGTCAGCGAACAACGGGGGTGGCGTATGCTCGTAGGGCGGCGCAGGAGGAAGGGGTTGAGGTGAGGAGGCGTGGAATGGGGTGTGATGCTCCTGTGTTGACCTAAGTTGAGGGGGGTTTCCGCGATTTCTTGATCTCGCGAGCAGGGGGTGGAGGATTGCCGACGCTAGGCGATGGGGGTGCTGGAGTTGATCGGAAGGGGCAACGGTCGGAGGGCATGGCGGTGGTGGAACAACGCTAGAGGGGGTTCGATTTGAGGTAGAGCGTCTTTTTTCTTTTGACTGGTTTTGAAGAGAGAGAGGAGGGAGAGAGAATGTGAGGGAAATATATAAATAATATTTAATTAATTTATTTTAATTTTCTCCTAAAAGCACCCTTTTAATTCGAACTCAAAATTGAACCCACCGACTGTCATCCTTAGCATAATACCCCCATTCCAAACACAATGGTATATGTTTCGTATGCTAATTCGGCTGTTACGATCAGTTTCCATTAAATTTAAAATATAAATCAATATATTTTAAATTCAAACGTACATTTTAATTTACCGTGCCCACATACTGACTTTGGAAATTATAGAAAAATAAATCTAGCTATGTTTTGACGATACGGTCCTAACAAAACTAATTTCATTAAATTTGGAGACCGTTTGAAAATTAGCCATTTTCTGGTCGATCCAAATTGACTGAAACTGCCAAAGCAAGTTTTCTTGCGCCACGCTCACATATTGATTTCAAAAATTATGAATTTTGGAATATAGCAATAATTTGACATCCCGGATCCAAAAAAGTGGCCTCGTAAAAAACGGAGGTCGTTTGCAAAATTTCCATTTTTAAGGGCTAAAATTCCATATCGACCATTCTGAATTTTCAACTAGACATAACGTTTTATTCCCGCTATGAAATTTCAATTTTTCAGATTCATTGGAAATATATGTTCAAATAGATTCTAACCTTTTTGGTTTCGCTAAAATCTGGTTAATTCTGAATCCTGTACATTCATTTGAAATCGAAATTTCAAACTACCGCGCCATTTTCAATTCCTTTTATAATTAAAATAAATATTTATATTCTAATTTCGATTCGAATAAATATATACGTTCTAGTTCTATTTAAAATAAATTTCTAGTCGTTATTATTTAAAATAATTCATTTTAAATATCCAAAATTCATTAAAATTGCCAAAATAAAAATTTTAAATTTGTTCTGATTTTCTGGGTTGTTACAATCTCCCCCACTAAAAATGTTTTTGTCCCCGAAAAGGAACGGAGCTGAAAGTTGTTTTACTAATCAACTCAACTTTCATTCTGGCTTTTATTCTTCAACTTTTCAGTTTCTAAGAATTTTCCAATTTTTCAAAAATTTGGCTAACACCCTAAATTTTCGAAAAATTTCACCATAACCTCCTTTGTATAGGAACACCGGGAAAATACCCAAACCGCTACACAGGCCCTCTCATCTCAAAAAGAAAAAGAAAAAGCCAAGCGGCTCATAAAATCATCCAAACCCAATAAATTAGTAAACATGTACCTATTTGTCGGGCATGCAATTATATTCCTCTTCTCAAGCCTCCTTGCTTTGACCTGTTTAATATATATGCATGTACGTGTATGCAATTTCAAACAATTTTCAATTCTGTTCAACATTTGATACAATTTGGTTATATGTACCGTTCTTTCACATAATGGTTTTATTAGATAACAAATAATCATACAACACAACCATCAACCAATTAGTGAATTAACGTTTCAAATTCATAATTTTGACATATATACAGAAAATCATGTTTTTGATGCCAAGTCACAACAATATATTCTAACTATATTTTGGTTCTCACACCAGTCAATTGGAAATATATAGATTTCCCACTTTCAGCACTCGATATAAATACTGATGATGGCGCGCCATCATCAGAATCAGACCCGGGCGACTAGAGTGTGATCATATATCCATCCGGTATATTTGAGACTTCAATACACGTGGATCAGACGTATATGAAAATCTCTATATACTGGATTGTCCAAATTCAATACAAATAAGTATTCAAATACGTTGAATAAGGTATAAATTTTCAAAACAAAATTTGTTTTCAATTTTATTTAAATAAAACAACACTCTTCAGACTCATTCTAGGATACTGCTGACCCCATCTCTAACGAGTCATTCTCGTTGGATATTGCTAATCCAATCTGTGATGAATTCTTTTGTTCGGTTCTAATGTGTCTTGTTCTCGAGCTCTGTAAACCAAAGCTGTGATACCACCTGTAACGACCCGAGCTTCCCCGTGAAGGAAAGAACGAATTGCTTTGAGAACAAGACAAATCAAAACACAAACAGAAGAACATTTCATTGCTTATTACAATAATTTCATCAGAATGCAAGAATATTACACAGAATAAATAAATATTATACTTTTGATAAACATAAGAGATTTACAATTTACCATGTTGCGGAAAATAAAACAAAACACAATTGGAAGTAATACATGGATATAAAGCTTTTCGAGTATAGTTCCGGCAGTAAACCAGGATCCTACGAATATAAATCTGCAAAACCAAACTACTAGCTGCCCATGTGGTAAATAGGGGCACCCAGAGTTTAGGTTAAAAAAAATAAACTCCAGGTCAGTCATGTGACTGGTGTGAGAACTAAAACAGTTATTAATCTGATTTTAAACTTAGGTAAATCAAGTGACCACGCCGTATAACACGGAAAGGGTTTCCTCCCAAGAATACCAGTGCATAAAAACAACAGCGCAATGCTAAATAAAGAACAATGAAGCTTTTATAAGACTCAGGTCCTATCACACAATGCAACGAAAGCCGGAGGATAGAGTTTTACCTTATAATGTCCAAATATGCTTAGTACGTGAAATTTCATCTTTTACTATTACTATAAGTGTATAGTGTCAAAACAATTTCAAATATAAATGTATCAATCATAGACGACATAAGTGCCCCATACCACTATGTCGCCATACTAAGCTCTACAATTAAACCACAAAGTCACGTATTATAAGTTGGATTTCCATTTGTGAACCAAGGCAAGGGATCATCCTTACCGCTTCGAGACTCTCTAGCCCGAGCCTCAGGAACAGCCGCAACTGCACCTTGGATCTCCAGGGCCGGTCCACACGGAGTGGATTAAAATGCCTGAACACTGCTTTTTCCCGCCCTATGGGGCGTAAATCTGGACTGTATAAAGACCATCCATCGGCTCTGTAGAGACCGAAATAACTGAGGCGCCTCATCATCCATCATCCACATAAGTAAAACGTCAGGGCTTGCAAAACGCTGACACCACTCCTAGCTAGAAAAAAATGCATGTCCTGCCTGCAGTCCTCTCCTGTTTCTGGTTCACACCGGGGTGTGAGGCTCGCGAATTAATGCTACAAAAAGCTATGCTATATTAAAGCCATGCTTTGATCATCAACCACAAGACTCTTCTTTCAAACAGAAGCCTTGATCATTTGCATCTCAACATGCCACACAGTTAATTCATGCTATGAAACCGATGTTTATCAATCACACAGAATGAATTCTGATGTCAGACGCACATCCATTTACAAGTTCGTTCTGGGTCTGAACAAAACCGGAGGCACCTTAGTCCTTGTCTCGTATGTCCAATACAGGAAAGAGGTCCTCGCATATCCGGTCGATCTCCAAGTACGTCTGGACGATCACCACTCATTACCTTGTCTTGGGTGTACAGCCCAATCAAAACATCAGTAATCATCCAAACGATGTGAAGACCTCCGGTCTTCAACCACCATCTTCATCCTCGACACATCGTAGAATCAGTTATTCAGAATGGGATAAACCCGGTCTTTCTGAATAACTCGCGTATATAATAAACAAGTGCCATAAAAACACAACATACGCCTCATTCCAATCTAGAATATTCCTTTATTCAAATATTCTTATACCTTGGGAAATGTTCCCATTAATTTTAGTAAAGATAAATTCTTTAAATTTATTCTTTATTCTTCCTTTGAATATCAATTCAAACCAAATTATGGTTTGTCCAAACTAGTCGGATTAGTGAACCTTACCGAAGTAATTATTTGTTTTAAATTCCCAATCCCAACCTATTCATCCAATGAATTAAAACTGGTGATACTTCATATCTAACACCATAGTGTTATCGGTAAATTAAATTACCATTTCACGTTCAAATCTAATTAAAGATTTAACTATCGCCTAGAGCAAAACTGGTGATACTCCATTCTCGATCATTTCCAGAATTTGATAATTTTAGTTATCAAATTCACCTTTCAATCTATTTAAAGATTCATTAAATCCCTAATTAAGTTTTAATTTCCAAAAATCATTACTTAATGATTATTCAATGTTAAGAAATTAATCTTATCTTTAACTGGGTTAAAGAACTAATGTCATTCAAAACACTGCTCACGATAAACCCAAAATCTCATTCCATTAACAATGGAATCTTCACGGAAAATAGATCAATATATATAATTGATATGAACTTCCATATCCAACTGATACTATAAATGGAATAATATCAAAGCCACTTAAATTTCATATATAGTAACAGTCTTCCTCCACATAAGTCCACTTCGATTACTACCAAATCGAATTCCATTCTATTCCAATTTAATCCAATTTATTTTATTAAATTGGAAACTTCACTTTGGAAATTTTCCTTTAAATCTTAACAAAAAGATTTATAAATTCCAAATCACATTTCACTGTAAATCGGGTTAAAGAACGAATGTCGTTAAAAACACAGTTCACGATAAACACAATTCACTTTCCATTTTATTCCAATTATTAAATATAATTGGAAACTCTAACAATCTTAATTAAAAGATTTATTCTCTTCACATGGGGTTCAAGAACAGTGTTACTGAAGACACCGTTCACGACAAACCCTAAATCCCATTTGATATTAAATGCAAGGCTCTGAATAGAAAATATATCGGCTTTTATTCAATATCAAATACTACAACCAACAAATATCGTATTGGAAATAACGATATAAATACATCTTTCAAATTTCCATAACAATATCTGTATAATCACGAAATCCAACATTGAAATATTCCGAAGACAATTTCAATTCAAATCCATTCCAATCTATATATTGGAAATCCCGGTTATTTTTAAAACCATTTCAAATCCAATTTATTTATTTAAAAATATTGGATTATAATTCTAGTTCGTAACTAGTTGATTTCGATAAAGATCTATTTTTATCTTTTCAAATATGGAGTTTTTCATCCCAATTCTTTAGAAATCATTTTTTATGATTTTACATTAATTATTGATATTTTAATAATTTTATCAAGGCCCGTACAGTTGATTTCCATAAACGGCCATCGAACTGCACTTACAACGACCTTTTCCAAATTTGATTTGGACATAATTCCAAATCCAACTATTAGATTTCAAATCTCTAGTATTCATTAGAAAGCTCTTTTCGATACAAACCCAACGGTTCCAGTTTTAGGAGAATTCGATGGTCGGATCTCCCGTAATGTCCATTCGAAGTCAATGGTCGAAATTCGCGAACTGCCGTAGTGCGACGCGTTTCTGTTCAGGCCATTATATTATATATATAATATATATTTTATCGATTTCCATTTAAAACGTATTTTATAAATCGTTTTAAGTTCGTTTTCAAAACGATTTCAACTTCATATTCAATTTCAAATCAAAATTGAATATTCCATATCATTAATATATAAATGATAATATTTTCAAAACATTTGATTTTGAAATCAATTCCTTTTCAATATTCATTATAATAATGAATAAAATCGATATAAATATCGTTAACGTCAAAATGGCGTTAATCTAATCAACACGGCTTTATATATTCAAATTTAATCGTGTCCATCCCAAATCAGACATCAAAATTAGATTTTGATCTTTTTCTGAATATTATTCTAAAAATATTCTTTATTTGAAAATGTTCGTTATTTTAAAATATTTATTCTTCTGAACTAGAATCAGACACAGTCAGTTACCATATAATGTGATTATATGGATTTCATACAACACATGTACACAACAACAATCAAACACATTCAACCATCATCTAGAGTGCATTCTACCCTGCATAAGCATTAAATATAAATATTCAACGCTTACACAGCTTGTCAACCCATCGATTGACATACAACTAAATATTGGGATTAGTGTATGTCCAGTATCATCCCAATACCCGTGTGAGGTTTCAATCAACAAATAACAAGTTTTATTTGTGCAGTTGGTCGATGTGTAAAATTTATTGTCCCAATCCTTATCACTCAAATGGGTGAACATAAACAAATCGTTTGATTTGTAAATGAATATTTATTTTACTCATATACACGTTACAAATTATATTTTTAACAATAAAATATTTATTCAATTCATTTACACAATAAAAGTAATATTTTTAATGTTCTAACATATTTAAAAAAAATTGACGGTATAACGACACGATATCAAAATCGGGTAATGTCTAGCATTACCCCTCTCCTGATATTGGCTCGCGGCATACACACATAACAATTCTAATAAATTAATTTCACCCAAACAACCAAATTCAACCAAATAATCTAACCAACCAAACCAAACAATAAAACAAGTCGTCCATGGTCTGTGGATGACGGGGAACAGTTCATATATGCAGTTATATAATAAATAACTGTATAAAAATTATACTGAGGAGTTCCCACCTTTGGGATCCACTCCGCCATTCTTTAACAGACAATGGTTTGGATTCTATTCAAAATTCCAATGCAATTTCTTCACGCTGTTCATAAATTGACAATTTTTATATATTGCATATATAATCTAGAAATCATATTTTTTTCTACTCCTAAAAATCTTATCTTTACTGAAGTAAAAATCATATTTTTATACATCTAAAAATCGTATCTTTACCTAAGTAAAAATCATATTTTTATACATCTAAAAATCGTATCTTTATCTAAGTAAAAATCATATTTTTATACATCTAAAAATTGTATCTTTACCTAAGTAAAAATTGTAACATCCCAATATTTTACTAAGTTTGATTTGGATTTTTATTATATAATGTTGGATTTTCGGAATATATATTTATTTTATAAGGTTTGAATATATGAATTTTTATATTTAAAGTATCTTGTTTTATTTTATTGATTTTAATTTTGTATGAGGAAAATTTATTTTAAAATTTTATATTCAATTTATAAGATTTCATGTTTAAGTAATAATATTTTCAAATTTTGATAATATTGATTTGTGAATGATTTTTGTAAAGGATAATTTATTTTATGATTTTTACAAGAATGATTATTTTATTACTTAAATATTTTATTATTAATAAGTGATAATATTATTCTAGTTTTATAGAATATTTTGACTTCCACAATGATTTGTCGAGTTCTAAACCTCATTTATAATTCATATTTAAAATAACAATGAAGAAGTATTTTGAAATATTGTGTATGTTAAAATCTTAAGTAATATTTTGGTTATATTCATATGCATTAGAACTTGCTACTTTTATAAGTATTACTAAGGTATAACAAAAAAAACAAATTTCAACAAATAAATAAGTTAATTATCTCAACATGCATTGGTTGGGTTTTAAACAAGATTAGGTGTCTCATTAGGTGTCCTAATGCATGGTATTGGTAAGCCATGTGTCCCTTTTCTAATTAATTAAATAATTTGTAAATTCATATATATAAAAGAAACATATTTTCCCTGATCAAACGACAGAAGAAACTCTCGACCTCCATCTTCTTCTTTCTCTGTTGATTCACAGTAAATGAACAAACCATATTCCTATCCATTCAAAAATCAATAACTCTCAATCCATTCGATTCCAACCTAGATGATTAATGCGAATGTGGTCTGGATCACCATTTATGATTTTTAGAAATCGACAGATTCAGATTTCATCAACAATCAAAAGAGAAATTCATGTTTTACAGAAAAATCAAAGTTTGCATAAGAAACTTCTAAAAATCTTTTCTTCCAATCCGTGAAGAATTGAATCGTGTCGTTAACACTGCTGCGATCAGCAGGTAACGTAGTATTTTTCATGCGAAAATGACTCGATTCTGTGTCGATGATTTCTAATGTTCAAAATTAGGTTTACAGTTCATCGGAGATTCGTGCGACGATGTTCGAATCAGAGTATGGCGTTGCGATGAGAATGGAGAGAGCTTTCGTATGGCAAAAATTGGCGGAGTTCGATGCTGGAATGGAGAGTGCGACATATGGAAGTCACGCATTTTTCTTGCTCCAGGTTTCGGCGTCGAGGGAGTCGCATTTTGAAGGAAGACATCGGGGCCGAAGTGATGTAGTGGAATCGAACGAGGAGATGAGAAGGAGTTTGTCGATGGTCTCGAATCGAAGTTTAGTGGAGAGGTTGGTGCGTTCATGTGCACGACGTGCACGGTTTGGATGGGTTCAAAGAAGAGGCGTTGAAAAGAACAGGAGGAAGAAGAAGAAGAGGAGATTGGGCCGCGGGTAGAATGTTGGAAGCAATTAGGCTTTGGGCTTTAGGTATGTTTTAATTAATTTGTTTAGTTTAGATTTTGTTTAGATCTTTAAACACCAATATCTCACTCGATTTTAACCCGATTAAAACACCGTTGGATTCGTTAGAACCGTATCGGGAAGAAGAATACGATGATGTATAATTTTGATAGTTTTGGTTAAGATATAAATTATAATAAAAATAAATTAAATTGTCCTTATATAGGAATATAATTAGCAGAATAGTCATCAACTGCTAATCAAAATGGATCGAGAACAGTACGAGTAGCGGTGGCAGTGTCCGTTGGTCTGTCCGTCTGGGTAATGAAGATGTTGGAGCTAGTATGGTGAGAACTTCTAATTTAAACTATTTATTTAAATTATTTAATTATAATTAACTAAGATGAATTATAATTTGTTGATGATGATTGTGTGATGGATGTTGATGTTTGAATGTTTGCTCATGTAATTAGATAATACACTGAACACGAGTAAGCGTTATTGACTGTAACGCTTGTGCACAGTTAAAATATTCGTTGTGATAATGAATTCGTATCCATATGATCGTATGGTTCATTCGGATAGATATGATTGCATTGTATGATATCACACACACACGAACACACCGTGGTTGTGGAACTATTTGGGTGATCAATTTAGAATCTCCTTCCTCTATATGATTTTATTTAATTATTAAAAAATATTTAAAATGTTAGTTTTAAAAATCAACCTTTAAATATTGAATTAGGAAATGATTTGAATTATGTATTTATTTTTTTTATAACGATCTTTTTATCTATCTGAAACTAGTTTTGGTAAAAATATATTGTTTTCAAATTAAATTAAAAATGAAGTTTTTAAATTTGAATATGGTTTTATATATATATTAACGACGTCTTTTATAATAATGATATAATATACACCAGAACGTTCTAGGATGACAGAGAGGATAGTGTCTAGGCTTGGGTTTGGAAATTCAGTTTCCTGCTCTCCCTGGCTATCCCTAACTGGTTCGACAACGGGATGGTAAATTCGAAATCTAATTTGAAATATATTTTGAAATTGTTCAAATGATTTGGAAATGTAAATTGAATTTGAAAAGGATTTGAATAATTTATATTTAAATCATTATATGGTTTGAATAGAACGCACTGTGATTCAACAATTCGGAAATATTGATTTTAAGTTTTGAATTGATTATTTGAAATAAATTTGACTTGAAATAAAGAACGATGAATTGTAAATGACGACAGTTTTGGAATGCATTGGGATATTTGAATTTTTAATAATTAAAATTCTATTTGATTTAAATTGCTATTTCAATAACAGTACTTTGGGTAACATTCCAAATATTGTGTTGATTTGAAATTCATAAGCGTGAACTATTATTTGACTATAAGAATGATTATAAAACAGTTCGAAGATTTTTTTTAAAGTATTGGCTTATTTATATGGTATGGAAATGGGTTTTCCAAATTCAAAATTTGGATATGGTTGGAGATAAATCTTCGGATGTTCGATATTTATTCGGTATATGAAAATTCTTATTATCTGAGGAATTTAAGAGGTAACTCACCGTTATTCCGCTTATAATATGAGTTGGATACGGAAATTTATATTGACTGTATTTCTATCCAGATCGAATGTCGAAGGATTGAATAAATCTTTTAATTAAGATATGGGTTTTCCACCTAATTGAAATGAGTTAGATAGAAATCATCTTCGATATTTGGTATAAAATTTCATGGTGTAAATGAATACTATCTGGGGAATTTGGAAGATATTATTATATCGTTATTCCACTTATAGCATTCATTGATTATGAGGATTTATATCAAATATAAGTGGATAAAATTTCTGTGTAATTTATGATTCAATATCGATTGATTTGGGTTTGTCGTGAATCATATCTTCAATAATATCATTCTTGAAAACCGATGAGATTGAATGATGGAAATTCATATCGTAATTGGAGATTTAATCAAACCTTGGATTTGAGGGGATTAAAGATAAGAAGTAAAGCGAGGTTATAAATCTTGGATTTCAAAGAAGAGTTTAAGATGATAATGAGATGTATAAATTTAAAATAATTCAAATCTTGAATTATATATGAATTGATAATCATTTGGAAGGAGGTTTTAAATTGAAAGGCCCGTGTAAACCATAGCTACTGTTTTAAAGTACGCTTGTTACTTGGAAAGGCCGGGATCGAATATATGTTCGAAATCATTCCAAGTAATAATACGACGTTATGAAACAATTCAAGACTTGGTGAACGAGTGAATGAAGACCAGGAATATTTGAATCGGTTTAGATTGATTGTTGATTTATGTCTCGGTTGGGTAGGCCACCCAGTACGAGGTATGAGTTGCATGAGACCTGAACATATTTAAGTATTTTCAGGTTGTTGTTCCGTTCAGATCCAGAACGGACTTGTATGGATGGTGTGTCTGACATTGAAATTGACCGCATAGCACTGATTTCCATTAATGTATATCGGATCTGTGGCAATATATTATCCTCGTCTCTAAGTCATATGAACTTAGAGGGTATGCATTGATTGAAATCAGTGATATGTCGTGAATGGTCAATGTGACATACCCGAGTTATGAAATGAGCTAGTGATGATCAAAGAATGGCTTATCGAAGCATCGCTTTGCGTATGACGTAACATCAACAAACCTCACACGCCGGATTGATGAGAAACTGGCGGTTAGGTTTTATACTTATATATGATTAAATGATGAAGCTGTGCAGTAGTGGGAAACCACTTATGAACCTGGGGAAGTTGGGTATGTTCGGGGGCCGTGTCTGGTCGAAAACAGTTGATCTGCCCTGACGATGTGTAGTCGGTGTCCGCGTATGGTCGAAAAAGCCGTTGAGGCACTTCGTTTTGTATCCCTGATTGATCTTTCGTGCCAGGAATCATCAAGTTGGAAACCCAAATTTCTTATGCGAGCCATACGATTTTGATTGTGTATATATATATATATATATATATATATATATATATATGGCAACATATGTTATGGGGTATATGCTGTCTAGGATTAATACATTTACTTGCGAAATGTTTTCCGCACTATATATAAATTATGGTATTGAAGAGAATTTTTCGTATGAAAGCATATTTGGTTGTCATAAGATAAAACTCGCCCATCTGGTGTGCGCTTGCATTGTGTGATGTGGGACGAGCTTATGATAGCTTCATTTCAAAAGTCATTGCGCATTTATATGCATGGGTATTCACTTGGAGCAAATCCGTTCCGCATTAGCGGCGTGATCCGGTGAATCTCCCAACTTTAAGAATGAACCTAACTGTTTTGAGTTCTCACACCAGTCCCACGACTGACCTGGAGTTTATTGTTCCCTCACCTAAACTTTGGGTGCCCATGATTTTTGCACGAGCAGCCAGTAGTTTAGTTTTGCAGTTATAGATCGTTGGAGCAGGATTTAGAGCGCTTCTAGAGTTGGAGTCCACGACAGAGTTGAAGCTTCCGCTGTGTTTTGATCTTCCGCTGAGAGTAAAGTTATTTTCTTTCTTCCGCTGTATACGTTTATGTTGTAACTCTGATATTCATGTAACTCTGATGTAATATTGGTTTATTCAATGAAAAGTTCTGTTATTTTTGTTCAATGTATGTATGTACCCATAACAATTCGTCTTTCTGAACGGTTTAAGTTGGTTTAATTACTAGCAAGAACCGGGCAAAAAGGTGGGTCGTTACAGTTGGTATCAGAGCTTTGGTTATACAAAGCTATGGGGTACGTACATATTTGGACAAAAGAATACGACTCCTCAAAGTTATATTATCTCATTAGAGAAAGGGTTAGAAATACCCTAGAATGAGATTTTGGAATATTATGATCGAGAGAGCGTACTCTGAAAATAAAGTGTTTTAAAGAACCAAATCATTTTTTATGATAGCTTTAGTAAGTAATCTTTGGGTATTTTATTGGACATCACGATTGGACTATCGAGTATGTAAGAGTTTTAAATATACGTCTGATCAACGTATATGCGAAATCAATATATACTAGATAGTTATAGAGCCACACTCTAGTCGCCCGGGGATGATCTGATGATGATTGCAACATCATCAGTACTCATTTTCGAGTATCGAAAGTGGGATGACTATATGACTCCAGTTAAGACGTCAAGGGATACTTAAATTATTTCGATAGGTTGGAACTATTAAGAGGGAATTTACTATGTTATAAATTCAAGCTATTTTAATAACCAGTAGGATTTTGAGGTAAATCCACTTTAAAATTGGGAAGCTAATGTGGGGAAATAAGATAATACATTAAAAAAATTGTATCAAAAACAGCACCCATACTTCAAGTTAAACAAGTCAGAACTAATGTCTGAATATGATCTAATAAGTTGTAACCAGAAAGATATTATATTTCTCAAAGAATGTTAATATGTTAATGTAAGCAATAGATTTGGATAAAACCTTAACATGAATTGTAAATGAGAATATCCAAGAATATCTTAGCTATCAGAACCCCTTAAGAAATCTGAACATGATTTAGACTTAAGTTAAGAATTTGTGTAAAGAGATGATTTTGACTTAAGTTAGAAATGAGTTTAAAGGGTTAATTCAAATCATAACAAATATCGAAGTAGGAAAAATTTGGGTCTTTGAATTACTAACTATGAAGAAGTGAGTTCTGAAAATGTTAAGATAAATATTTGAAATAACCCTAGCTTAATCAGAGTGCGCAGAGGAAGCGTGATGGTATTTTAAATAAAACCGTTTTAAGAGATTTTCCGGCTAGTTGAGTAAGAAAGATTTCTAAACAAGATTGATATGTAAACAAGAATGGAAAGAGTTATATATATATTTTGGGCTGTAAAGTGGATTTAGAGAAAGTGTTATTCGAATAGGTGAATATGACAACCTAAATATGAATATCAAATGAGTATAAATTTAACTTATAAATGAGTTAATATGAGATGGGAAACGATTGGAAAAATTTGAAATAGAATGAAATACAAATTCTATCCCTTCCCTTGTCACTGGGTTTTGCTCGACCCATTGTCATCTTTTGAATATCACCTCAAATTGTCATGCTTGGAATTTAACTGTCCAACTTTATCCCTGAATTCTTCCTTTTGCCCTGCTCTGATAAAGCCATGGATAAGTGAATTAATTTGGATTTGAAATCAGTATTTTAGATTATCTCTTAAATTGAACTTGAATTTGTATTGAGAGAAATAGAATTCCTAATGCTAAATTTAGCCAAGATGGTATTTTGCAGGATAATTGAATGATTAGGGAAAGGATTATTTGAGAATTTAGATTTAAATTTCTAATTTAAGCACTTGGTCTTAGAATTGATAAGGAAATCATGGGTTCCGTAAGAGTAAGTTAGGATGATAGTTTCCAAACTTTAAAATTTTCTTAGGATAGAAGACCTCTAAGTACTATACAGTATCGATCCTAGCTCTCCTTAGTGGTAGGATAACAGCTCTGAGGTTAACGCAGAGAATTCGATTTTAAACAAGACCATAACGACACTAGTAGTCACGAGATTATAAAAGTTTCCTCATACTCTACCTTTAGTGAGAATTAGATAGAGTACCCTAAGAATGATATGAGCCTTGGTTCTGACCATTACATTTCTGATATGTTAAGGTAGAAATGGGAATTTAAAATTGGTTAAGGAGTTTTAATTTACTTGACTTCCTTTTCGAGGACGAAAAGTTTCTAAGGGAGGGTGAATGTAACATCCCAATATTTTACTAAGTTTGATTTGGATTTTTATTATATAATGTTGGATTTTCTGAATATATATTTATTATATAAGGTTTGAATATATGAATTTTTATATTTAAAGTATCTTGTTTTATTTTACAGATTTTAATTTTGTATAAGGAAAATTTATTTTAAAATTTTATATTCAATTTATAAAATTTCATGTTTAAGTAATAATATTTTCAAATTTTGATAATATTGATTTGTGAATGATTTTTGTAAAGGATAATTTATTTTATGATTTTTACAAGAATGATTATTTTATTACTTAAATATTTTATTATTAATAAGTGATAATATTATTTTAGTTTTATAGAATATTTTGACTTCCACAATGATTTGTCGAGTTCTAAACCTCATTTATAATTCATATTTAAAATAACAATGAAGAAGTATTTTGAAATATTGTGTATGTTAAAATCTTAATTAATATTTTGGTTATATTCATATGCATTAGAACTTGCTACTTTTATAAGTATTACTAAGGTATAACAAAAAAAAACAAATTTCAACAAATAAATAAATAAGTTAATTATCTCAACATGCATTGGTTGGGTTTTAAACAAGATTAGGTGTCTCATTAGGTGTCCTAATGCATGGTATTGGTAAGCCATGTGTCCCTTTTCTAATTAGTTAAATAATTTGTAAATTCATATATATATAAAAGAAACATATTTTCCCTGATCAAACGACAGAAGAAACTCTCGACCTCCATCTTCTTCTTTCTCTGTTGATTCACAGTAAATGAACAAACCATATTCCTATCCATTCAAAAATCAATAACTCTCAATCCATTCGATTCCAACCTAGATGATTAATGTGAATGTGGTCTGGATCACCATTTATGATTTTTAGAAATCGACAGATTCAGATTTCATCAACAATCAAAAGAGAAATTCATGTTTTACAGAAAAATCAAAGTTTGCATAAGAAACTTCTAAAAATCTTTTCTTCCAATCCGTGAAGAATTGAATCGTGTCGTTAACACCGTTGCGATCAGCAGGTAACGTAGTATTTTTCATGCGAAAATGACTCGATTCTGTGCCGATGATTTCTAATATTCAAAATTAGGTTTACAGTTCATCGGAGATTCGTCCGACGATGTTCGAATCGGAGTATGGCGTTGCGATGAGAATGGAGAGAGCTTTCGTATGGCAAAAATTGGCGGAGTTCGATGCTGGAATGGGGAGTGCGACATATGGGAGTCACGCATTTTTCTTGCTCTAGGTTTCGGCGTCGAGGGAGTCGCATTTTGAAGGAAGACATCGGGGCCGAAGTGATGTAGTGGAATCGAACGAGGAGATGAGAAGGAGTTTGTTGACGGTCTCGAATCGAAGTTTAGTGGAGAGGTTGGTGCGTTCATGTGCACGACGTGCACGGTTTGGATGGGTTCAAAGACGAGGCGTTGAAAAGAACAGGAGGAAGAAGAAGAAGAGGAGATTGGGCCGCGGGTAGAATGTTGGAAGCAATTAGGCTTTGGGCTTTAGGCATGTTTTAATTAATTTGTTTAGTTTAGATTTTGTTTAGATCTTTAAACACCAATATCTCACTCGATTTTAACCCGATTAAAACACTGTTGGATCCGTTAGAACCTTATCGGGAAGAAGAATACGATGATGTATAATTTTGATGGTTTTGGTTAAGATATAAATTATAATAAAAATAAATTAAATTGCCCTTATATAGGAATATAATTAGCAGAACAATCATCAACTGCTAATCAAAATGGATCGAGAATAGTACGAGTAGCGGTGGCAGTGTCCGTTGGTCTGTCCGTCTGGGTAATGAAGATGTTGGAGCTAGTATGGTGAGAACTTCTAATTTAAACTATTTATTTAAATTAGTTAATTATAATTAGCTAAGATGAATTATAATTTGTTGGTGATGATTGTGTGATGGATGTTGATGTTTGAATGTTTGCTCATGTAATTAGATAATACACTGAACACGAGTAAGCGTTATTGACTGTAACGCTTGTGCACAGTTAAAATATTCGTTGTGATAATGAATTCGTATCCATATGATCGTATGGTTCATTTGGATAGATATGATTGCATTGTATGATATCACACACACACGAACACACCGTGGTTGTGGAACTATTTAGGTGATCAATTTAGAATCTCCTTCCTCTATATGATTTTATTTAATTATTAAATAATATTTAAAATGTTAGTTTTAAATATCAACCTTTAAATATTGAATTAGGAAATGATTTGAATTATGTATTGATTTTTTTTATAACGATCTTTTTATCTATCTGAAACTAGTTTTGGTAAAAATATATTGTTTTCAAATTAAATTAAAAATGAAGTTTTGAAATTTGAATATGGTTTTATATATATATTAACGATGTCTTTTATAATAATGATATAATATACACCAGAACGTTCTAGGATGACAGAGAGGATAGTGTCTAGGCTTGGGTTTGGAAATTCAGTTTCCTGCTCTCCCTGGCTATCCCTAACTGGTCCGACAACGGGATGGTAAATTCGAAATGTAATTTGAAATATATTTTGAAATTGTTCAAATGATTTGGAAATGTAAATTGAATTTGAAAAGGATTTGAATAATTTATATTTAAATCATTATATGGTTTGAATAGAACGCACTATGATTCAACAATTCGGAAATATTGATTTTATGTTTTGAATTGATTATTTGAAATAAATTTGACTTGAAATAAAGAACGATGAATTGTAAATGACGACAGTTTTGGAAAGCATTGGGATATTTGAATTTTTAATAATTAAAAGTCTATTTGATTTAAATGGCTATTTCAATAACAGTACTTTGGGTAACATTCCAAATATTGTGTTGATTTGAAATTCATAAGCGTGAACTATTATTTGACTATAAGAATGATTATATAATAGTTCGAAGATTTTTTTTTTAAAGTATTGGGATATTTATATGGTATGGAAATGGGTTTTCCAAATTCAAAATTTGGATATGGTTGGAGATAAATCTTCGGATGTTCAATATTTATTCGTTATATGAAAACTCTTATTATCTGAGGAATTTAAGAGGTAACTCACCGTTATTCCGCTTATAATATGAGTTGGATACGGAAATTTATATTGACTGTATTTCTATCCAGATCGAATGTCGAAGGATTGAATAAATCTTTTAATTAAGATATGGGTTTTCCACCTAATTGAAATGAGTTAGATAGAAATCATCTTCGATATTTGGTATAAAATTTCATGGTGTAAATGAATACTATCTGGGGAATTTGGAAGATATTATTATATCGTTATTCCACTTATAGCATTCATTGATTATGAGGATTTATATCAAATATAAGTGGATAAAATTTCTGTGTAATTTATGATTCAATATCGATTGATTTGGGTTTGTCGTGAATCATATCTTCAATAATATCATTCTTGAAAACCGATGAGATTGAATGATGGAAATTCATATCGTAATTGGAGATTTAATCAAACCTTGGATTTGAGGGGATTAAAGATAAGAAGTAAAGCGAGGTTATAAATCTTGGATTTCAAAGAAGAGTTTAAGATGATAATGAGATGTATAAATTTAAAATAATTCAAATCTTGAATTATATATGAATTGATAATCATTTGGAAGGAGGTTTTAAATTGAAAGGCCCGTGTAAACCATAGCTACTGTTTTAAAGTACGCTTGTTACTTGGAAAGGCCGGGATCGAATATATGTTCGAAATCATTCCAAGTAATAATACGACGTTATGAAACAATTCAAGACTTGGTGAACGAGTGAATGAAGACCAGGAATATTTGAATCGGTTTAGATTGATTGTTGATTTATGTCTCGGTTGGGTAGGCCACCCAGTACGAGGTATGAGTTGCATGAGACCTGAACATATTTAAGTATTTTCAGGTTGTTGTTCCGTTCAGATCCAGAACGGACTTGTATGGATGGTGTGTCTGACATTGAAATTGACCGCATAGCACTGATTTCCATTAATGTATATCGGATCTGTGGCAATATATTATCCTCGTCTCTAAGTCATATGAACTTAGAGGGTATGCATTGATTGAAATCAGTGATATGTCATGAATGGTCAATGTGACATACCCGAGTTATGAAACGAGCTAGTGATGATCAAAATATGGCTTATCGAAGCATCGCTTTTCGTATGACGTAACATCAACAAACCTCACACCCCGGATTGATGAGAAACTGGCGGTTAGGTTTTATACTTATATATGAATAAATGATGAAGCTGTGCAGCAGTGGGAAACCACTTATGAACCTGGGGAAGTTGGGTATGTTCGGGGGGTCGTGTCTGGTCGAAAACCGTTGATCTGCCCTGACGATGTGTAGTCGGTGTCCGCGTATGGTCGAAAAAGCCGTTGAGGCACTTCGTTTTGTATCCCTGATTGATCTTTCGTGCCAGGATTCATCAAGTTGGAAACCCAAATTTCTTATGCGAGTCATACGATTTTGATTGTATATATATATATATATATATATATATATGGCAATATATATTATGGGGTATATGCTGTCTAGGATTAATACATTTACTTGCGAAATGTTTTCCACACTATATATATATTATGGTATTGAAGAGAATTTTTCGTATGAAAGCATATTTGGTTGTCATAAGATAAAACTCGCCCATCTGGTGTGCGCTTGCATTGTGTGATGTGGGACGAGCTTATGATAGCTTCATTTCAAAAGTCATTGCGCATTTATATGCACGGGTATTCACTTGGAGTAAATCCGTTCCAGATTAGCGGCGTGATCCGATGAATCTCCCAACTTTAAGAATGAACCTAACTGTTTTGAGTTCTCACACCAGTCCCACGACTGACCTGGAATTTATTGTTCCCTCACCTAAACTCTGGGTGCCCACGATTTTTGCACGGGCAGCCAGTAGTTTAGTTTTGCAGTTATAGATCGTTGGAGCAGGATTTAGAGCGCTTCTAGAGTTGGAGTCCACGGTAGAGTTGAAGCTTCCGCTGTGTTTTGATCTTCCGCTGAGAGTAAAGTTATTTTCTTTCTTCCGCTGTATACGTTTATGTTGTAACTCTGATATTCATGTAACTCTGATGTAATATTGGTTTATTCAATGAAAAGTTCTGTTATTTTTGTTCAATGTATGTATGTACCCATAACAATTCGTCTTTCTGAACGGTTTAAGTTGGTTTAATTACCAGCAAGAACCGGGTAAAAAGGTGGGTCGTTACAAAAATCATATTTTTATACATCTAAAAAATCATATCTTTACCTAAGTAAAAATCATATTTTTATACATATAAAAATCCGATCTTTTTATAATAAAATCATAATTTTCTATGCCTAGAAAAAAAAATCATTTCTTTCTATGATTAAAAAATCCAAAATTTATATGATTAAAAATCCAATATCTCATGCAACACATTAAAGCCAAGAAATCTAAAGAGGAAATCAAGTAAAATCAGGTTTAAAGAACTCACATTGATTTTCTAGGGTTTTGGGTTTTCAGATGGATGGAGGAGAGGCGGCGCTGGTCAGCGAACAAGGGGGTGGCGTATGCTCGCAGGGCGGCGCAAGTGGAAGGGGTCGAGGTAGAGGAGGCGCGGAATAGGGAGCGGTGCTCTTGTGTCGACCTAGGTTGAGGGGGTTCCGCGATTTCTTCTCGCGAGCAGGGGGGTGGAGGATCGCCGACGTTAGGCGATGGGGGTGCTGGAGTTGATCGGAAGGGGCAACGGTCGGAGGGCGTGGCGGTGTAGGAACGACGCGAGGGGGGTTCGATTTAAGGCAGAGCAGATTTTTTTCTGTTGACTGATTTTGAAGAGAGAGAGGAGGGATAGAGAATGTGAGGGAAATATATATAATAATTTATTTATTTATTTATTTTAATTTTCTCCTAAAAGCACCCTTTTAATTCAAACTCAAAATTGAACCCACTGACTGTTATCCCTAGCGTAATACCCCCATTCCGAACACAACTGTATATGTTTCATACGCTAATTCGACTGTTACGATTAGTTTCCATTAAATTTAGAATATAAATCAACATATTTTAAATTCAAGCGTACATTTTAATTTACCGGGTCCACTTACTGACTCTGAAAACTCCATAAAAATAAATCTGACTATGTTTTGATGATATGGTCCTAACAAAACTAATTTCGTCGAATTTGTAGATTGTTTGAAAAATGGCCATTTTCTGGTCGGTCTAAATTGATTGAAACTGCCAAAACACATTTTCTTGCGCCACGCTCACATATTGATTTCAAAAATTATGAATTTTGGAACCTAGCAATAATTTGACATCCCGTATCCAACAAAAGTGATCTTGTCAAAAACGGAGGTCATTTGTAAAATTTCCATTTTTAAGGGCTAAAATTCAATAACTACCATTCTAGATTTTCAACTGGACATAACTTTTTATTCCCGATATGAAATTTAAATTTTCCTGATTCGTTGGAAAGATATTTTCAAATAGATTCTAACCTTTTCAGTTTCGCTAAAATTCGGTTTATTTTGAATCCTGTACATTCATTTGAAATTTGAAATCGAATTTTCAAACTAGGGCGCCATTTTCAATTCCTTTTATAATTAAAATAAATATTTATATTCTAATTTCGACTCGAATAAATATATACGATCTAATTCTATTCAAAATAAATTTCTAGTCGTTATTATTTAAAATAATTCATTTTAAACATCCAAAATTCATTAAAATTGCCAAAATAAAATTTTTAAATTGGTTCTGATTTTCCGGGTTGTTACAATATCCGTGGCGCCTCCTAAATCCATCCTCCACATGAGTAAAAATGTTGGGCTCCATACCATAACACCACTTCTAGCTAGAAAGAAACGCATGCACTCCCTACGGTCCTTATCCCGTTTTTGGCTCATACCGGGGTGTGAGGCTCGTGAGGTTACGCTATACACAAAGCTGTGCTGAAATAAGCTGTGCTTTGATCATCCACCACAAGGCTCTGCTTTTCAACAAAAGCCTTGATCATTTGCATTTTGGCATTCCACATTGACAATCCACGCCATGCGATCGATAACTATCAATATATAACCTCTGAGCTCGTGCGTCTCGGAGAAGGATGTTAAGCAAGAGAATAAATTCTCCACCTCCAAACAGATATATATTAAACAGAAATCAATTTACATGGAATGAAGTCCAATGTCAGGCACACATCCATTTATAAGTCCGCTATGGGTTTGAACGAAACCGAAGACACCTTATTCCTCGTCCCGTATGTCCAATACGGAAGAGAGGTGCTCGCTTATCTGGACCATCAAAAAGTACGTCCGGACAACTACCACTTTAAACCTTTACTGAGAGCTACCCAATGTCGGGCATCAGTATCGTCCAATCGATGTGAAGATCACCAGTCTTCAATCAATGTCTTCAATATCTTCGATTTAAATAGTTGTATAATTATTTGAAATGAGATTGAACTCAGTCTTTTCAAATAATTCTCGCATATATATAGTCTAAATCATTTCATATTGTTAATATTATTTTACAACAATTTATCCCTATTTTTATTTATATAAAAATAGCTCAATTTAATTTAACGACGCTTCGGGTCAATAGGCGGTCCTGGCGCTGTTTTTATCAAAATTTGTTTTACACTTTTCTCGAAATCTGACCGTTGGGTTTTAATAAATTTTATACCATTGGAAAGATCTTCCCAAAGCGGTCTTAACAGTTCCAGTTTTTGGAAAATCCGACGATCGGATCTTTCGGTATAATCTTTTAAAGTTACGATTCCGAAACGCGAACAACTGTGCGTAATTTGTTTAATTTTAATTTATATATAAAATTATATATAAATATAAACCATTCGACGATTCCACTAACGTGTTTAACACGTCAAATAAAAAAATGTTTTATTGGCACAACACATCTACATTTTCATAATGGCAAATATGTATTTTATTTACATGACATTTTTGCTAATGACAAATAAAAAAATAGTTTTTATTTTCATTATTTGTATTTAATTTCTATTCTTAACTTTAACAAATAAAAAGAAATATTTTATTTGTATATATAGTGTTAATGTCTGAGATGACACATAAAAATGTTTATTTTAATTTGCATACAAATTCTAATGCATGATTTAAGAATAAAAATGTATCTTTAGTTTGTATACAAATTTTAATGTATGTTTTGACAATAAAAATGATTCTTTAACTTACATACAAATTCTAACGTATGTTTTGACAAAAAAATTATTCTCATGTTTATACACAATTTCTAATGTATGTTTTGACAATAAAATTGATTCTTATGTTTGCATAAAAATCCTATTTCAACAAAATGCCTACAAAGTGATACATTCATTTTTTGTTGACGATTCTAGTTCAACAAAATGATTAAAAAGTTATTCATTCATTTTGTTGAAAATTCTATTTCAACAAAATGATTAAAATGATATTTTCATTTTTGTTGACAATTCTATTAAAGTTAATATTTTTGCTCCGTCACTAATCTATTTAACAAAAATGTCAATTTTTGTTTAACTCAAATCTTATTTAACAAAAATGTAATTTTTTTCAACCATCACATTTGACAAAATGTATATTTTTATTTCAACTAATATATTTTGACAAAATGTATACTTTTGTTTCAACTAAACTATTTTGACAAAAATGAATATTTTTGTTCAACTAAACTATTTTGACAAAAATGTATATTTTGATTCAACTATAAAAATGATAATTTTTGTTCACTATTTTCTTACAATAAAATGTCCTTTTTATTTCAACTATTTTGTTACAAAAAAAATGTCCTTTTTATTTCAACTATTTTGTTACAACAAAAATGTCCTTTTTATTTCAACTATTTTGTTACAACAAAAATGTTCTTCTTATTTCAACTATTAAAAATGTCCTTTTTATTTTCAACTATTTTGTTACAACAAAATGTCCTTTTTATTTCCACTATTTTGTTACAACAAAATGCCCTTTTTATTTTCAACTACTTTGTTACAACAAAAATGTCCTTTTTATTTTCAACTATTTTGTTACAATAAAATGTCTTTTTATTTTCAGCTATTTTATTACACCAAAATGACAAATTTAATTCAACAACTATTTTTTGACAAAAATGTCAAATTTGATCCAATAATTATATTGACAAAATGATAATTCTAATTCAACTATTTTATTTTGTCAAAAATGACAATTTTTGTAATGACCCGGGATTTCGACCAACTAATTTTAAATATTTAGAATGGATTTAAATATTTAGTTGATAATATAAATAAATTTTTATATTTATGTTATCGATTTAAAAATCGATTTCGATTTAATATCGTATATATTAAATTATCAAAATAAGGAATCAGCGAATAACTGAATTCGAAGTGAAAACTGATTTGAAAACAGTTCAGATAATCAATACATAATTCTGTTTGAATTAGAATAATAATATTCAATAATTATCGAAGAATTTAAATGGTTTGAAATTTAAATTAAAACGATTTAAATTAATATCTGTTCGGGATGATCGAACTGGACTTCGATACTTATCCCAGTGGGTTCAGAATAGTGGGTAAACCCTGGAATTGACAGTTGTTGAGTTCAGAAAGGAGTTCGGCATCATGGGTATTTAATTTAAAGGATACCGGTTTAAATATAAATAAAATAAAAATAAAACTCCTTCAACTCATTTTCTTCCCCAAGTAAAAATATATCAGATGTGCTCCTTATTTCCTCCACAAAATATCAGCCTCGTTGTTCCTATCTAAACCAAAAGAGCAAAATCGTGTGGCCTTCTTCTACTCCATACGTTTACTCTATAAATCGAGCCCCTCTTTTTTTCAGCTACTCACTTCGGTTTTCCCCTTTTTTCTCCGATTCAAATTAAAGAGAAACCGCACCATCCCTTTTTTCAAGTCGCGATAAAGCTCGACATCCGTAATAAGGTGCAGAAGCCGGAGTTGCAACGAGAAGAGGTGCGATGTTATTCCGAGAGTCGGAGTCTTCAAGATCGAACGAGGTTGCGAGTTGGCAACAGGAAGAAGCAATCTTTGACAGCACCACGATGACCGCAAGTGGGATTTCAGGCGACTCATCTTCACTGTAGCATGTTGTTAGGGTCGCGACGAGTTTGCTGTGGTCGAGTAGGTGTGCAGATGGTGGTTGCGATGGTGTTTGTGGAGTGATAGCAATGACGGGGTGAACTTGGGTATTTTACTAGAAACCCTCCAAGTCTAGAATGGAAGCAGAAGGGATCAGCGACTTAAGGTCCAGATCTGATTTGGTGACGGTGCGACAGTCTACTGGAGCTTGCCGTGGGTGATTTGGAGGAGCAATTGTAAGGATTGTTGATAGTTTCGTGAAGTAGACAGTAAGGTAATCTCATAGTTTATTTACTACTTTGTGTGTGTGTATATATATAAATATATATAAAGGGCTAAGCGATTAAATGTGTTAATTATTTAGGTAAGCAAGCATTAAAAACATATATGGTTTAAAGCGGTAAAAATACATAGATTTATTTAATTATATTCGTTGAGATTAAATTTAACTTAGTAACCATTCAACAAAAAAGGAAGAATAGAAGGAAGTTATTTATTTATTTAAATAATTGATTTAAATAAATAAATGGTTAATCGGAAAAATTTAAATAAACTTTATCGTAGGTATGAATTTATTCGAGACGATACATAGCCGAAATGAAACGGAGATTTATTGGATATCCAGCAAATGAATTAAGGTGAGTAAACCTCACTCACCATTTAATTAGAATTATTTCTAGTTGTTAAAAATAATTGCTATGCTTGTTTGAATATTGTTTGGTTGATTTAAAATATATATTAGTTATTTAGGACTATTATATATATATATATATATTGGGTTGATTGATTGGTTGGATTCCCGCAGTCTCATTAGCGGATGCCCGCGGTACCATAGCGGATGATTACCCTATACGCCCCACGCTATGATTAGTGGATGACCTTCTATACCGCGATATCCTGCCTCGAAGCAGGATAGGTATTATTTATGTGCTAACGTCTGTGGATGCAGGAAAACAGGTTGGAGGAATCCAACTGGATTCCTCAAAAATATATATTATCTGTTGTTTGTTTGATTTCATATATATATTCATATATGATGTGTTAAAAATCAAATGCTTGAAAATTGGCTGATTTGATTGTTTAAATATCACTGGGGCTTGGGATATTGATTTATAAAAATATCGGAAAGGGTATTTGATATTTAAAAAGGGAAATTCTATTTTTATAAATAGAATTTGAATTCTAAATAAAACTATAGAAAACATTAACTTGTTTTGAATATATATGAACGAATATTGAATTTATAAACTTTGTTTATAAATGAAAAGATGAGATTTGAATTGAAGTTATAAACGTTGTTTATAAATAATGCAGAGATATTCAAATGGACTTTAAACGATAGAATTTGAATATAGAATTCAAATGGACTTTAAACGATAGAATTTGAAAATAGAATTCAAATGGACTTTAAACGATAGAATTTGAATATAGAATTCAAATGGACTTTAAACGATAGAATTTGAAAATAGAATTCAAATGGACTTTAAACGATAGAATTTGAATATAGAATTCAAATAGACTTTGACGATGGAATTTGAATATAGAATTCAAATGGACTTTAAAGCTATAGAAAATATTAACTTGTTTTGAAGGTATATAAAACAAGTGATCGAATTTATAAACGTTGTTTATAAATGAAAAGATAGGTTTTGAATTGAATTTATAAACGTTGTTTATAAATGGAAAATATGGGATTTGAATTGAAGTTATAAACGTTGTTTATAAATAATGCCGAGAATTCAAATGGACTTTGAATATAAGGAATTGAAATAGGGATTTGAATAATCGAATTCAAATGGACTTAAAACTATAGATTTGAATATAGAATTCAAATGGACTTAAAATAATAGGGATTTGAATATAGAATTCAAATGGACTTAAAACTATAGATTTGAATATAAAATTCAAATGGACTTAAAACTATAGATTTGAATATAGAAATTCAAATAGACTTTGAATATAGAATTTGAATAATAGAATTCAAATGGACTTTAAACGATTTGAATATAGGATTTAAATGGAATTTAAACAATAGAATTTGAATAATAGAATTCAAATGGAGTTTAACTATAGAATTTGAACATAGTATTTCAAATGGAATTTGAATATAGAAATTCAAATGGGATTTATAATAAATAGATTTGGATAAATAGAAGTGGATTAGACTAAGAAGCTAATTAACAGATTTAATTAACAAATTGAGTTAAAATGATTGGTATAGTTAAAATAGATTGGACAGGCATAAATATACAGGAGACATGTATGGAATAAAGTATAGAAGTGAAATAAATAGAATGCCCGACAAAAAGGTACGTATTTAATTTCCATATGAGATTTTATGCGCCGTATCGGCAAGCCGCTTGGCTTTTTCTTTTTCTTTTTGAGATAAGAAGGACCGGGAAAGCTATTTGAAATTTCCCGATGCTCCCGGTACAAAGGAGGTTATGGCGAATTTTTCCGGAAATTTAAGGAGATAGAATATTTTTAAGATAATTTGATAGTTAGAAATCAACGTATCGAATTATATAGAAGTCGATAAGAAAACGAACTTAGAAATAGAATAGTATAATCAAAAAGGAAGTATAAGAATAAAATCTAGAAAGATTAGAAAGAGAAAATGTATATGTGTTTGAAGGTGAATAATCAGTTGTATGGTATTGGTTATTCGAGTAAGTAGTCTTGTCTGTTTTGACGTTAAATGTTATTCAGTCAAGGTCTGAGAGGTAATTATACCCCAACTTGGTTGATTTCATGATATACCGATAAGCAGCAAGATTCAGGCTCGAAGATCAATGTGGAATAAGAATTTGTTAAATACTGTATTTGGGTTGTCGTAACGATGTTTTACACAACATCTGTTTTAACCCAAATATGTGCAAAGCTAGAAATTTAAGGAAGGCGATATATGGAAATATTTTCCAAAGAACGTATAAGGCCAGTATGGTTATTGAAAATATTTGGTTAACAAATATTGATAAAGAAATAGAGAAGAGATTTAATTAATGGAATATTAATTAAAGGTTCAGTGATTGTTGGATGTTTGGTTGAACACTTGTTTTATTCGATAGTTAAATCATCGACTATCGAAACACTTGTTTTTATTCGATAGTTAAATCACAGACTATCGAAGTTTTGACCATCGTTGTCGATATGGAGAGACCGGTTGGATTCTTATCCGAAGAACCACTCCATATCGGCAGTAGCGGGCGAATCAGATTATATAAAGATAATCGAAGACGGAGTAGAATACAAGGACTTTTTCTATTAATAGAAATAGTGCCTTCGGTTCATCCTGTTCCTGGGTGACTTGTATGGATGAATGTCTGACAGAGTATTTCCAGAAAGGTTACGTACATTGATTTCTTCAACTGTACCAAGAGTGGAAGCGGAGGAGGAAACTTCTTTTAGCTGACACGTAATGTACTGTTGTAGACGTAAATTAGTGATTTTCGATGGATTTGACGATGTGACATTCGAAGTGAATATGGCGTGATGATAAAGCGTAGCTTCTAGCCTCATCAACCGGTAAATGACAGAAATCGGGCAGGCAACATGGCTATGTAGGTCGCACCTATTAGGGTGTATAATCACCTGATCTAGAGTTTCATTTACTTCTAAAAATCTATTGTCGATGCTGACCCATTCGGGAAACGGTTGCTGATCCCAATCGTTGGTGATATACATTCGATACACTCAAGCGAAATGAGTGGTCGGTCATGTGTGGCTGAGTGGCAAGATGTTCTTGTTGAACTCGGTGTATTCTCCTCTAGAGATATACCAGCGGAAGGTGATTCCATACCTTGTCATAGTTGGAAATCCATTACCCAATACGTGCTTGCGGTTTTGATTGTATATATATGTGGAACGTGAGATGCAAACGTTCCACTAGATTGTTATTTAATTGATTTAGACATTATTATAATATCAAAAGAGTTTTGATATAAAGATAAATCAAGTGTTTGGATTCTCATAAGGGAAAAACCCGTTCCGTGTTATACGGCATGGTCTTATGAGATATCATTTAGTTTTCTGAAACTGTTTTAAACTGTTTACTCATACCAGTCCCATGACTGACCCGGAGTTTATTTTGTTTTGTTCTACCAAAACTCTTGGGTGCCTAAATTTGTACGGGCAGTCAAGTAGTGCAGGATTTTTCAGATATATCTAAAGGATCTTGGAGCAGGAGGCTTCAGCGTTATCTAGTTATAGTGGTTCCGTTGTATTGTAAGTGTTGTACTCTGATAAGTGTATGTTATACAGTTAAGATTTTGTATTTCAAAGATATGATATATTATATTTTGTTCCGCTGCGATGTGAGATTCTGTATTGTTATTTCTGTTCTTCTTCTACCTCTTTCTTCTAAAAAAAAATTGTTCCGTATTTTCGTGATATTTGGGTTGGACGTATGATGTATATAGTCAACTCTGATGTTATGGAAATGCGGGTCATTACAGTTGGTATCAGAGCTTAGGTTTAGCGAATACCTAGGCTTGTTGGAATGTGCTCATTAGAGATAGGATCAGTAGTATCCTAGAATGGGTTGAGTGTGTATATATATATACGAGAGAGCGTACTTGTTATTTGATATAAAAACTGTTTTATATTGTGTTGACTAGTCTGTTGAGTAGATTATAAATTTTGGTCGAATCGTGGGACGCCACGATGTCGATAGGAGTTTATAAACACTTGAACAGAAGATTGGACACGATATTGTTTTCAAATAGTTAAGTTGATTGTTAGGATTATAATCAAATTAGATTATAAAACAGAAATAGTTATATATATAACCAATGGAATTTGTATATGAAATCAAATATACAAAGGAGATGAAATTGAAATTGAATTCCAACCAGAATTCAGAATTTAAAATCCTGGGAGTTTGGAAAATATTTTTCTAAATGGAGTTTGAAAGAAATAAAGCACTGAACTCATTCAGTAGCTGGGAAATAATTCTGATGATGGTCGCAACATCATCAGTGTTCATTTTCGAGTTTCTAAGTGATGAATTGCTGCCTTAGAAAAGTTTTGATGGAAATTTGTTTGAAAGGAAAACAAGTTGTTGAAAATTCAAATGGTTTGAATTTGGGATAGGTATAAATATATGTATATATTTATATAACTTCAAAGGAATTTTGAAATGTGAAATTGAAATATAGATTTCAAATAAAAGTAAATTAAAGGAATTTGAATATATATATAATTCAAATAGAAGTGAAATAGAATTTGAATTCAAAGGAATTCAAATGAGTTTGAATAAAGGAAAAATTCAAATAGAAATTGTATAAGAAAGATTGAAATGGAATTTGAATTCAAAGGAATTCAGATAGAAATATATGGCTTTGTTGTTGTTGTTGTTGAATTTGAATTCAAAGGAATTCAAATGGATTTGAATAAAGAAAGTCAAATAGAGATTTGAATATTAGAATTCAAATGGAATTTGGTTAAATAGAATTTCAAAGTGAATATAAAGTGGAGGTTGAATATTAGAATTCAAAGAAAATATAAAGTTTGAAATAGAATTTTAGAATAAAAAGAGTTTAAATAGAATTGGAATTCAAAGTAAAATTTAATAGGATTTGAATTCAAAGGAGTTAAGATAGAATTTAAATTCAAAGGAATTTAAATAGAAATGGAATAAAGGAATTCAAATGGAATTTGAATATTGTAGATGTAGAGGACTTGAATATTTGAAGAGAAATAGATCGGGGATATTATGTTGAAATGGATTTGATATATATATCAAAATGGAGTTGAATATATTATAAACGAAGTTAAAACGTTTATATTTATAATATAATTAAAACGAGCTCGCCATAGCGCGGCAATTCGTAAATTGGCGATTCGAACTTCAATTTAATATTCAGAACTCAATTGAAGTCGGAATTCTGTGAAACAAGAATCGTCGGGACCGGTTGAACGATAGTTTTCTAATAGAAGAGAAAAATCTGGGTTTCGTCAAATAGATTTTGAGATATGTCAAAATCAAATTTTTAGAAAAGCAGCGCCAGAAACCATTAAAAACCACAATGGTTTATATATATAAGTAAAAAGATTTTTTAAAGTAAAAAAATCCGAATTGGCATTAGAAAAATGCAGACTTGAGTTATAAAATAAATATGAACTTCAGTGAAGTAAGTGAAATGATTTTTAAGACAAAATCATATTATAAATGGTTAAATAGAGTTAACTAAATTGGAGGATAATTAGTTAAAGGAAATTTGAATCGAAATTGGGTTTTTTGGATAAGTGAAAGAGATTGAGAAATTATATTCGAAATCGAATATATAACTCGAGTTGAAAATATAATTTGACTAGTTATAATTAAGTTGACATATATTTGAACAAGTTATATTCAAATAAAAAGGGTGAACTAGGCAAAACGGTTAATCAGCAACTAGTTAATGGGAATTTAAATGATTGAAATTAAATTTAACTTAAGTAAGTTAAATGGATCGAAATGGATAAACTGAGTAAAATCAAAATGAAATATGAATTGGGAATGAATAAAGGAAAAACCAAAAGAGTTAAAAAAGGAAGTATATTTGTAACACAAATACAAGGGAAGTTATGTGCAAACAAATAGAAGGAGAAATATTTGTAAAAACATTTACAAATAGAATTTAGAAGGGAATATTTGTAAAACATTTACAAATAGAGTAAATGGAAATATTTATTTATAGAAAATAAATAGAATGTTATAAATGAGATATTTATTTGTTAAATAAATAGAATTAATCAAAGGAATATTCAGAAGATGAATAGAAAATGGAAATCTGTTTTTAACAGATAAATAGAAAAGATTAATGTATAAATAACAGTTTATAAATTAAATTAAGTATTTAGCATTCGATAAATGGAATATATAAGTCTGAACTTATATAGAGAAGAGATATTGGTTTTTAACACCGATAGTTTGAAATAGAAGAGGTACACAACACTTGTGTAAGTGAGGTAACGTTATTAAAGAGAACATTTATAAAGTGAAGAACCGTTACTAAAAGTAAATCTTTATAAATGAGTAAACGTAATCCAATAGGAGTTATTCGAATGGGAGAAGTCGATTAGAGTTAGAAATAATCGACTAGAGTTAGAAATAATCGGTTAGAGTTAGAATAAATCGATTAGAGTAAGAATTAACCAGTTAGAGTTAATCAGTTAGGGTTAATCCGTAGAGTTAATTGAATATTGTTATTCAATTAGAATTTATCGAATACTTGTTATTCAAATTAAGAGTTAACCAGATAGAGTTAATTAAACATAATTAATCGAATTAGGATTTAATTGAATGTTAGTTTTTCAATTAAAATTGATCGAATATAGTTATGGAGATAGAGTTTGTCAAACATAGTTACCCAGGATAAGTTGCCATTTCGTACGACTGCTAGCGTAATTCGCAGGGCTGCAGATAGCCTAGGGCGGTCGGATGTTTCCTGGGGAAATCAGGCGTAACCATTGTGATCGCTGCGATCTAGTGTCAAGCGAATGGAGTTAAATCGAATATAGTTTATTCGAATAGAATTGAAGGAGTTATCGAATATAGTTTAATCGAAATGAGTTATCGATTATAGTATAATCGAAATGAGTTATCGATTAGTTTAATCGAAGTGAGTTACATAATATTGGTTATTCGAAGGAGTTATCGAATTTAGTTATTCGATGGAGTTAATCAAAAATAGTAAAATCCAATAGAGTTTATTGATAAGAGTAAATCGAATATAGTTTATTCGAAGAAAGGTTTTCGAATCTAGTTATTCGAAAGAGAGATTATCGAATATAGTTATTCGAAGGGAGGAGTTATCGAATATGGATTTATTCGAAAGAGAATTACGTAAGGAAGTTTGAAATGTTGAGTATCAACATCATTAAGTTTTGAAAAGATAAATGGGTTTGTAGCACTTTTCCTACCTTAGCAATTTCGAGGACGAAATTATTTTAAGTGGGGAAGATTGTAATGACCCGGGATTTCGACCAACTAATTTTAAATATTTAGAATGGATTTAAATATTTAGTTGATAATATAAATAAATTTTTATATTTATTTTATCGATTTAAAAATCGATTTCGATTTAATATCGTATATATTAAATTATCAAAATAAGGAATCAGCGAATAACTGAATTCGAAGTGAAAACTGATTTGAAAACAGTTCAGATAATCAGTACATAATTCTGTTTGAATTAGAATAATAATATTCAATAATTATCGAAGAATTTAAATGGTTTGAAATTTAAATTAAAACGATTTAAATTAATATCTGTTCGGGATGATCGAACTGGACTTCGATACTTATCCCAGTGGGTTCAGAATAGTGGGTAAACCCTGGAATTGACAGTTGTTGAGTTCAGAAAGGAGTTCGGCATCATGGGTATTTAATTTAAAGGATACCGGTTTAAATATAAATAAAATAAAAATAAAACTCCTTCAACTCATTTTCTTCCCCAAGTAAAAATATATCAGATGTGCTCCTTATTTCCTCCACAAAATATCAGCCTCGTTGTTCCTATCTAAACCGAAAGAGCAAAATCGCGTGGCCTTCTTCTACTCCATACGTTTACTCTATAAATCGAGCCCCTCTTTTTTTCAGCTACTCACTTCGGTTTTCCCCTTTTTTCTCCGATTCAAATTAAAGAGAAACCGCACCATCCCTTTTTTCAAGTCGCGATAAAGCTCGACATCCGTAATAAGGTGCAGAAGCCGGAGTTGCAACGAGAAGAGGTGCGATGTTATTCCGAGAGTCGGAGTCTTCAAGATCGAACGAGGTTGCGAGTTGGCAACAGGAAGAAGCAATCTTTGACAGCACCACGATGACCGCAAGTGGGATTTCAGGCGACTCATCTTCACTGTAGCATGTTGTTAGGGTCGCGACGAGTTTGCTGTGGTCGAGTAGGTGTGCAGATGGTGGTTGCGATGGTGTTTGTGGAGTGATAGCAATGACGGGGTGAACTTGGGTATTTTACTAGAAACCCTCCAAGTCTAGAATGGAAGCAGAAGGGATCAGTGACTTAAGGTCCAGATCTGATTTGGTGACGGTGCGACAGTCTACTGGAGCTTGCCGTGGGTGATTTGGAGGAGCAATTGTAAGGATTGTTGATAGTTTCGTGAAGTAGACAGTAAGGTAATCTCATAGTTTATTTACTACTTTGTGTGTGTGTATATATATAAATATATATAAAGGGCTAAGCGATTAAATGTGTTAATTATTTAGGTAAGCAAGCATTAAAAACATATATGGTTTAAAGCGGTAAAAATACATAGATTTATTTAATTATATTCGTTGAGATTAAATTTAACTTAGTAACCATTCAACAAAAAAGGAAGAATAGAAGGAAGTTATTTATTTATTTAAATAATTGATTTAAATAAATAAATGGTTAATCGGAAAAATTTAAATAAACTTTATCGCAGGTATGAATTTATTCGAGACGATACATAGCCGAAATGAAACGGAGATTTATTGGATATCCAGCAAATGAATTAAGGTGAGTAAACCTCACTCACCATTTAATTAGAATTATTTCTAGTTGTTAAAAATAATTGCTATGCTTGTTTGAATATTGTTTGGTTGATTTAAAATATATATTAGTTATTTAGGACTATTATATATATATATATTGGGTTGATTGATTGGTTGGATTCCCGCAGTCTCATTAGCGGATGCCCGCGGTACCATAGCGGATGATTACCCTATACGCCCCACGCTATGATTAGTGGATGACCTTCTATACCGCGATATCCTGCCTCGAAGCAGGATAGGTATTATTTATGTGCTAACGTCTGTGGATGCAGGAAAACAGGTTGGAGGAATCCAACTGGATTCCTCAAAAATATATATTATCTGTTGTTTGTTTGATTTCATATATATATTCATATATGATGTGTTAAAAATCAAATGCTTGAAATTGGCTGATTTGATTGTTTAAATATCACTGGGGCTTGGGATATTGATTTATAAAAATATCGGAAAGGGTATTTGATATTTAAAAAGGGAAATTCTATTTTTATAAATAGAATTTGAATTCTAAATAAAACTATAGAAAACATTAACTTGTTTTGAATATATATGAACGAATATTGAATTTATAAACTTTGTTTATAAATGAAAAGATGAGATTTGAATTGAAGTTATAAACGTTGTTTATAAATAATGCAGAGATATTCAAATGGACTTTAAACGATAGAATTTGAATATAGAATTCAAATGGACTTTAAACGATAGAATTTGAAAATAGAATTCAAATGGACTTTAAACGATAGAATTTGAATATAGAATTCAAATGGACTTTAAACGATAGAATTTGAAAATAGAATTCAAATGGACTTTAAACGATAGAATTTGAATATAGAATTCAAATAGACTTTGACGATGGAATTTGAATATAGAATTCAAATGGACTTTAAAGCTATAGAAAATATTAACTTGTTTTGAAGGTATATAAAACAAGTGATCGAATTTATAAACGTTGTTTATAAATGAAAAGATAGGTTTTGAATTGAATTTATAAACGTTGTTTATAAATGGAAAATATGGGATTTGAATTGAAGTTATAAACGTTGTTTATAAATAATGCCGAGAATTCAAATGGACTTTGAATATAAGGAATTGAAATAGGGATTTGAATAATCGAATTCAAATGGACTTAAAACTATAGATTTGAATATAGAATTCAAATGGACTTAAAATAATAGGGATTTGAATATAGAATTCAAATGGACTTAAAACTATAGATTTGAATATAAAATTCAAATGGACTTAAAACTATAGATTTGAATATAGAAATTCAAATAGACTTTGAATATAGAATTTGAATAATAGAATTCAAATGGACTTTAAACGATTTGAATATAGGATTTAAATGGAATTTAAACAATAGAATTTGAATAATAGAATTCAAATGGAGTTTAACTATAGAATTTGAACATAGTATTTCAAATGGAATTTGAATATAGAAATTCAAATGGGATTTATAATAAATAGATTTGGATAAATAGAAGTGGATTAGACTAAGAAGCTAATTAACAGATTTAATTAACAAATTGAGTTAAAATGATTGGTATAGTTAAAATAGATTGGACAGGCATAAATATACAGGAGACATGTATGGAATAAAGTATAGAAGTGAAATAAATAGAATGCCCGACAAAAAGGTACGTATTTAATTTCCATATGAGATTTTATGCGCCGTATCGGCAAGCCGCTTGGCTTTTTCTTTTTCTTTTTGAGATAAGAAGGACCGGGAAAGCTATTTGAAATTTCCCGATGCTCCCGGTACAAAGGAGGTTATGGCGAATTTTTCCGGAAATTTAAGGAGATAGAATATTTTTAAGATAATTTGATAGTTAGAAATCAACGTATCGAATTATATAGAAGTCGATAAGAAAACGAACTTAGAAATAGAATAGTATAATCAAAAAGGAAGTATAAGAATAAAATCTAGAAAGATTAGAAAGAGAAAATGTATATGTGTTTGAAGGTGAATAATCAGTTGTATGGTATTGGTTATTCGAGTAAGTAGTCTTGTCTGTTTTGACGTTAAATGTTATTCAGTCAAGGTCTGAGAGGTAATTATACCCCAACTTGGTTGATTTCATGATATACCGATAAGCAGCAAGATTCAGGCTCGAAGATCAATGTGGAATAAGAATTTGTTAAATACTGTATTTGGGTTGTCGTAACGATGTTTTACACAACATCTGTTTTAACCCAAATATGTGCAAAGCTAGAAATTTAAGGAAGGCGATATATGGAAATATTTTCCAAAGAACGTATAAGGCCAGTATGGTTATTGAAAATATTTGGTTAACAAATATTGATAAAGAAATAGAGAAGAGATTTAATTAATGGAATATTAATTAAAGGTTCAGTGATTGTTGGATGTTTGGTTGAACACTTGTTTTATTCGATAGTTAAATCATCGACTATCGAAACACTTGTTTTTATTCGATAGTTAAATCACAGACTATCGAAGTTTTGACCATCGTTGTCGATATGGAGAGACCGGTTGGATTCTTATCCGAAGAACCACTCCATATCGGCAGTAGCGGGCGAATCAGATTATATAAAGATAATCGAAGACGGAGTAGAATACAAGGACTTTTTCTATTAATAGAAATAGTGCCTTCGGTTCATCCTGTTCCTGGGTGACTTGTATGGATGAATGTCTGACAGAGTATTTCCAGAAAGGTTACGTACATTGATTTCTTCAACTGTACCAAGAGTGGAAGCGGAGGAGGAAACTTCTTTTAGCTGACACGTAATGTACTGTTGTAGACGTAAATTAGTGATTTTCGATGGATTTGACGATGTGACATTCGAAGTGAATATGGTGTGATGATAAAGCGTAGCTTCTAGCCTCATCAACCGGTAAATGACAGAAATCGGGCAGGCAACATGGCTATGTAGGTCGCACCTATTAGGGTGTATAATCACCTGATCTAGAGTTTCATTTACTTCTAAAAATCTATTGTCGATGCTGACCCATTCGGGAAACGGTTGCTGATCCCAATCGTTGGTGATATACATTCGATACACTCAAGCGAAATGAGTGGTCGGTCATGTGTGGCTGAGTGTCAAGATGTTCTTGTTGAACTCGGTGTATTCTCCTCTAGAGATATACCAGCGGAAGGTGATTCCATACCTTGTCATAGTTGGAAATCCATTACCCAATACGTGCTTGCGGTTTTGATTGTATATATATGTGGAACGTGAGATGCAAACGTTCCACTAGATTGTTATTTAATTGATTTAGACATTATTATAATATCAAAAGAGTTTTGATATAAAGATAAATCAAGTGTTTGGATTCTCATAAGGGAAAAACCCGTTCCGTGTTATACGGCGTGGTCTTATGAGATATCATTTAGTTTTCTGAAACTGTTTTAAACTGTTTACTCATACCAGTCCCATGACTGACCCGGAGTTTATTTTGTTTTGTTCTACCAAAACTCTTGGGTGCCTAAATTTGTACGGGCAGTCAAGTAGTGCAGGATTTTTCAGATATATCTAAAGGAGCTTGGAGCAGGAGGCTTCAGCGTTATCTAGTTATAGTGGTTCCGTTGTATTGTAAGTGTTGTACTCTGATAAGTGTATGTTATACAGTTAAGATTTTGTATTTCAAAGATATGATATATTATATTTTGTTCCGCTGCGATGTGAGATTCTGTGTTGTTATTTCTGTTCTTCTTCTACCTCTTTCTTCTAAAAAAAAATTGTTCCGTATTTTCGTGATATTTGGGTTGGACGTATGATGTATATAGTCAACTCTGATGTTATGGAAATGCGGGTCATTACAATTTTAATTCAACTATCCTAATTTGGAAAAAATGATAATTGTTTTCCAATTCTTCTAATTTGACAAAAATGTAATTTTTGTTTGACCCAATTCTAATTAACAAATATGTTAATTATTGTTTCAACTATTCTAATTATTAAAAATGATAACTTTTTTGATTCAACTATTCTAATTAATCAAAAATGATAATTCTTTTGATTCGACTATTCTAATTAATCAAAAAAGATAATTCTTTTGATTCAAATATCCTAATTAATAAAAAATGATAATTCTTTTGATTCAACTATTCTAATTAATCAAAATGATAATTCTTTTGATTCAACTATTCTAATTAATCAAAAATGATAATTCTTTTGATTCAACTATTCTAATTAATCAAAAATGATAATTCTTTTGATTCAACTAATCTAATTAATCAAAAATGATTATTCTTTTGATTGAACTATTCTAATTAATCAAAAATGATAATTTTTGATTCAACTATACTAAGTAATCAAAAATGATAAATTTTGATTTAACTATTCAAATTAATCAAAAATGATAATTTTAATCCAATTATTCTTATTTATCAAAATGACAATTTTAATCCAACTCTTCCAATTTTGTTTTCTTTCAACAAAAATTAGTAATTTTGTTTTCAACCATTTTATTCAACAAAAACATAATCAAATCAATGGATCTACATAACAACATCAATCCTAAATCAAATCACGTATCATACAAACAGAATTCAACAGCGTAGGGGTGATACCACAATTATGATAAATTAATTTTAATTATATATAAAAAAAGTAGAATTTCTCACAGTGGTTTTAGTTCTGAATAATTCAGATTTGAATTTTTGTCCAAAATCTGATCTGCTCCGAATTCGTTCTAATCAGTCTAGAAATATAGATCTCGGACTCACGATCGCAGCTGTTTAGAAATTGTTCAATTCCGAGTTCGTATGCATTAGTTATGAATTAATATAGGTAGATAACATTTTAAAATAATTAATAAAAAAATAAAAAAAGGGAAAATACCCTTTCTTCTTTCACTCAGTATCAAGGCCGGTAGTTTTTCCTACTCCGTTCGATCCTAGGGCTGGACTTTTCGATCACCACACTTCACTTCGCTATGATCAAACAACGCCACGACGACGGGGGAGGAGTGGCACGCCAGAAGGGCCCACGATGGTCAGTGCGATCGCACCAGGGAGGAGCGGCGACAGTTGAAACGTTGCGCATTTGGGGTCCTAATTCTTCGCGAATACTCTATGGTTTTTAATCAAGCCTATATGGAATCGAAGCTCGTGAAATTCTCTACAATAGTCTCTAAAGGAGGAGGAATTTTTATAGTATGGATTGGAAGAAATTAGCGATGGAAGGGGAGACGTTTCTGGCCACTGACATGACGGGGGCTGCGGCTATGAATAGGGCATCAGGGTTTTGGAATTTGATATTTATAATAAATAATATTAAATTCTCCTAATTATTAGTATTAGCCCATTAACCCTTTTCAGCTCCAATTTCAGTCGAACGAAAGTTGCTCCTAATCAAATGCCCCCTTCCCGGACATAATGGGCTAGGTCCCGTCAACCCAATCGATTGTTTTCAGCTTGTTTTCTTTAATTTAAAATATAAATCATTTAATTATTTAATTTGATCGTACATTTAAATTTACCGGGGCCACATACAAACTCCAAAATTTCCCAAAAAATAATTCTAACTATGTTTTGACGATACGGTCCTAACAAAATTAATTTTGTCGAATTTGGAGACCATTTGAAAAATGGCCTTTTTAACAGTCGATTAAATTCTACAGAAATTATCGAACACAGTTTTAATTTACCACGCTCACATATTAATTCCAAAAATTATGGAAAATTAAACTTAGCAATAATTTGACATTCCGGATCCGACAAAAATGGTTTCGTTGAAATCGGAGGTCGTTTGTAAAATGACTATTTTAATAGCTTTAATATTATTTAAAAATGGAATTTTTAAATTTTGGCACATTTTCTAACCAAATTTCGTAAAATAAATTTTTTAAATTGGTTCTGATTTTCTGGGTTGTTACATACGATCTCAGAGGTTATATATTGATAGATATCAGTTGTGAGGACCCGAACTTCCCCGGTCTCTAAAGAGAAGAGAAAGAACGGATTGCCCGAGAACAAGACTAATCGGAACGCAAATAGAAGAACATTTCATTGCTTATTACAACAATTTACATCCGAGTACAAGAATATATATAGTATTAACAAATAATATACCTTTGATAAGTATCAGAGATTTACAAATTACAATGCAGCGGAAAATAATAAAAAACACAACTGAAAGGAATACAAGGATACAGAGCTTTCTGAGTATAGTTCCAGCTGTAAATCCAGGATCCTGTGAATATAATATCCGCGAAACCAAATTAATAGCTGCCCGCATGGAAAATAGGGGCACCCAAAGTTTAGGTTAAAACAATAAACTCCAGGTCAGTCATGTGACTGGTGTGAGAACTAAAACAGTTATTTAAAACTTTGCTTTAAAATAAAGTAAATCAAGGTACCATGTCGTTTAACATGGAAGGGGTTTCCTCCCAAGAATACCGGTGCATATAACAAAACAATGCAATGTTTTTTGGAAAAATGAAGCTATTATAAGACCCAGTTCCCATCACACAATGAAACGCAAGCCGGAGTATAGGGTTTTCCCTTATAATATCCAAACATGCTTGGTATGTTTAAAAAAAAACCATTTGATACTTTAATAAGTGCACAGTGTATAAAACAACTTCAAATATAAATGTATCAATCCTAGACGGCATGGGTACCATCTATCATGTCGCCATACTAGTTCTACAATTAAAACTGCAAAATCACGTATTGGAAATTGGATTTCCATCTGTGAACCAAGGCAAGGGATCTTCTTTACCGCTTTGAGACTCTCAAGCCCGAGCCTCAGGCTACAGCCGCAACTGCACCTAGGTGCCATAGGGTCGGTCCACACGAAGTGGATTAAAATGCCTGAATAATACGTTTCCCCGCCCTATATGGCGTAAATGAGCCAGATGACTCAATATCCATCGACTCCGTAGTAACCGATATATCCGAGGCGCCTCGCTATCCATCATCCACGTAAGTAAAACGTCTGAGCTTGCAAAACCCAGACACAACTCCTAGCAAGAAGGAAATGCATGTTCTCCCCGGATCCTTCTCCCATTTCTGGTTCACACCGGGGTGTAAGGCTCGCGAATTAGTGCTATACACAAAGCTATGTTATATTAAAGTCGTGCTTTGATCATCAACCACAAGACTCTGCTTTTCAACAGAAGTCTTGATCATTTGCATCTCAGTATGCCATATAGGCAATTCACGCCATGCAACTGATGTCTAGCAATCACACAGAATGAAATCCGATGTCAGACACGCATCCATTTACAAGTTCGTTCTGGGTCTACACGAAACCGGAGGCACCTTATTCCTCGTCCCATATGTCCAATACAGGAGAGAGGTCCTCGCATATCTGGTCAATCTCCAAGTACGTCTGGACGATCACCACTTATTACCTCGTCTTGGGTGTATAGCACAATCAAGACATTCTTAATCATCCAAATGATGTGAAGACCTCTAGTCTTCAACCACCATCTTCATCGTCGACTTATCGTCGAATCAGTCATTCGGAAAGAGTATAAACCCGGCCTTTCTGAATAATTCGCGTATATAATAAATAAGTGCTATAAAACACAACATACGCCTCATTCCAATCCAGAATATTCCTTTATTCAAATATTCTTATTCTTTGGGAAAGGCTCCCATTAATTTTATCAAAGATAAATTCTTTAAAATTATTCTTTAAATTTCCATTAGATATCAATTCAAACCAAATTAAGGTTTATCCAAACTAGTCGGGATTAGCGAACCTTACCGAAGTAATCATTTATTTAATTTCCAAATCCCAGCCTATTCATCCCATGAAGCAAAACTGGTAATACTTCATATCTAACACCACGGTGTTATCGGTAAAATTAATTACCATTTCACATTCAAATTTAATTAAAGATTTAACTATTGCCTGGAGCAAAACTAGTGATACTCCATTCTCGATCATTTCTTGAATTTAATAATTTTAGTTATCAGATTCACCTTTCATTCTAGTTATAGATTCATTAAAACTCCGTTTAGTTTTAATCTCCAAAAATCATTACTTGATGATTATTCAAATTCAGAAAATAAATATTGTCTTTAACTGGGTTAAAGAACTAATGTCATTTAAAACATAGCTCACGATAAACCCAAAATCACATTCCATTAATTATGAAATCTTCACATAAAACATGTCAATATATATAATCGATATAAACTTCAATAGCCGACTAATAATATAAATGGAATAACAGCAAAGCCTTTTAAATTCCATATATATTAGTAGTCTTCCTCCCCAGAAATTCACTTCGATTATTACCAAATCGAATTCCATCCCATTCCAATTTATTTAACTAAATTGGAAAACTTTACTTTGGAAAATTTCCATTAAATCTTAGTTAAAAGATTTATAAATTCCAAAACACATTTCACTGTAAATTGGGTTAAAGAACGGATGTTATTGAAAACACAGTTCATAATAAACCTGATTCACATTCCATTTTATTCCAATTACCAAATGTAACTGGAAACTCTAATAATCTTAACTAAAAGATTTATTCTTTTCAAACGGGGTTTAAGAACGAATGTTATTTATGATACCATTCATGACAAACCCAAAATCCAAATTCTTTTATTTAATTCCAATGAAATATTAATTAAATGGAAAACTACACTAAATCTTAACTAAAAGATTTATTCTTTCCTCAACAGGGCTTAAGAACAATGCTAATAAAGACACCATTCACGAAAAACCCAAAATCCAATTCGATATTAAATACGAGGCTCTGAATAGAAATTATATCGGCTTATATTCAATATCAAATTCTGAAGTCAACAAATATCGTATTGGGAATAACGATATATATCTTTCAAATTCTTTCACAATATCTATATAATCATGGAATCCAATATCGAAATATTCCGAAGATAATTTCGATTAAAATGCATTCCAATTCATATATTGGAAATTCTAGTTATTTTTAAAACCATTTCAAATCCAATTTATTTATTTAAAAATATTGGATTATAATTCTAGTTCATAACCAGTTCATTTTGATAAAAATATATTTTTATCTTTACAAACGTGGAATTTTTCATCTCAATTCCTTCCAAATCATTTATTATGATTTTACACAAATTATTAATATTTTTAATAATTTTTTCAAGGCCCGTACAGTCGATTTCCATAAATGGTCATCGAACTGCACTTACAACGACCGTTTCCAAATTTGATTTGGACATAATTCCAAACCAACTGTTAGAATTCAAATTCCTTATATTCGTTGCAAAGCTTTTTTCGATACGAACCCAACGGTTCTGGTTTTTGGAGAATCCGACAATCGGATCTCCCGTAATGTCAATTCGAAGTCAATGGTCGAAATTCGCGAACTGTAGTGGCACGGCGCATTCTATTCAGGCCATTAAATATATGTAATATATATTATATATATATTTCGTCAATTTCCATTTAAAACGTATTTTATAAATTGTTTTAATTTCGGTTTCAAAACGATTTCTACTTCATATTCAATTTTAAATAAAAATTCAATATTCCATATCAATAATATATAAATGATAATATTTTCAAAACACTAGATTTTGAAATTACTTCCTTTTCGATATTTATTTTAAAATGAATAAAATCGATATAAATATCGTTCACGTCAAAATGACATTAATTTAATCAACATGGCTTTATATATTTAAATATTTTCGTGTCCATCACAAATCGGACATCAAAATCATATTTTGATTCATTACTGAATATTATTTTAAAATATTAGTTATTTTAAAATATTATTACTCATCATTTTAAAATATTCTATATTTTAAAATATTCGTGCTTTCCGAATTGGAATCAGACACAGTTAATTACTATATAATTTTATTTATATGAATTTTATATATACATGTACACAACAATAATCAAACACAGTCAACCATCTACCAGAGTGCATTACACAACTGCATAAGCGTTAAATATAAATAATTAATGCTTACAACAGTCTTTCAACCAATCGATTGACATACAACTAAACAATTGGGATTAGTGTATGTCAAATGTCATCCCAATTCCCGTGTGGGGTTTTCAAACAACTAACACTGATGATTATTTGTGCAGTTGCGCGATGTGTAAAATATATCGTCCCAATTCACATCAATCAAATGTGGGTACATAAACAAATCGTCTGATTTTTAAGTGAATGTTTATTTTATTCATATGCACGTTAAAAATTATATTTTTAACTATAAAATATTTATTTCATCTCATGAATATTTTATACAGTTCATTTATACAATAAAAATGATATTTTTATTGTTTTAATATTCTTAGAAAATTTCGGCAGCATAACGGCGCGATACTAGAACCGAAATAAGGTGTAGCCTTATCCTCGCCTAATAATGGCTCGCGTCATGTACAAACCAAATTCTAATCAATTCATTTTATTTCCCAAACCAAATTCAACCAAATAATCCAATTAACCAAACAACCAAACAAACATGGTTTCAAACAGAGGTGTCGAGTGCTACTAAGCACCGTCTGCATCCTAGTATATATTTTTAACTAGAAATAAATTAAACTGAGAAGTTCTCACCTTTGGGATCCACTCCTTCAGTTTTATTTTTGAATTTCTGAATAGCTTGGATTTGCCCAAAATTCCAACGCAACCCTTTTCATGCTGTTCATAGAAAAAGAATCACATTTTTATTATGAAGTTTATATATTTGTAAATCGCATTTCTCAACCTTTCTATATATAATAGAAATCATATTTTTATTTCTCTATTCATATAATAAAAAATTATATTTTATATCGCTACTCATATATAAAAATTATATTTTTATCTTGCTTGAATATATATATAAAAATCCAAATTTTATTCAGTATTCACATATATAAAAATCAAAAATTTTATACTACATTTATATTGTAAAAATCATATTTTTATTTAAACCATTTCCTAATAAAAATCACATTTTTATTTCACTAACATATATATATATATATATTATTTTATGACGCTATAAGTACAGAAAAGATTATATTTTTATATCACTAAAAATTATATTTCCCTATCACTAAAAATTATATTTTCAAATCTTTTTATATTTAAAAAATCAAATCTTTTTATAATAAAAAATCTAATCTTTCTACTATAAAAATCATAACTTTTTACTTATAAAAATCATAGTGTTTTACTTATAAAAATCTAAACTTTTTACTTATAAAAATCATAGCTTTTTACTTATAAAAATCTAAACTTTTTACTTATAAAAATCTAAAAAACTGAAAAGAAAATTAAATTATAAATAAAAAAACTCACTGCGTTCCTCAGAGTTAGGGAAGGGGGAGTTCGACGTCGGAGGGTGGCGGCTTGTTGAGGCGCGGCGGCGGGAAGGGTGTGCGGGCCAAGGGCTTGGCGCTGCCTCGATTTGGGGTTTGGCATGGGGGGTTCACGGTTTTTGAAAGGGAAGACGAGGCTAGAGGGAGGGCGTCAGAGGGGAGGCCGGGGCGGTGGGCGGCGCTGCCTTGGGGGGTGGGGGCAATCTCATGTCGGCGGCGGTGGAGGGGGAACGACGGGGAGCCCTCGTCTATTTTTTTTATTTTATAAAATCTAAATCGAGGAAAAAGAAAGGGGTGGAGGGGTTTTATTTTTATTTTATTTTTTATTTCAAAAAGTTGACTTTCCTTTTAAACCCCAAACGTGACCCAACGACTGTCGCCCCTAACTAATTACCCACATTCTGAATACAATGGGATATGTTTCGTAACCCAATTCGGCTGTTATGTTTAGTTTCCGCTAAATTTAAAATATAAATCATTATATTTTAAATTCAAATGAACATTTTAATTTACCGGGGCCACATACGGAGTCCAAAAATTCCAGAAAAATAAATTGAGCTATGTTTTGATAATATGATCCTAACAAAACTAATTTCGTCGAATTTGGAGACCATTTAAAAAGCGTTCATTTTTAGTCGATTAAATTCAAACTAAAATGACCAAACACGTTTAAATTCACCACGTTTACATATTGATTCCAAAAATCATGAAAATTGGAATCTAGCAATAATTTGACATTCCAGATTCAACAAAAGTGGTCTCGTCGAAAACAGAGGTCGTTTGCAAAATCACTATTTTTAAGGGCTATATAATATATAAATTCCATAGCGACTATTCTGAATTTTCAACTGGACATAACTTTTTATTCCCATTATGAAATATGGATTTTTCACATTCGTTGGGAAGATATTTTCAAATAGATTTCAATATTTCTGGTTATACTAAGTTCCGGTTTATTTTGAATTCTGTACATTCATTTTAAATTTGAAATCGAATTTTCAAACTACCGCATCATTTTCAATTCCTTTTATAATTAAAATAAATATTTATATTCTAATTTCGATTTAAATAAATTTATACATTCTAGTTCTATTCAAAATAAATTTCTAGGCGTTGTTATTTTAAATAACTCATTTTAAATATTCAAATTCATTAAAATTGCCAAAATAAAAATTTTAAATTTGTTTTGATTTCCCGGGTGGTTACAATCTCCCCCACTTAAAATCTTTTCTTCCTCGAAAAGGAATAGAGCTGAAAGTTGTTTAGCTAACCAACTCAACTTTTAGCTTGGCTTTCATTCTTCAACTTTTCAATTTCTAAGAATTTTCCAATTCTTCAAAAAATTGGCTAACACCCTAAATTTTCTAAAAATTTCGCCATAACCTACTTTGTACGGGGAGACATTTAAAACCTCAACTAGCCACGTAGGGCCCTCACTATCCAAAAAGAAAAAGAAAAGGCCAAGCGGCTAATAAAATCATCCAAACCCAATAAATTTGTAAACATGTACCTACTTGTCGGGAATACAATTTTATTTTTCTTCTCTAGCCTCCTTGCTATGACCTGTTCAATGTATATACATGTATAGGCATGCAATTGCAATCAATTTTCAAGTTAGTTAAATAGTTTATTCAATTTGGCCTAAATTTACCTTTCTTTCACATGTTGGTTTAAATAAATAATCACACAATATAATCATCAATCAATTAGTTGATTAGTTTTTCAAATACATAACTTTAATACATAGTCAAAAATCAGGTTTTTAGTGCCAAATCACAACAATAACCCTATCTAAATTTTGGTTCTCACCCCAGTCAATTGGAAATATGTAGACATCCCACTTTTGAAACTCGAACATAAATGCTGATAATGGCGCGCCATCATCAGAATCATTCCCGGGCGACTAGAGCGTGATTCTATATCTGTCCAGTATATTTGAGGCTTCGTATACATGTTTGTAAGTCGTATATGCAAAATCTTCATACACTAGATTGTCAAAATTCAATATAAAATAAATATTCAAATACGAATACAATGGTTTAAATTTTCAAAACAAAATATGTTTTCACTTTTATTTTAAAAACAACACTCGTTCGACTCATTCTAGGATACTACTGATCCCATCTTTAATGAGTCATACCTATTGGATATTGCTAATCCAATCTCTGATGAATTCTTTCGTTTGGTCCTAATGTGTCTTGTTCTCGAGCTCTGTAAACCAAAGCTCCGATACCAAACTGTGAGGACCCGAACTTTCCCGGTCTCCGAAGAGAAGAGAAAGAATAGATTGTCTGAGAACAAGACTAATCGGAATGCAAACCGAAGAACATTTCATTACTTATTACAACAATTTACATCAGAGTACAGGAATATACAGAGTATGAATAAATAATATACATTTGATAAATATCAGAGATTTACAAATTACAATGTAGCTAAAAATAATACAAAACATAACTGAAAGGAATACACGGATGCAGAGCTTTCCGAGTATAGTTCCAGCTGTAAATCTAGGATTCCGTGAATATAATATCTGCAAAACCAAACTACTAGTTGCCCGCATGGAAAATAGGGGCACCCAGAGTTTAGGTTTAAACAATAAACTCCAGGTTAGTCATGTTGTAACACCCCACCTCCGTCAAGGTCACTCACAAAGAGAATGCCTTAACTTTGATGGAGCGTTTTAGTTGACAAAACAGAATATTACAAGACAGATAAGTAGTACTTGAAAATTTATAACTTTATTACAGCAGAAGCAGAAATAAGTTTGGTTACATCTTTCTAAATCACAATACCAAAACTCAAGTACACAATTATCTGTCTTATACAAAATCCTTCAGACTGTAAAGTTTCAAAGCCATAATCCCCAACATAAACTACCATGAAAAGATAGAGTCAAAGCCAAGCAATACTCCAAGCACTTCAAGCAGAGAGAATCAGAATCAAGCTCCTATTTTTTCACCCTGAGCACCTAGAGGGGGAAAACGGAAAGAAAAGGGGTGAAAATAGACGAGGTCAGACATAAAGTCTGGCAAGTCCAGTGACTTCCAGCATATAAACAGATAATATTATAATGACATGTAAATAAAGCTCGATGAGAGATTACATCAACATGAACAGAAAAAATATTTTAAGTTAACAGAAGAAACAGAATGATGTAAACCAATTCATGTTCCTTACTTACATCTTACTTCTCTGCAATAATACTAGTATATTAGGGTTAGGTGTTACCGTAATGTCTAAATTGAAAAAGAATCGAAACAGAATAATCTATACAGAAACAGAATACTAGTAATTGGCCTTCACCACCCCAACAGACAGAAGGTACAGAAGCAGAATACTAATAGTGGGCCTTTACCACCCCAACAGACAGAAGGTACGGAAACAAAATACTAATAATGGGCCTTTGCCACCCAATAGACAGAAGGTACAGAAACAGAATCAGAAATGGAATCCGAGACGGAAACAGAATAATCCCTACGGAAACAGAATGTTAGAATTAGGTGTACACTAGTAATGGGCCTTTACCACCCCCAACAGATGGTACCACGCAGAAACAGACAAGTGTTACCACCCAACAGAAACAGACTGTACCAACAGAAACAGATAGAACTAAGTGTACCCTAAGTCCTACACCAAGCGATCGGCTCCCTAATACATAAATACCCTGTCAGCCCCATAGTAGGGTTTATCACTCGCTAAAGCGGCAACCTATTGGCACAGACCTATTTACAGATGTCACGGTGTCTTACATCCTCAGAGCAGACCGGATCCATGCAAGCACATGACCCCGTTGGAATGCACCATCAACACCCCTCGCCATTATCAGAATGAACCGCTTATAATTGGTTCAATAAGCATGCCCGAAACCCTACATTAGCGTGGGGTCAAAGTTTTTGATACCAGAAAAGGGTTACTAACTAATATGGGTCCCAAACAACAGATGACACGAGTATTTCCCCTCCTAACCTTGTGTCCCCAGACTAACAGATTTCAAATTAACTTGTTTACAAGTTTCAGACATACTAGTTTACAGATCAGACAATCAAGTCAACAAGTTTTCAAACTAACCGATCAGTTGTACAGTTTTAACAGACTTACAGATTGTCTAACTTTGTATTGGGCCTACAGATTCACGAAACGGGTTTGTTAAATTCATCAGTCCAGTTGGTTTAACCCTATCCACCCAACACATTTTAAACATCACATTTATATCAGATTTGCATTAATTAAATATTAATGCACAGACCTCTCACATTAGGTCAGTAGCTTGTGGCCGCTGGATATGCTGGGCGATTCCGGGCAGACTTCTGCCACAAGCCAGACCTAACCTTGTGTCTAAGCATATTTTAGTTATGCCTACGGCCTCTCACATTAGACTGACAGTTTACAGTCGCTGTTTAAGCCGGTTGGTTCCAAGCAGGCATCTACCGTAAATGGAGTCTAACCTCGTGTCATAGCCACTTTATTCTATTACAGAAAATATCAAACTAATTACGTCCATTTAGCAGATTTAACTTCTTTACAAGTTATGGCATATTATCTAAAGTTCTATTAACATGTTTTGCTCAATTTTAGATCGAGCCTCCAAATTACAATTATTCAGCTTTCAACAAATTAAGTAATTCAACAGATTTAGCAGATAACAGATTTAGCAGATTAGGCAATTTAGCAGATTAGCAGAACATGCTATTCTACGGATTTAGCAGATTAAGCAATTCAGCAGATTAGCAGATTTAACATTTCTTAAAAATTCTATTTACATATCTTGCCTAATCATAAATTAAGCCTTAACTTACATGCTCAAATCATAGTCATAATTCATAATACAATATATGCCCCCAAATTTTCGTTAAACTTTGCACAGTATAGAACACTCTCTAAAAGTCCCAAATCATGATATGAACTATGTCAAATTATAGCCTTTAATCCCAATATCCAAAAATCCATATTTAGGCACATTCACATTATTAGTTATCCTATTTTAATATAGGCCATTACGCGTAAGTTCCATATTCATTTTTCAAGTCATGAATCGTTACATAAAATATATCCAAAAATCTTGATCTTTCAATTATATCCTCTCAAAATCAGATCTTAATTTTTATATGCATTATGTCCCCAAGTTTCAAGTCATATGTTATCATTCAATGATTCCTCTTCTTCCAAACCACGAAGTATGCATAGATCTAGATGATCTAATTTACAACATATGCCCTTTTCTCAAATCAGTCACAGATCAGTCATGTCCAATTATGCATTATTCATTATTTACTCTAAAATTTAGCGTTTGTGCATTAATCTCTTATGAGATTTGGCGCAGGGTCGTAGTAGCCTGGCTATAGAACAGAAAAAAGAGGGAATAGTCATAGAAAAACAGATCTGACAGATAAGAATATGCGTAACCTCAGATTCAGATTTAAGGCCATGTCAAGATCATAATTAAAGTTCATATCTGAAAATAACTGTACTCACAAAAAGGGAACGATTCTTGTATTCTGGAATCTGTATTCTGACGCTGAATAGCTCTCCTTTGGCGTAGACTGTCGATTAGATTAGAAAATAGTTGTTCTCCTTTAATTATGAACTAGTTCTAGCTTAGATTTTAGTAGAGTAGTGACGCCATTATTTTATTTTAATTAGAATATAGGCAGAGTACAGGCAGAATGAAAATGTGTGGAGAGAAAGTGAGGTTTGGGGGGTGTTTTTTATAGGAGAATAGGGTGATTTAGAGCCTTCATATCAGTCCAGAAGTCATCAGAACCACCCAGCTCGAAGACAGTTCATCCAGCCACTCAGAAGGAGACACGTCATCATAGAACACTCCAGCATTCTGTGCTGGATCGGAATGGGCGCACTTGGCAGGTGCGCCAGTTTATTTTTGTACTGGCGCACTTCACAAGTGCGCCATTGTATTCTGGCTTGTTTCCAGTTTTTCTGCCTAACTTCGTTCGTCCATATCTTCTTCATACGATATCCGTTTTACGTAAACTCAGACTCTATCTCAAGAAAAATTTCGAGACGAACGCAATGGCCCAACCCGTTTACCTTAATTCTTCTCCTAAAATTAAATATACTTTAATTTGTTACTTATACTTTCACAGAAAATATGGGGTGTTACATTTTCCCGTCCTTAAAAGTATTTCGTTCCCGAAATCTTCAAGTTAATAAGAATGTGTCCTACCATCCAATTATCCATCTACTCAACCATCATTTACAAGCATCCATTGTCCTTAGAAAACTTCTAATGTTGTATGAACAAATGCAAAAGTGTGAATATATGTCTCTTATCTAATGCAAAGATCAGGCGGTCTACTGATTCAGTTGACCTCCTCAATGCGAGCCATGTTGGTGCCATGAGTCCAATTATGTATGCAAGAAATCCTATTTGATACACATCATTTCTATATGTGTGCATAACCATTCATCCAAATGCAACATCCACGTGATGAGTCGATCATTTTGCATCCACAAAAATTGAAAAATGCGCACACATCCATATGCAGTATGAAGGTGTTATTGAGCAGATCCAGTGCCTAGTGTGTGTATATGCATCCATGAGAAACCACTAGCAACCACTTGCATCCACTTGCAACCATCAAACATAACATGTCTTGAACACATGTTTACACCCATTAGTTTCTACCTAAAGGTCGAAGACTCGATCGATAGGATACACCCGAGTGATAGAAGCTAGTACACTTAAAACAAAAGTTCTGTTCCCCATTAGACATCGGTTAAGAAAATAAATCCCTAAGTATCAACCCCGAAGACCGAAATCAACATCAGATTGACACTTAGATAATTACTCCCATTAAACAATGTCAAAACTGGAAATCTACTTCACGCTTCGAGTAAAAACCCCTATCCTTTTCAAAAATATTCAGATACTTACAAACTACTAGTACATATCAGATTATCAAATGATTCTTAGGAAACTAAGCATGATAAAACCCCACCATATCCCACAAAAACCAAAATGTATGCATCACAGTCAAATTAACGCTTAACACAGATACCCTCAAACCCCACCTATCACAAACAGATGAGTCATAACCCTTATGGGGTTTGAGACTATAGCGGGATCAGAAACGAGACTAGTATTAAAGTGCAGAGACTCAATTATAGAATTAAAATGCCAGAATGATTAGATAAGGAAACTAAAAATTCTACGGAAAATTTTCCACCGCTATCATGTCCACCAACTACGAGAACATTCACCTACCTTCCAGAAGATTCTACCCTTTGCCCTTGCCTTTTGGGGCAATCCTTGATCAGATGTCCTGTCTCACCGCACTGAAAACAACCAGTCTTCTTACATGTTAACAAGTCTTTCTCTAAAGTTGCCCCCATCGCGCGGAAAACCCTACGAAGCTCGAAAGAGGATTAGACAGAGGTGAAATTACTGCGGCTACAGATGGAAGTTAGGCACCTCTTTGCCCTTCGACAGGCGCCATAGTCTCATCTTGCCTACGGAACCATGTCGCGATGAGGTTACCTCCCAGAAAGCCAAGAGCCCTAGAGACTCTGAAAAGAAAGAAACAAGGATTAAACAGAAAATAAAAAGATAGATATATGGCTTTGGGGACTTTGATTTTAAAAATAAACTTTCCTTTTGAAAATACTTCCTTTTTAAAACCGTTTTGAAAATAGTTTTCAAAATCTTTTTATCAAATATGGTAACCATCAGCTCTGATACCAAGTGTAACACCCTACCTCTGTTAAGGTCAATCACAAAGGGAATGCCTTAACTTTGATGGAGCGTTTTAGTAGACAAAACAGAATATTACAAGATAGATAAATAATACTTGAAAAATTATACATTTATTACAGCAGAAGCAGAAATAAGTTTGGTTACATCTTTCTAAATCACAATACCAAAACTCAAGTAAACAATTATCAGTCTTATACAAAATCCTTCAGAATGTAAAGTTTCAAAGCCATAGTCCCCAACATAAAATGCCATGAAAAGATAGAGTCAAAGCTAAGCAATGCTCCAAGCACTTCAAGAAGAGAGAATCAGAATCAAGCTCCTATGTTTCCACCCTGAGCACCTGGGGGGGGGGGGGGGACGGAAAGAAAAGGGGCAAAAACAAACAAGGTCAGACATAAAGTCCGGCGAGTCCAGTGACTTCCAGCATATAAACAGATAATATTATCATGACATGTAAATAAAGCTCGATGAGAGATTACATCAACAGCAATAGCAGGTATACTTTAAGTTAACAGAAGAAACAGAATGATGTAAACCAAGTTATGTTCCTTACTTACATCTTACTTATCTCCACTAATACTAGTATAGCAGGGTTAGGTGTTACCCTAATGTATAAACTGAAACAGAATCGAAGCAGAATAATCTATACAGAAACAGAATGCTAGTAATGGGCCTTTACCGTCCCAACATATAGAAGGTACAGAAGCAAAATACTAATAATGCGCCTTTACCACCCCAACAGACGGTACCATGCAGAAACAGACAGGTGTTACCACCTAACAAAAATAGACGGTACCAACAGAAACAGACAGAACTAAGTGTACCCTAAGTCCTACCCACAAGAGATTGGCTCCCTAATACATAGATACCCTGTATCGGCCCCACAGTAGGGTGTATCACTCCCTAAAGTGGCAACCTATTGGCACAGACCTATTTACAGATGTCACGGTGTCTTACATCCTCAGAGAAGACCGGATCCATGCATGCACATGACCCCATTGGAACACACCATCAACACCCCTCACCATTATCAGAATGAACCGCTTATAATTAGTTCAGTAAGCGTGCCCGAACCCCTACATAGCGTAGGGTCAAAGTTTTTGATACCAGAAAAGGGTTACTGACTAATATGGGTCCCAAACAACATATGACACAAGTATTTCCCCTCCTAACTTTGTGCCCCCAGACTAACAGATTTTAGATTAACTTGTTTACAAGTTTCAGACATACTAGTTCACAGATCAAATAATCAAGTTAACAAATTTTCAGACTAACCGATCAGTTGTACAGTTTTAGCAGACTTACAGATTGTCTAACTTTGTATTGCGCCTACAGATTCACGAAACGGGTTTGTTAAATTCATCAATCCAGTTGGTTTAACCCTATCTGCCCAACACGTTTTAAACATCATATTTATCTCAGATTTGCATTAATTAAATATTAATGCACAGACCTCTCACATTAGGTCGGTAGCTTGTGGCCGCTGGATATGCCAGGCGGTTCTGGGTAGACTTCTGCCACAAGCTAGACCTAACCTCGTGTCTAAGCATATTTGTGTTATGCCTACGACCTATCACATTAGACTGACTATTTACGTCGCTGGTTAAGCCGGTTGGTTCCGGGCAGGCTTCTACAGTATACAGAGTCTAACCTCGTGTCATAGCCACTTTATTCCATTACAGAAAATATCAGACTAATTATGTCCATTTAGCAGATTTAACTTCTTTACAAGTTACAGCAAATTATCCAAAGTTCTATTAACATGTTTTGCTCAATTTTAGATCGAGTCTCCAAATTACAATTATTCAGCTTTCAACAGATTAAGCAATTCAACAGATTTAGCAGATAACAGATCTAGCAGATTAGGCAATTTAGCAGATTAGCAGAACAGGCAATTCAACAGATTTAGCAGATAACAGATCTAGCAGATTAGGCAATTTAGCAGATTAACATAATAGGCAATTCAACAGATTTAGCAGATTAAGCAATTCAGCAGATTAGCATTTCTTAAAAATTCCATTTACACATCTTGCCTAATCATAAATTAAGCATAAACTTACATGCTCAAATCATGGTCATAATTCATAATACAATATATGCCCCCAGATTTTCGTTAAACTTTGCACAGTACAGAACACTCTCTAAAAGCCCCAAATCATGATATGAATTATGCCAAATTATATCCTTTAATGCCAATATCCAAAAATCCATATTTAGGCGCATTCACATTAATAGTTATCCTATTTTAATATTGGCCTTTACGCCTAAGTTTCATATTCCTTTTTCAAGTCATGAATCATTATATAAAATATAACCAAAAATCTAGATCTTTCAATTATATCCTCTCAAAATCAGATCTTAATTTTTATATGCGTTATGTCCCCAAGTTACAAGTCATATGTTATCATTCAACGATTCCTCTTCTTCCAAATCACGGAGTATGCACAGATCTAGATCTAATTTACAACATATGTCATTTTCTCAAATCAGTCACAGATCAGTCATGTCCAATTATGAATTATTCATTATTTACTCCAAAATTTAGCGTTCGTGCATTAATCTCTTATGAGATTTGGCGCAGGCTCATAGTAGCCTGGCTATAGAACAGAAAAAAGAAAGAGAATAGTCATAGAAAAACAAATCTGATAGATAAGAATATGCATAAACTCAGATTCAGATTTATAGCCACGTCATGATCATAATTTAAGTTCATATCTAATAATAACTGTACTCACAAAAAGGGAACGATTCTTATATTCTGTAATAACCTGGAAATCTGGGCCAGTTTAAAATTTTTATTTTGGAAATTTTAGCGAATTTTGATTATTTAAAATGAATTATTTTAAATAATATCAAAGAGAAATTTATTTTGAATATAATTCGAACGTATATATTATATAGATCGCCATTAGAATGTAAATATTTATTTTAAATTATAAAAGGAATTAAAAATGGCGTGGTAGTTTGATAATTCGATTTCAAAATTCAAATGAATGTACCGGGTGCAAAATAAACCGGATTTTAGTGAAACTAAAAATAATGGAATCTAATTTTGAATATATTTCCAACGAATCCGAGAAATAGAGATTTCATAGAGGGAATCAAAAGATATGTCCAGTTGAAAATTCTGAATAGTCGCTATGAAATTCAGGCCCTTAAAAATGGAAATTTTGCAAACGACCTCGGATTTCGACGAAACCACTTTTGTTGGATCCGGGATGTAAAGTTATTGCTAGGTTTCAAATTTCATAATTTTTTGAATCAATATGTGAGCGTGGCAAAGGAAAACGCGTTTGACCAGTTTCAGTTGATTTTAATCGACTAGAAAGTGACCATTTTTCATACGGTCTCAGAATTTGACGAAACTAGTTTTGTTAGGACCGTATCGTCAATACGAAGCTAGAAAATATTTTTCTGGAATTTTTCGAGTTAGTATGTGGCCCTGGTTAATTGAAATGCGCGTTCAAATTAAATATATAAAGTTATATGTTGAATTTGACGAAAACTGATCGAAATGATCGAATCAGCCTACGAAACATATCCCATTGTGTTCGGAATGGGGGTAATACGCTATGAATGATAGTCGGTGGGCCTCGTTTCGGGGTCGAAATAAAAAGTCAACATTTTGAAATTAAAATAATAATATAATTAAATTATATTTATACTTAACACCCCCCCTTTCCTCTTCATTCAGAAAAGAAGATAAAGAAAAAAAAAGAAAAAAACCACGATTACCACCCAAACCCGCTTCCCCCCCCCTTCGACGACCGCCGCTCCACACTAGAACGCGCCCCTCCGGCCATCGATCCCCTCCGCCTCCTGCTCCCCGTTCTCTTTCCTTTTCTATCCTCTCGAGCGCGCCAGAGAACCCCCTTTTTCCCTACTGAGACGCGCACACCCCCCCTTCAGCTCCGCTGCCACCTCCTTCGACTGCCACCGCACCTCCTCCTTCTCCTCCCATTGCCTCTCTCCTCCTCCCTCCCCGACTTACGCAGCAGCGACGCCCCACCTCCACCCCCTCTGAAATTGCCATAGTAAGTCTTATTTATTTCAATTTAATTTATTTACTTATTTTGTTCATGATTAGCTTTAAAAATAAAACAGAAAATCAGTTTTTATTTATATAAAAGGCCATAAAGTTTTGATTTTTATCATATGATTATTAGAGGTGAAAAGACCGAAATTTTATAATAGAAAAGATGAAATTTTGTTATAGAAAATATTAGATTTTTAAAATAGAAAAGATTAGATTTTTAAAATAGAAAAGATTAGATTTTTAAAATAGAATAGATTAGATTTTTAAAATAGAAAAGATTAGATTTTTAGTGGTGTAAAACTAGGATTTTTATATATTCAATAGCAAAGTAAAAATTCGATTTTTATATATTGAATAGCAAAGTAAAAAATTCGATTTTTATATATTGAATAGCGAAGTAAAAATTCGATTTTTATATATTGAATAGCGAAGTAAAAATTCGATTTTTATATATTGAATAGCGAAGTAAAAATTTGATTTTTATATATTGAATAGCGAAGTAAAAATTCGAATTTTATATATTGAATAGCGAAGTAAAAATTCGATTTTTATATATTGAATAGCAAAGTAAAAATTCGATTTTTATATATGTAGAGAATACGGGCAAAGAAAATTGACAAGAGGCAAGAACGACGAAGATTTCTACATAAGAAGAGTCGTAGCATTGGATTAGCAATTCTGTGAGAACTTATCACCTTTTAATTTTGTTTTCTAGTTATATAAATATATACTAGGATGCAGACGGTGTTTAGTAGCACCCGACACCCGTCGTCCACAGACCATGGACGGCTTGTATGCTTGTTTGTTTAATTTTGATGTGTAGTTGATTGTGTGATGTGAAATGAAATAAAATATTTATATAGTTAAAAATATTTTATATTTAAAAATAGAATTTTTAACGTGTATATAAAAGGAAATAAAAATAAACAAATCGGACGATTTGTTTATATATACACATTTGACTGATATTGTTTGGGACAATAAATTTTACTTATCGCCCAACTGCACAAATAAAATCTGTGTTTGATTGTTTGAAAACCCCACACGGGTATTGGGGTGATATATGACATACACTAATCCCAATAGTTAGTTGTATGTCGATCGATTGATTGACAGACTGTTATAAGCGTTGGATATTTATATTTGATGCTTATACAGTGTAGAATGCACTTTGGATGATGGTTGATTATTCATCATTGTTATTGTATACATGTGTTGTAGAAAATCCATATAATTAACATTACATGGTAATTGATTGGGCCTCATTCCAGTTTTAAAAAATAAATATTTGAATAGAAATATTTGAAAAAGAAATATTTGAATAGAAATATTTGAATAGAAATATTTGAAAATAGAAATATATAAAGCCGTGTTGATTAGATTGACGCCATTTTGACGTGAACGATATTTATATCGATTTTTTTCATTTTATAATGAATATCGAAAGTGATTTCAAAATCTGATATTTTAAAAAGAAATGAATTCGAATTGAAAGTGAATAGAAATGAATTCGAATTGAAAGTGCATAGAAATGAATTCGAATTGAAATTGAATATAAATGAATTCGAATTGAAATTGAATTGAAAACGAACTGAAATTGAATTAGAAATCAATTTGAATTGAAATCGATTTGAAATGAATTTAAAACGAATTTAAATTGGAATATTCAATTATGATTTGAAATTGAATATGAAGTTGAAACCGTTTTGAAAATGAATTTATAACGATTCATAAAGAACATTTTAAATTGAAATCGACGAAGTATATATTATATATATTATATATATAATATAATGGCCTGAATAGAACGCGCCGCGCCGCGGTAGTTCGCGAAATTCGACCATTGAATTCGAATGGATATTGCGGGAGATCCGACCGTCGGATTCTCCTAAAACCGGAACCGTTGGGTTCGTACCGAAAAGAGCTTTCTAACGAATGTGAGAAATTAGAAATCTAACGGTTGGATTTGGAATTATATCCAAATCAAATTTGAAAAAGGTCGTTGTAAGTGCAGTTCGATGGCCGTTGATGGAAATCGACGGTACGGGCCTTGATAAAATTATTAAAAATAGTAATAATTTGTGTAGAATCATAAGAAATGATTTGTGAAGAATTGGGATGAAAAACTCCATATTTGAAAAGATAAAAATAAATTTTTATCGAAATGAACTAGTTTTGAACTAGAATAGTAATTTATTTATTTTTAAAATAAATAAAGTGAGTTTGAAATGGTTTTGAAATATAACCAGAATTTCCAATAATTAAATTGGAATGGATTTGAATCGAAATTGTCTTTGGAATATTTCGATGTTGGAATTCGTGATTATACAGATGTTGTTATGGAAATTTGAAAGATATATATTTATATCGTTATTTCCAATACGACATTGTTTAGTCGTAGCATTTTATATTGAATATAAGCCGATATATTTTCTATTCAGAGCCTTGTATTGAATATCAAATGTGATTTGGGTTTGTCGTGAATGGTGTCTTCATTAACACTTTTCTTAAGCCCAGTTGAGAAAAGATTAAATCTTTTAATTTAGATTTAATGAAGTGTACCAATTAAATAATATTTAATTGGAATTGAATTGGTAGTGATTTTTGGGTTTATCGTGAACGGTGTTTTAAATAACACTTGTTCTTTAACCCGATAGTTAATGAAATGTGATTTTGGGTTTATCGTGAACCGTGTTTTAAATGACACTGATTCTTTAACCCAATTAAAGATTAAAACTAAGTGGAGTTTTAATGAATCTGTAATTAGATTGAAAAGATCGAGAATGGAGTATCACCAGTTTTGCTCCAGGCGATAGTTAAATCTTTAATTAGATTTGAACGTGAAATGGTAATTGAATTTACCGATAACACTGTGGTGTTAAATATGAAGTATTACCAGTTTTACTTCATGGGATGAATAGGTTGGGATTGGAAAATAAAATAAAAGATTACTTCAGTGTGGTTCGCTAATCCCGACGGGTTTGAATTGATATTCAAAAGAAGATTAAAGAATAAATTTAAAAGAGTTTATCTTTGATGAAATTATTGAGAACCTTTCCCAAAGAATATTCTTAATTGGAATGAGGCGTATGTTGTGTTTGTGTAACACTTGTTTAATATATACGCGATTTATTCAGAAAGACCGGGTTTATCCCATTCTGAATAACTGTTTCGACGGGGTGTCGAAGATGAAGACGGTGGTTGAAGACTGGAAGTCCTCACATCGTTTGGGTGATTACTGATGATCTTGATTGGGCTGTACACCCAAAATGAGGGAGTCAGTTGGTGATCGTCCAGACGTACTTGGAGATCGATGGATATGCGGGGTACTAGGTGCCTCCGGTTTCGTTCAGACCCAGAACGGACTTGTAAATGGACTGTGTGTCTGACATTGGATTTTAGTCTGTGTGATTGATTTCTATTAAATATATATCTGTTTGGCGGCGGAGAATTTATTCTCTTGCTTAACGCCCTTCTCTGAGACGTACGAGCTCAGGGGTTATATACTGATGGATATCAAACGCATAGAGTGAATTGCCTGTGTGGCATGCCTAAGTGGCAAATGATCAAGGCTTCTGTTGAAAAGGAAAGTCTTGTGGTTGATGATCAAAGCACCGCCTGTGTGGCATAGCTTTGTGTAACGTGAATTCGCGAGCCTCACACCCCGGTTGTGAACCAGAAACGGGAGAGGACCTCAGGGAGGGCATGCGTTTCCTTCTAGCTAGGGTGGTGTCAGTGACCTACCAGCCCTGACATTTATATACTTTTCACCTGTGTGGTTGTTGCTGTTGCGAGGCACCTCGGTTTGATCGGACGATCCGGGTCCGATGGAGTCATTTGTTGGCTCATTGACACCCCAAAGGGTGGGGAAACGCAGTGTTTAGGAATTTTAATCCACATCGGTGGACCGGCGCTGACGATCCAAGGGTCACTCGAGCTCTGATCCTGAGACACAGGCTAGAGCGTCTCGAATCGGTTGAGGACTATCTTTTGCCTCGGTTCATAGATGGAAATCCAATTTCCAAATACGTGACATTTGCGGTTTTATTTGTAGAGCCTAGTATGGCGACATAGTGGGATGGGGCGCTTATGCCGTCTATGATTGATACTTATGATTTGAAGTTGTTTTATACACTATGCACTTATAATAGTATCAAATGATTTGTTTTAAATGTACCAAGCATTCTTGGCTATTATAAGGTAAAAACCCTATCCTCCGGCTTGCGTTGCATTGTGTGATGGGACCTGGGTCTTATAATAGCTTCATTTTTCTTTATTTAGCATTGCGCTGTTTGTTTTATGCACTGGTATTATTGGGAGGAAACCCGTTCCGTGTTATACGGCGTGGTCCCTTGATTTACCGAACTTTAAAAATAAAGATTAACTGTTTTAGTTCTCACACCAGTCCCATGACTGACCTGGAGTTTATTGTATTAACCTAAACTCTGGGTGCCCTTATTTTCGACACGGGCAGCTAGTAGTTTTGGTTTTGCAGATTTATATTCACAGGATCCTGGTTTACAGCTGGAACGATATCCGGAAAGCTTTGTATCCGTATATTACTTCTAGTTGTGTATTGTATTATTTTCCGCTGCTATGCATTTAAATGTAATTTAAATCTCTCATATTTCTGTGTAATATTCATTTTTACTCTGTATATTCTTGTATTCTGATGGAATTGTTGTAATATACAATGAAATGTCCTTCCGTCTGCGTTCTGTTGTGGCTTGTTCTCGAACTATCCGCGCTTTCCTCACCGGGGAATTTACGGGTTTTTACAGTTGGTGTCAGAGCTTTGGTTTTCAAAGCTCATAGAACAAGGCACATTAGAACCATACGAAAGAATCCATCAGATATTGGATTAGTAATATCCAATGGGAATGACTCGTTAGAGATGGGATCAGTAGTATCCTAGAACGAGTGTGAAGGGTATATTTTTAAAAAAATGAAAACAAGAATTGTTTTTAAAATTTAAATCAATTGTTCGTATTTGATTATTTATTTATATAAATTTGGACAATCCGATATATAAAGATTTTGCATATGCATCTTGCAAACGTGTATTCGAAGTTTTAATATATTGGATAGTTATAGAATCATACTCTAGTTACCCGGGGATAATTCTGGTGATGGGGCACCGTCGCCAGTATTTATTTCCGAGTAACGAAAGTGAGATTTCTATATTTCCATTAGACTGATGTGAGAACCGAAACTAGATAGGGCTTATCGTTGTGATTTGGCATCAAAAATCTGATTTTTTGACTAAATATCAAAGTTATGAATTTGAAAAGCTGATCAACTAATTGATTGATGGATGTGTTGTTGATTATTGGTTGATTAATTAAAATTTATACCATATAGCCAAATTGAATCAAATTGTGAGTTATATTGAAAATTTATCGCATTTGCTTGCGTATACTTGTACTTACATTGAACAGGTCATAGCAAGGAGGCTAGAGCAGAAGAATAAAAAATTTTTGCCCGACAAATAGGTACATGTTTACCATAATTTACTGTTTTGTTTGGGTGATGATGATTTTATGAGCCGCTTGGCTTTTTCTTTTTCTTTTTGAGATCAGAAGGCCTGTATGGCAATTTCGGGATTTTCCCGTGCTCCCGGTGCAGGGGAGGTTATGGCGAAATTTTTCGAAAATTTAGGGTGTTAGCCAAATTTTTGAGATTTTTGATAAGTTCTTAGAAACTGGAAAGTTGAAGAACTTAAGCCGTAGTCAAAACACTGGAAGTTGAGTTGATTTGTGAAACAACTTTCGGCTTTGTTCCTTTTCGAGGACGAAAAGTTTTAAGTGAGGGAGATTGTAATAACCCGGAAATCTGGGCTAGTTTAAAAATTTTATTTTGGCAATTTTAGCGAATTTTGATTATTTAAAATGAATTATTTTAAACAATATCGACGAGAAATTTATTTTGAACATAATTCGAACATATATATTATATAGATCGTCGTTAGAATGTAAATATTTATTTTAAATTATAGAAGGAATTGAAAATGGCGTGGTAGTTCGATAATTCGATTTCAAAATTCAAATGAATGTACTGAGTGCAAAATAAACCGGATTTTAGTGAAACCAAAAATAATGGAATCTAATTGTGAATATCTTTCCAACGAATCCGAGAAATAGAGATTTCATAGCGGGAATCAAAAGATATGTCCAGTTGAAAATTCTGAATAGTCGCTATGAAATTCAGGCCCTTAAAAATGGAAATTTTGCAAACGACCTCGGATTTCGACGAAACCACTTTTGTTGGATCCGGGATGTAAAGCTATTGCTAGGTTTCAAATTTCAAAAAATTTCGAATCAATATGTGAGCGTGGCAAAGGAAAACGCGTTTGACCAGTTTCAGTGATTTTAATCAACTGGAAAATGGCCATTTTTCATACGGTCTCAGAATTTGACGAAACTAGTTTTGTTAGGACCTTATCGTCAATACGAAGCTAGAAAATATTTTTCGAGTTAGTATGTGGCCCCGGTTAATTGAAATGCGCGTTCAAATTCAATATATAGAGTTATATGTTGAATTTGACGAAAACTGATCGAAATGATCGAGTCAGCCTACAAAACATATCCCACTGTGTTCGGAATGGGGGTAATACGCTATGGACGATAGTCAGTGGGCCTCGTTTCGGGGTCGAAATAAAAAGTCAACTTTTTGAAATTAAAATAATAATATAATTAAATTATATTTATACTTAACACCCCCCCTTTCCTCTTCATTCAGAAAAGAAAATAAAGAAAAAAAGAAAAAAAAACCTGATTACCACCCAAACCCGCTTCCCCCCCTTCGACGACCGCCGCTCCACCCTAGAACACGCCCCTCCGGCCATCGATCCCCTCTGCCTCCTGCTCCCCGTTCTCTTTCCTTTTCTATCCTCTCGAGCGCGCCAGAGACCCCCCCCCCTTTTTCCCTGTTGAGACGCGCACACACCCCCCCTTCAGCTCCGCCGCCACCCCCTTCGACTGCCACCGCACCTCGTTCTTCTCCTCTCGTTGCCTCTCTCCTCCTCCCTCCCCGACTGATGCAACAACGACGCTCCACCTCCACGCCCTCTGAAATTTCAATAGTAAGTCTTATTTATTTCAATTTAATTTATTTACTTATTTTGTTCATGATTAGCTTTAAAAATAAAACAGAAAATCAGTTTTTATTTATATAAAAGGCCATAAAGTTTTGATTTTTATCATATGATTATTAGAGGTGAAAAGATCGAAATTTTATAATAGAAAAGATGAAATTTTGTTATAGAAAAGATTAGATTTTTAAAATAGAAAAGATTAGATTTTTAAAATAGAAAATATTAGATTTTTAAAATAGAAAAGATTAGATTTTTAAAATAGAAAAGATTATATTTTTAAAATAGAAAAGATTAGATTTTTAAAATAGGAAAGATACGATTTTTAGCGGTGTAAAACTAGGATTTTTATATATTGAATAGCAAAGTAAAATTTTGATTTTTATATATTGAATAGCAAAGTAAAAATTCGATTTTTATATATTGAATAGCGAAGTAAAAATTCGATTTTTATATATTGAATAGCGAAGTAAAAATTCGATTTTTATATATTGAATAGCGAAGTAAAAATTCGATTTTTATATATTGAATAGCGAAGTAAAAATTCGATTTTTATATATTGAATAGCGAAGTAAAAATTCGATTTTTATATATTGAATAGCAAAGTAAAAATTCGATTTTTATATATGTAGAGAATACGGGCAAAGAAAATTGACAAGAGGCAAGAACGACGAAGATTTCTACATAAGAAGAGTCGTGGCGTTGGATTAACAATTCTGTGAGAACTTCTCACCTTTTAATTTTGTTTTCTAGTTATATAAATATATACTAGGATGTAGACGGTGTTTAGTAGCACCCGATACCCGTCGTCCACAGACCATGGACGGCTTGTATGCTTGTTTGTTTAATTTTGATGTGTAGTTGATTGTGTGATGTGATGTGAAATGAAATAAAATATTTATACAGTAAAAAATATTTTATAGTTAAAAATAGAATTTTTAACGTGTATATAAAAGGAAATAAAAATAAACAAATCGGATGATTTGTTTATATTCACACATTTGACTGATATTGTTTGGGACGATAAATTTTACACATCGCCCAACTGCACAAATAAAATCTGTGTTTGATTGTTTGAAAACCCCACACGGGTATTGGGGTGACATATGACATACACTAATCCCAATAGTTAGTTGTATGTCGATCGATTGATTGACAGACTGTTATAAGCGTTGGATATTTATATTTGATGCTTATACAGTGTAGAATGCACTTTGGATGATGGTTGATTATTTATCGTTGTTATTGTATACATGTGTTGTAGAAAATCTATATAATTAACATTACATGGTAATTGATTGGGCCTCATTCCAATTTTGAAAAAGAAATATTTGAATAGAAATATTTGAAAAAGAAATATTTGAATAGAAATATTTGAATAGAAATATTTGAAAATAGAAATATATAAAGCCGTGTTGATTAGATTGACGCCATTTTGACGTGAACGATATTTATATCGATTTTGTTCATTTTATAATGAATATCGAAAGTGATTTCAAAATCTGATATTTTGAAAAGAAATGAATTCGAATCGAAAGTGAATAGAAATGAATTCGAATTGAAAGTGCATAGAAATGAATTCGAACTGAAATTGAATATAAATGAATTCGAATTGAATTCGAATTGAAAACGAACTGAAATTGAATTAGAAATCAATTTGAATTGAAATCGATTTGAAATGAATTTAAAACGAATTTATATTGGAATATTCAATTATGATTTGAAATTGAATATGAAGCTGAAACCGTTTTGAAAATGAATTTATAACGATTCATAAAGAATGTTTTAAATTGAAATCGAAGAAGTATATATTATATATATAATATAATGGCATGAATTGAACGCGCCGCGCCGCGGCAGTTCGCGAAATTCGACCATTGACTTCGAATGGATATTGCGGGAGATCCGACCGTCGGATTCTCCTAAACCCGGAACCGTTGGGTTCGTACCGAAAAGACCTTTCTAACGAATGTGAGAAATTAGAAATCTAACGGTTGGATTTGGAATTATGTCCAAATAAAATTTGAAAAAGGTCGCTGTAAGTGCAGTTCGATGGCCATTGATGGAAATCGACTGTACGGGCCTTGATAAAATTATTAAAAATAGTAATAATTTGTGTAAAATCATAAGAAATGATTTGTGAAGAATTGGGATGAAAAACTCCATATTTGTAAAGATAAAATTAAATTTTTATCGAAATAAACTAGTTTTGAACTAGAATAGTAATTTATTTATTTTTAAAATAAATAAAGTGAGTTTGAAATGGTTTTGAAATATAACCAGAATTTCCAATAATTAAATTGGAATGGATTTGAATCGAAATTGTCTTTGGAATATTTCGATGTTGGAATTCGTGATTATACAGATGTTGTTATGGAAATTTGAAAGATATATATTTATATCGTTATTTCCAATATGACATTGGTTAGTCGTAGAATTTGATATTGAATATAAGCCGATATATTTTCTATTCAGGGCCTTGTATTGAATATCAAATGTGATTTGGGTTTGTCGTGAATGGTGTCTTCATTAACACTGTTCTTAAGCCCAGTTGAGAAAAGATTAAATCTTTTATTTAGATTTAATGAAGTGTACCAATTAAATAATATTTAATTGGAATTGAATTGGTATTGATTTTTGGGTTTATCGTGAACAATGTTTTAAATAACACTTGTTCTTTAACCCGATAGTTAATGAAATGTGATTTTGGGTTTATCGTGAACCGTGTTTTAAATGACACTGATTCTTTAACCTAGTTAAAGATTAAAACTAAGTGGAGTTTTAATGAATCTGTAATTAGATTGAAAAGATCGAGAATGGAGTATCACCAATTTTGCTCCAGGCGATAGTTAAATCTTTAATTAGATTTGAACGTGAAATGGTAATTGAATTTACCGATAACACCGTGGTGTTAAATATGAAGTATTACCAGTTTTACTTAATGGGATGAATAGGTTGGGATTGGAAAATAAAATAAAAGATTACTTCGTTGTGGTTCGCTAATCCCGACTGGTTTGAATTGATATTAAAAAGAAGATTAAAGAATAAATTTAAAAGAGTTTATCTTTGATAAAATTAATGAGAACCTTTCCCAAAGAATATTCTGAATTGGAATGAGGCGTATGTTGTGTTTGTGTAAAACTTGTTTAATATATACGCGAGTTATTCAGAAAGACCGGGTTTATCCCATTCTGAATAACTGTTTCGACGGGGTGTCGAAGATGAAGACGGTGGTTGAAGACCGGAAGTCTTCACATCGTTTGGGTGATTACTGATGATCTTGATTGGGTTGTACACCCAAGATGAGGGAATCAGTTGGTGATCGTCCAGACGTACTTGGAGATCGATGGATATGCGGGGTACAAGGTGCCTCCGGTTTCGTTCAGACCCAGAACGGACTCGTAAATGGACTGTGTGTCTGACATTGGATTTTAGTCTGTGTGATTGATTTCTATTAAATATATATCTGTTTGGCAGCGGAGAATTTATTCTCTTGCTTAACGCCCTTCTCTGAGACGTACGAGCTCAGGGGTTATATACTGATGGATATCAAACGCATAGAGTGAATTGCCTGTGTGGCATGCCTAAGTGGCAAATGATCAAGGCTTCTGTTGAAAAGCAAAGTCTTGTGGTTGATGATCAAAGCACCGCCTGTGTGGCATAGCTTTGTGTAACGTGAATTCGCGAGCCTCACACCCCGGTTGTGAACCAGAAATGAGAGAGGACCTCAGGGAGGGCATGCGTTTCCTTCTAGCTAGGGTGGTGTCAGTGACCTACCAGCCCTGACATTTATATACTTTTCACCTGTGTGATTGTTGCTGTTGCGAGGCGCCTCGGTTTGATCGGACGATCCGGGTCCGATGGAGTCATTTGTTGGCTCATTGACACCCCAAATGGTGGGGAAACGCAGTGTTCAGGAATTTTAATCCACATCGGTGGACCGGCCCTGACGATCCAAGGGTCACTCGAGCTATGATCCTGAGACACGGGCTAGAGCGTCTCGAATCGGTTGAGGACTATCTTTTGCCTCGGTTCATAGATGGAAATACAATTTCCAAATACGTGACATTTGCGGTGTTATTTGTAGAGCCTAGTATGGCGACATAGTGGGGTGGGGCGCTTATGCCATCTATGATTGATACTTATGATTTAAAGTTGTTTTATACACTATGCACTTATAATAGTATCAAATGATTTGTTTTAGACGTATCAAGCATTCTTGGCTATTATAAGGTAAAAACCCTATCCTCCGGCTTGCGTTGCATTGTGTGATAGGACCTGGGTCTTATAATAGCTTCATTTTTCTTTATAAAGCATTGCGCTGTTTGCTTTATGCACTGGTATTCTTGGGAGGAAACCCGTTCCGTGTTATACGGCGTGGTCCCTTGATTTACCGAACTTTAAAAATAAAGATTAACTGTTTTAGTTCTCACACCAGTCCCATGACTGACCTGGAGTTTATTGTTTTAACCTAAACTCTGGGTGCCCTTATTTTCGACACGGGCAACTTGTAGTTTTGGTTTTGCAGATTTATATTCACAGGATCCTGGTTTACAGCTGGAACGATATCCGGAAAGCTTTGTATCTGTATATTACTTCTAGTTGTGTATTGTATTATTTTCCGCTACTATGTATTTAAATGTAATTTAAATCTCTGATATTTCTGTGTAATATTCATTTTTACTCTGTATATTCTTGTATTCTGATGGAATTGTTGTAATATACAATGAAATATCCTTCCGTCTGCGTTCTGTTGTGGCTTGTTCTCGAACTATCCGCGCTTTCCTCACCGGGGAAGTTACGGGTTTTTACATATTCTGGAGTCTGTACTCTGACACTGAATAACTCTCCTTTGCCGTAGACTATCGATTAGATTAGAAAATAGTTGTTCTCTTTTAATTCTATTCAGATTGGAAGAAGATGCACTAGTTCTAGCTTAGATTTCAGTAGAGTAGCGACGCCATTATTTTAATTTAATTAGAATAGAGGCAGAGTATAGGCAGAATGAAATTGTGTGGAGAGAAAGTGAGGTTTGGGGGTGTTTTTATAGGAGAATATGGTGATTTAGAGCCTTTAGATCAGTCCAGAAGTCATCAGAACCACCCATCTCGAAGACAGGTCATCCAGCCACTCATGTCATCACAGAACACTCTAGAGTTCTGTGTTGGTTTGGTATGGGCGCACTTGGCAGGTGCGCCAGTATATTTTTGTACTTGCACACTTCACAAGTGCGCTAGTGTATTATGGCTTGTTTGCGATTTTTCTGCCTATCTTTGTTCGTCCATATCTTCTTCATACATTATCCGTTTTAAGCAAACTCGGACTCTATCTCAAGCAGAATTTCGAGATGAACACAATGGAGCAACCCGTTTCCCTTAATTCTTCTCCTAAAATTAAGTATACTTTAATTTGTTACTTATACGTTCATAGAAAATACGGGGTGTTACACATGTGATATGTGTGAGAACTTAAACAGTTATTTAAAACTTTACTTTAAAATAAAGTAAATCAAGGGACCACGCCGTATAACACGGAATGAGTTTCCTTTCAAGAATACCAGTGCGTATAACAAAACAACGCAATGCTTTTTGGAAAAATGAAGCTATTATAAGACCCACGTCCCATCACACAATGCAACACAAGCCGAAGGATAGGGTTTTCCCTTATAATAGCCAAACATGCTTGGTACGTCTAAAACAAATCATTTGATACTATTATAAGTGCATAGTGTATAAAACAACTTCAAATATAAATGTATCAATCCTAGACGTCATGCGTACCATCTATCATGTCTCCATACTAGTTCTGCAATTAAAACCGCAAAATCACGTATTGGAAATTGGATTTCCATTTGTGAACCAAGGCAAGGGATCTTCCTTACCGCTTCGAGATTCTCTAGCCCGAGCTTCAGGCTACACCCGCAACTGCACCTAGGAGCCATAGGGCCGGTCCACAGAAGTGGATTAAAATGCCTGAATAAGACATTTTCCCTCCCTATGGGGCGTAAATGAGCCAGATGACTCAATATCCATCGGCTCCATAGTAACCGATATATCTGAGGCGCCTCGCTATCCATCATCCACATAAGTAAAACGTCTGCGCTTGCAAAACCCTGACACCACTCCTAGATAGAAGGAAACGCATGTTCTCCTGGTATCCTTCTCCCGTTTCTGGTTCACACAGGGGTGTGAGGCTCGGGAATTAACGCTATACACAAAGCTATGCTATATTAAAGTCGTGCTTTGATCATCAACCACAAGAATATGCTTTTCAACAGAAGTCTTGATCATTTGCATCTCAGCATGCCACACGGGCAATTCACACCATGCAATTGATATCTATCAATCACATAGAATGAAATCCAATGTCAGACACGCATCCATTTACAAGTTCGTTCTGGGTCTGAAAGAAACCGGAGGCACCTTATTCCTCGTCCCATATGTCCAATACAGGAGAGAGGTCCTCGCATATCCGGTCGATCTCCAAGTACGTCTGGATGATCACCACTTATTACCTCGTCTTGGGTGTACAACCCAATCAATACATCAGTTATCATCCAAACGATGTGAAGACCTCCAGTCTTCAACCACCATCTTTACCGTTGACTTATCGTCGAATCAGTTATCCAGAATGGGTATAAACCCGGCCTTTCTGAATAACTCGCGTATATAATAAACAAGTGTTATAAAAACACAACATACGCCTCATTCCAATCCAGAATATTCCTTTATTCAAATATTCTTATTCTTTGGGAAAGGTTCCCAATAATTTTATCAACGATAAATTCTTTAAATTTATTCTTTAAACTTCGATTGGATATCAATTCAAACCAAATTAAGGTTTATCCAAACTAGTCGGGATTAGCGAACCTTACCGAAGTAATAATTTATTATATTTCCCAATCCCAACCTATTCATCCCATGAAGCAAAACTAGTAATACTTCATATCTAACACGACGGTGTTATGGTAAAATTAATTACCATTTCACGTTCAAATCTAATTAAAGATTTAATTATCGCTATGAGCAAAACTGGTGATACTTCATTCTCGATCATTTCTTGAATTTGATAATTTTACTTATCAGATTCACCTTTCAATCTGATTGAATATTCATTAAAACTCCATTTACATTTAATCTCCAAAAATCATTACTTAATGATTATTCAAATTCAGGAAATAAATCATGTATTTAACTGGGTTAAAGAACTAATGTCATTTAAAACATAGTTCACGATAAACCCAAAATCACATTCCATTAATTATGGAATCTTCACAGAAAACAGGTTAATGTATATAATCGATAACTTCCATATCCGACTAATAATATAAATGGAATAATGGCAAAGCCTTTTAAATTTCATATATAGTAGCAGTCTTCCTCCACAGAAATTCACTTCGATTGTTACCAAATCGAATTCCATCCCATTCTAGTTTATTTTACTAAATTGGAAAACTTTACTTTGGAAATTTTTCATTAAATATTAGTTATAAGATTTATAAATTCCAAATCACATTTTACTGTAAATCGGGTTAAAGAACGAATGTCGTTGAAAACACAGTTCACAATAAACCCGATTCACATTCCATTTTATTCCAGTTACAAAATGTAACTGGAAACACTAATAATATTAATAAAAAAAAATTATTCTTTTCAAACGGGGTTTAAGACGAATGTTATTTAAGACACCATTCACGACAAACCCTGACACGACCCAAACTTCCCCGTGAAGGAAAGCACGGATGGCGTTGAGAACAACACACATTGGAACACAAACAGAAGAACATTTCATTGTTAATTACAACAATTCCATCAGAATACAAGAATATACAGAGTAGGAATGAATATTATACAACATAGGAAATCAAGATTTAACTATAATACTGCAGCGGAAAAATAATACAAAAAATAACTAATAGAAATACGCGGATACAGAGCTTTCCGAATATCACTTCAGCTATAAACCAGGATCCTGTGAATATAAATCTGCAAAACCAAAACTACTAGCTGCCCGTGTCGAAAATAAGGGCACCCAGAGTTTAGGTTAAAACAATAAACTCCAGGTCAGTCATGTGACTGGTGTGAGAACTAAAACAGTCATTAAAACTTTACTTTGAAAGAGAGTAATTCAAGGGACCACGCCGTATAGCACGGAACGGGTTTCCTCCTAAGAACACTAGTGCATATTACAAAGCAGCGCAATGCTATTTTTTTTGGAAAAATGAAGCTATTATAAGACCCAGGTCCCATCACACAATGCAACGCAAGCCGGAGGATAGGGTTTTCCCTTATAATAGCCAAACATGCTTGGTACGTTTAAAACGAATCATTTGGTACTATTATAAGTGTACAGTTTAAAAACAATTTCAATCATAAATATCAATCATAGGCGGCATGGGTACCATCTATCATGTCGCCAATACTAGGCTCTACAATCAAAACCGAAATATCTCGTATTGGAAATTGGATTTCCGTCATGAGTCGAGGCAAGGGGCAAGCTCCTCTCCGCTTTGCGACACTCTAGCAAATGCATCAGGACTACTCACTCTGGGTAACCCTTGGATCTTCAGGGCATGTCCTCTCTTACGTTTGAGGATTGGCAATTCCTGAACACACGTTTCCCGGTCTTAACAGACCTAAAATCGAGGTGCCTCATTCCAACAACCACATAGGTAAAAATATATAAAAATGTCAGCCAGTTTAAGCACTGACACCACCCATAGCTAGAAAGAACGATGTGCTCTCCCTGCAGTCCTTATCCCGTTTTTGACTCATATCGAGGTGTGAGGCTTGCAAATCCACGCTATACACAAAGCTGTGCCACTCAGGCCGTGCTTTGATCATCAACCACAAGACTTTACTTTTCAACAGAAGCCTTGATCATCTACCACTTAGGCATGCCACACAGGCAATTCACTCCATGCGACTAACGTCCATCGATATGCAACGTCTGAGCTCGTACGTCTCAAAGAAGGGTGTTAAGCAAGAGAATAAATTCTCCGCCGCCAAACAGATGTATATTTAATAGAGATCAATCAACACGGAATAAAATCCAATGTCAGACACACAGTCCATTTACAAGTTCGTTCTGGGTCTAAACGAAACCGGATGCACTTTCCTCGCATATCCATCGATCTCCAAGTACGTTTGGACGATCACCGACTGATTCCCTCCTCTTAGGTGTAAAGCCCAATAAAGATCATCAATAATCATCCAAACGATGTGAAGACTTCCGGTTTTCAACCACCGTCTTCATCTTCGACAAATCGTCGAATCGGTTATTCAGAATGGGTATAAACCCGGCCTTTCCAAATAACCCACGTATATAATAAACAAATGTTACACAAACACAACATATGCCTCATTCCAATTCATCAGTCACTAACCGTAAATTAGGTAGAGAACAATTCCCCAAATATTAACCCCGAAGGCCCAAACCAACATCTGATCAATACCAAGGAAACCATCATTCTTAGCTAACCTACAGTTAGTTTCTAAATTTCACATTCTTAGGGAAAGGTTCCCATTAATTTTATCAAAGATAAATTCTTCTAAATTTATTCTTTAATCTTCCGTTGGATGTCATTTCAAACCATGTTAAGGTTTTCCAAACTAGTCAGGATTAGCGAACCACACCGAAGTAATTATTTATTTCATTTCCCAATCCCAACTTATTCATCCCAGGAAGCAAAACTGTTAATACTCCATATCTAACACCTCGGTGTTATCGGTAAAATTAATTACCATTTCACATTCAAATCTAGTTAAAGATTTAATTATCGCTTTGGAGCAAAACTGGTTATACTCCATTCTCGATCACTTTCCAAATTTGATAATTTAAATTATCAATTCACATTTCAATCTAATTACAGATTCATTAAAACTCCCCTTAGTTTTAATCTTCTCAAAAATCAATATCCTGTCTTTAACTGGGTTAAAGAACCAATGTCACCTAATACATGATTCACGATAAACCCAAAATCACTTTCAAATTCAACTCCAATTAAATATTATTTAATTGGTACACTTCCTTAAATCTAAATAGAAAGATTTATTCTTTTTCTCAACTGGGTTTAAGAACAGTGTTAATGAAGACACCATTCGCGACAAACCCAAATCACATTTGATATAAAATAGAAGACTCTGAATAGAAAATATATCAACTTATATACAATATCAAATTCTACGACCAACAAATATCGTATTAGAAATAACGATACAAAATATATCTTTCAAATTTCCACAACCATATATGTATAATCACGAAATCCAACATCGAAATATTCCAAAGATAATTTCGATTCAAATCCATTCCAATTCAATTATTGGAAATTCTGGTTACTTTTAAAACCCCTTTCAAATTCAATTTATTTATTTCAAAAATAAATTGATTTTAATTCTAGTTACAAACTAGTAATTTCGCTAAAAATATATTTTTATCCTTTCGAATGTGGAATTTTTCATCCCAGTTCTTTTCAATTCATATAATATGACTTTACACAAATTATTAATATTTTTAATAATTTTATCAAGGCCCGTACAGTCGTTTTCAATAACTGCCACCGAACTGCACTTACAACGACCTTTTCCAAATTCGATTTGGACATAATTCCAAATCCATCCGTAAGATTTTAAATTTCTAATATTCATTGGAAAGCTCTTTTCGATACGAACCCAAGGTTCTGGTTTTAGGAGAATCCGACGGTTGGATCTCCCGTAATGTCCATTCGAAGTCAATGGTCGAAATTCACGAACTACCGCAGTGCGGCGCATTCTATTCAGGCCATTATATATATATTATATATATTTCGTCGTTTTCCTTTTAAAACGTATTTAAAAAATCATTTTAATTCGTTTTCGAAACGATTTCAACTTCATATTCAATTTTGAATCAAAATTGAATATTCCACATCATCGATATACAAATGACAATATTTTCAAAAATTTTGATTTTGAAGTCACTTCCTTTTCTATAATCATTATAAAAACGAATATAATCGATATCAATATCGTTTGTGTCAAAATAGCGCATCTCTAATCAACACGGCTTTATATTTTTCAATAACTTCGTGATTCTATTCAACAAATGAATATTTATTCTATTCAACACATGAATCTATATTTCTTACAACACATGACTATTCTCAACACATGAGTACTGCCAACACATGACTATTTTCGTTATTTGATATATTTTATAAAATTACGATTCCTATCGTTTAATTTTTTTTAATCAGACTCCAACCGTAAATTAGTAAGAGAACGATTCCCTAAATATTAACCCCGAAGGCCGAAACCAACATTAGATCAATACCTAGGAGACCACTCATCTTATCTATTTTCGAGTTAGTTTCTAATTATATATATGATAAAGATGTAAATTTTATTGTTAAAATATTTCGTTCAACACATGATAAGTTTCAACACATGAATATTCTCAACACATGAGCATCGTCAACACATGACTATTTATTCTATTCGACACATAAATCTTTATTTAATAATATTCTTTATTTTCCCAATTGGAATGAGGCCCAATCAATTACCATATAATGTTAATTATATGGATTCCATACTACACATGTATATAATAGCAACGATAAATAATCAACCATCATCCAAAGTGCACCACACAACTGCATAATCATTAAATATAAATAATTAACGCTTACACAGTCCATCGACCAATCGATCGACATACAACTAAATAATTGGGATTAGTGTAAACCAAATATCATCCCAACACCCTTGTGGGGTTTCAATCCACAAACACCAAATATTATTTGTGCAGTTGGGCGACGTGTAAAATTTATCGTCCCAATCAATGTCCTTCAAATAGGTGTACATAAACAAACCGTCTGGTTTGTAAATGAATATTTATTCTACTTCACGTTAAAAATTATATTTTTAATGATAAATTTATTTATTTCAACACATAAATATTTATTTTCAATTTCACATCAACATCATAAACAAACTTCGCAACACATCAAACAAGCATACAAGTCATCCATGGTCTGTGGACGACGGGTGTCGGGTGCTGCTAAGCACCGTCTGCATCCTAGTAAATAATTTTAACTAAAAAACAAGATTTAAAGTGAGAAGTTCGCACCGACTAGCTAAACCAAACGCCACGACTCTTCATACGTAGAAATCTTCGTCGTGCTCGCCTTTTGTCAATTTCATTGTCCATAGCCACTACATATATAAAAATCACATTTTTATATTGTTGCTATGTATATAAAAATCACATTTTTATAATCACTACTATATAGATAAAAATTCTACTTTTACAACTGTTTTCATAAAATAAAGATTATATTTTTATCATGCTATTCTCTATATAAAAATTATATTTTTATATATAAAGATCGTATTTTTATATCACTGCTACTTATGTAAAAATCACTCCTTTGCAACGCTACTTCCATGATAAAAATTATATTTTTATCTTGCTAGCAATATAATAAAAATTATATTTTTATTACTCTACATGAATAAAAATCATATTTTTAATCTCCTACATAATAAAGATCGAATTTTTATTATCTATATAATATAAAAAACATATTTTTAATCTTCTTCTAATATAAAAATCATTTTTTTATCTTCTTATATAATAAAAATCTCATCCTTCATTTCAAAATAAAACCTTTTCCTTATCAAAGATCTAAACTTTTAAATAAATAAAAATCCTACTTTTACATTCTTAAGAATCCTTTTTCTGCATTCGAGAAATCATATATTTCAATCGAGGAAATCTTGCATTTTTTTCATAATGAAAATCAAATAAGAAAAATAAAAAAAACTTACAGTTATAATTTTTTTAGGGTTTCATTGCCGGAGGGGAAGCTGGAGCTCGCGGGTGTGGCGCAGTGGGGTCACGACGTTGAAGGAGGGGGGGCTCAGGCGGTGGCGCTATGGGAAAGGGTGCACGAGTTTTCTGTTTCTCGAACGTGGGGGTTGCGGTTCTGGCGAGCAGGCGGAGGAGTGGAGAAGAGGGAGGGTGGCGATGCGGAATCAGAGCGGGAGGGTTCGGCGACCGAGCGATGGTGGGAGGCGGTGGTTAGGGCACGGGGCTTGATAGGTTTTTCATTTTGGACGGGTTTAACTGATCGTGAAGAGGGAAGGGAGGGAGGGGTCAATATGTAAATATATATACATATATATATATATATTAATTTATTTTTCTCTAAAAAGTTGCTTTTTAAATCTAACCCAAAACCGGACCCAATTACTATCGTTCCTAGCTAATTACCCCCATTCCGAACACAATGGGATATGTTTTGTAAGATGATTCGATCATTTCGATCAGTTTTCGTCAAAATCAAAATATAAATCTATATATTGAATTTGAACGCACATTTCAATTTACCGGGGCCACATACTAACTCTAAAAATTCCCGAAAAATATTTTCTAGCTTCGTATTGACGATATGGTCCTAACAAAACTAATTTCATCAAATTCTGGGACCGTTTGAAAAATGGCCATTTTCCAGTCGATTAAAATCAACTAAAATTGGTCAAACGCGTTTACCTTTGCCACGCTCACATATTGATTCGAAAAATTACGAATTTTGGAATCTAGCAACAACTTGATATCACGGATCCAACAAAAGTGATTTCATCGAAAACCGAGGTCGTTTGCAAAATTTACATTTTTAAGGTCCAGAAATTCGTAGCGACTATTCTGAATTTTCAATTGGACATAACTTTTTATCCCTGCTATGAAATTTCGATTTTTCGGATTCAGCGGAAAGATATTCTCAAATAGATTCTAATATTTTTGGTTTCGCTAAAATCTGGTTTATTTTGAATCCTGGGCATTCATTTGAAATTTGAAATCGAATTTTCAAACTACCACGCCATTTTCAATTCCTTTTATATTTAAAATAAAATATTTATATTCTAACGACGATCTATATAAATATATACGTTCTAATTCTATTCAAAATAAATTTCTCGTCGATATTATTTAAAACAATTCATTTTAAATAATCAAAATTCATTAAAATTGCCAAAATAAAAACTTAAATTGGCTCAGAATTTTCGAGCTGTTACATTCTCCACCACTTAAAACTTTTCATCCCCGAAAAGGAACGAAGCTGAAAGTTGTTTAACTAGTCAACTCAACTTCCATTATTTTCATTACGGCTTAAGTTCTTCAACTTTTTAGTTTCTAAGAACATTTCAAATTTTTCAAAAATTTGGCTAACACTCTAAATTTTCGAAAAATTTCGCCATAACCTCCCCTGCACCGGGGACTTCGGGATATTTCATATAGCCTCCCATGGCCTTCTTCAATCCAAAAGAAAAAGAAAAAGCCAAGCGGCTAGCCAATCGGCTCATGAAATCATCCAAATCCAATAAATTTTTAAACATATACCTATTTGTTGGGCAAACAATTTTATTCTTCTGCTCAAGCCTCCTTGTTATAACCTGTTCAATGTAAGTGCATGTATATGCATGCAATTGTAATCATTTTTCAGTTCAGTTCAATATTCGGTTCCATTAGGCTAAACGGTTCAAAATTTAATTAATGAAAACAATAATCATTCAACACAACCATCAATCAATTAGTTGATTAGCTTTTCAAATTCATAATCTTGATATATATATATATATATATAGATAATCATGTTTTTGATGCCAAATCACAACAGTAAGTCTATCTTGTTTTGGTTCTCACACCAGTCTAATGGAAATATATAGAAATCCCACTTTCGAAACATGAACATAAATATTGGTGATGGCGCGCCATCATCAGAATCATGTCCGGGCGACTAGAGTGTGATTCTATATCTATCCAGTATATTAAAACTTTGAATATATGATCATGACGCGTATATGCAAAATCTTTATATACTCGATTGTCCAAATTCAATACAAATAAAATATTCAAATACATATACTTGAATTTAACTTTCAAAAAAAAAATTTGTTTCGTTTTTATTTTTAAAATATACTCTTCACACTCGTTCTAGGATACTACTGATCCATCTCTAACGAGTTATTCTAATTGGATATTACTAATCCAATATCTAATGAATTCTTTCGTATGGTTCTAATGTGTATTGTTCTCGAGCTCTGTAAACCAAAGCTCTGATACCAAATTGACACGACCCGAACTTCCCTATGAAGGAAAGCACGGATGGCGTTGAGAACAACACACATCAGAACACAAACAGAAGAACATTTCATTGTTAATTACAACAATTCCATCAGAATACAAGAATATACAGAGTAGGAATGAATATTATACAACAGAGGAAATCATAGATTTAAATACAATACTGCAGCGGAAAAATAATACAAAACGTAACTGATAGAAATACACGGATACAAAGCTTTCCAAATATCACTTCAGCTATAAACCAAGATCCTGTAAATATAAATCTACAAAACCAAAACTACTAGTTGCTCGTGTCGAGAATAAGGGCACCCAGAGTTTAGGTTAAAACAATAAACTCCAGGTCAGTCATGTGACTGGTGTGAGAACTAAAACAATCATTAAAACTTTACTTTGAAAGAGAATAATTCAAGGGACCACGCCGTATAACACGGAATGGGTTTCCTCCCAAGAACACTAGTGCATATAACAAAACATCGCAATGTTTTTTTTTTTTTGGAAAAATGAAGCTATTATAAGACCCAGGTCCCATCACACAATGCAAAGCAAGCCGGAGGATAGGGTTTTCCCTTATAATAGACAAACATGCTTGGTACGTTTAAAACAAATTATTTCGTACTATTATAAGTTTATAGTGTCAAAACAATTTCAATCATAAATATCAATCATAGGCGGCATGGGTACCATCTATCATGTCGCCAATACTAGGCTCTACAATCAAAACCGAAATATCTCGTATTGGAAATTGGATTTCCGTCATGAGTCGAGGCAAGGGGAAAGCTCCTCTCCGCTTCGAGACACTCTAGCAAATGCCTCAGGACTACTCACTCTGGGTAACCCTTGAATCTTTAGGGTCGGTCCTCTCTTACGTTTGAGGATTGGCAATTCCTGAACACACGTTTCCCGGTCTTAACAAACCTAAAATCGAGGCGCCTCATTCCAACAACCACATAGGTAAAAATATATATAAATGTCAGCTAGTTTAAGCACTGACACCACCCATAGCTAGAAAGAAACGGCGTGCTCTCCCTGCAGTCCTTATCCCGTTTTTGACTCATACCGAGGTGTGAGGCTCGCGAATCCACGCTATACACAAAGCTGTGCCACTCAGGCCATGCTTTGATCATCAACTAGAAGGCTTTGCTTTTCAACAGAGGCCTTGATCATCTGCCACTTAGGCATGCCACACAGGCAATTCACTCCATGCGACTGATGTCCATCGATATGCAACCTCTGAGCTCGTACGTCTCAGAGAAGGGCGTTAAGCAAGAGAATTAATTCTGCACCGCCAAAGAGATGTATATTTAATAGAGATCAATCAACATAGAATAAAATCCAATGTCAGACACACAGTCCATTTACAAGTTCGTTCTGGGTCTGAACGAAACCGGAGGCACTTTCCTCGCATATCCATCGATCTCCTAGTACGTCTGGACGATCACCGACTGATTCCCTCCTCTTGGGTGTACATCCCAATCAAGATCATCAATAATCATCCAAACGATGTGAAGACTTCCGGTCTTCAACCACCATCTTCATCTTCGACATATCGTCGAATCGGTTATTCAGAATGGGTATAAACCCGGCCTTTCTGAATAACCCACATATATAATAAACAAATGTTACACAAACACAACATTTACCTCATTCCAATTCATCAGTCACTAACCGTAAATTAGCAAGAGAACAATTCCCCAAATATTAACCCCGAAGGCCGAAACCAACATCAGATCAATACCCAGGAAATCATCCTTCTTAGCTAACCTACAGTTAGTTTCGAAATTTCACATTCTTAGGGAAAGGTTCCCATTAATTTTATCAAAGATAAATTCTTCTAAATTTATTCTTTAATCTTCCTTTGGATATCATTTCAAACCATGATTAGGTTTTTCAAACTAGTCGGGATTAGCGAACCACACCGAAGTAATTATTTATTTCCCAATCCCAACCTATTCATCCCATGAAGCAAAACTGGTAATACTCCATATCTAACACCTCGGTGTTATCGGTAAAATTAATTACCATTTCACGTTCAAATCTAATTAAAGATTTAATTATCGCTTTGGAGAAAAACTGGTAATACTCCATTCTCGATCACTTTCCAAATTTGATAATTTAAATTATCAATTCACATTTCAATCTAATTACAGATACATTAAGAATCCCCTTAGTTTTAATCTTATTAAAAATCAATATCCTGTCTTTAACTGGGTTAAAGAACCAATGTCACCTAATACACGATTCACAATAAACTCAAAATCACTTTCAAATTCAACTCCAATTAAATATTATTTAATATTAAATCTAAATAGAAAGATTTATTCTTTTTCTCAACTAGGTTTAAGAACAATGTTAATGAAGACCCCATTCACGGCAAACCTAAATAACGTTTGCTATTAAATACAAGGCTCTAAGTAGAAAATATATCGGCTTATATTCAATATCAAATTCTACGACCAACAAATATCGTATTAGAAATAACGATACAAAATATAACTTTCAAATTTCCACTACCGTATATGTACAATCACGAAATCCAACATCGAAATATTCCGAAGATAATTTCGATTCAAATCCATTCCAATTCAATTATTGGAAATTCTGGTTACTTTTAAAACCCCTTTCAAATTCAATTTATTTATTTCAAAAATAAATTGATTTTAATTCTAGTTCAAAACTAGTCATTTCGATAAAAATATATTTTTATCCTTTCAAATGTGGAATTTTTCATCCTAGTTCTTTCCAATTCATATATTATGATTTTACACAAATTATTAATAATTTTATCAAGGCCCGTACAGTCGGTTTTCAATAACTGCCACCGAACTGCACTTACAACAACCTTTTCCAAATTTGATTTTGACATAATTCCAAATCCAACCATTAGATTTAAAATTTCTAATATTCATTGGAAATTTCTTTTTGATACGAACCCAAAGGTTCCGGTTTTAGGAGAATCCGACGGTCGGATCTCCCGTAATGTCCATTCAAAGTCAATGGTTGAAATTCACGAACTACCGCAGCGCGGTGCGTTCTATTCAGGCCATTATATATAATATATATATATATATTTCATCGATTTCCTTTTAAAACATATTTTATAAATCGTTTTAAATTCGTTTTCGAAACGATTTCAACTTCATATTCAATTTCGAATCAAAAATGAATATTCCACATCATCGATATACAAATGAAAATATTTTCAAAACGTTATATTTTGAAATCACTTCCTTTTCTATAATCATTATAAAAATGAATATAATCGATATAAATATCCTTCGCGTCGAAATAGCGCATCTCTAATCAACCCGGCTTTATATTTTTCAGTAACTTTGTTATTCTATTCAACAAAAATCTATATTTCTTACAACACATGACTATTCTCAACACACGAATACTGTCAACACATGACTATTTTTGTTATTTGATATATTTTATAAAATTATGATTTCTATCATTTAATATTTTTTTAATCAGACTCCAACCGGAAATTAGTAAGAGAACGATTCCCTAAATATTAACCCCGAAGGCCGAAACCAACATCCGATCAATACCCAGGAGACCACTCATCTTGTCTATTTTCCAGTAAGTTTCTAATTTTATATATGATAAAGATGTAAATTTTATTGTTAAAATATTTCGTTCAACAAATGATAAGTTTCAAACATGAATATTCTCAACACATGAGCATCGTCAACACGTGACTATTTATTCCATTCAACACATGTATCTTTATTTTATAATATTCTTTATTTTCCCAATTGGAATGAGGCCCAATCAATTACAATATAATGTTAATTATATGGATTCCATACAATACATGTATATAATAGCAACGATAAATAATCAACCATCATCCAAAGTGCACCACACAACAGCATAAGCAATAAATATAAATAATTAACGCTTACACAGTCCGTCGACCAATCGATCGACATACAACTAAATAATTGGGATTAGTGTACGCCAAATATCATCCCAACACCCGTGTGGGATTTCAGTCCACAAACACTGAATACTATTTGTGCAGTTGGGCGACGTGTAAAATTTATCGTCCCAATCAATGTCCTTCAAATAGGTGTACATAAACAAACCGTCTGGTTTGTAAATGAATATTTATTTATTCACCTTCACGTTAAAAACTATATTTTTAACGATAAATTAATTTATTTCAACACATAAATATTTATTTTCAATTTCAGATCAACATCGCAAACAAACTTCGCAACACATCAAACAAGCATACAAGTCATCCATGGTCTGTGGACGACGGGTGTCAGGTGCTTCTAAGCACCGTCTGCATCCTAGTACATGTTTTTAAATAGAAAACAAGATTTAAAGTGAGAAGTTCTCACCGACAAGCTAAACCAAATGCCATGACTCTTCATATGTAGAAATCTTCGTTGTGCTCGCCTTTTGTCAATTTCATTGTCTGTAGCCACTACATATATAAAAATCACATTTTTATATTGTTGCTATGTATATAAAAATCAAAATTTTATAATCACTATTATATAGATAAAAATTCTATTTTTACAACAGTGTTCATATTATAAAGATTATATTTTTATCATGCTATTCTCTATATAAAAGTTATATTTTTATATATAAAGATCATATTTTTATATCACTACTACTTATGTAAAAATCACTCCTTTACAACGCTACTTCCATGATAAAAATTATATTTTTATCTTGCTAGCAATATAATAAAAATTATATTTTTATTACTCTACATGAATTAAAATCATATTTTTAATCTCCTATATAATAAAGATCGAATTTTTATTATCTATATAATATAAAAATCATATTTTTAATCTTTTTCTAATATAAAAATCATATTTTTAATCTTCTTATATAATAAAAAATCTCATCTTTCGTTTCAAAATCAAACCTTTTCCTTATCAAAGATCTAGACTTTTAAATAAATAAAAATCCTACTTTTACATTCTTAAAAATCCTATTTCTCCATTCGAGAAATCATATATTTCAATTGAGGAAATCATGCATTTTTTTTGGAATTAAAATCAAATAAGAAAAATAAAAAAACTTATAGCTATAATTTTCTTAGGGTTTAATTACCAGAGGGGAAGTTGGAGCTTGCGGGTGTGGCGCACTGGGGTCGCGACGTCGAAGGGGGGGGCTCAAGCAGTGGCACTATGGGAAGGGTTGGACGAGTTTTCTGCTTCTGGAATGTGGGGGTTACGGTTCTGGCAAGCAGGCGGAGGAGGGGAGAAGAGGGAGGGTGGCGATACGGTATCGGAGGGGGAGGGTTCAGCGACTGAGCGATGGTGGGAGGCGGCGGTTAGGGCATGGGGCTCGATGGGTTTTTCAATTGGGACGGGTTTGACTGATTGTGAAGAGGGAATGGAGGGAGGAGTCGATATCTAAATATATATATATATATATTAATTTATTTTTCTCTAAAAAGTTGCTTTTTAAATTGGACCCAACGACTATTGTCCCCAGCTAATTACCCCCATTCCGAACACAATGGGATATGTTTCGTAAGCTGATTCGATCATTTCGATCAGTTTTCATCAAAATCAAAATATAAATCTATATATTGAATTTGAACGCATATTTCAATTTACCAGGGCCACATACTAACTCTAAAAATTCCAGAAAAATATTTTCTAGCTTCGTATTGACGATACGGTCCTAACAATTTACCAGGGACACATACTAACTCTAAAAATTCCCGAAAAATATTTTCTAGCTTCGTATTGACGATACGGTCCTAACAAAACTAATTTCGTCAAATTCGGAGACTGTTTGAAAAATGGCCATTTTTCAGTCGATTAAAATGAACTGAAATTGGTCAAATGTGTTCACCTTCGCCACGCTCACATATTGATTCGAAAAATTACGAATTTTGGAATCCAGCAATAATTTGAAATCACGGATCCAACAAAAGTGGTTTCGTCGAAAACCAAGGTCATTTGCAAAATTTCCATTTTTAAGGGCCAGAATTCCATAGCGACTATTCTGAATTTTCAATTGGACATAACTTTTTATCCCCGCTATGAATATTCGATTTTTCGGATTCGTTGGAAATATATTCTCATATAGATTCTAATATTTTTGGTTTCGCTAAAATCTTGTTTATTTTCAATCCTGTGCATTCATTTGAAATTTGAAATCAAATTTTCAAACTACTGCGCCATTTTCAATTCCTTTTATATTTAAAATAAAATATTTATATTTTAACAACGATCTATATAAATATATACGTTCTAATTCTCTTCAAAATAAATTTCTTGTCGATATTATTTAAAATAATTCATTTTAAATAATCAAAATTCATTAAAATTGCCAAAATAAAAATTTTAAATTGGCTCAGAATTTCCGGGTTGTTACAAACTCAAAATCCAAATTCTTTTATTCAATTCCAATAAAATATTAATTAATTGGAAAAATACACTAAATCTTAATTAAAAGATTTATTCTTTCCTCAACTGAGCTTAAGAACAGTGTTAATAAAGACACCATTCACGAAAAACCCAAAATCCAATTCGATATTAAATACAAGGCTCTGAATAGAAATTATATTGGCTTATATTCAATATCAAATTCTAAAGTCAACAAATATTGTATTTGGAATAACGATATATATCTTCCAAATTCCTTACAACATTCGTATAATCATAGAAACCAATATCGAAATATTTCGAAGATAATTTCGATTCAAATCCATTCCAATTCAATATTGGAAATTCTGATTATTTTTAAAACCATTTCAAATCCAATTTATTTATTAAAAAATATTGGATTTAATTCTAGTTCATTACTAGTTCATTTTGATAAAAATATATTTTTATATTTTCAAATATGGAATTTTTCATCCCAATTCTTTCCAAATCATTTATTATGATTTTCTACAAATTATTAATATTTTTAATAATTTTACCAAGGCCCGTACAATAGATTTCCATAAATGGTCATCGAATGCATTGTAACGACCCGCATTCTACGCATCGAAAGATCATAGAATATTTATTTCTTTCATATACGAAGTCTTATAGTCATGTAACTTTGGAAGACGACTATTAGGGTTACTTCCCATGTTCATGATTTTTGCTGATTTTTGAATGACCGTTTGCCCTTAGCTCATTTTTTTTGGCCATAACTTTTGATTGGAAAGGAGTTTTGACCTAAAATCACTTCCATTAGATCTGGATGATGGTTTACCTTTCCGTAGAGTGGTCATATGTGAAAAACGGACTTATCGTTTAAGAGATATGGCTGAAATCAGGTTTGGAAGATGAAAAACTGCTTAACCGGGACAAATGAGGTGATTAGTGAATGGGTCCATAACCCATTTCAGGATAAGAATTATAGGGAGACTGAAATGAGCTAGGTTTTCATTTCATTTCAGTTTTCTAGCTGCCATTTACCTCCTACGAACACTAACAATGGCCTCCAACGTCTAGAATCATCTCTAATCACATTCTAATCAAGTATTAGCCTAATCTACATCAAATCAAAGGGAAATAGCACCAAAACAAGGTTGGAGCTGCTATTAGACATCAGAATTTGCCTAAATCAGCGGAGTTTCAGTTTTGAAATTTTTAATTTTTGGCTAAGGTGAGTGATTTGCATAGTTCCTCACTAATTTTGGTTAATTAAGGGTAATTAGTGTTAATTAGCTAATTTAAACATGATTAAATACTGGAAAAATATTTATAAATTTCAAAATATTGTTTTAAGCCTCTGTTAGAAAATTTGGTTAATTTGGGTAAGTTTTGTTAATCATATCATTAGTTATGCTTAAACATGATTAAGGGAAAATATGGGATTTTGGCTATGTTTAATTCGTTTTAACCTATCAAATTATTGTTTTGGTGTTTATGGTTCGTCCTCTATGTTGCTATGACTGTTTGGAATGATTTTTTATTGTTTAGAGAAGTTAGATTGGTCAAAAACGCCGTCGAATGGCATAAACAGGTCGCTGGACAAAGTGCAGGAAATGTGCAGAGATCAAATCGGATCGGATCCCCCGAACCCCGAACCGACCCGCTCGTGGATGGTGGCACCGCACCGACCCGCTCACCTAGAGAGCCATATGATCCGAACCGCTTTAGCTTGAGTACCACGAACTGTCTGGGAAAGCAAGTTACTAACCGTTGCAACATCCAATCCGAACCCAATGGAGTTGGCATCACGATCCGATAGGAGTGCTTGGGAAGGAGGACCGAACCAGAGGAGCTCTCCACGAACCGAACCGCCAGGAGATGAGGACCCCGACACGAACCGATGGAGGAAGTAGGGGTGTAAATCGGTCGGACCGGACCGGACGGAGGTGTGTTCAGTTTCTGTCCTAAAAAAAATCGGACCGAACACGGACCGGACCAAAAAATTTCTCGGACAAATTTCGTTGTCCTAATTCGTGTCCTAAATAAAATCGGTCGGACACGGACATGTTCGGACCGATCGGACTCGGTCGGACATGGCTATTTATATCACATTTTGTACAATTTACTAGATTTTCTCTCAATTATATGTCGAATTACAAGTAATTCGGACGAATTCGGACGAGCTCGGACCGGACATGATTTTTTTCTCGTACAAATTTTGTTGTCCTAACTCGTGTCCTAAATGAAAATCGGACGGACTCGGACGGACGTATTTCGGTCACGGACACGAACGGACGTCGGACATTCGAACAAAATTTACAGCCCTAGGAGGAAGGACACCACGATCCGAACCAATCTGGAGAGGGTGCTACGAACCGATGGGAACCTGAGCATAGATGATGATCACGAACTGAATGAAGACCGATTCAGACATGATGACCAAAACCCGAGATGCAAAGGTAGTCCAAATAGGAAGTAAAACTCAGGATCCAGTTGGGAACCAATGAGTTAACTTCATTAGTTGGGCTTTGCTGCGGGACATGTGCTAATGGGTTATCGACCTCTATAGCTTTGATTCACCACCAAGATGGATGTTAGTCTACGTACCAGTGCAGTGGGGTAGTTACTACTCCATGGGGCAGAGTGATCGTAGCAAGGCTATGAGCCAGTGTAGTGGAGTTGTTATGACTTCATGGGGCAGAGTGGACGTTGCAAGGACTAGTGGCTATGGATCAGTGCAGTGGAGTCGCCATGGCTCCATGGGGCAGAGTGATCATAACAAGGAATAGGGTGATCAAAGTGGTGGATATCGTATGCTTTACGCACTGAGTGAGAGATGTGAGGATGGTTGCTATGATTGATTATTTGCCATCACTATGTCATGCACACCCCCACCCCCGTATTCTTTACACCTTATGTTTAGTAGCACCTTAGAGTATTGAGCGGTATGTTGTGCTAACGCTTTGGTTGCAGGTCCAGGTTCAGGTATGGTTTAGTATACCTGTTATTGTTTTGTTTTGCTGCTTATCGCTCACACCAGACTTTTGTCTGACCCTGAGTTTTATGTCTCTTCTTATTACTCTGGGTGCTCTTAAACGGGAAGACTAGAGACAAGTTAGGTGGTATGCACGAGTAGCTGTACCAGAGACGAACAGGACGCTCCCACGTATGATATATATAGATATTCTCCCTGTGTCGCTGCTGGTCACTACTTTAGGCATTAGTAGTGTACCTTTCCTTTACTTTGCTTAGAGGCAGTTTTCAAAAGTTGTAATAATGATGATGTGGATCATAAGCTGTATTTGGATTTTCCGCTGCTATGATGTTTAGTTTTCATGTTATGCACTGTCTCGCCTGTTTATGTCAAAGTATGTTATTATTATATTTTATCCCATGCGATGTGAGACATTCTACAGGTTCCTTGTTAGTTCAAACTCCTTTCTTTTTCTTTCTTTGGCAACCGTCCCGTGCTGGTCGGGCATTGGCACAACACACTTTTATTGGAAATGTCGACTGGTGTGGGGCGGGCTGTCACACTTGGTATCAGAGCTCTAGGTTGTGTAGTTAACCTAGGGAAAGACACCAGAGAGAGAGAGAGAGTACGTATACGAGAGCGCGTATTTGTGATTGTTTTGGTTTTCAAAAGCTATATATATATATACACACACTATTTGTATAGCAAGGATGAAGTCGCACTACACTGACACCACAAAGAGGATGGTTAATCATTTTTCTTTATAGATTGAATGATGAGCCGATATACGAGGGGTGCTCATAGAGGAGCCAATAATGGGAATGCTCCTGACATGAGGACTATGTTCACTGACTTCATGAGAGAGATGCTTAGGGACGTTCAGAGGGCAGTTCCTAATGCTAGTAATGGTGGTGGTGCAGTGGTGCAGGCACTTAGGGTCGATTTCGCCAAGCTTTGTAAGGACTACACTAGTCTTGGTGGAAAGCCGTTCCACGGAACGGAATCGGCTACAGAAGTTCAGGATTGGTTCGATAGCTGTGAGCGTATCTTCGAAGAGTTAGGTATCGAGGATGCGATGAAGAGGAAGCTAGCATCTTGTCAACTGCAAGGACGGGCTATGAATTGGGGGAATGCTATTAAGGCAGCTACTCCAGAGGATCAAGTTACATGGGATCAGTTTAAGGCCCGATTCAGAGAAAAATTTATCCTAGCTGCTCAGAAGTTGGAGTTATTTAGGAAGTTCTTGGAGCTTAAGCAGAATGGTAGGGCAGTCTCGGAATATATTGCTGAGTTCGATACTTTATTGAAGTATGGATTATCCCTTATTGATACTGCCGAGAAGAAGAACGAGAAGTTCATAACTGGTTTGGATGAGTACTTAGGGGAAAGGCTTATTAACCACATCGATGAGACATTTGAATCGATTGTGGGGAAAGCATTCAGGTCAGAGAGTCTTTACCCTAAAATGAAAACTAAGGTTGCATCTGCAGAGGAGCCAAAGCCGCAGGCAAGCGGTGGAGGCAAGAATGATTCTCAGAATATGAGAAAGCAGAATCAGACCAAGGATGGCCAGAAGAAAAGAATAAGAAAGATGTTGAGTGCTTCAGCTGTGGTAAGAAGGGCCACTATGCCAAAGAATATTGGGCCAAGCCAGCGGATAGGAAGTGCTTCAACTGTGGCCAAGTGGGACATCATAAGGACAAGTGTTCGCAACCCCCTAAAGAAAAGCAGATCGTGAAAGCATGTGCTATCAATGTTGTTCCTTCTTCGTCGAATGCCCCAACTGTGGCGGAGAAAGGAAAGAATGTCGTCCTTCAAGGTATGCTTTCTGTATATGATGTTCTTGTTCGAGTATTGTTTAATACCGGAGCTTCCCGTTCCTTCATATCTAGTGACCTAGTAGATAGGTTTGGATTGGAACCCAAGATAGTCGATAGACCTTTAGCAGTGACAAACCCGATTGGTGGTTCGACTAGCCTTTGTATGATTTGTCGTAATGTGGTCTTATCGAGTCATGGATGCATGTTTGTTTGTGATTGCTTTGTTTTGGGGTTTACTTGTTCTGGCATTATTTTGGGAGTCGATTGGCTCCAAAGATACGGCGTGGTGGTAGACTATTAGGGCTTTTTGGTGACAGTTAGGGCGGATGATGGGCGGAGGGTAGTGTTTGGTGGTCTACCTAGTGATGGGGTAATGGCTAGTTTTCTAAATTCCCTTGACATCCCGCATGATGAGTTGTCAGATGTGCCCGTGGCTGGCCAGTATCCGGACGTCTTCGTGGAAGTGACCGGACTCCCACCACACTGAGAGATTGAGTTCCTATTGATTTAGTGAAAGATGCCAGACCTATAGTGATGCCACTTCGTCGTATGGATCCAAGGGAGCAGTGAGAGCTCGGGGTGCAAGTAAGAGATCTTTTGAAGAAGGGATTTTTCAGAAGATGTGTTTCTGAATGGGGAGCACCAGTTGTGTTTGCTACCAAGGCAGATGGTTCCCTTCGATTTTGTGTGGACTACCGCGAGCTGAGTAAGGTGACGAGGAAGAATAAGTATCCTCTACCGCGGATAAATGATTTGTTTGATCAGTTGAGTAGCGCGAGGGTGTTCTCCCAGTTGGATCTCGCGACAGTTTTTCATCAGCTTAGTGTGGAAGCTGAGAGTACAGCTAAAAAGGCATTTCGGATGCCGTCTAGATTTTATGAGTAGTTGGTCATGCCATTCGGGTTGACCAATGCACCATCATATTTTGTGTATCTTATGAATAGGGTATTCAGAGATCAGTTGAATAAGTTTGTTCTTGTGTTCATGGACGACATACTTGTTTATTCGAGGACAGAGGAAGAACACAAGAAACACTCGAGGATAGTGATAGTGGTGTTGAGAAAACACCAATTGAAAGCGAAGTTTTCTAAGTGTCACTTTTGGAGGAGGGAAGTGAGATTCTTGGGCCATGTTGTTTCATAGAATGGTATTGCCATGGACCTTGCGAAGGTGGCTATGGTACAAGATTGGTCTATGCCCAAGAATGCAACAGACGTAAGAAGTTTCTTGGGGTTAGCTGGATATTATCGTAAGTTTATCCAAGACTTCTCCAAGATAGCAGCACTGTTGACTCAGTTGACTAAGAAAAATCAAGCTTTCGTCTTGGACGAAAAGTGCGAGAATGCATTCAAGAGTCTAAAGGACAAGTTGACATGTGCACCAGTATTAGTCATTCCTAAGGTGAATGAAGAGATGATGGTATATACAGATGCATGTGGTACCGAACTAGGTGTTGTACTGATGCAAGGAGGTAGGGTTGTAGCTTATGCAATTCGGCAATTGAAACCGCATGAGAGAAGATACCTACCCATGATTTGGAATTAGCAGCGATCGTATTCGCATTGAAGATGTGGAACATTATCTCTTGGGAGAAAGATTCGAGTTGTTCACCGATCATAAATTGTTAAAATATCTTTTCTCTTAGAAGAATCTAAATCTCCGACAAAAAAGATGGTTAGAATTCTTGGCTTCCTACGATTTTGATATCGCATACACACCTAGAAAGGGCAATGCGGTAGCTGATGCATTGAGTAGAAGACATGCCATTTTAGGGGCTATGTTTCTTGAATGGAAGCAACTGGAGTACATCGCAGGGTATGATTTCAGACCAAAGTGCGAATTGGATCCAGAAATGTTAGCAAGTTTGATGATCAGACCCACTTTGATTGAGCGGATTGGTTCCATCCAGAGAGATGATCCTAACCTATTGGAAATCATCTCCAAGTTAGAGATGGGTATCGACGAGGAGTTGAACGAGTATGGGCTTGATCGAGATGGATGGCTTAGAAAGAATGGAAGACTAGTTGTACCCAATGTCAATGGACTGAGAGATGAAGTGCTTAGAGAATGTCATCACTCAAAACTAACTATACATCCCGGTGGTAACAAGATGTATCGAGACATGAAGCAAACTTACTACTGGGAAGGAATGAGAAAAGACGTTGGGAAATTTATATCCAAATGCATGAATTGCCAGCTATTTAAAGCTGAGCAAAAGAAGCCTAGTGGTTTGTTGCAACCATTAGAAGTTCCAAAATGGAAATGGGAACAAGTCTCAATGGATTTCATTGATGGGTTACCAAGGACTAGGTCGGGCCATGATAGCATTTGGGTGATTGTGGACCGATTGACCAAGAGTGCAAGATTTATACCCGTCAAGTCGAATAGAACGACAGCTAAGTTAGTTGAGCTATATATGAAATGGGTAGTGATATTTCATGGAGTACCTAAAAGCATTGTGAGTGACCGAGACCCGTTGTTTACTAATGGGTTTTGGAAGAGCTTACAAGAGGCGTTAGGATCAGAATTACATCTCAGTACCGCGTATCATCCTCAAACCGACAGTCAGACAGAGAGGGTGAATCGAGTGTTAGAAGATCTCTTGAGAGCTTGCATATTTGATTTTGGTGGATCATGGAATGACCATTTGCATCTAGTAGAGTTTGCATATAATAATAGTTAACAATCCAATATTGGTATGGCTCCATTTGAAGCTTTATATGGAAGACGATGCAACTCACCGTCATGTTGGTTAGAAACTAGTGAGAAGTTTGTGCTTGGACCAGATGTGATAAGAGAAACTTCAGATAAGATTAAGGTTATCCAGCAGTGAATGAAGGCTGCTCAAGATAGACAGAAGAGTTATACTGATAAGAGGAGAAGAGATCTAAAATTCTCCATTGGCGACTTGGTATTTGTCAATATTTCTCTGTTAAAAAGCATGATTTGATTTGGCAGGAGAGACAAGTTAACACCAAGATTTGTTGTTCCATTCCCAGTTCTTGAGAAAATTGGTAATTTGGCATATAAATTTGAATTACCAGAGAAGATGGCAGGAGCTCATAATATGTTTCATGTTTCCCAGTTAAGTAAGTGTGTGCACGACACTAGTGTGACTACGGATTAGTTGGACGATATCGAGGTTGAACCCGAGGCGGTTGGGAACCGCAGGCCTATGCGTATTGTTGGGAACGATACGAAGCAGCTTCGAAGGAAGGCGGTGAAATTAGTCAATGTTCAATGGGGTGGTGATGAGGAAGACTGTACTTGGGAAACAGAGGAGAACATAAGGACGAAGTATCCAGAACTCTTTGCCTGGTAAGATTCTAATTGTGATTTAGTTTTCTGCATGCTAGGATAGGCTTTTTGTGTCGTTTTTTATGCTTTATTGTTTTGTCAATGATTGGTAGGCATGCGGGATCCTTTGTATATTTTGGGTTAAGGAATTTCGGGGACGAAATTTCTTAAGGGGGGAGAATGTAACGGCCCGCATTCTAAGCATTGAAGGATCGTAGAATATTTATTTCTTTCATATACTAAGTCGTATAGTCATGTAACTTTGGAAGACGGCTATTGGGCTCATTTCCCATGTCCATGATTTTTGCCGATTTTTAAATGACCGTTTTGCCCCTAGCTGATCTTGTTTCGGCCATAACTTTAGATTGGAAAGGAGTTTTGACCTGAAACCACTTCCATTAGATCCGGATGATGGTTTACCTTTCCGTAGAGTGGTCATATGTGAAAAACGGACTTACCGTTTGAGAGATATGACTGAAATAAGGTTTGGAAGATGAAAAACTGCATAACCGGGCCAAATGAGGTGATTAGTGAATGGGTCCATAACCCATTTCGGGATTAGGGTTATGGGGAGAATGAAATGAGCTAGGTTTTCATTTCATTCCATTTTTCTAGCTGCCATTTACCTCCTAGAAACCATAACAATGGCCTCCAACATCTAGAATCATCTCTAATCACATTCTAATCAAGTATTAGCCTATTCTACATCAAATCAAAGGGAAATGGCACCAAAACAAGGTTGGAGATGCTGTTAGACATTAGTATTCGCCCAAATCAGCGGAGTTTCAGTTTTGAAAGTTTTAATTTTTTGCTAAGGTGAGTGATTTGCACAGTTTTTCATTAATTATGGTTACTTAAGGGTAATTAGTGTTAATTAGCGAATTTAAACATGATTAAATTCTGGAAAAACATTTATAAATTTCGAAATATTGTTTTAAGCCTCTGTAAGAAATTTTGGTTATTTTGGTTAAGTTTTGTTAATCATATCATTAGTTATGCATAAACCTGATTAAGGGAAAGTATGGGATTTTGGCTATGTTTGATTCGTTTTAACCAATCAAATTATTGTTTTGTTGTTTATGGTTAGTCCTCTATGTTGATATGACTATTTGGAATGATTTGTGATTGTTTGGAGAAGTTAGATTGGTCGAAAACGCCATCGAATGGCGTAAACAGGTCGTTGGACAAAGTGCAGGAAATGTGCAGAGATCGAATCAGATCCCCCAAACCTCGAACCGACCCACTCGTGGATGGTGGCACCGCACCAACCCACTCACCTGGAGAGCCATACGATCCGAACCGCTTCAGCTTGAGTACCCCGAATCGTTTGGGAAAGCAAGTTACTAACTGTTGCTTCATCCGATCCGAACCCAATGGAGTTGGCATCACGATCCGATCCGGAGTGCTTGGGAAGGAGGACCGAACCAGAGGAGCTCTCCAGGAAATGAGCCGCCAGGAGATGTGGACCCCGACCCGAACCACTAGAGGAAGGACACCACGATCCGAACCGATCTGGAGAGGGTGCTACGAACCGATGGGAACCCGAGCATAAATGATTATCACGAACTGAACGAAGACCGATCCGGACATGATGTCCCAAACCCGAGATGCAAAGGTAGTCCAAATAGGAAGTAGAACTCAGGATCCAATTGAAAACCAACGAGTTAGCTTCATTAGTTGGGCTTTGCTGCGGGACATGCGCTAAGGGGCTATCAACGTCTATAGCTTTGATTCACCACCAAGACGGATGTTAGGCTACGTATCAGTGCAGTGGGGTAGTTATTACTCCATGGGGGCAGAGTGATCGTAGCAAGGCTATGAGCCAGTGCAGTGGAGTTGTTATGACTTCATGGGGCAGAGTGGACGTAGCAAGGACTAGTGGCTATGGATCAGTGCATTGGAGTCGCCATGGCTCCATGGGGCAGAGTGATCATAGCAAGGAATAGGGTGATCAAAGTGGTGGATATCGTATGATTTACGCACTGAGTGAGAGATGTGAGGATGGTTGATATGATTGATTGTTTGCCATCACTATGTCATGCACACCCCCACCCCTGTATTTTTTACACCTTATGTTTAGTGGCACCTTAGAGTATTGAGCGGTATGTTGTGCTAACTCTTTGGTTGCAGGTCCAGGTTCAGGTATGGTATAGTATACCTGTTATTGTTCTGTTTTGCTGCTTATTTCTCACACCAGACTTTTGTATGACCCTGAGTTTTATGTCTCTTCTTATTACTCTGGGTGCTCCTAAACGGGCAGACTAGAGATAGGTTAGGTGGTATGCACGAGTAGCTGTACTAGAGACGAACAGGAGGCTCCCACATATGATATATATAGATATTCTCCCTGTGTCGCTGCTGGTCACTACTTTGGGCATTAGTAGTGTACCTTTCATTTACTTAGCTTAGAGATAGTTTTAAAAAGTTGTAATAATGATGATGTGGAACATAAGCTGTATTAGGATTTTCCACTGCTATGATGTTTAGTTTTCAGTTTATGCACTGTCTCGCCTGTTTATTCAAAGTATGTTATTATTATATTTTATCCAATGCGCTGTGAGACATTCTACAAGTTCCTTGTTAATTCAAACTCCTTTCTTTTTCTTTCTTTGGCGACCGTCACGTGCTGGTCGGGCATTGGCACAACGCACTTTCATTGGAAATGTCGACTGGTGCAGGGCGGGCCGTCACACATGCACTTACAGCGACCTTTTCCAAATTTGATTTGGACATAATTCCAAATCCAACCGTTAGATTTCAAATCTCTTGTATTCGTTGGAAAGCTCTTTTCGATACGAATCCAACGATTCGAATCCGACGGTTGGGTTTCCCATAACGTCAATTCGAAGTCAATGGTCGAAATTCGCGAAAGGTCGCTGCGCAGCGTGTTCTATTCAGGCCATTAAATATATATATATATATATATTATATATATTTCATCAATTTCCATTTAAAACATATTTTATAAATCGTTTTAAATTCGGTTTCAAAATGATTTCAACTTCATATTCAATTTTAAATCAAAGTTGAATATTCCATATCATTAATATGCAAACGATTATATTTTCAAAACCTTAGATTTTGAAATCACTTCCTTTTCGATATTCATTATAAAAATGAATAAAATCGATATAAATATCGTTCACATCAAAATGGCGTTAATTTAATCAATACGGCTTTATATATTTAAATAATTTCGTGTCCATCCCAAATCGGACATCAAAATCATATTTTGATCCATTACTGAATATTATTTTAAAATATTCATGCTTTCTGAATTGGAATCAGACACAGTCAATTACCATATAATTTTATTTATATGGATTTTATACACATATGACATAACAATAATCAAACATAGTCAACCATCTTCCAGAGTGCATTACACAACTGCATAAGCGTTAAATATAAATAATTAACGCTTACAACAGTCTATCAACCAATTGATTGACATACAACTAAACAATTGAGATTAATGTATGTCAAATATCATCCCAATACCAGTGTGGGGTTTTCAAACAACAAACACTGATTATTATTTGTGCAGTTGGGCGATGTGTAAAATATATCGTCCCAATCCATATCAGTCAAATGTGGGTACATAAACAAATCGTCCGATTTGTAAATGAATGTTTATTTTATTCATATACACGTTAAAAATTATATTTTTAACTATAAAGTATTTATTTCATCTCGTGAATATTTTATACAGTTCATTTATATAATAAAAATGATATTTTTATTGTTATAATATTTTTAGAAAATTTCGGTAGCATAACGACGCGATGCTAGAACTGGAATAAGGTCTAGCCTTATCCCTCGCCTAATAATAAATCGTGCCACGTACAAACCAAGTTCTAATCAATTCATTTTATTTCCCAAACCAAATTCAACCAAATAATCCAATCAACCAAACAACCAAACAAACATGGTTTCAATCAGAGGTGTCTGGTGCTACTAAGAACCGTCTGCATCCTAGTATATATTTTTAACTAAAAAGTAAGTTAAAGTGAGAAGTTCTCACCTTTGGGATCCACTTCTCTAGTTTTATTTCTAAATATCTTGGATTTGCTCGAAATTCCAACGCAACCCTTTTCACGCTGCTCATAGAAAAAGAACTACATTTTTATTATGAAGTTCATATATTTATAAATCGCATTTCTCAACCTTTCTATATATAATTAAAATCATATTTTTATTTCTCTATTCATATAATAAAAATCGTATTTTTGTATCGCTACTCATATATAAAAATTATATTCTTATTCTGCTTGAATATATATAAAAATCCAAATTTTATTCGCTATTCACATATATAAAATTAAAATTTTTATACTATATTTATATAGTAAAAATCATATTTTTATTTAAACTATTTCCTTATAAAAATCACATTTTTATTTTTACCATATATATATATATATATATATATATATATATAAATTATTTTTTTTTTATCGCTATATGTATAGAAAAGATTATATTTTTATATCACTAAAAATTATATTTTCCTATCACTAAAAATTATATTTTCAAATATTTTTATATTTAAAAAATCGAATCATTTTATAATAAAAAATATAATCTTTCTACTATAAAAGTCATAACTTTTTACGTATAAAAATCATTACTTTTTTACTTATAAAAATCATAGCTTTTTACTTATAAAAATCTTAAGTTTTTACTCATAAAAATCTTAAAAACTGAAAAGAAAATTAAATTATAAATAGAAAAAAAAACTCACTGCGTTTCTCAGAGTTGGTGGGGGGAGGGGGGTGGGGAAGTTCTACGTCGGAGGGTGGCAGCTTGCTGTGGCGTGGCGATGGGAAGGGTGTGCAGGCCAAGGCGGTGGCACTGCCTCGACTTGGGGTTTGGACATGGGGGTCGCGGTGTTTGAAGGTGAAGACGAGGCTAGAGGGAGGGCGTCGAAGGGGAGGCCACGGCGGTGGGCGGCGCCACCTGGACGGGGCCGCGATGGCCTGTCGGTGATGGTGGAGGGAGAAAGACCGGGAGCCCTCGTCGTTTATTTATTTATTTATTTATTTTATTTTATAAAATCTGAATCGAGGAAAGAGAAAGGGGGTGGAGGAGTTATATTTTTATTTCACAAAGTTGACTTTCCTTTTGAACCCCAAAAGAGACCCAAGGACTGTCGCCCCTAACTAATTACCCCCATTTCGAACACAATGGGATATGTTTCGTAACCAATTCGGCTGTTACGTCCAGTTTCCGCTAAATTTAAAATATAAATCATTATATTTTAAATTCAAACAAACATTTTAATTTACCGGGACTACATACAGACTTCAAAAATTCCAAAAAAATAAATCTAGCTATGTTTTTATAATACGGTCCTAACAAAACTAATTTCGTCGAATTTGGAGACCGTTTGAGAAATGGTCATTTTTTCAGTCGATTAAATTCAAACTGAAATGACCAAACACGTTTGAATTCACCACGCTCACATATTGATTCCAAAAATCATGAAAATTGGAATCCAGCAATAATTTGACATTCCGAATTCAACAAAAGTAGTCTCTTCGATAATGGAGGTCATTTGCAAAATCGCTCTTTTTAAGGGCTATATAATATATAAAGTGAAAATTAGTGTCACATCCCTATTATGTTTCAAAATTAGGCTCACATCCGGTCATAAACTTATTGTAAATTTGGTCCCTGTTTTCATTTTTACGTGTTATTCATAATATTTGCATATGTGTATGCAACTACTCTAATGAATTTTTGCACATATGTATGCAAATATTCTGAACGAATATTTGCATACATGTATGCAAATATTCAAAATATTTGCATACGTGTATGCAACTATTCTGATAAATATTTGCATGTATGCATGCAAATATTCTAAATTTTTGCATACATTTATGCAAATATTCTAAACGAATATTTGCATACATGTATGCAAATAAAGTTGAACTAATGCTCATGAATTGTTGCAAAAATGTATGCAGTTTTTCTAAATAGGAAAATAGGGACTAAATTTACAATAAGTTTATGACCGGATATGAGCCTAATTTTGAAAATTAATAGGGATCTGTGCCAAACGGACCCATAAATAAATTCCATAGCGACTACACTGAATTTTCAACTAGACATAACTTTTTATTCCCGTTATGAAATCTGGATTTTTCACATTCGTTGGAAAGATATTTTCAAATAGATTCCAATATTTCTGGTTATGCTAAAATCTGGTTTATTTTGAATCCTGTAGATTCATTTGAAATTTGAAACGAATTTTCAAACTATTATGCCATTTTCAATTCCTTTTATAATTAAAATAAATATTTATGTTCTAATTTCGATTTAATTTTTTTTATACATTCTAGTTCTATTCAAAATAAATTTCTAGGCATTATTATTTAAAATAACTCATTTTAAATATTCAAAATTCATTAAAATTGCCAAAATAAATTCTTTTTAAATTAGTTCTGATTTTTTGGGTTGTTACATCAGTTGCATAGCATGGATTGTCAATGTGGCATGCCAAGATGCAAAGGATCAAGACTTTTGTTGAAAAGAAGAGCCTTATGGTTGACGATCAAAGCATAGCTCTAATTAGCATAGCTTTGTGTATAGAGTAACTTCGCAAGCCTCACACCCCGATAAGAGTTAGAAACTGGATAAGGGAATGCAGGGAGTGCATGACGTTTATTTATAGCTAGAAGTAGTGTCATGGTATGGAGCCCAGACATTGTTACTTATGTGGATGACAGTTTGCGAGGCCTCGATATATTGGTCGCTACTGGCCAAGTGATAGGTCCAATAGGACCGGGAAACGTGTGTTCAGGAATTACCAATCCACTAAAGTATTTGTGGACTGGCCCTACAGGATCCAAGGGTTGCCCGTAGCTGTGATCCTTAGACGTTTGCTAGAGTATCTCGAATCGGTAAGGAGACCATCCCTAGCCTTGACTCCTGATGGAAACCCAATTTCCAATATGACATTACGGATTTGATTGTAAACCTATATACGGCAACATAGTATATGGTAGCTATGCTGTCAAGGATTGATACATTTATTTTGAAAGTGTTTTAAATTAACTAGACACTAATATTAATATCAAGTTTTATATGTATCAATCATGTTTGATCATTATAAGGTAAAACTCTATGCTCCGGTTTGCGTTGCATTGTATGATGGGACTTGAGTCTTATAATGATTTCATTTTTCTAAAAAGCATTGCATTGTTTTAAAATATTTATTTAATTTATGCACTGGCAATCCAATGGAGTAAACCCGTTCCGCGTTAGCGGCATGATCCTGTGATTAGCTTTATTGTTAGACAAGTTAAGAAAGATTTCTCATACCAGTCCCATAACTAACTCGTAGTTTGTTTCACTTGCAAACTAGCGTGCCCTTATTTACACACGGGTAGTCGAGTGGCTTGTTTTGCAGATATTTATTTATTGAGCAGGATTCTAGATTGAAGCTTAAAGCTGTGTCCAGAGCAATGATAGTCTTCCGCTGTGTTAGTTTATTAGCTTCGCTGCATTGTATTAAGTTTATTGTAAATTAATCCTCCGCTGTATTATTGTTTTTTGATGTACTCTGATATATTCTGTACTCTGATGTAACATTATTATGATGTTTATAAATGTTTTCTGTTATATTTTCTGATGTGTTGTATGCCCAGAGTTAGCGTATGCGGGATTCAAACTATCTTGGTTGATTTAGCAATCGATTAGGTCCGGGCGAAATCCGTATCGTTACATATGGTATCAGAGCTTTGGTTAACTCAAATCTTTGGGGTACAACTCGTTAGAACTGAACAAGAGACTCATCAGAGGTAGGATTAGAAATATCCTATAAAAGAATACTCATTAGAGATAGGATCAGTAGTATCCTACAATGAGAAAACTCATTAGAGATGGGGTTAGAAATGCCCTAGAATGAGTCGAGAGTGACAAGTTATAATTAACGTATTTATTATTATATATATAATCCGATCTTAGAAAATATGATTTTTGAATATATAAAAGTTAAATATATTTGAAAAGCTAATCAACTAATGGATTGATGATTGTGTTGTGCGATTATTAGTTCATTAATAAAATTAAATTTAATCCAATAAAAGAATGAAAGTTGAGTTGGTTAGTTAAACCACTTTCAGCTTCGTTCCTTTTCGAGGATGAAAAGATTTTAAGTGGGGGAGATTGTAACAACCCGGAACACCATAACCAATTTAAAATTTTATTTTAAGGAAATTTTGTTAGAAAATGCATCAGAATTTTAAAAAAAATCCATTTTTTGAATTAAATTATTAAATTAAAAAAAGAAAGAAATGGTTTTTTTAAATAAAATTATGATGTTATTTATGAATGATTTCAAATTTAATTCTAATAAACAATTATTTGTAATTAGATAAATAGTGATTTATAACAATTGAAATTAGTATCAAATTGTATGTATATTTGTAATAATTAACTTCAAACAATTGAAATAAAAGAAAATAGTAGTTGAATCAGTGTTTTGTTAAAAACTTTAATATAGGAGTTTATGATAATTTAAAATAAATCAACACATAAATTATTTGCTCATTCACATTTCATTCAAGTTTATTTTGTTTTCTTTTCTTTTTTCTAACTTCATCAAATTCACTACCTCTTTTTTCTCCAGTCTATTTCTCCATTAATTACGCATTCATTTCTTTCCTTGATCTATTAATTTATTACCCTCCATTCTATTAATTTATTTCTCTTCATTCTATTTTCACACATGTATTCTTATTTCTTAAATTTACATATTTTTATTTCTCCTTTCCTTTTGTTAATTTATTCTTGCATGAGCATTGAATAGGTTCTTTAAATTCTGAAAAGTTAATATTATATATTTTGAAAATTGAAAAGTAATATAAATGTGTATTTCTAGCAATGTTGGTTGTAGTAATAATGAAATATTTATTTAATTGAAAATTCATACCTATTGTTTGTATATCGTAGTTTAAAAAAATGAATTGGTATAATTAGAAGACAACATTTTCTTTTCTTCCTAGAAATTATAATCTAAATTAGAATTTAATGTTGTGATGAATTGGAATTCTTGGGTAATAAAAGAAAAAATTGTAATCAATGGTTTTAGAAAGAGAAACATATGTACAAATGAGTTTAAAATTTGTATATAGTAGTTAAAGATATTAATTGTTGGTCCCTCATTTATTTGATTTATATCATAGTTATCTTTTGTTTCCTGTAATGGCGGGATTTTCGACCCGGAAAATCAACATAAAAACACACTGCTGACTATTCAAGCATCGAAAATACCGGGACATTTATAGAAGAATTTAGAGGGTGAGAAAGAAAAGATAGAACTAATAGAATAGAAGAAGAAAAAGATCACAACTGAACAGAATCAGAGTAACACGAAACTCGCAGCGGAACAAAATAAGATATATTATATAACATAACTTTGAATACAAAACTGTATTGTATATACATACCATTATCAGAGTACAATACATCATATCACAGCGGGAATAACTCTACATAACTAATGGTGAAGCTTCCTGCTTTTGAGCTCCTCCAAGTGAATCTGCAAAGCCTGAAACACTTGACTGCCCGTACAAATTTGGGCACCCAAGAGTTTAGGGAAAACAAACAAAATAAACTCTGGGTCAGTCATGGGACTGGTGTGAGTAAATTCCAACCATACTGTTTTACTTTGAAAATCCTTTTCAAAACAAGAAGATAATAGTAAGACCAGCCCAGACATAAACATGGACGGTTTTTACCTTACTATAACCCGAAATATTCTTGATATCAAAACCCAGTGATATTATGATAATGTCTAACCAAATAATTATACAAGTAGTAGAACGCTTGCATCTCACGCTCCACATATATATAGTATAAAATCATAAACGGCAGGGTGTTTATCGGAGATTGGATTTCAACAGACAAGGTATGGGAGCACCTTCTGAATAGTGTACTCTAGAGGGGATACACTCAGGGTTCAACAAGAACGTCTTGCAACCTGGCCACACATGACCGCTCACTCATTTGGCTTGAGTGTCGCGAATATATTGCCACCACGGTTGTAGGCCATCCAACCGTCATCCGAAGATACAGAATCGAAAAGAAGTATAAATATGAATTTTCTCTAGATCGGTGACAATACACCCTGCTTGGGGATGACCCAACTAGCCATGCTGCCTAGCCCAACTTCTGTCATTCTCGGTTGTGACGCTAGTGGCTACGTCTATCTTCAGAACATCTGATCACCATTCACTTTTAATGTCACATCGTCAAATCCATAATCACACATTGATTACACAAATGCACACTGGGTGTAGAATAAAGAGAAGTTATCTTCTCCCCACCAACTCGGTATATTCGTAAAATCAACAGCGTGACCGTTGGAAATACTCTGTCAGACACTCGTCCATACAAGTTGTCCCAGGACTGGACAAACAGAAAGCATCATTCTAGAACTGGACGACCCTTGTATTTAACTCCGTCTTCAATTATCTTCAGCATATCTAATCACACGCTTATGCCTATACGGAGTGGTTTTTCAGATAACATATCCAACCGGTCTCTCCGTATTGACAACGATGGTCAAACTCTTCGATAGTCGGTTATTTAAATATCGAAGTAAGAACAACATTCATTCAGATGTATAACTAGACATCACACAAACACGGGTACTTTTTATTTAACATTCGTTGTTATTATTCGAATTCTCATATCTTGCCAGATATTTCACAAATCCCGTTATATCCTTTTTACACTTCTTGGAAAACACTTCCAGTTATTATAAACTCTTAATTTCTCATGTTCTAGAAACATACGTTATTCACGTTTGAACTATTTCCATTTATTTCACTTTCTTTATTTCTATACTTGGATAATCTGCCCTATTTATATTGGAAAATATTCCCAATTTCCTTTTAACCTTTAATCAGCCCCACGTTCACTTTTAGAACATTATTCACTTTGAAATGTGAATACCCTCCCTTATTATAGAAATCTGAACACCTTTATCATATAACCCTTTATTCACGAAATACTTTCCTTTATCTTGTTTACCGAAATCTCTTTCGTACTTTTTATATTCCTATTCCACTTCATAAACTCTGTTTCTAAGTCAACTTCTTATCAAATCGATATCAAGTTTATAACTAAATACTGACTCATATCCTATTAACATTTATTTTTTTATAACTAAATGTTAATTATTCTATCAGATTATAATCCCTAAAAATAGTTTACTTCTAATACATTCGACATCGTCGAATTCTTGTTCCAAATCATAACGGTTTAATTCTAATCACATTTCAAACATCGAAATGCTGTCATCAGTTTCTAATACGATTCCCCAATTATTTTTCTAAACTCTTTCTTATATTTCTTTGAACAAACATCGTTACATATTACTCTAGAATAAGTGGATTTCAAACCAAACTGTTACATTTCCTAGGAAGTGCTGCTATATATAAAAGTCATGCTTAAGTCAAATCAACAGCAGTTAATTTGTCGCTATAGTTCTAAACTTGTCATACGCTGTAATATTCTCCTTATAACTAATTACAGTCACACTTACTTTATCAACAACGTTATTGTATTGCTATAGTTCAACTTGTCATACGCTGTAATATTGTTTGTTATAACTAATCTTGACATAATAGTCACACTTATCTTATTAACAACGTTATTTTATCGCTATAATTCTAAGACTGGCAATACGCTGCCGTGTTCCTTTTATACACATCTTGACATCTCTTTCCGTTACAACTGTTATCGTTCCTCGATAATAGTGAAGTCGTTCAAGTTGGGGTATTCTATTCACCTCTCAGACCTTGATTGACAACGTTCTTATCTTAGAACAGATATACGTTCGTAACCCTAAACTCCTTATTACTTATAATATACATCAAATCGTATTTCCTTGTTTTATTTTGGAATATGGTTTTATAATACCACATCTTTATTTTGAACTCGGTTGTTTTACGATTATTTATATTCCACATTAACTTTTCGCTTTCTCTATTCCACAGTTCTGTTGATAACTTCTTAAATAAATAGGTAATTAAATCTCATTTATTTCTAAACTGTTTTCATTAGATTAATTAAAGGCCAATTAATCTAATAATCATTTTCCAAATAACAGTTGATTATATCAACTTCATTTCATCAGTAAATTCGTTAACTGATCTTAATTACTTCCCATTAGATTAATATAATTAAACAAATAATATTTCTAAAATTTTTTATCTTAAATATAATTATCCAAATGCTTAATCATCGGATAATTTCTGCTTTATAAACTTATTTAAATATCAACAATCGTTTTTATTAATTTTATAAAAACAAACTCTAAAATACTAGTTTATAATAGAACTTCTATTATAAATTTAAATCTTCTTTATAATTATAAAAATATAATTTTTATAATTAACCTGGTTGATTTGCCTGACGGCCAATTAACTCCTTAACAAAACAATGGTTTTACGGTCGACTATTATCACTTTCTAAATTGATATCATTTATTGATTTGTCGAACACAGATGTTGAATTTCCGTTCAACATCAATATTCACATGGGGTTTTAAATATAATTCGGGTTCATACAAAACAAACATTACATATAATTATCAAGGAATCCGGTCGGATTTCTCCAACCGGTTTCCGCATCCACAGATGTCAGTCAACACAATTTACACTAACTCTATACTAGGGGGTATTCTTAATTCATGGAATCAGTGTCCAATCGATGGTGTGTACATATGTGACGGTATATAATATTCAACCAAATTACTGGTAATCTACCTAATCGACCATCACATAGCATTTAAACAACATTAAAATATCATTATAAAAAATAGATCAGAGTGAGTGATTTTACTCACCTTCGCGCGTTAACCGTTAAATACGATTTGCGTCTGTTGATTATTCCCGCTTAAATCTTGGATTTACCGATGTATGAACACCGGAAACATGATAGTCTTTCTCCTTCAGTCCCCAGACATCGAACCCTATACTTTCTCTCACGTCGTCCGTCCACGTCCATCATCTGACTTATATAAATTACCCGCCTTCATCTTTTCTTCAGTGTTGAACAAAACCCGTCATCCACTTCAATATGTTATGCATTCCGACTCCAGACCAAAGACAAAACACGTGCTCCCCAAAACATGTACTCTTTTCATATTACAGTGGTTCACAACCGCACTTTACCCACCATATCAGATGCCACCTTCATCATCAATGTTCCATCATCCTTTACGCTTCGCGCTCCATGAACAACCCCTTAATCCCACCATCAACGTGCCACATGCACACACATTTCAACAGTCCCCACGCCTTCCGTTCAACCCGCAAACAACACCACGAGTTACCCTTCACTTCCTTTAAATATATTTTCACTTCAAAACTTCCCATACAAATTCAAACGTGTTGACTCCATTTCATGCCCCCATGTTTCCTTTCCCAACCGACGTGCATCACCATTCAGCATCCGCAACTAATGTTCCAACTCTCGCTGACGTGCCACAACCGTTAGCATCCCGCTTGATTCAACTTCTAAACAGCGGCTTCCAGTTTCCATGCTCAGTCACTCCCTTGTTCACATGCTCGGTTCACATATGAACCCAAAAACCGAACTCGCCAAAAGCTCCTTCTTCACGATGTCTTTACCTCATCACGCTACACCACTTGTTTTAAAATTAAACCACTACTCCTCCCTGTATCATTTCGCTCAACCAAGACTGCTTCATCATCTTTGATTTTCATTTTTGATTGAGCTGTGCTACTGGTTTTTAAAAAGAGGAAGTTGCTTTATGACTTGTAGAAGGATGGGTATGGATTTCCGAGATCTCGGATAGAATGATGTATTGGTTTTATATTAGCTAAGCCTTCTAAAGGAAGTAAACGAAGAGATATATATGTTATTTTCTTTCCTCGTTTTCAGTGAGAGTATGGGTTAGAATGTGGATAGAGTTGTAGAAGCATGGTGTTTTTAGGAAAGGCGTATGGATTTCATGTGTTGTCTACATAGGGTAGGCAGTCTAATTCATCTATAGTTTACGTGATAAGATGGGTACGATGCTTCATGGCAAAGCAAATGGAGATATTTCTTTTTGTGTCTTTAAGTGTAGGTGGGTTTGCGATTTTGGTTGTCATCGTGTAGGTAGGTAGATCATGCCGTGGAAACTAAGTCTGGCAATATTCATCATATTGGCTGACTTTAGACCATACATTGCATACATTGCTACATGTGAAGTGAAATGCTACCTAGGTGAGGGTTCATTCCATTTGACAATGAAGACTGAATTATTTTAAACGTAAGGCAATTGTTAGTCAAACTCTTTGCCAAGAGCAACTCGGCTTATTTGTTTTAATTATAAATTCTGTTCACGCACGGACAGAAGTAAGAGTACAATCATGCTCAACGAGGTGTCATGATCCTAAAAATATAATAATACCGGTAGGTTGACTCATATTTTGAAACCCCGAAATATCGATACAGGGTGCACAATTCCAAATAAAAAGTTTCTTATTTAATTAATTAAAAATTACAGTAAAATTCTAAAAATTAAATTATCGCTGCGCCTCAAAAGAACCTTGTCCAGATTTGCAACCGATATCTAGTTATATCGAATAAACTGTTACGGACGATATATGATTTTATAACGACTTTTTGAATATTTGATTTGGACATATCTTGCAATCTATACGTCGAAATCTTGGTTTTTCACTTCCGTTAGAAAAATACAGTTTAACAGATTCCAGCGTTTCTTGTTTTGCAGAATTCCGACTGATAACGCGTCCTGTACATTCAGTTGAAGTTCAGAACGATAAATTACGAACTGCAGCGTCGTTGTGAGCTAGATTATAATTAATATATATCTTTATACGTTCAACTTCGTTTTTAATTAATATATAAATCCACTTATATTACAAATTCAATATTTAAACTGATTTAAATATTCAAATGCAAACCGACAAAAATGCGGGACGTTACAGACCTTCCCCCTTAAAATAATTTCGTCCTCGAAATTGCTAAGATAGGGAAAATGCTACAATCTCTGTTATAACATGGTTAAAAATCTTTTTGGTTTACTTCATAATTCCAGTTTCCACTGAACTGATTATTTCCAATTAAAATATTAATTCCTTATTATTTCAAATATTTTCAAAATTTCTGAAAATTTCCTAACAGCTTATATTTTCAGAGAATCTCGCCAGCATCTCCTCTGCACGGCTCACTCGGTACTACAACAACTTTCCACTCCGGGCCTTCTCCAATCCAAAAGAAAATCAAACAGCCAAACAGCTAGCCCAAACTGACTCATAAAAAATCTCATACTCGTATATAAACGTGTACCTTCTCTGTTGGGCATTCAACTCTATCTCTGCCATCTGCTATCAAACTAGCATATCCAAGCATCCTTGGTTGATTTCCCATCAATCCGTTCTTAAACCAGTCTTTCGCTTTTACTAAGCCAAATTTCTATTTCAACTCCGATTCCACTCTCAGTTCTTAACCTTGTTAAGTTTTATTACGACATTCCATTTACTGATTTATTTCTCAAATCCATCTCTAATTCAAAATTCGACTCTTATTCTCCAAGAATCAATTCATTTTTAATAACTCGAATCTCCAATATTTTTCTTTTATAATTTTCATTCTGGATCTTTCCAAATTCAGTCCAGTTTTGTTATCTTTGTTTAAATTCCATTTTTACCATTTTAACTCCATAAGTTAAATTTTTATTTCAGAATTCAAATTCCTGGGATTTATTTCAAATCAGTTTGAAATCATATATAATTCAAAACATTTGAATTTCTGACAACTTGTTTCTCAAACAATAAAAAATCTTTGGTAGTAATCCATCACTTACCAGCTCGAAAATGAACACCGACAATGTCGCGATCATCACCAGAATTTATTTTCCAACCATCGAAGTGAGTTCAATACTATATTGCTTTAAAAACTCATTAATAATCACTCTATTTTTGAAATTACTTCAAAATATTTTTCATAGCACTTGGAAAACAAATTTTCAAATCTCCCAGGATATTAAAATTCCCTTATATTTAATTCAAAATCAATTTCAACTCTTTCCAAGTTTTCAGAGTTTTAATTCCCAATTCTGGTTTTAAGCTCAGATTTAATCTATCTGATTTTGTATATTATACTTGTATAATATTTCGATTGGTTATTTATATAACCAACTCAATTATAGATCTTATTTGATCATAATAATGATCAACACTATAATGATCTCAATATATATACTCTTTTTTATATCAAAGTATAATTTGGGTAAAATTATTTCATTTACCATTTTTCAAAACATACTGTGTCGAATTACCCTGTTCAAGAGTTTAGAAACACCTATCGACGCAGTTTGCATTACTGTTTCGACCAGAATTTATAAACCACTTGACTGACCAGTCAACACAATATAAAATAGTTTTTATATAAATCTGCAAATACGTTCACTCGTATATATACACTCAACTCAATCTAGAGTATTGCTAACTCCGTCTCTATTGAGTGACACCACAGAGCCAAGGTAATCACTAAACCTTATGCTCTGATACCAACTGTAACGGCGGGAGGCAGTGGGCTATCATCCCACCATGGCTTACAGAGGTAACCAAGCACCTTGTTTTACGGCCAGCCTCTCGACTCGACCAACCCACATTGTCGGGACATGTAGAGGTAAGAGTCTCCCGTTCGCCACCAAACCGCGAAGCGAGAACCCTCTATCATGCGTACCAAGCGCACAAGCAACAAGGACTGGTGTGAGTAAATTCCAACCATACTGTTTTACTTTGAAAATCCTTTTCAAAACAAGAAGATAATAGTAAGACCAGCCCAGACATAAACATGGACGGTTTTTACCTTACTATAACCCGAAATATTCTTGATATCAAAACCCAGTGATATTATGATAATGTCTAACCAAATAATTATACAAGTAGTAGAACGCTTGCATCTCACGCTCCACATATATATAGTATAAAATCATAAACTGCAGGGTGTTTATCGGAGATTGGATTTCAACAGACAAGGTATGGGAGCACCTTCTGAATAGTGTACTCTAGAGGGGATACACTCAGGGTTCAACAAGAACGTCTTGCAACCTGGCCACACATGACCGCTCACTCATTTGGCTTGAGTGTCGCGAATATATTGCCACCACGGTTGTAGGCCATCCAACCGTCATCCGAAGATACAGAATCGAAAAGAAGTATAAATATGAATTTTCTCTAGATCGGTGACAATACACCCTGCTTGGGGATGACCCAACTAGCCATGCTGCCTAGCCCAACTTCTGTCATTCTCGGTTGTGAGGCTAGAGGCTACGTCTATCTTCAGAACATCTGATCACCATTCACTTTGAATGTCACATCGTCAAATCCATAATCACACATTGATTACACAAATGCACACTGGGTGTAGAATAAAGAGAATTTATCTTCTCCCCACCAACTCAGTATATTCGTAAAATCAACAGCGTGACCGTTGGAAATACTCTGTCAGACACTCGTCCATACAAGTTGTCCCGGGACTGGACAAACAGAAAGCATCATTCTGGAACTGGACGACACTTGTATTTAACTCCGTCTTCAATTATCTTCAGCATATCTAATCGCACGCTTATGCCTATACGGAGTGGTTTTTCAGATAACATATCCAACCGGTCTCTCCGTATTGACAACGATGGTCTAACTCTTCGATAGTCGGTTATTTAAATATCGAAGTAAGAACAACATTCATTCAGATGTATAACTAGACATCACACAAACACGGGTACTTTTTATTTAACATTCGTTGTTATTATTCGAATTCTCATATCTTGCCAGATATTTCACAAATCCCGTTATATCCTTTTTACACTTCTTGGAAAACACTTCCAGTTATTATAAACTCTTAATTTCTCATGTTCTAGAAACATACGTTATTCACGTTTGAACTATTTCCATTTATTTCACTTTCTTTATTTCTATACTTGGATAATCTGCCCTGTTTATATTGGAAAATATTCCCAATTTCCTTTTAACCCTTTAATCAGCCCCACGTTCACTTTTAGAACATTATTCACTTTGAAATGTGAATACCCTCCCTTATTATAGAAATCTGAACACCTTTATCATATAACCCTTTATTCACGAAATACTTTCCTTTATCTTGTTTACCGAAATCTCTTTCGTACTTTTTATATTCCTATTCCACTTCATAAACTCTGTTTCTAAGTCAACTTCTTATCAAATCGATATCAAGTTTATAACTAAATACTGACTCCTATCCTATTAACATTTATTTGTTTATAACTAAATGTTAATTATTCTATCAGATTATAATCCCTAAAAATATTTTACTTTTAATACATTCGACATCGTCGAATTCTAGTTCCAAATCATAACGGTTTAATTCTAATCACATTTCAAACATCGAAATGCTGTCATCAGTTTCTAATACGATTCCCCAATTATTTTTCTAAACTCTTTCTTATATTTCTTTGAACAAACATCGTTACTTATTACTCTAGAATAAGTGGATTTCAAACCAAACTGTTACATTTCCTAGGAAGTGCTGCTATATATAAAAGTCATGCTTAAGTCAAATCAACAGCAGTTAATTTGTCGCTATAGTTCTAAACTTGTCATACGCTGTAATATTCTCCTTATAACTAATTACAGTCACACTTACCTTATCAACAGCGTTATTTTATTGCTATAGTTCAACTTGTCATACGCTGTAATATTGTTTGTTATAACTAATCTTGACATAATAGTCACACTTATCTTATTAACAGCGTTATTTTATCGCTATAATTCTAAGACTGGCAATACGCTGCCGTATTCCTTTTATACACATCTTGACATCTCTTTCCGTTACAACTGTTATCGTTCCTCGATAATAGTGAAGTCGTTCAAGTTGGGGTATTCTATTCACCTCTCAGACCTTGATTGACAACGTTCTTATCTTAGAACAGATATACGTTCGTAACCCTAAACTCCTTATTACTTATAATATACATCAAATCGTATTTCCTTGTTTTATTTTGGAATATTGTTTTATAATACCACATCTTTATTTTGAACTCGGTTGTTTTACGATTATTTATATTCCACATTAACTTTTCGCTTTCTCTATTCCACAGTTCTGTTGATAACTTCTTAAATAAAAAGGTAATTAAATCTCATTTATTTCTAAACTGTTTTCATTAGATTAATTAAAGGCCAATTAATCTAATAATCATTTTCCAAATAACAGACGATTAAATCAACTTCATTTCATCAGTAAATTCGTTAACTGATCTTAATTACTTCCCTTTAGATTAATATAATTAAACAAATAATATTTCTAAAATTGTTTATCTTAAATATAATTATCCAAATGCTTAATCATCGGATAATTTCTGCTTTATAAACTTATTTAAATATCAACAATCGTTTTTATTTATTTTATAAAAACAAACTCTAAAATACTGGTTTATAATAGAACTTCTATTATAAATTTAAATCTTCTTTATAATTATAAAAATATAATTTTTATAATTAACTTCGTTGATTTGCCTGACGGCCAATTAACTCCTTAACAAAACAATGGTTTTACGGTCGACTATTATCACTTTCTAAATTGATATCATTTATTGATTTGTCCAACACAGATGTTGAATTTCCGTTCATCATCAATATTCACATGGGGTTTTAAATATAATTCGGGTTCATACAAAACAAACATTACATATAATTATCAAGGAATCCGGTCGGATTTCTCCAACCGGTTTCCGCATCCACAGATGTCAGTCAACACAATTTACACGAACTCTATACTAGGGGGTATTCTTAATTGATGGAATCAGAGTCCAATCGATGGTGTGTACATATGTGACGGTATACAATATTCAACCAAATTACTGGTAATCTACCTAATCGACCATCACATAGCATTTAAACAACATTAAAATATCATTATAAAAAATAGATCAGAGTGAGTGATTTTACTCACCTTCGCGCGTTAACCGTTAAATACGATTTGCGTCATTTGATTATTCCCGCTTAAATCTTGGATTTACCGATGTCTGAACACCGGAAACATGATAGTCTTTCTCCTTCAGTCCCCAGACATCGAACCCTCTACTTTCTCTCACGTCGTCCGTCCACGTCCATCATCTGACTTATATAAATTACTCGCCTTCATCTTTTCTTCAGTGTTCAACAAAACCCGTCATCCACTTCAATATGTTATGCATTCCGACTCCAGACCAAAGACAAAACACGTGCTCCCCAAAACATGTACTCTTTTCATATTACAGTGGTGCACAACCGCACTTTACCCACCATATCAGATGCCACCTTCATCATCAATGTTCCATCATCCTTTACGCTTCGCGCTCCATGAACAACCCCTTAATCCCACCATCAACGTGCCACATGCACACACATTTCAATAGTCCCCACGCCTTCCGTTCAACCCGCAAACAACACCACGAGTTACCCTTCACTTCCTTTAAATATATTTTCACTTCAAAACTTCCCATACAAATTCAAACGTGTTGGCTCCATTTCATGCCCCCATGTTTCCTTTCCCAACCGACGTGCATCACCATTCAGCATCCGCAACTAATGTTCCAACTCTCGCTGACATGCCTCAACCGTTAACATCCCGCTTGATTCAACTTCTAAACAGCGGCTTCCAGTTTCCATGCTCAGTCACTCCCTTGTTCACATGCTCGGTTCACATATGAACCCAAAAACCGAACTCGCCAAAAGCTCCTTCTTCACGATGTCTTTACCTCATCACACTACACCACTTGTTTTAAAATTAAACCGCTACTCCTCCCTTCATCATTTCGCTCAACCAAGACTGCTTCATCATCTTTGATTTTCATTTTTGTTTGAGCTGTGCTACTGGTTTTTAAAAAGAGGAAGTTGCTTTATGACTTGTAGAAGGATGGGTATGGATTTCCGAGATCTCGGATAGAATGATGTATTGGTTTTATATTAGCTAAGCCTTCTAAAGGAAGTAAACGAAGAGATATATATGTTATTTTCTTTCCTCGTTTTCAGTGAGAGTATGGGTTAGAATGTGGATAGAGTTGTAGAAGCATGGTGTTTTTAGGAAAGGCGTATGGATTTCATGTGTTGTCTACATAGGGTAGGCAGTCTAATTCATCTATAGTTTACGTGATAAGATGGGTACGATGCTTCATGGCAAAGCAAATGGAGATATTTCTTTTTGTGTCTTTAACTGTAGGTGGGTTTGCAATTTTGGTTGTCATCGTGTAGGTAGGTAGATCATGCCGTGGAAACTAAGTCTGGCAATATTCATCATATTGGCTGACTTTAGACCATACATTGCATATATTGCTACATGTGAAGTGAAATGCTACCTAGGTGAGGGTTCATTCCATTTGACAATGAAGACTGAATTATTTTAAACGTAAGGCAATTGTTAGTCAAACTCTTTGCCAAGAGCAACTCGGCTTATTTGTTTTAATTATAAATTCTGTTCACGCACGGACAGAAGTAAGAGTACAATCATGCTCAACGAGGTGTCATGATCCTAAAAATATAATAATACCGGTAGGTTGACTCATATTTTGAAACCCCGAAATATCGATACAGGGTGCACAATTCCAAATAAAAAGTTTCTTATTTAATTAATTAAAAATTACAGTAAAATTCTAAAAATTAAATTATCGCTGCGCCTCAAAAGAACCTTGTCCAGATTTGCAACCGATATCTAGTTATATCGAATAAACTGTTACGGACGATATATGATTTTACAGCGACTTTTTGAATATTTGATTTGGACATATCTTGCAATCTATACGTCGAAATCATGGTTTTTCACTTCCGTTAGAAAAATACAGTTTAACAGATTCCAGCGTTTCTTGTTTTGCAGAATTCCGACTGATAACGCGTCCTGTACATTCAGTTGAAGTTCAGAACGATAAATTACGAACTGCAGCGTCGTTGTGAGCTCGATTATAATTAATATATATCTTTATACGTTCAACTTCGTTTTTAATTAATATATAAATCCACTTATATTACAAATTCAATATTTAAACTGATTTAAATATTCAAATGCAAACCGACAAAAATGCGGGACGTTACAGACCTTCCCCCTTAAAATAATTTCGTCCTCGAAATTGCTAAGATAGGGAAAATGCTACAATCTCTGTTATAACATGGTTAAAAATCTTTTTGGTTTACTTCATAATTCCAGTTTCCACTGAACTGATTATTTCCAATTAAAATATTAATTCCTTATTATTTCGAATATTTTCAAAATTTCTGAAAATTTCCTAACAGCTTATATTTTCAGAGAATCTCGCCAGCATCTCCTCTGCACGGCTCACTCGGTACTACAACAACTTGCCACTCCGGGCCTTCTCCAATCCAAAAGAAAATCAAACAGCCAAACAGCTTGCCCAAACTGACTCATAAAAAATCTCATACTCGTATATAAACGTGTACCTTCTCTGTTGGGCATTCAACTCTATCTCTGCCATCTGCTATCAAACTAGCATATCCAAGCATCCTTGGTTGATTTCCCATCAATCCGTTCTTAAACCAGTCTTTCGCTTTTACTAAGCCAAATTTCTATTTCAACTCCGATTCCACTCTCAGTTCTTAACCTTGTTAAGTTTTATTACGACATTCCATTTACTGATTTATTTCTCAAATCCATCTCTAATTCAAAATTCGACTCTTATTCTCCAAGAATCAATTCATTTTTAATAACTCGAATCTCCAATATTTTTCTTTTATAATTTTCATTCTGGATCTTTCCAAATTCAGTCCATTGTTTAAATTCCATTTTTACCATTTTAACTCCATAAGTTAAATTTTTATTTCAGAATTCAAATTCCTGGGATTTATTTCAAATCAGTTTGAAATCATACATAATTCAAAACATTTGAATTTCTGACAACTTGTTTCTCAAACAATACAAAACAAAATCTTTGGTAGTAATCCGTCACTTACCAGCTCGAAAATGAACACCGACAATGTCGCGATCATCATCAGAATTTATTTTCCAACCATCGAAGTGAGTTCAATACTATATTGCTTTAAAAACTCATTAATAATCACTCTATTTTTGAAATTACTTCAAAATATTTTTCATAGCACTTGGAAAACAAATTTTCAAATCTCCCAGGATTTTAAAATTCCCTTATATTTAATTCAAAATCAATTTCAACTCTTTCCAAATTTTCAGAGTTTTAATTCCCAATTCTGGTTTTAAGCTCAGATTTAATCTATCTGATTTTGTATATTATACTTGTATAATATTTCGATTGGTTATTTATATAACCAACTCAATTATAGATCTTATTTGATCATAATAATGATCAACACTATAATGATCTCAATATATATACTCTTTTTTATATCAAAGTATAATTTGGGTAAAATTATTTCATTTACCATTTTTCAAAACATACTGTGTCGAATTACCCTGTTCAAGAGTTTAGAAACACCTATCGACGCAGTTTGCATTACTGTTTCGACCAGAATTTATAAACCACTCGACTGACCAGTCAACACAATATAAAATAGTTTTTATATAAATCTGCAAATACGTTCACTCGTATATATACACTCAACTCAATCTAGAGTATTGCTAACTCCGTCTCTATTGAGTGACACCACAGAGCCAAGGTAATCACTAAACCTTATGCTCTGATACCAACTGTAACGGCGGGAGGCAGTGGGCTATCATCCCACCATGGCTTACAGAGGTAACCCAGCACCTTGTTTTACGGCCAGCCTCTAGACTCGACCAACCCACATTGTCGGGACATGTAGAGGTAAGAGTCTCCCGTTCGCCACCAAACCGCGAAGCGGGAACCCTCTATCATGCATACCAAGCGCACAAGCAACAAGGACTGGTGTGAGTAAATTCCAACCATACTATTTTACTTTGAAAATCCTTTTCAAAACAAGAAGATAATAGTAAGACCAGCCCAGACATAAACATGGACGGTTTTTACCTTACTATAACCCGAAATATTCTTGATATCAAAACCCAGTGATATTATGATAATGTCTAACCAAATAATTATACAAGTAGTAGAACGCTTGCATCTCACGCTCCACATATATATAGTATAAAATCATAAACCGTAGGGTGCTTATCGGAGATTGGATTTCAACATACAAGGTATGGGAGCACCTTCTGAATAGTGTACTCTAGAGGGGATACACTCAGGGTTCAACAAAAACGTCTTGCAACCTGGCCACACATGACCGCTCACTCATTTGGCTTGAGTGTCGCGAATATATTGCCACCACGGTTGTAGGCCATCCAACCGTCATCCGAAGATACAGAATCGAAAAGAAGTATAAATATGAATTTTCTCTAGATCGGTGACAATACACCCTGCTTGGGGATGACCCAACTAGCCATGCTGCCTAGCCCAACTTCTGTCATTCTCGGTTGTGAGGCTAGAGGCTACGTCTATCTTCAGAACATCTGATCACCATTCACTTTGAATGTCACATCGTCAAATCCATAATCACACATTTATTACACAAATGCACACTGGGTGTAGAATAAAGAGAAGTTATCTTCTCCCCACCAACTCGGTATATTCGTAAAATCAACAGCGTGACCGTTGGAAATACTCTGTCAGACACTCGTCCATACAAGTTGTCCCGGGACTGGACAAACAGAAAGCATCATTCTGGAACTGGACGACCCTTGTATTTAACTCCGTCTTCAATTATCTTCAGCATATCTAATCGCACGCTTATGCCTATACGGAGTGGTTTTTCAGATAACATATCCAACCGGTCTCTCCGTATTGACAACGATGGTCAAACTCTTCGATAGTCGGTTATTTAAATATCGAAGTAAGAACAACATTCATTCAGATGTATAACTAGACATCACACAAACACGGGTACTTTTTATTTAACATTCGTTGTTATTATTCGAATTCTCATATCTTGCCAGATATTTCACAAATCCTGTTATATCCTTTTTACACTTCTTGGAAAACACTTCCAGTTATTATAAACTCTTAATTTCTCATGTTCTAGAAACATACGTTATTCACGTTTGAACTATTTCCATTTATTTCACTTTCTTTATTTCTATACTTGGATAATCTGCCCTGTTTATATTGGAAAATATTCCCAATTTCCTTTTAACCCTTTAATCAGCCCCACGTTCACTTTTAGAACATTATTCACTTTGAAATGTGAATACCCTCCCTTTTTATAGAAATCTGAACACCTTTATCATATAACCCTTTATTCACGAAATACTTTCCTTTATCTTGTTTACCGAAATCTCTTTCGTACTTTTTATATTCCTATTCCACTTCATAAACTCTGTTTCTAAGTCAACTTCTTATCAAATCGATATCAAGTTTATAACTAAATACTGACTCCTATCCTATTAACATTTATTTGTTTATAACTAAATGTTAATTATTCTATCAGATTATAATCCCTAAAAATAGTTTACTTTTAATACATTCGATATCGTCGAATTCTAGTTCCAAATCATAACGGTTTAATTCTAATCACATTTCAAACATCGAAATGCTGTCATCAGTTTCTAATACGATTCCCCAATTATTTTTCTAAACTCTTTCTTATATTTCTTTGAACAAACATCGTTACTTATTACTCTAGAATAACTGGATTTCAAACCAAACTGTTACATTTCCTAGGAAGTGCTGCTATATATAAAAGTCATGCTTAAGTCAAATCAACAGCAGTTAATTTGTCGCTATAGTTCTAAACTTGTCATACGCTGTAATATTCTCCTTATAACTAATTACAGTCACACTTACCTTATCAACATCGTTATTTTATTGCTATAGTTCAACTTGTCATACGCTGTAATATTGTTTGTTATAACTAATCTTGACATAATAGTCACACTTATCTTATTAACAGCGTTATTTTATCGCTATAATTCTAAGACTGGCAATACGCTGCCGTATTCCTTTTATACACATCTTGACATCTCTTTCCGTTACAACTGTTATCGTTCCTCGATAATAGTGAAGTCGTTCAAGTTGGGGTATTCTATTCACCTCTCAGACCTTGATTGACAACGTTCTTATCTTAGAACAGATTTACGTTCGTAACCCTAAACTCCTTATTACTTATAATATACATCAAATCGTATTTCCTTGTTTTATTTTGGAATATGGTTTTATAATACCACATCTTTATTTTGAACTCGGTTGTTTTACGATTATTTATATTCCACATTAACTTTTCGCTTTCTCTATTCCACAGTTCTGTTGATAACTTCTTAAATAAAAAGGTAATTAAATCTCATTTATTTCTAAACTTTTTTCATTAGATTAATTAAAGGCCAATTAATCTAATAATCATTTTCCAAATAACAGTTGATTAAATCAACTTCATTTCATCAGTAAATTCGTTAACTGATCTTAATTACTTCCCATTAGATTAATATAATTAAACAAATAATATTTCTAAAATTGTTTATCTTAAATATAATTATCCAAATGCTTAATCATCGGATAATTTCTTCTTTATAAACTTATTTAAATATCAACAATCGTTTTTATTTATTTTATAAAAACAAACTCTAAAATACTGGTTTATAATAGAACTTCTATTATAAATTTAAATCTTCTTTATACTTATAAAAATATAATTTTTATAATTAACCTCGTTGATTTGCCTGACGGCCAATTAACTCCTTAACAAAACAATGGTTTTACGGTCGACTATTATCACTTTCTAAATTGATATCATTTATTGATTTGTCGAACACAGATGTTGAATTTCCGTTCAACATCAATATTCACATGGGGTTTTAAATATAATTCGGGTTCATACAAAACAAACATTACATATAATTATCAAGGAATCCGGTCGGATTTCTCCAACCGGTTTCCGCATCCACAGATGTCAGTCAACATAATTTACACTAACTCTATACTAGGGGGTATTCTTAATTGATGGAATCAGTGTCCAATCGATGGTGTGTACATATGTGACGGTATATAATATTCAACCAAATTACTGGTAATCTACCTAATTGACCATCACATAGCATTTAAACAACATTAAAATATCATTATAAAAAATAGATCAAAGTGAGTGATTTTACTCACCTTCGCGCGTTAACCGTTAAATACGATTTGCGTCAGTTGATTATTCCCGCTTAAATCTTGGATTTACCGATGTCTGAACACCGGAAACATGATAGTCTTTCTCCTTCCGTCCCCAGACATCGAACCCTCTACTTTCTCTCACGTCGTCCGTCCACGTCCATCATCTGACTTATATAAATTACTCGCCTTCATCTTTTCTTCAGTGTTCAACAAAACCCGTCATCCACTTCAATATGTTATGCATTCCGACTCCAGACCAAAGATAAAACACGTGCTCCCCAAAACATGAACTCTTTTCATATTACAGTGGTGCACAACCGCACTTTACCCACCATATCAGATGCCACCTTCATCATCAATGTTCCATCATACTTTACGCTTCGCGCTTCATGAACAACCCCTTAATCCCACCATCAACGTGCCACATGCACACACATTTCAACAGTCCCCACGCCTTCCGTTCAACCCGCAAACAACACCACGAGTTACCCTTCACTTCCTTTAAATATATTTTCACTTCAAAACTTCCCATACAAATTCAAACGTGTTGGCTCCATTTCATGCCCCCATGTTTCCTTTCCCAACCGACGTGCATCACCATTCAGCATCTGCAACTAATGTTCCAACTCTCGCTGACGTGCCTCAACTGTTAACATCCCGCTTGATTCAACTTATAAACAGCGGCTTCCAGTTTCCATGCTCAGTCACTTCCTTGTTCACATGCTCGGTTCACATATGAACCCAAAAACCGAACTCGCCAAAAGCTCCTTCTTCACGATGTCTTTACCTCATCACGCTACACCACTTGTTTTAAAATTAAACCGCTACTCCTCCCTGTATCATTTCGCTTAACCAAGACTGCTTCATCATCTTTGATTTTCATTTTTGTTTGAGCTGTGCTACTGGTTTTTAAAAAGAGGAAGTTGCTTTATGACTTGTAGAAGGATGGGTATGGATTTCCGAGATCTCGGATAGAATGATGTATTGGTTTTATATTAGCTAAGCCTTCTAAAGGAAGTAAACGAAGAGATATATATGTTATTTTCTTTCCTCGTTTTCAATGAGAGTATGGGTTAGAATGTGGATAGAGTTGTAGAAGCATGGTGTTTTTAGGAAAGGCGTATGGATTTCATGTGTTGTCTACATAGGGTAGGCAGTCTAATTCATCTATAGTTTACGTGATAAGATGGGTACGATGCTTCATGGCAAAGCAAATGGAGATATTTCTTTTTGTGTCTTTAACTGTAGGTGGGTTTGCAATTTTGGTTGTCATCGTGTAGGTAGGTAGATCATGCCGTGGAAACTAAGTCTGGCAATATTCATCATATTGGCTGACTTTAGACCATACATTGCATATATTGCTACATGTGAAGTGAAATTCTACCTAGGTGAGGGTTCATTCCATTTGACAATGAAGACTGAATTATTTTAAACGTAAGGCAATTGTTAGTCAAACTCTTTGCCAAGAGCAACTCGGCTTATTTGTTTTAATTATAAATTCTGTTCACGCACGGACAGAAGTAAGAGTACAATCATGCTCAACGAGGTGTCATGATCCTAAAAATATAATAATACCGGTAGGTTGACTCATATTTTGAAACCCCGAAATATCGATACAGGGTGCACAATTCCAAATAAAAAGTTTCTTATTTAATTAATTAAAAATTACAGTAAAATTCTAAAAATTAAATTATCGCTGCGCCTCAAAAGAACCTTGTCCAGATTTGCAACCGATATCTAGTTATATCGAATAAACTGTTACGGACGATATATGATTTTACAGCGACTTTTTGAATATTTGATTTGGACATATCTTGCAATCTATACGTCGAAATCATGGTTTTTCACTTCCGTTAGAAAAATACAGTTTAACAGATTCCAGCGTTTCGTGTTTTGCAGAATTCCGACTGATAACGCGTCCTGTACATTCAGTTGAAGTTCAGAACGATAAATTACGAACTGCAGCGTCGTTGTGAGCTCGATTATAATTAATATATATCTTTATACGTTCAACTTCGTTTTTAATTAATATATAAATCCACTTATATTACAAATTCAATATTTAAACTGATTTAAATATTCAAATGCAAACCGACAAAAATGCGGGACGTTACAGACCTTCCCCCTTAAAATAATTTCGTCCTCGAAATTGCTAAGATAGGGAAAATGCTACAATCTCTGTTATAACATGGTTAAAAATCTTTTTGGTTTACTTCATAATTCCAGTTTCCACTGAACTGATTATTTCCAATTAAAATATTAATTCCTTATTATTTCGAATATTTTCAAAATTTCTGAAAATTTCCTAACAGCTTATATTTTCAGAGAATCTCGCCAGCATCTCCTCTGCACGGCTCACTCGGTACTACAACAACTTGCCACTCCGGGCCTTCTCCAATCCAAAAGAAAATCAAACAGCCAAACAGCTTGCCCAAACTGACTCATAAAAAATCTCATACTCGTATATAAACGTGTACCTTCTCTGTTGGGCATTCAACTCTATCTCTGCCATCTGCTATCAAACTAGCATATCCAAGCATCCTTGGTTGATTTCCCATCAATCCGTTCTTAAACCAGTCTTTCGCTTTTACTAAGCCAAATTTCTATTTCAACTCCGATTCCACTCTCAGTTCTTAACCTTGTTAAGTTTTATTACGACATTCCATTTACTGATTTATTTCTCAAATCCATCTCTAATTCAAAATTCGACTCTTATTCTCCAAGAATCAATTCATTTTTAATAACTCGAATCTCCAATATTTTTCTTTTATAATTTTCATTCTGGATCTTTCCAAATTCAGTCCAGTTTTGTTATCTTTGTTTAAATTCCATTTTTACCATTTTAACTCCATAAGTAAAATTTTTATTTCAGAATTCAAATTCCTGGGATTTATTTCAAATCAGTTTGAAATCATATATAATTCAAAACATTTGAATTTCTGACAACTTGTTTCTCAAACAATACAAAACAAAATCTTTGGTAGTAATCCGTCACTTACCAGCTCGAAAATGAACACCGACAATGTCGCGATCATCATCGGAATTTATTTTCCAACCATCGAAGTGAGTTCAATACTATATTGCTTTAAAAACTCATTAATAATCACTCTATTTTTGAAATTACTTCAAAATATTTTTCATAGCACTTGGAAAACAAATTTTCAAATCTCCCAGGATTTTAAAATTCCCTTATATTTAATTCAAAATCAATTTCAACTCTTTCCAAGTTTTCAGAGTTTTAATTCCCAATTCTGGTTTTAAGCTCAGATTTAATCTATCTGATTCTGTATATTATACTTGTATAATATTTCGACTGGTTATTTATATAACCAACTCAATTATAGATCTTATTTGATCATAATAATGATCAACACTATAATGATCTCAATATATATACTCTTTTTTATATCAAAGTATAATTTGGGTAAAATTATTTCATTTACCATTTTTCAAAACATACTGTGTCGAATTACCCTGTTCAAGAGTTTAGAAACACCTATCGACGCAGTTTGCATTACTGTTTCGACCAGAATTTATAAACCACTCGACTGACCAGTCAACACAATATAAAATAGTTTTTATATAAATCTGCAAATACGTTCACTCGTATATATACACTCAACTCAATCTAGAGTATTGCTAACTCCATCTCTATTGAGTGACACCACAGAGCCAAGGTAGTCACTAAACCTTATGCTCTGATACCAACTGTAACGGCGGGAGGCAGTGGGCTATCATCCCACCATGGCTTACAGGGGTAACCCAGCACCTTGTTTTACGGCCAGCCTCTCGACTCGACCAACCCACATTGTCGGGACATGTAGAGGTAAGAGTCTCCCGTTCGCCACCAAACCGCGAAGCGAGAACCCTCTATCTTGCGTACCAAGCGCACAAGCAACAAGGACTGGTGTGAGTAAATTCCAACCATACTGTTTTACTTTGAAAATCCTTTTCAAAACAAGAAGATAATAGTAAGACCAGCCCAGACATAAACATGGACGGTTTTTACCTTACTATAACCCGAAATATTCTTGATATCAAAACCCAGTGATATTATGATAATGTCTAACCAAATAATTATACAAGTAGTAGAACGCTTGCATCTCACGCTCCACATATATATAGTATAAAATCATAAACCGCAGGGTGCTTATCGGAGATTGGATTTCAACAGACAAGGTATGGGAGCACCTTCTGAATAGTGTACTCTAGAGGGGATACACTCAGGGTTCAACAAGAACGTCTTGCAACCTGGCCACACATGACCGCTCACTCATTTGGCTTGAGTGTCACGAATATATTGCCACCACGGTTGTAGGCTATCCAACCGTCATCCGAAGATACAGAATCGAAAAGAAGTATAAATATGAATTTTCTCTAGATCGGTGACAATACACCCTGCTTGGGGATGACCCAACTAGCCATGCTGCCTAGCCCAACTACTGTCATTCTCGGTTGTGAGGCTAGAGACTACGTCTATCTTCAGAACATCTGATCACCATTCACTTTGAATGTCACATCGTCAAATCCATAATCACACATTGATTACACAAATGCACACTGGGTGTAGAATAAAGAGAAGTTATCTTCTCCCCACCAACTCGGTATATTCGTAAAATCAACAGCGTGACCGTTGGAAATACTCTGTCAGACACTCGTCCATACAAGTTGTCCCGGGACTGGACAAACAGAAAGCATCATTCTGGAACTGGACGACCCTTGTATTTAACTCCGTCTTCAATTATCTTCAGCATATCTAATCGCACGCTTATGCCTTTACGGAGTGGTTTTTCAGATAACATATCCAACCGGTCTCTCCGTATTGACAACGATGGTCAAACTCTTCGATAGTCGGTTATTTAAATATCGAAGTAAGAACAACATTCATTCAGATGTATAACTAGACATCACACAAACACGGGTACTTTTTATTTAACATTCGTTGTTATTATTCGAATTCTCATATCTTGCCAGATATTTCACAAATCCCGTTATATCCTTTTTACACTTCTTGGAAACACTTCCAGTTATTATAAACTCTTAATTTCTCATGTTCTAGAAACATACGTTATTCACGTTTGAACTATTTCCATTTATTTCACTTTCTTTATTTCTATACTTGGATAATCTGCCCTATTTATATTGGAAAATATTCCCAATTTCCTTTTAACCCTTTAATCAGCCCCACGTTCACTTTTAGAACATTATTCACTTTGAAATGTGAATACCCTCCCTTATTATAGAAATCTGAACACATTTATCATATAACCCTTTATTCACGAAATACTTTCCTTTATCTTGTTTACCGAAATCTCTTTCGTACTTTTTATATTCCTATTCCACTTCATAAACTCTGTTTCTAAGTCAACTTCTTATCAAATCAATATCAAGTTTATAACTAAATACTGACTCCTATCCTATTAACATTTATTTGTTTATAACTAAATGTTAATTATTCTATCAGATTATAATCCCTAAAAATAGTTTACTTTTAATACATTCGACATCGTCGAATTCTAGTTCCAAATCATAACGGTTTAATTCTAATCACATTTCAAACATCGAAATGCTGTCATCAGTTTCTAATACGATTCCCCAATTATTTTTCTAAACTCTTTCATATATTTCTTTGAACAAACATCGTTACTTATTACTCTAGAATAAGTGGATTTCAAACCAAACTGTTACATTTCCTAGGAAGTGCTGCTATATATAAAAGTCATGCTTAAGTCAAATCAACAGCAGTTAATTTGTCGCTATAGTTCTAAACTTGTCATACGCTGTAATATTCTCCTTATAACTAATTACAGTCACACTTACCTTATCAACAGCGTTATTTTATTGCTATAGTTTAACTTGTCATACGCTGTAATATTGTTTGTTATAACTAATCTTGACATAATAGTCACACTTATCTTATCAACAGCGTTATTTTATCGCTATAATTCTAAGACTGGCAATACGCTGCCGTATTCCTTTTATACACATCTTGACATTTCTTTCCGTTACAACTGTTATCGTTCCTCGATAATAGTGAAGTCGTTCAAGTTGGGGTATTCTATTCACCTCTCAGACCTTGATTGACAACGTTCTTATCTTAGAACAGATATACGTTCGTAACCCTAAACTCCTTATTACTTATAATATACATCAAATCGTATTTCCTTGTTTTATTTTGGAATATGGTTTTATAATACCACATCTTTATTTTGAACTCGGTTGTTTTACGATTATTTATATTCCACATTAACTTTTCGCTTTCTCTATTCCACAGTTCTGTTGATAACTTCTTAAATAAAAAGGTAATTAAATCTCATTTATTTCTAAACTGTTTCATTAGATTAATTAAAAGCCAATTAATCTAATAATCATTTTCCAAATAACAGACGATTAAATCAACTTCATTTCATCAGTAAATTCGTTAACTGATCTTAATTACTTCCCTTTAGATTAATATAATTAAACAAATAATATTTCTAAAATTGTTTATCTTAAATATAATTATCCAAATGCTTAATCATCGGATAATTTCTGCTTTATAAACTTATTTAAATATCAACAATCGTTTTTATTTATTTTATAAAAACAAGCTCTAAAATACTGGTTTATAATAGAACTTCTGTTATAAATTTAAATCTTCTTTATAATTATAAAAATATAATTTTTATAATTAACTTCGTTGATTTGCCTGACGGCCAATTAACTCCTTAACAAAACAATGGTTTTACGGTCGACTATTATCACTTTCTAAATTGATATCATTTATTGATTTGTCGAACACAGATGTTGAATTTCCGTTCAACATCAATATTCACATGGGGTTTTAAATATAATTCGGGTTCATACAAAACAAACATTACATATAATTATCAAGGAATCCGGTCGGATTTCTCCAACCGGTTTCCGCATCCACAGATGTCAGTCAACACAATTTACACTAACTCTATACTAGGGGGTATTCTTAATTGATGGAATCAGTGTCCAATCGATGGTGTGTACATATGTGACGGTATACAATATTCAACCAAATTACTGGTAATCTACCTAATCGACCATCACATAGCATTTAAACAACATTAAAATATCATTATAAAAAATAGATCAGAGTGAGTGATTTTACTCACCTTCGCGCGTTAACCGTTAAATACGATTTGCGTCATTTGATTATTCCCACTTAAATCTTGGATTTACCGATGTCTGAACACCGGAAACATGATAGTCTTTCTCCTTCAGTCCCCAGACATCGAACCCTCTACTTTCTCTCACGTCGTCCGTCCACGTCCATCATCTGACTTATATAAATTACTCGCCTTCATCTTTTCTTCAGTGTTCAACAAAACCCGTCATCCACTTCAATATGTTATGCATTCCGACTCCAGACAAAAGACAAAACACGTGCTCCCCAAAACATGTACTCTTTTCATATTACAGTGGTGCACAACCGCACTTTACCCACCATATCAGATGCCACCTTCATCATCAATGTTCCATCATCCTTTACGCTTCGCGCTCCATGAACAACCCCTTAATCCCACCATCAACGTGCCACATGCACACACATTTCAACAGTCCCCACGCCTTCCGTTCAACCCGCAAACAACACCACGAGTTACCCTTCACTTCCTTTAAATATATTTTCACTTCAAAACTTCCCATACAAATTCAAACGTGTTGGCTCCATTTCATGCCCCCATGTTTCCTTTCCCAACCGACGTGCATCACCATTCAGCATCCGCAACTAATGTTCCAACTCTCGCTGACGTTCCTCAACTGTTAACATCCCGCTTGATTCAACTTCTAAAAAGCGGCTTCCAGTTTCCATGCTCAGTCACTCCCTTGTTCACATGCTCGATTCACATATGAACCCAAAAACCGAACTCGCCAAAAGCTCATTCTTCACGATGTCTTTACCTCATCACGCTACACCACTTGTTTTAAAATTAAACCGCTACTCCTCCCTGTATCATTTCGCTCAACCAAGACTGCTTCATCATCTTTGATTTTCATTTTTGTTTGAGCTGTGCTACTGGTTTTTAAAAAGAGGAAGTTGCTTTATGACTTGTAGAAGGATGGGTATGGATTTCCGAGATCTCGGATAGAATGATGTATTGGTTTTATATTAGCTAAGCCTACTAAAGGAAGTAAACGAAGAGTAAAATTCTAAAAATTACAGTAAAATTCTAAAAATTAAATTATCGCTGCGCCTCAAAAGAACCTTGTCCAGATTTGCAACCGATATCTAGTTATATCGAATAAACTGTTACGGACGATATATGATTTTACAGCGACTTTTTGAATATTTGATTTGGACATATCTTGCAATCTATACGTCGAAATCATGGTTTTTCACTTCCGTTAGAAAAATACAGTTTAACAGATTCCAGCGTTTCTTGTTTTGCAGAATTCCGACTGATAACGCGTCCTGTACATTCAGTTGAAGTTCAGAACGATAAATTACGAACTGCAGCGTCGTTGTGAGCTCGATTATAATTAATATATATCTTTATACGTTCAACTTCGTTTTTAATTAATATATAAATCCACTTATATTACAAATTCAATATTTAAACTGATTTAAATATTCAAATGCAAACCGACAAAAATGCGGGACGTTACAGACCTTCCCCCTTAAAATAATTTCGTCCTCGAAATTGCTAAGATAGGGAAAATGCTACAATCTCTGTTATAACATGGTTAAAAATCTTTTTGGTTTACTTCATAATTCCAGTTTCCACTGAACTGATTATTTCCAATTAAAATATTAATTCCTTATTATTTCGAATATTTTCAAAATTTCTGAAAATTTCCTAACAGCTTATATTTTCAGAGAATCTCGCCAGCATCTCCTCTGCACGGCTCACTCGGTACTACAACAACTTGCCACTCCGGGCCTTCTCCAATCCAAAAGAAAATCAAACATCCAAACAGCTTGCCCAAACTGACTCATAAAAAATCTCATACTCGTATATAAACGTGTACCTTCTCTGTTGGGCATTCAACTCTATCTCTGCCATCTGCTATCAAACTAGCATATCCAAGCATCCTTGGTTGATTTCCCATCAATCCGTTCTTAAACCAGTCTTTCGCTTTTACTAAGCCAAATTTCTATTTCAACTCCGATTCCACTCTCAGTTCTTAACCTTGTTAAGTTTTATTACGACATTCCATTTACTGATTTATTTCTCAAATCCATCTCTAATTCAAAATTCGACTCTTATTCTCCAAGAATCAATTCATTTTTAATAACTCGAATCTCCAATATTTTTCTTTTATAATTTTCATTCTGGATCTTTCCAAATTCAGTCCATTGTTTAAATTCCATTTTTACCATTTTAACTCCATAAGTTAAATTTTTATTTCAGAATTCAAATTCCTGGGATTTATTTCAAATCAGTTTGAAATCATACATAATTCAAAACATTTGAATTTCTGACAACTTGTTTCTCAAACAATACAAAACAAAATCTTTGGTAGTAATCCGTCACTTACCAGCTCGAAAATGAACACCGACAATGTCGCGATCATCATCAGAATTTATTTTCCAACCATCGAAGTGAGTTCAATACTATATTGCTTTAAAAACTCATTAATAATCACTCTATTTTTGAAATTACTTCAAAATATTTTTCATAGCACTTGGAAAACAAATTTTCAAATCTCCCAGGATTTTAAAATTCCCTTATATTTAATTCAAAATCAATTTCAACTCTTTCCAAATTTTCAGAGTTTTAATTCCCAATTCTGGTTTTAAGCTCAGATTTAATCTATCTGATTTTGTATATTATACTTGTATAATATTTCGATTGGTTATTTATATAACCAACTCAATTATAGATCTTATTTGATCATAATAATGATCAACACTATAATGATCTCAATATATATACTCTTTTTTATATCAAAGTATAATTTGGGTAAAATTATTTCATTTACCATTTTTCAAAACATACTGTGTCGAATTACCCTGTTCAAGAGTTTAGAAACACCTATCGACGCAGTTTGCATTACTGTTTCGACCAGAATTTATAAACCACTCGACTGACCAGTCAACACAATATAAAATAGTTTTTATATAAATCTGCAAATACGTTCACTCGTATATATACACTCAACTCAATCTAGAGTATTGCTAACTCCATCTCTATTGAGTGACAAAGCCAAGGTAATCACTAAACCTTATGCTCTGATACCAACTGTAACGGCGGGAGGCAGTGGGCTATCATCCCACCATGGCTTACAGAGGTAACCCAGCACCTTGTTTTACGGCCAGCCTCTAGACTCGACCAACCCACATTGTCGGGACATGTAGAGGTAAGAGTCTCCCGTTCGCCACCAAACCGCGAAGCGGGAACCCTCTATCATGCGTACCAAGCGCACAAGCAACAAGGACTGGTGTGAGTAAATTCCAACCATACTATTTTACTTTGAAAATCATTTTCAAAACAAGAAGATAATAGTAAGACCAGCCCAGACATAAACATGGACGGTTTTTACCTTACTATAACCCGAAATATTCTTGATATCAAAACCCAGTGATATTATGATAATGTCTAACCAAATAATTATACAAGTAGTAGAACGCTTGCATCTCACGCTCCACATATATATAGTATAAAATCATAAACCGTAGGGTGCTTATCGGAGATTGGATTTCAACATACAAGGTATGGGAGCACCTTCTGAATAGTGTACTCTAGAGGGGATACACTCAGGGTTCAACAAGAACGTCTTGCAACCTGGCCACACATGACCGCTCACTCATTTGGCTTGAGTGTCGCGAATATATTGCCACCACGGTTGTAGGCCATCCAACCGTCATCCGAAGATACAGAATCGAAAAGAAGTATAAATATGAATTTTCTCTAGATCGGTGACAATACACCCTGCTTGGGGATGACCCAACTAGCCATGCTGCCTAGCCCAACTTCTGTCATTCTCGGTTGTGAGGCTAGAGGCTACGTCTATCTTCAGAACATCTGATCACCATTCACTTTGAATGTCACATCGTCAAATCCATAATCACACATTTATTACACAAATGCACACTGGGTGTAGAATAAAGAGAAGTTATCTTCTCCCCACCAACTCGGTATATTCGTAAAATCAACAGCGTGACCGTTGGAAATACTCTGTCAGACACTCGTCCATACAAGTTGTCCCGGGACTGGACAAACAGAAAGCATCATTCTGGAACTGGACGACCCTTGTATTTAACTCCGTCTTCAATTATCTTCAGCATATCTAATCGCACGCTTATGCCTATACGGAGTGGTTTTTCAGATAACATATCCAACCGGTCTCTCCGTATTGACAACGATGGTCAAACTCTTCGATAGTCGGTTATTTAAATATCGAAGTAAGAACAACATTCATTCAGATGTATAACTAGACATCACACAAACACGGGTACTTTTTATTTAACATTCGTTGTTATTATTCGAATTCTCATATCTTGCCAGATATTTCACAAATCCCGTTATATCCTTTTTACACTTCTTGGAAAACACTTCCAGTTATTATAAACTCTTAATTTCTCATGTTCTAGAAACATACGTTATTCACGTTTGAACTATTTCCATTTATTTCACTTTCTTTATTTCTATACTTGGATAATCTGCCCTGTTTATATTGGAAAATATTCCCAATTTCCTTTTAACCCTTTAATCAGCCCCACGTTCACTTTTAGAACATTATTCACTTTGAAATGTGAATACCCTCCCTTTTTATAGAAATCTGAACACCTTTATCATATAACCCTTTATTCACGAAATACTTTCCTTTATCTTGTTTACCGAAATCTCTTTCGTACTTTTTATATTCCTATTCCACTTCATAAACTCTGTTTCTAAGTCAACTTCTTATCAAATCGATATCAAGTTTATAACTAAATACTGACTCCTATCCTATTAACATTTATTTGTTTATAACTAAATGTTAATTATTCTATCAGATTATAATCCCTAAAAATAGTTTACTTTTAATACATTCGATATCGGCGAATTCTAGTTCCAAATCATAACGGTTTAATTCTAATCACATTTCAAACATCGAAATGCTGTCATCAGTTTCTAATACGATTCCCCAATTATTTTTCTAAACTCTTTCTTATATTTCTTTGAACAAACATCGTTACTTATTACTCTAGAATAACTGGATTTCAAACCAAACTGTTACATTTCCTAGGAAGTGCTGCTATATATAAAAGTCATGCTTAAGTCAAATCAACAGCAGTTAATTTGTCGCTATAGTTCTAAACTTGTCATACGCTGTAATATTCTCCTTATAACTAATTACAGTCACACTTACCTTATCAACATCGTTATTTTATTGCTATAGTTCAACTTGTCATACGCTGTAATATTGTTTGTTATAACTAATCTTGACATAATAGTCACACTTATCTTATTAACAGCGTTATTTTATCGCTATAATTCTAAGACTGGCAATACGCTGCCGTATTCCTTTTATACACATCTTGACATCTCTTTCCGTTACAACTGTTATCGTTCCTCGATAATAGTGAAGTCGTTCAAGTTGGGGTATTCTATTCACCTCTCAGACCTTGATTGACAACGTTCTTATTTTAGAACAGATTTACGTTCGTAACCCTAAACTCCTTATTACTTATAATATACATCAAATCGTATTTCCTTGTTTTATTTTGGAATATGGTTTTATAATACCACATCTTTATTTTGAACTCGGTTGTTTTACGATTATTTATATTCCACATTAACTTTTCGCTTTCTCTATTCCACAGTTCTGTTGATAACTTCTTAAATAAAAAGGTAATTAAATCTCATTTATTTCTAAACTTTTTTCATTAGATTAATTAAAGGCCAATTAATCTAATAATCATTTTCCAAATAACAGTTGATTAAATCAACTTCATTTCATCAGTAAATTCGTTAACTGATCTTAATTACTTCCCATTAGATTAATATAATTAAACAAATAATATTTCTAAAATTGTTTATCTTAAATATAATTATCCAAATGCTTAATCATCGGATAATTTCTTCTTTATAAACTTATTTAAATATCAACAATCGTTTTTATTTATTTTATAAAAACAAACTCTAAAATACTGGTTTATAATAGAACTTCTATTATAAATTTAAATCTTCTTTATAATTATAAAAATATAATTTTTATAATTAACCTCGTTGATTTGCCTGACGGCCAATTAACTCCTTAACAAAACAATGGTTTTACGGTCGACTATTATCACTTTCTAAATTGATATCATTTATTGATTTGTCGAACACAGATGTTGAATTTCCGTTCAACATCAATATTCACATGGGGTTTTAAATATAATTCGGGTTCATACAAAACAAACATTACATATAATTATCAAGGAATCCGGTCGGATTTCTCCAACCGGTTTCCGCATCCACAGATGTCAGTCAACATAATTTACACTAACTCTATACTAGGGGGTATTCTTAATTGATGGAATCAGTGTCCAATCGATGGTGTGTACATATGTGACGGTATATAATATTCAACCAAATTACTGGTAATCTACCTAATTGACCATCACATAGCATTTAAACAACATTAAAATATCATTATAAAAAATAGATCAAAGTGAGTGATTTTACTCACCTTCGCGCGTTAACCGTTAAATACGATTTGCGTCAGTTGATTATTCCCGCTTAAATCTTGGATTTACCGATGTCTGAACACCGGAAACATGATAGTCTTTCTCCTTCCGTCCCCAGACATCGAACCCTCTACTTTCTCTCACGTCGTCCGTCCACGTCCATCATCTGACTTATATAAATTACTCGCCTTCATCTTTTCTTCAGTGTTCAAAAAAACCCGTCATCCACTTCAATATGTTATGCATTCCGACTCCAGACCAAAGATAAAACACGTGCTCCCCAAAACATGAACTCTTTTCATATTACAGTGGTGCACAACCGCACTTTACCCACCATATCAGATGCCACCTTCATCATCAATGTTCCATCATCCTTTACGCTTCGCGCTTCATGAACAACCCCTTAATCCCACCATCAACGTGCCACATGCACACATATTTCAACAGTCCCCACGCCTTCCGTTCAACCCGCAAACAACACCACGAGTTACCCTTCACTTCCTTTAAATATATTTTCACTTCAAAACTTCCCATACAAATTCAAACGTGTTGGCTCCATTTCATGCCCCCATGTTTCCTTTCCCAACCGACGTGCATCACCATTCAGCATCCGCAACTAATGTTCCAACTCTCGCTGACGTGCCTCAACTGTTAACATCCCGCTTGATTCAACTTATAAACAGCGGCTTCCAGTTTCCATGCTCAGTCACTTCCTTGTTCACATGCTCGGTTCACATATGAACCCAAAAACCGAACTCGCCAAAAGCTCCTTCTTCACGATGTCTTTACCTCAGCACGCTACACCACTTGTTTTAAAATTAAACCGCTACTCCTCCCTGTATCATTTCGCTTAACCAAGACTGCTTCATCATCTTTGATTTTCATTTTTGTTTGAGCTGTGCTACTGGTTTTTAAAAAGAGGAAGTTGCTTTATGACTTGTAGAAGGATGGGTATGGATTTCCGAGATCTCGGATAGAATGATGTATTGGTTTTATATTAGCTAAGCCTTCTAAAGGAAGTAAACGAAGAGATATATATGTTATTTTCTTTCCTCGTTTTCAGTGAGAGTATGGGTTAGAATGTGGATAGAGTTGTAGAAGCATGGTGTTTTTAGGAAAGGCGTATGGATTTCATGTGTTGTCTACATAGGGTAGGCAGTCTAATTCATCTATAGTTTACGTGATAAGATGGGTACGATGCTTCATGGCAAAGCAAATGGAGATATTTCTTTTTGTGTCTTTAACTGTAGGTGGGTTTGCAATTTTGGTTGTCATCGTGTAGGTAGGTAGATCATGCCGTGGAAACTAAGTCTGGCAATATTCATCATATTGGCTGACTTTAGACCATACATTGCATATATTGCTACATGTGAAGTGAAATTCTACCTAGGTGAGGGTTCATTCCATTTGACAATGAAGACTGAATTATTTTAAACGTAAGGCAATTGTTAGTCAAACTCTTTGCCAAGAGCAACTCGGCTTATTTGTTTTAATTATAAATTCTGTTCACGCACGGACAGAAGTAAGAGTACAATCATGCTCAACGAGGTGTCATGATCCTAAAAATATAATAATACCGGTAGGTTGACTCATATTTTGAAACCCCGAAATATCGATACAGGGTGCACAATTCCAAATAAAAAGTTTCTTATTTAATTAATTAAAAATTACAGTAAAATTCTAAAAATTAAATTATCGCTGCGCCTCAAAAGAACCTTGTCCAGATTTGCAACCGATATCTAGTTATATCGAATAAACTATTACGGACGATATATGATTTTACAGCGACTTTTTGAATATTTGATTTGGACATATCTTGCAATCTATACGTCGAAATCTTGGTTTTTCACTTCCGTTAGAAAAATACAGTTTAACAGATTCCAGCGTTTCTTGTTTTGCAGAATTCCGACTGATAACGCGTCCTGTACATTCAGTTGAAGTTCAGAACGATAAATTACGAACTGCAGCGTCGTTGTGAGCTCGATTATAATTAATATATATCTTTATACGTTCAACTTCGTTTTTAATTAATATATAAATCCACTTATATTACAAATTCAATATTTAAACTGATTTAAATATTCAAATGCAAACCGACAAAAATGCGGGACGTTACAGACCTTCCCCCTTAAAATAATTTCGTCCTCGAAATTGCTAAGATAGGGAAAATGCTACAATCTCTGTTATAACATGGTTAAAAATCTTTTTGGTTTACTTCATAATTCCAGTTTCCACTGAACTGATTATTTCCAATTAAAATATTAATTCCTTATTATTTCGAATATTTTCAAAATTTCTGAAAATTTCCTAACAGCTTATATTTTCAGAGAATCTCTCCAGCATCTCCTCTACACGGCTTACTCGGTACTACAACAACTTGCCACTCCGGGCCTTCTCCAATCCAAAAGAAAATCAAACAGCCAAACAGCTTGCCCAAACTGACTCATAAAAAATCTCATACTCGTATATAAACGTGTACCTTCTCTGTTGGGCATTCAACTCTATCTCTGCCATCTGCTATCAAACTAGCATATCCATGCATCCTTGGTTGATTTCCCATCAATCCATTCTTAAACCAGTCTTTCGCTTTTACTAAGCTAAATTTCTATTTCAACTCCGATTCCACTCTCAGTTCTTAACCTTGTTAAGTTTTATTACGACATTCCAATTACTGATTTATTTCTCAAATCCATCTCTAATTCAAAATTCGACTCTTATTCTCCAAGAATCAATTCATTTTTAATAACTCGAATCTCCAATATTTTTCTTTTATAATTTTCATTCTGGATCTTTCCAAATTCAGTCCAGTTTTGTTATCTTTGTTTAAATTCCATTTTTACCATTTTAACTCCATAAGTAAAATTTTTATTTCAGAATTCAAATTCCTGGGATTTATTTCAAATCAGTTTGAAATCATATATAATTCAAAACATTTGAATTTCTGACAACTTGTTTCTCAAACAATACAAAACAAAATCTTTGGTAGTAATTCGTCACTTACCAGCTCGAAAATGAACACCGACAATGTCGCGATCATCATCGGAATTTATTTTCCAACCATCGAAGTGAGTTCAATACTATATTGCTTTAAAAACTCATTAATAATCACTCTATTTTTGAAATTACTTCAAAATATTTTTCATAGCACTTGGAAAACAAATTTTCAAATCTCCCAGGATTTTAAAATTCCCTTATATTTAATTCAAAATCAATTTCAACTCTTTCCAAGTTTTCAGAGTTTTAATTCCCAATTCTGGTTTTAAGCTCAGATTTAATCTATCTGATTCTGTATATTATACTTGTATAATATTTCGACTGGTTATTTATATAACCAACTCAATTATAGATCTTATTTGATCATAATAATGATCAACACTATAATGATCTCAATATATATACTCTTTTTTATATCAAAGTATAATTTGGGTAAAATTATTTCATTTACCATTTTTCAAAACATACTGTGTCGAATTACCCTGTTCAAGAGTTTAGAAACACCTATCGACGCAGTTTGCATTACTGTTTCGACCAGAATTTATAAACCACTCGACTGACCAGTCAACACAATATAAAATAGTTTTTATATAAATCTGCAAATACGTTCACTCGTATATATACACTCAACTCAATCTAGAGTATTGCTAACTCCATCTCCATTGAGTGACACCACAGAGCCAAGGTAGTCACTAAACCTTATGCTCTGATACCAACTGTAACGGCGGGAGGCAGTGGGCTATCATCCCACCATGGCTTACAGAGGTAACCCAGCACCTTGTTTTACGGCCAGCCTCTCGACTCGACCAACCCACATTGTCGGGACATGTAGAGGTAAGAGTCTCCCATTCGCCACCAAACCGCGAAGCGAGAACCCTCTATCTTGCGTACCAAGCGCACAAGCAACAAGGACTGGTGTGAGTAAATTCCAACCATACTGTTTTACTTTGAAAATCCTTTTCAAAACAAGAAGATAATAGTAAGACCAGCCCAGACATAAACATGGACGGTTTTTACCTTACTATAACCCGAAATATTCTTGATATCAAAACCCAGTGATATTATGATAATGTCTAACCAAATAATTATACAAGTAGTAGAACGCTTGCATCTCACGCTCCACATATATATAGTATAAAATCATAAACCGCAGGGTGCTTATCGGAGATTGGATTTCAACAGACAAGGTATGGGAGCACCTTCTGAATAGTGTACTCTAGAGGGGATACACTCAGGGTTCAACAAGAACGTCTTGCAACCTGGCCACACATGACCGCTCACTCATTTGGCTTGAGTGTCACGAATATATTGCCACCACGGCTGTAGGCTATCCAACCGTCATCCAAAGATACAGAATCGAAAAGAAGTATAAATATGAATTTTCTCTAGATCGGTGACAATACACCCTGCTTGGGGATGACCCAACTAGCCATGCTGCCTAGCCCAACTTCTATCATTCTCGGTTGTGAGGCTAGAGACTACGTCTATCTTCAGAACATCTGATCACCATTCACTTTGAATGTCACATCGTCAAATCCATAATCACACATTGATTACACAAATGCACACTGGGTGTAGAATAAAGAGAAGTTATCTTCTCCCCACCAACTCGGTATATTCGTAAAATCAACAGCGTGACCGTTGGAAATACTCTGTCAGACACTCGTCCATACAAGTTGTCCCGGGACTGGACAAACAGAAAGCATCATTCTGGAACTGGACGACCCTTGTATTTAACTCCGTCTTCAATTATCTTCAGCATATCTAATCGCACGCTTATGCCTTTACGGAGTGGTTTTTCAGATAACATATCCAACCGGTCTCTCCGTATTGACAACGATGGTCAAACTCTTCGATAGTCGGTTATTTAAATATCGAAGTAAGAACAACATTCATTCAGATGTATAACTAGACATCACACAAACACGGGTACTTTTTATTTAACATTCGTTGTTATTATTCGAATTCTCATATCTTGCCAGATATTTCACAAATCCCGTTATATCCTTTTTACACTTCTTGGAAACACTTCCAGTTATTATAAACTCTTAATTTCTCATGTTCTAGAAACATACGTTATTCACGTTTGAACTATTTCCATTTATTTCACTTTCTTTATTTCTATACTTGGATAATCTGCCCTATTTATATTGGAAAATATTCCCAATTTCCTTTTAACCCTTTAATTAGCCCCACGTTCACTTTTAGAACATTATTCACTTTGAAATGTGAATACCCTCCCTTATTATAGAAATCTGAACACATTTATCATATAACCCTTTATTCACGAAATACTTTCCTTTATCTTGTTTACCGAAATCTCTTTCGTACTTTTTATATTCCTATTCCACTTCATAAACTCTGTTTCTAAGTCAACTTCTTATCAAATCAATATCAAGTTTATAACTAAATACTGACTCCTATCCTATTAACATTTATTTGTTTATAACTAAATGTTAATTATTCTATCAGATTATAATCCCTAAAAATAGTTTACTTTTAATACATTCGACATCGTCGAATTCTAGTTCCAAATCATAACGGTTTAATTCTAATCACATTTCAAACATCGAAATGCTGTCATCAGTTTCTAATACGATTCCCCAATTATTTTTCTAAACTCTTTCATATATTTCTTTGAACAAACATCGTTACTTATTACTCTAGAATAAGTGGATTTCAAACCAAACTGTTACATTTCCTAGGAAGTGCTGCTATATATAAAAGTCATGCTTAAGTCAAATCAACAGCAGTTAATTTGTCGCTATAGTTCTAAACTTGTCATACGCTGTAATATTCTCCTTATAACTAATTACAGTCACACTTACCTTATCAACAGCGTTATTTTATTGCTATAGTTTAACTTGTCATACGCTGTAATATTGTTTGTTATAACTAATCTTGACATAATAGTCACACTTATCTTATCAACAGCGTTATTTTATCGCTATAATTCTAAGACTGGCAATACGCTGCCGTATTCCTTTTATACACATCTTGACATTTCTTTCCGTTACAACTGTTATCGTTCCTCGATAATAGTGAAGTCGTTCAAGTTGGGGTATTCTATTCACCTCTCAGACCTTGATTGACAACGTTCTTATCTTAGAACAGATATACGTTCGTAACCCTAAACTCCTTATTACTTATAATATACATCAAATCGTATTTCCCTGTTTTATTTTGGAATATGGTTTTATAATACCACATCTTTATTTTGAACTCGGTTGTTTTACGATTATTTATATTCCACATTAACTTTTCGCTTTCTCTATTCCACAGTTCTGTTGATAACTTCTTAAATAAAAAGGTAATTAAATCTCATTTATTTCTAAACTGTTTCATTAGATTAATTAAAGGCCAATTGATCTAATAATCATTTTCCAAATAACAGTTGATTAAATCAACTTCATTTCATCAGTAAATTCGTTAACTGATCTTAATTACTTCCCATTAGATTAATATAATTAAACAAATAATATTTCTAAAATTGTTTATCTTAAATATAATTATCCAAATGCTTAATCATCGGATAATTTATGCTTTATAAACTTATTTAAATATCAACAATCGTTTTTATTTATTTTATAAAAACAAACTCTAAAATACTGGTTTATAATAGAACTTCTATTATAAATTTAAATCTTCTTTATAATTATAAAAATATAATTTTTATAATTAACCTCGTTGATTTGCCTGACGGCCAATTAACTCCTTAACAAAACAATGGTTTTACGGTCGACTATTATCACTTTCTAAATTGATATCATTTATTGATTTGTCGAACACAGATGTTGAATTTCCGTTCAACATCAATATTCACATGGGGTTTTAAATATAATTCGGGTTCATACAAAACAAACATTACATATAATTATCAAGGAATCCGGTCGGATTTCTCCAACCGGTTTCCGCATCCACAGATGTCAGTCAACACAATTTACACTAACTCTATACTAGGGGGTATTCTTAATTGATGGAATCAGTGTCCAATCGATGGTGTGTACATATGTGACGGTATATAATATTCAACCAAATTACTGGTAATCTACCTAATCGACCATCACATAGCATTTAAACAACATTAAAATATCATTATAAAAAATAGATCAGAGTGAGTGATTTTACTCACCTTCGCGCGTTAGCCGTTAAATACGATTTGCGTCAGTTGATTATTCCCACTTAAATCTTGGATTTACCGATGTCTGAACACCGGAAACATGATAGTCTTTCTCCTTCAGTCCCCAGACACCGAACCCTCTACTTTCTCTCACGTCGTCCGTCCACGTCCATCATCTGACTTATATAAATTACTCGCCTTCATCTTTTCTTCAGTGTTCAACAAAACCCGTCATCCACTTCAATATGTTATGCATTCCGACTCCAGACAAAAGACAAAACACGTGCTCCCCAAAACATGTACTCTTTTCATATTACAGTGGTGCACAACCGCACTTTACCCACCATATCAGATGCCACCTTCATCATCAATGTTCCATCATCCTTTACGCTTCGCGCTCCATGAACAACCCCTTAATCCCACCATCAACGTGCCACATGCACACACATTTCAACAGTCCCCACGCCTTCCGTTCAACCCGCAAACAACACCACGAGTTACCCTTCACTTCCTTTAAATATATTTTCACTTCAAAACTTCCCATACAAATTCAAACGTGTTGGCTCCATTTCATGCCCCCATGTTTCCTTTCCCAACCGACGTGCATCACCATTCAGCATCCGCAACTAATGTTCCAACTCTCGCTGACGTGCCTCAACTGTTAACATCCCGCTTGATTCAACTTCTAAACAGCGGCTTCCAGTTTCCATGCTCAGTCACTCCCTTGTTCACATGCTCGATTCACATATGAACCCAAAAACCGAACTCGCCAAAAGCTCCTTCTTCACGATGTCTTTACCTCATCACGCTACACCACTTGTTTTAAAATTAAACCGCTACTCCTCCCTGTATCGTTTCGCTCAACCAAGACAGCTTCATCGTCTTTGATTTTCATTTTTGTTTGAGCTGTGCTACTGGTTTTTAAAAAGAGGAAGTTGCTTTATGACTTGTAGAAGGATGGGTATGGATTTCCGAGATCTCGGATAGAATGATGTATTGGTTTTATATTAGCTAAGCCTACTAAAGGAAGTAAACGAAGAGATGTATATGTTATTTTCTTTCCTCGTTTTCAGTGAGAGTATGGGTTAGAATGTGGATAGAGTTGTAGACGCATGGTGTTTTTAGGAAAGGCGTATGGATTTCATGTGTTGTCTACATAGGGTAGGTTGTCTAATTCATCTATATTTTACGTGATAAGATGGGTACGATGCTTCATGGCAAAGCAAATGGAGATATTTCTTTTTGTGTCTTTAACTGTAGGTGGGTTTGCAATTTTGGTTGTCATCGTGTAGGTAGATCATGCCGTGGAAACTAAGTCTGGCAATATTCATCATATTGGCTCACTTTAGACCATACATTGCATAAATTGCTACATGTGAAGTGAAATGCTACCTAGGTGAGGGTTCATTCCATTTGACAATGAAGACTGAATTATTTTAAACGTAAGGCAATTGTTAGTCAAACTCTTTGCCAAGAGCAACTCGGCTTATTTGTTTTAATTATAAATTCTGTTCACGCACGGACATAAGTAAGAGTACAATCATGCTCAACGAGGTGTCATGATCCTAAAAATATAATAATACCGGTGGGTTGACTCATATTTTGAAACCCCGAAATATCGATACAGGGTGCACAATTCCAAATAAAAAGTTTCTTATTTAATTAATTAAAAATTACAGTAAAATTCTAAAAATTAAATTATCGCTGCGCCTCAAAAGAACCTTGTCCAGATTTGCAACCGATATCTAGTTATATCGAATAAACTGTTACGGACGATATATGACTTTACAGCGACTTTTTGAATATTTGATTTGGACATATCTTGCAATCTATACGTCGAAATCTTGGTTTTTCACTTCCGTTAGAAAAATACAGTTTAACAGATTCCAGCGTTTCCTGTTTTGCAGAATTCCGACTGATAACGCGTCCTGTACATTCAGTTGAAGTTCAGAACGATAAATTACGAACTGCAGCGTCGTTGTGAGCTCGATTATAATTAATATATATCTTTATACGTTCAACTTCGTTTTTAATTAATATATAAATCCACTTGTATTACAAATTCAATATTTAAACTGATTTAAATATTCAAATGCAAACCGACAAAAATGCGGGACGTTACATTTCCCATTTCATGTATCGTTCCTTTTAAAACTTCCACCTACCACTACTTTTTCGTTTCAACCTACCATCTCATATTGTTGTTTCCCCTTACCATTTATGACCTACCAATATTTTTAGTCTATATTTCAATTATCTCGTTTCCTTAGTCGTTTACTTTTGAATTTTGAATGTGAGATAAAAATTGCCAACTCAGCCTTAACAAGCCACGTTTAATTTATTTGTAACTTGCCTAATACAAAGAGGCATCTTAGTTAAATAAATCATGTATATATCTTTTCATTTCTCATTCTCTATCAAAAAACTCTAATTCTCCTTCTTCTTTTCTGAATGTAGAACTACATCTCAAAAATTTATGGAGAAAATTTTCCTCAAAATCCATTTGCAAATGAAGGAAGAAATCAAGGCAAACAAATCCTATATTCCTCTCTCTCTCTTATCATCTCCTCTCTAAAATCCAAATCCGTAAAATCCTAAAATCCTTTTTCCTCTTTCTTTTTCCTTGCTTCAGCCTCTACTGACCTTAACCCAAAATTCGTGAAACCTGAACCCTAAGTTTGAACGAATAAGAAAACGCGCGTCCTTGGTTATCTAAAAGAAGAAGAAGGTAATTTTAATGTAACTAATTAAATTTAAAATATTATTAATACAATAAAATTTGTAACTTGTTCATATGTTATCGGAATCACATGAAACATGAATCGTTTGGATCGTAGCGAAGTCTACTTCGTTTTAGAAGCGACCAGAGAATTTAGATCAATTTGAAATCTTTGGGAAAATACAAAGCACTATGAGTTTTATTATTTAAATAATTAAAATTAATTAATTATTATCGTGTTGATGAATTCTTACATATACGCTGTTAAATTCAGTTGGGTGTTATACGCGATTTGATTTGAATTGGTTGATGTTGTTTGTGGTGATCTATTTGATTTAATTGAATATAATGGAATTGTTGAAACTTGTTATAAAAATAAAAATTCCTTTTTTATTTTGTCATGTTAAATATAGAAATTTGTATACAAATAAAAATATCCTTTTTTATTTGTCATGTTGAAAATAGAAATTGTTGTTAAATAAAAATATTCTTTTTTATTTGTCATGTTGAAAATAGATATTGTTATCAAATAAAAATATTCTTTTTTGTTTGTCATGTTGAAAATAGAAATTGTTGTCAAATAAAAATATTTTTTTATTTGTCATTAAAAACATAGAAATTGTTATGCAAGTAAAATTCTTTTTTTATTTGTCATTAGAAATATAGAACATGTTATGAAAATAAAATTCTCTTTTTATTTGTCATTAGAAATATAGAAATGTTATGCAAACAAATTATCTTTTCATTTGTCATTAGAAATATAGAAAATGTTATGCAAACAAAATTCTCTTTTCATTTGTCATTAGAAATATAGAAAATGTTTTGCAAACAAAAGTCTCTTTTCATTTGTCATTCGAAACATAGAAAATGTTATGCAATTCTCTTTTCATTTGTCATTAGAAATATAGAAAATCTTATGCAAACAAAATTCTCTTTTCATTTATCATTCGAAACATAGAAAATGTTATGCAAATAAAAAATCCTTTTTTTTATTTGTCATTAGAAATATAGAAATTGTTATGCAAGTAAAATTCTCTTTTTTTTTTATTTGTCATTAGAAATATAGAACATGTTATGCAAATAAAATTCTCTTTTTATTTTCCATTAAAAATATAGAAAAAATAGAAAATGTTATGCAAATAAAATTCACTTTTTTATTTGTCATTAGAAACATATAAAATGTTATGCAAATAAAATTCTCCTTTTTATTTGTCACATGTTAACATAGAATATGTGTAGACAATAAAATTCTCTTTTTATTTGTCATGTGATATGTAGAAAACGTGTGGACAATAAAATTCTCTTTTTTATTTGTCACATGTTAACATAGAATATGTGTAGACAATAAAATTCTCTTTTTATTTGTCATGTGATATGTAGAAAACGTGTAAACAATAAGACACTCCTTATTTGTCACATTTTAACATAGAATATGTGTAGACAATGAAATTCTCTTTTTATTTGTCATGTGAAATGTAGAAAATGTGTAGACAATAAAACTCTCCTTCTTATTTATCACATGTTAACATAGAATATGTGTAGGAAATAAATTATTATTTTTTATTTATACATATGAAATATAGGAATGTGTAGACAATAAAATTCTCCTTTTTATTTGTCACATGTTAATAATAGAATATGTGTAGAAAATGAAATTCTTCTTTTTATACATATAAAACATAGCAATTGTTGCATAAATAAAATTCTTCTTTTTATTTATACATATGAAATGTAGGAATCATGTAGAAAATAAAACTTTCTTTTATTATATATATGTGAACATAGGAATGGTCAAAATTGTGTAAACATTAGAAAAAGAAACATTTTTAATATATAAAATGATTCATTATTTAAGAAGCATGTTTATTGTTAAATTTTGTAAACATTAAAAAGGAACATTTTTAATGTATTAAATGATTCATTATTTAAGAAGCATGTTTATTGGTAAATTTTGTAAACATTAAAAAGGAACATTTTTAATATATAAAATGATTCATTATTTAAGAAGCATGTTTATTGGTAAATTTTTTAAACATTAGAAAGAGGCATTTTTAATATATAAAATGATTCATTATTTAAGAAGCATGTTTATTGGTAAATTTTGTAAACACTAGAAAAAGAAACATTTTTAATATATAAAATGATTCATTATTTAAGAAGCATGTTGATTGGTAAGTTTTGTAAAAATTAAAAAGATGCATTTTTAATACATAAAATGATTCATTATTTAAGAAACATGTTTATTAGTAAATTTTATAAATATTAAAAAGAAACATTTTTTATGTATGTAATGATTCATTATTTAAAGTAACATGTTTATGAGTAAACTATGTAAATATTAAAAAGAAACATTTTTAATGTATGAAATGATTCATTATTTAAAGTACTGTTGTCAATGGGTCGGGTTGGGTCGGGTTCGGGTCGGGTCAAGTCGTGTTCAGGTTGAGTTTGGGGTCAGGTCAGCTCAACCTGTTTATTAAATGGCTCGGTTTCGCGTTGACCCATTTATAATCGTGCGGTTTCGGGTTTGATTCATATAACCCATAAGAAAAATATTTGTATAAAAAGACGTGAATGAACATGAAAACATGAAAGAAGGGTATTGTCGTCATTCACTTGTTGTAAGCTAAGATAAGAATAAAAATGTAAAAAGTTGTTAATGTGGGAATAAATATGAAAACGTGAAAAATTGTTAAGTGTTAGTGTGTATAAACAATGGAATAATGGCAACATCATTCATTTTCAAGCTAAGATGAGAATTTTAAAATAATATAGAGCCCATAAACAGGTTAGTCGGGTCAAATTCGGGTTACGCGGGTCAACCCTAAACCCACCCGTTTATAAATGGGTCAAAGTCGGGTTGACCCTAAAATGACCCATTGTTAAACAGGCCGGGTCAACCCGCTAATTTCCCGTGTGGGTTTCGGGTCGTGTTGGAAATTGACAACCCTATTTTAAAGTGACGCATTTATTAGCAAATTATGTAAACATTAAAAAGAAACATTTTTACTGTATAAAATTATTCATAAAAAAATGACAAATATATTGGAAATTGTTTAGAGATTAAAGGGGACATTTTAATGTACATTTAGTTTCATCAAAATGTTACATTTTACATGTGCCTTTAGGAAAAAAGGGATTATAGGTTAAATAGGATTTTTAATTCAAAATGTTACATTTTACATGTTAGTAAAATAGGAAAATGTTTAAATACTAATATATGCTTGGTTTTTTGAAAACATCACTTTTAATATGTTAGTGAAATCACTATGTTGAGTCAAGGAATCCATGAAGTTTTTGATTGATAACAAAGATATGATTCATTATCGACAAAAAGAGATGATTAATGGTTTGACAAAGACACAAAAAGGTTCATGTGGAATTTTATATTAGAGGCAGATTATTTTGTGAGTTAGTAGTGTTATTATTGTTAAAATCTATCCTCAAATAATCATATCCCTCAATATTGGAAAATAAATATAAAATATGTGTGTGTGTGTGCACATTCATATGGCTTTCTGGCCCAAATCGGTCGACAGGTGAAATTCCAGCGGTCGACCGATTCTGCCCAGAAAACCCTATGAACATGCACACATATATATAACGTATATATATTTTCAAATTCCTGTCTACTGGTGATTTTTTTACTTGTCAACCATTTTTAAATAGAAGCAACTGTTCGAACAGTCACTTCCATTTCTTCAAGAGTTGCTTCTTCTCCTCTTCATCAATTGTCATATCTATTGATTGTAACTTTTTACTAATGGTTACAACTATTTATCTGCTATATAAACACCCTGAAATCATCAATTCTAACCACTAATTCTTTCTATATATTCTCTATATTACTGATTTCATTCTTGAGCTCTCAAGCACTCAAACGCTCATATTCTTCACAATATCATTCTTGAATCCTAGAATTTATATATTATTCTTTTGATTCAAACACGATATCATCTTCCAAAATCTTCACAAACACAAATTCTATTTGAGGATAATATTATAGGAAGGTTGTACAAGAACTGACAAATACGTGTTATTGAGAACACACATTGTCAAATTACAAGTCTACTCGTCTTGTTTGAAGTCCTCCGTGTTGTTAGAGGCAAGTATTGAAGTCCTCCGTGTTGTAAGAGGCAAGTTGTGAAGTCCTCGTGTTGATGGAGGCGTGAAATTCCGGTTCGGCTGTTTGGGTGTTGTAAACCTGTTCCTCCGGGTGAAGTGAGGTTGTTGTTAGTGAAAATCCAGATGTCTAGGACTGGACGTAGGACGGTGCTCTGAACCAGTATAAAAATCTCTAGTGTGATTTTTCTATTTTTACTACATTTACTATTATATAGTTCTGTGATTAGCTATTACTTCATACTTGAATATTGTTCATTCGTCATATTACACGGTCCTTATGAGTGTATTATACTTGACAAGTACACATGCACACCTTCAATTGGTATCAGAGCATGGTCAACTTATAACTGTAACACAGTTATTTGATATGTTCTTGTAATATGGCAAATAACCCAGGTTCTAGCAATCAAAAAACAATTTACACGGAAGGTCAATCAACACAAAGACCTCCATTTATCAATGGACTTAACTATAGCTAGTGGGCAACACGAATGTCATTCTTTATGCAATCAACAAATTATGATGCATGGAATGCTACCCAAACAGAGATAGTTAATCCTACAACTGATTATTCAGAATGGACACAGGCTCAGAAAATAGCAGCAACTATAAATGTAAAAGCAATAAATATGTTGTTTTGTGCATTAGATCAAAATGAATATAACTATGTTAGTATATGTACCACAGCATTTTAAATTTGGCAAACGCTGAAAACCACTCATGAAGGTACTAACAAGGTTAAACAAGACAAAATAGCCATGCTGAAAAGTCAGTTCCAAAATTTCAAAATGAAGTCGAATGAAACAATCCTGTATTCACAGTTTCAAACTATTCATCATGCACTTATTGGTTTAGGACAAAAATATTCAGATTTTGATGTAGTCTCGACAATCCTACATTCTATGACTAGTGAATGGGAAGGAAAAGTATTAGCGATTGAAGAAGCTAATGAACTTTCTGTCATGAAGCCTGATGAATTGATAGGAAATCTAATGTCCTATGAAGCAAATTTGCAGGCTAGAAAAGAACAGAAAGAAGAAAAGAATAATGTAGCATTTCGTGTCGGAAAAGATGAAGATGAATCAGATTTAGAACATGGAGAGTTAGCTTTTAGGGCAAACGGTTTCAAAAAGTTTTTGAAACAACGAAAAGCTAGTCGATATAACAAGAGAAAATCTGGTTCAAATAAACCGTCATCATCAGTTATAGAATGTTTCAACTATCATAAAAAGGGGCACATGCACAAAGATTGTCCGGAGCAAAAAAAGAAGTTAGAAAACGACAAGTTCAAATATAGAAGGACAAATCAAAGAAACGAGCTTTCTCAGTCACATGGGATGATTCAGACTTGTCTTCATCAGAAAGTGAAAGTGATTCAGAAAATGAACAAGCAAATATTTGTTTCATGGCAACAGAAGATGAGGTACAAATTCCTACATTTGATGAAGTTCTTGACATTAATGCTGAATTGATAGATAAATTTAAAAATATGAAACGACAATGGAAAGAAGCCAAAGCAGATTTAAATAGAGCAGAGTTCGAACGAGATGTGTTAAAAGACGAGAAAAAAAATTAGAAGAAGAACTTGAAAAAGCTCAAGAATCACCATCTAATATTGATTCTCAATTATCCCTTTTGAGTCAAGAAATCGAAACTCAAAAAGAGAAAATGATGCTCTCACTACTGAAAATCATGAGCATAAGTCAAAAATCAAGATTCTGGATCTAGAAACTGGGCTCTGATTTTTCTGGGTTGTTACAATTCCTCACCGTACAAAGGAGGTTATGGCGAAATTTTTCAAAAATTTAGGGTGTTAGCCAAATTTTTGAAGAATTGGAAAAATCTTAGGAATTGAAAAGTTGAAGAATGAAAGCCAGAATGAAGGTTGAGTTGGTTAATTAAACAACTTTTAGCTTTATTCCTTTTCAGGGACGAAAATATTTTAAGTGGGGGAGAGTATAACAACCCGGAAAATCTGGGCCAATTTAAAATTTTTATTTTGGCCCTTTTAGTGAATTTTGGATATTTAAAATGAATTATTTTAAATAATTATGATGAGAAATTCATTTTGAATAGAATTAGAATGTATATATTTATTTAAATCGACGTTAGAATATAAATATTTATTTTAATCATAAAAGTAATTAAAAATGGCGTCGTAGTTCGAAAATTCGATTTCAAATTTCAAATGAATGTAAAGGATTCAAAATAAACCGGATTTTAGTGAAACCAAAAATATTTAAATCTATTTGAAAATATCTTTCCAACGAATCTGAAAAATTGAAATTTCATAGCGGGATTAAAAAGTTATGCCCAGTTGAAAATTCAGAATAGTCGCTATGGAATTTTGGCCCTTAAAAATGGAAATTTTGCAAATGACTTCTATTTTCAACGAAACCACTTTTGTTGGATCCGGGATGTCAAGTTATTCTAGATTCCAATTTCGTAATTTTTGAAGTCAGTATGTGAGTGTGGCGAAGTTAAACGTGTTTTAACAGTTTCAGTCAATTTGGATTGACCAGAAAATGGTCATTTTTCAAATGGTCTTCAAATTTGATGAAATTAGTTTTGTTAGGACTGTATCATCAATATGAAGCTAGAAATATTTTTTCTGTACCTTTTAAGAGTTAGTATGTGGCCCTGATAAATTAAAATGCACGTTGAATTCATTATTGACTGTAATATTGATTTATATTGAAATTTTAACGAAAACTAATTGTAACTGCTGAATTGGCTTGTGAAACATATCCCATTGTGTTCGGAACGGGGGTAATTAGCTAGGCGCGACAGTCGGTGGGTTCGATTCAGGGTTCGAAAGAAAAAGTTACCTTCTGGATTTAAAATAAATTAAATATACAAATTATTAAACTTTCTCAACTCATTTATCCTTCTCCCCTCCCTTATCGTTCAATTCCAGACGAGAGAAAAAAAAAAAAGAAACCTCACCTTTACCCGTCGCCCCCTCCTTTTTCTCGCCGCCGCTGCCATCGTTCCCCCCTCTCTCGTCGGCGCCTCCACCGTAGACCGCCCTCCCCTTGCCTTGTTCGAGCACCCCAACCCTCAAACCCCGACCCCAATCCCCCAAAACCCCAACGCGCCCAAACCAAGCCTGCCGCACCACCTGCCTCCACCGCCAGAGGTCGAACAAAAAAAAAATAGTGAGTTTTATTAACTTCGATTTTAATTTTCAGTTTTAACATAGAATAGCGATTTGTAATGTGATTTTTATGTATGCAAAATTATGTTTTTTCATACAAAAATTTGAGATTTTATTTATGAAAAGCCTTGATTTGTAACAATGAAAAGCTTTGATTTTTATTTAAGTAAAGCTTATATTTTTATTTATAAAAAGATGATATTTTTAAATATATAAAGATACGACTTTTAATAGAATAAAGATTTGATTTTGAAATATAATTTTTAAAAGAGTAAAGTAATAAAAATATGATTTTTATATTATATAGATAATAAAAATTTGATCTTTATATATGTAGCGATAGGATAAAAATACGATTTTTATATATGAAGTGACGATATAAAAATGTGATTTTTATCTCTATAGTAGCAATTTAAAAATGTGATTTTTATCTATATATTAGCAATGTAAAAATGTGATTTTTATCGATGTAGCGTTGTTATAAAAATATGAAATTATTTTTAGAAAGATAAAAATACAATTTTTAGCCTCTTTATGTTATTCGTAAAATAATCATACAAAGAAATAATTATTGATTGTTGAAAATATAATTTTTTAACGTAGGTATACTACATAAATCGACAATCAAAGCATGATGGAGTGGATCCCCAAGGTGAGAACTTCTCACTTTGAATTTTATTTTCTAGTTATATTATATACTAGGATGCAGACGGTGCTTAGCAGCACCTGACACCCGTCGTCCACAGACCATGGACGACTTGTTTGTTTGATTATGTTGCGGAAGTTGATTGTGTGATGTAGAATGGAATAAAATATTTTATAGTTAAAAATATAATTTTTAATGTCTATATGAATAAAATAAATATCCATAAAAAAATCGGATGATTTGTTTATGTATACACATTTGACTGATATTGATTGGGACGATAAATTTTACACATCGCCCAACTGCACAAATAAAATCTGTATTTGTTGTTTGAAAACCCCACATGGGTATAGGGATGATATTGGACATACACTAATCCCAATGTTTAGTTGTATGTCAACCGATTGGTTGACAAGCTGTGTAAGCGTTGAATATTTATATTTAATGCTTATACATAGTAGAATGCACTCTGGATGATGGTTGATTGTGTTTGGTTGTTATTGCATACATGCGTTGTATGAAATCCATGTAATCACATTGTATGGTAATTGACTGTGTCTGATTCCAGTTCAGAAAGAATGAATATTTTAAAATAACGAATATTTTCAAATAATATTCAGTAAAGAATCAAAATTTGGTTTTGATGTCCGATTTGGGATGGACACGAAAATGTTTAAATATATAAAGCCGTGTTGATTAGATTAACGCCATTTTTATGTGAACGATATTTATATCGACTTTATTCATTTTTTTATAATGAATATAAAAAAGGAATTGATTTCAAAATATAATGTTTTGAAAATATTATCATTTATATATCGATGATATGGAATATTCAATTTAGATTTGAAATTGAATACGAAGTTGAAATCGTTTTGAAAACGAATTTAAAATGATTTGTAAAATATGTTTTAAATGGAAATCGATGAAATATATATAATACATTTATTATATATATAAAATGGCCTGAACAGAATGCGTCGCACTACGGCAGTTCGCGAATTTCGACCATTGACTTCGAACGGACATTACGGGAGATCCGACCATTGGATTCTCCTGAAACCAGAACAGTTGGGTTCGTATCAAAAAGAGATTTCTAATGAATACAAGGGATTCGAAATCTAACGGTTGGATTTGGAATTATGTCCAAATCAAATTTGGAAAAGGTCGTTGTAAGTGCAGTTCGATGGCCGTTTATGGAAATCGACTGTACGGGCCTTAATAAAATTATTAAAAATATCAATAATTAGTGTAAAATCATAATAAATTATTTGGAAAGAATTGGGATGAAAAATTCCATATTTGAAAAGATAAAAATATATTTTTGTCGAAATGAACTAGTTTTAAACTAGAATTAAAAATCCAATATTTTTAATAAATAAATTAGATTTGAAATGGTTTTAAAAATAACTAGAATTTCCAATATATAAATTGGAAATGGATTTGAATCGAAATTGTCTTTGGAATATTTTGATGTTGGATTCGTGATTATGCAGATATTGTTAGGGAATTGTTCTCTTACTAATTTACGGTTAGAGACTGATAGAATGTGAATTAGGTTTGTTGTGACTTGTGCTTTAGCGATATTCGTTCTTTAACCCGATTTACAGTGAAATGGGATTTGGAATTTATAAATCTTTTGTTAAGATTTAAAGGAGGTTTTGCAAAGAAAAGTTTTCCAATTTAATATATTAAATTGGAATTGAATGGAATTCGATTTGGTAATAATCGAAGTAAGCTTCTGTAGAGGAAGACGGCTAATATATATGGAATTTGAAAGGCCTTGTCGTTATTCCATTTATATTATCGGTTGGATATGGAAGTTTATATCGAATACATATATCGATTTATTTTCCATGAAGATTCCATTGTTAATGGAATGTGATTTTAGGTTGTCGTGAATGGTATCTTTAATAATACCGTTCTTAGACCCAATGGTGTTAAGAAAATCAGAAACTAACTAGAGATTAGTTAAGTTGAATGGTTTCCTGGGTATTGATCTGATGTTGGTTTCAACCTTCGAGGTTAATACTTTGGGAATTGTTCACTTGCTAATTTACGTTTAAAGGATGATGGAATGGAATGTGTTTTTGGGTTTATCGCCGACCGTGTTTTAAAAGACATTGGTTCTTTAACCCAGTCAAAGACAGGATATGATTTCCCAAGTTAAACAATCGTTAATATTTATTTTTGGGAAGATTAAAACCAAGTGGAGTTTTAATGCATCTTTAATTAGATTGAAATGATATCCAAAGGAAGATTAAAGAATAAATTCAAAGAGTTTATCTTTGATAAAATTAATGGGAACCTTTCCCAAATTATAAGAATTTTTGAATTAAGGAATATTCTGGATTGGAATGAAGCATATGTTGTGTTTTTACAACACTTGTTTATTATATTCGCGAGTTATTCAGAAAGACCTGGTTTATCCCATTCTGAATAACTGATTCGACGATGTGTCGAGGATGAAGACGGTGGTTGAAGACCGTAGGTCTTCACATCGTTTGGATGATTGCTGATGTCTTGATTAGGCTTTACACCCAAGATAAGGTAATAAGTGGTGATCGTCCAGACGTACTTGGAGATCGATGGATATGCGAGGGCCTCTCCCTGTATTGGACATATGGGGGAGGAATAAGGTGCCTCCGGTTTCGTTCAGACCCAGAATGAACTTGTAAATGGATGTGTGTCTGACATTGGATTTCATTCTATGTGATTGATATACATCGGTTGCATAGCGTGAATTGCCTGTGTGGCATGCTGAGATGCAAATGATCAAGGCATTTGTTGAAAAGAAGGCTCTTGTGGTTGATGATCAAAGTACGGCTTTAATATAGCGTAGCTTTGTGTGGCATTAATTCGCGAGCCTCACAGCCCGGTGTGAACTAGAAACGGGAGATGACATCAGGGAGGGCGTGCGTTTCCTTCTAGCTAGGAGTGGTGTCAACGTTTTGCATGCCGTGGCATTTTACTTATGTGGATGATGGATAGGAGGCGCCTCGGTTATATCGGTCTTTTCGGGGGTCGATAGTTTGGTCGGGATATGACCAGTTGACACCCCACAGGGCAGGGAAACGCATTGTTCAGGCATTTTAATCCACTCCATGTGGACCGGCCCTGACGATCCAAGGTGCAGTTGCGGCTGTATCCTGAGGGGCGGGCTAGAGGTCTCAAATTCGGTAAGGATGATCCCTTGCCTTGGTTCACAGATGTAAATCCAACTTCCAATACGTGACAATTGCGGTTTTGATTGTAGAGCCTAGTATTGGCGACATGATATATGGTACCCATGCTATCTAGGATTGATACATTTATATTTGAAGTTGTTTTATACACTATGCACTTATAATAGTATCAAATTATTATTTTTAAACGTACCAAGCATGTTTGGATATTATAAGGGAAAACCTATCCCCTGGCTTGCGTTACATTGTGTGATAGGACCTAGGTCTTATAATAGCTTCATTTTTCCAAAAATGCATTGCGTTGTTTTGTTATATGCACTGGTATTCTTGGGAGGAAACCCGTTCCGTGTTATACGGCGTGGTCCCTTGATATATCTGATTTAAAGTAAAGTTTTAAATAACTGATTTAGTTCTCACACCAGTCACATGACTGACCTGGAGTTTATTGTTTTAACCTAAACTCTGGGTGCCTCTATTTTCCACACAGGCAGGTAGTAGTTTTGGTTTTGCAGATTTATATTCACAGGATCTTGGTTTACAGCCGGAATGATATTCGGAAAGATCTGTATCTGTATATCACAGGATCTTGGTTTATAGCTGGAATGATATTCAGAAAGCTCTGTATTTGTATATCCCTTGCTATATCTGATTTAAAGTAAAGTTTTAAATAACTGTTTTAGTTCTCACATCAGTCACGTTACTGACCTGGAGTTTATTGTTTTAACCTAAACTCTGGGTGCCTCTATTTTTCACACAGGCAGCAAGTAGTTTTGGTTCTGCAGATTTATATTCATAGGATCTTGGTTTATAGCTGGAATAATATTCAGAAAGCTCTGTATCTGTATATTCTTTTTAGTTGTGTTTTGTATTATTTTTCCGCTGCTATGTATTTAAATGTAAATTTAAATCTCTAATATAGTTCGAATGTGTAATATTTATCCATACTGTGTTATATTCTTGTATTCTGATGTAATTGTTATAATAACAATGAAATGTTCTTCTATTTGTGTTCCGATTCGTCTTGTCCTCGAGGCAATCCGTTCTTTCCCTTCTCCTCGGAGATCGGGGAAGTTACGGGTTCTTACATAGAAAAAGCTAGTTTATAAACCAAGTTAGATAATATTTCTCAAAATGTTTCTAACTTCAATAAAGGTGGAGAAAATTTGACAAAAATTATTGAAAGTTCACAATCTGCTTCAAATAAAGAAGGCTTGGGATATAAGAAACAAGATATCCAGAAACATCTTGGTTTCCAAAAGAAAAAGGCAAAACGAGATAAAACTAAGAAAAATCTTAGTTTGTTATAGTCCAAATCAAAACCAGTTATGAAGTTTCAAAAGAAAAATATCAAGACAATCAAGATATGGGTTCCTAAGACAAATAATAATTTGATTAGGAAAATATATATTCAGCACTTTATGAATACTGTGCATTTCAATTCAAGTCATGTATATAAAGGGGACACCGGACCCGTATGGGTTTGGACTCCTAAGACCTAACTCTTAGGACCCTTTAAAAAGGTGGGTACCATGGACATAATTTTATTTTTTGCAGGTCCCACTTAACAAAAGAGGAAAATGGATATTGGACAGTGGTTGCTCGAAGCATATGACTAGAGACAAGAGCTTATTGACAAATATTACTTACTCAGATAGTGGCTCCGTCACTTTTGGAGATAATTCAAAAGGCAATATCATCGGCAAAGGTGATGTGAGCAATTATGGTACATCTAACTTACCTCTTATTACTAATGTCATGCTAGTTAGAAATTTGAGACACAATTTACTTAGTATTAGTCAGTTATGCAACAAGGGCTTTAACATTTCGTTTTTGGATAATAAGTGCAGTATCTTAGATAAAGATCATAAGATAGTTTTCAAAGGATATAGAGACAGAAATATTTATATTCTGAATTTGAATACTAATCATAATTCAGATATGTGTCTTGTAGCAAATAATAATGATCCATGGCTATGGCATAAATGTTTCTGTCACATAAACTTCAGAACTATTGACAAGTTAGCCAAAAACGATCTAGTTATAGGACTAACCAAAATGAGCTTTACGGTTGATAACATTTGTGACGAATGTCAATAAGGAAAATTGATTAAATCATCTTTTAAATCTAAGAAAGTCATATCAGCATTACAACTACAAGATTTACTACATATGGGTACAGGTTCAGTCAATAAACCATAGTCGATATGTGTTTGTAATTGTCGATGATTACTCTCGGTATACTTGAACGATTTTCTTGAAAAAAAAATATGTTACTTTCGATCAATTCAAATCTTTCGTCAAAAGAATTCAGAAATTGAAAGGGCTTAAAGTAAGAAATATAAGAAGTGATCATGGCGGAGAATTCGAAAATAATGAATTTGAACATTTTTGTACAAAGAAAGGTATATGTCATAATTTTTCGTTTCCTAGAACTCCACAACAAAACGGAGTTGTAGAACGGAAAAACCGGACTTTATAAGAATGTACAAGAACATTATTAAATGGAACCACTTTACCAAAACATTTTTCGGTAGAAGCTATTGCAACTGCGTGTTACGTTTTGAAACGTGTATCCATTCGACCTCTCACCAAGAATACATCTTATGAATTATTTAACCAAAGAAAGCCAAATATCTCATACTTTAAAGTTTTCGGTTCTAAATGCTTTATCTTAAATACGAAAGACCATCTTGGAAAATTCGATCCAAAGTCCGATGAAGGCATATTTGTCGGTTATTCAGAACGTAGCAAGGCCTATCGTATATTTAATAAAAGAACCAAAACTATTGAAGAATCACTTCATGAAGAATCACTTCATGTTTCATTCGATGAATTCTATCAATCTTCTCATAACATATCAGATGATGATGAAACTATTGTCACTGATAATCCAATCATCTCAAATATTGATTCTGACTCTGAAATAATTAAGAATATTCCTCAACCATGTGTGTTACCTTCTCCACAAACATTACGATCTCCTCCAAGGATATTAAGAGATCATCCGATTTAAAATATTATCGGAGAAGTAACATAACAAATTAGAACAAGGAGTCAACTCAATCAAATGGGTCATGTTGCGTTTCTTTTGAATATCGAACATAAGAATCCAAAAGAAGATGCTATTGATGATTACTGGATCATTGCCATGCAAGAAGAACTAAATCAGTTCGAACGCAATGATATCTGGGAACTTGTTCCAAGACCAACTGATCAGTCAGTTACTGGTACTAAATCGGTCTATAAAATTAAGGCTAATGAACAAGGAAATATCACTAGAAATAAAGCAAGATTAGTAGCACAGGGATATAGCCAGGAAGAAGGTATCGATTATGAAGAAACATTTGCACCAGTTGCTCGACTAGATGCTATCAGAATCTTGTTATCCTTTGCTTGTCATCATAATTTCAAACTTTATCAGATGGATGTCAAAAGTGCTTTTTTAAATGGATTTATCAAAGAGAATGCATATGTCGAACAACCTCCCTTGTTCGTACATGAAAACATCCTGACTACGTATATGAACTCAAGAAAGCTTTGTATGGTTTAAAACAAGCAACTCATGCTTGGTATGAATGATTACGCAGCTATCTTACTGATTCAGGATTTCAAATAGGCAAAGTTGATCAAACTTTGTTTATTAAACATTCTCGAAAAGATATATTGATTATCCATATATATGTAAACGATAATATCTTTGGTTCCACAAATGATAAACTCTGCAAAAAATTTGCGGATATTTTGACCAAAGAGTTTTAAATGTCTCATATGGGAGAACTATCATATTTTCTTGGTCTTCAAATCAAGAAACTTTCTAATGGTATTTTTATTAATCAAGAAAAATACTTGGAAATCTTATCAAATGCTTCGGTTTAGAAAATACATCTGGTAAACCTACTCATATGAGTACAACCACACATCTTGAAAAAGATGAAAATGGTAAGAGTGTTGACCAGAAATTATATCGAAGCATGATTGGTTCTCTTCTTTATCTTACAGCAAGTCATCCAGACATAATGATGAGTGTTTGTCTATGTGCTTGATTTCAAGCAAATCCTAAGGAATCACATTTATGAGGAGTAAAACGTAAAATTCGTTATCTTAATAATATCAAAGACTTCGGTCTCTTCTACCCAAAAGAATGTCCATTCAAATTAGTATCATATAGTAATGATGATTTCGGAGGCTCTCGAACGGATAGAAAGAGTACAAGTGGTACGTATCATTTTATCTGAAAATCACTTGTCTCTTGGTTTAGTAAGAAATAGAACTGTGTTTCACTGTCAACATGTGAAGCCGAGTATATATCAGCAGCTCTTGCTTGTACTCAAGTTTTATACATGCAACAAACACTTCGCGACTTTGATACTCATTTATCAAATTCTATTATATACTGTGATAACACCAGTGCTATAAAGTTATCAAAGAATCGAATAAATCACTCTTGAACCAAGCATATTGATATCCGTCATCATTTTTTGAGAGACAATATTGAAAAAGGAAACATATGTCTCGAATATGTTCAAACTAATCATCAACTAATAGACATTTTTACTAAGCCTCTACTTGAATTATGTTTTATTAATTTGCGTAGAGAGCTTGGCTTAATTTCAAGAAATGAACTTGATATGTAAACAATGAAGTTTTATATCTTTTCTATATTTGGTTCATTCACTTTCAAAAAGTTTAGCTATTTTATAGCTAATTCTATCTTCAGTAAAAGAATATGAGCTATTCATTGATTGTACGGCAATTACTCCTTTACATTTCTCCTCCACTACTCTATATATAGACAAACTCTGTATAAGCTTATCACTCTTTCTCCTAATTTGCATCTTCGAGTCTATTAAATTCTTCAATATGGCTCATATCTATGACGAATGCGCGCAAAAGTCTCACATTTCAGTTAGTAGTTCAGAACCAGAGGAGTATTACTCTCCTGAGACTCCGAAAAGCAAATCACACAGCACTCATACCCCCGAAGCATCAAATGGATCTTCAGTGACAACTTCATTACGAGCAATGACTTACTTCAGTAGGATTATCATTATTAGAACGCATGGCATCATTTTTCTGTAGCACAAACAAACACGGAGTTTATGAACCCATGCCACATGCTCCTTCATCATCTAGGAGTCCAAACTCTTGGGATCGTAACTATAGTCGTAATGAAGGTGCAAAAGAAAAATGGTCGCCATGGACACCTCGTATTAACGAGACCAAGGAAGAGTCAACCGAGCATAATTCGGCTGCATCTCATTAATTGTGTTTTTAATATGTTATGATGATATTTATGTATTTTTCCTATGTTATAACATATATGTACTTCCTTGAAAGAATTCAATAAAGCTTTGATCATTTCAAAAATAGAATAAAGTGACAAAAGGACAGAAAACCAAAAATCTGGAGGACCGGTCAACTGGCAGAAACACACCAGTCGACCGTTTCAATCTCTGTTCAAAAGCGGTTGACCGATATATTTTTAGCGGTCGACCAGTCGTACCTTTTTCTTCTTTTATATTGAAACAACACGTCGTTTACCTCTCTCACCCATTCATTTCTCTTTTCAACATTCAAAAGATCAAAAAACCCCAATAGCCCTAACTTCAAAATTCTCAAATCTCTTTCAATTTCATCATGGCTCCTCCACAAAAACGATCAAAGAGATCTTCTACATCTGAATCTCCACCATAACCAATTGATTCCAACATCAAAAATTGGCTAATGGATCCCACAACTGTAAAGATATGGAATCACATGAAGGATTTCAAAATATACCAAGGTTCGTTTATTAAATTCTCAGATTTTTCCAATTATCATATTCTCAATCTTGCAAGGAAGGCTGAACTTGATTCTCTACTCGATTTTGACAAAAATAATGTAGAGATTATTCATGTCATGATTAAGCTTTTCTATGCTAATCTAAATTTGGAGAAATATAAGCCTGAGAATCCGGCGCGATGTCTTTGGTCGGTTGTTTGCGGTAAAGAAGTGTTCATTTCTTGTGCAAGGATGGCACAAATTCTCGAATCGTCTTTTTATGGTAAAAAATTCTCAAGTTATTTCTGTCTAGTTCATATTCGAAATAGTGTAAGCCATTAATTCATAGAAGATGATAGCAATGGCACAAAATCTATCGGTTAAATGCCTACGGAAAGGGTTTTACATCATGTTCTTATGCATTCCTTGTTTTCGAGACTAGGAAATTTCGATGCCTTTTACAAAGGAAACTTTATGGCATTATATGCTATTTATGGAGATGTCAATATAAATTGGACTGGATTAATTTTTGATGAAATCTTAAGCGTTAATGATTCTACAAGGCTAACGATATTCTATAATGAACATGTTATGCATCTATTACTCGATTGTGGTATTACTCCTCCTGAGTCTCCATCCTCACGACATAAGTGCATCAACAAAGAATTAATCAAAAGGATGAAGCTACTTCCACCTTATTTCTCAATTAGTTCATTCGAACAATGGAAGGAGAGAAGTCATGAAGGCGCCACTTCACAATCGTCTAGGCCAAAACCGGAAGAAGTAAAACTTCTTGGACCATCTTCTTCAACTAAAGAATCGCTTGACCAAATTAAGCGTAATCAATTCTTGCTTGAAGCACATCTTAAGCGCATGGATACGAAAATGGAAAAACCCTTTAATAAAATAAAATCTTTCTTTGGAAAGTTATGGGAAACGATTTCTTATTGTCCTTCAACATCGCAAGCTCAAGATCCCGGAAAATGTCCGGCACCTCCTTCTTACAATTGAACATCTTCCGATGAGGCGGCAAGCTCCGGGACTAGCCATGGACGTGGTAAGTCTCATATTGAAGAAGAGGTAGAGGAAGAAGAAGAAGATGATGAAACCGAATCCGAGTCTTAGATTTGCTCTCCATGGTTCATCCTACCTTTTGCTTATGATTACGTCTTTATTTTGCTATCTTAAGACATTCACTAGCACTTGTACATAAATAGTGCTGTGTATTTTATTTTGAAATAGACTTGGTTGTGTATGTTATGACACTTTTGTATGTTTTGTTGGTACGGTATGTGGAGTATGATGTATGATACAATTATGGTATGTTTTATGGTATGTATTTTATCTGCTGGTATCATATTTACTCTTATCTATTTATCTACTCCTTTTTGTCGATGACAAAGGGGGAGAAGAATGTTACTAACAGTGTTGTGCAGGAAGTATATTATAAGTGCTTAAATTCAGGGGTAGATTATACAAAGGGAATTCTTAAAGTTTCAAGAGCTATATTGTCATCAATCAAAAAGGGGGAGAATGTTGAGTCAAGGAATTCATGAAGTTTTTGATTAATAAAAAAGATATGATTCATTATTGACAAAAAGAGATGATTAATGGTTCGATAAAGACACAAAGGGCTTCATATGGTATTTTCTGGCCAAAACCGATCGACGGCTCAAATTCTTGCAGTCGACAAATTCTGCCCAGAAAACCCTATGAACATGCACACATATATATAACGTATATATATTTTCAAATTCCTGTCTACTGGTGATTTTTTACTTGTCGACCGTTTTTAAACAGAAGCAACTATTCGAATAGTCACTTCCATTTCTTCAATAGTTGCTTCTTCTCCTCTTCATCAATTGTTATATCAATTGATTGTAATTTTTTACTAATGGTTACAACTATTTATCTCCTATATAAACACCTTGAAATCATGAATTCTAACCACCAATTCTTTCTGTCTATTCTCTATATTGTTGATTTCATTCTTGAACTCTCAAGCACTCAAACGCTCATATTTTTCACAATATCATTCTTGAATCCTAGAATTGATATATTATTCCTTTGATTCAAACACGATATCACCTTCCAAAATCTTCACAAACACTATTTGAGGATAAGATTATAGGAAGGTTGTACAAGAACTGACAAACTCGTGTTACTGAGAACACACATTGTCAAATTACAAGTCTAATCATCTTGTTTGAAGTCCTCCGTGTTGTTAGAGGCAAGTATTGAAGTCCTCCGTGTTGTAAGAGGCAAGTTGTGAAGTCCTCGTGTTGATAGAGGCATGAAATTCCCGTTCGGGTGTTGTAAAACTGTTCCTTCGGGTGATCTGAGGTTGTTGTTAGTGAATATCCAGATAGAAGTCTGGGACTGGACGTAGGACGGTGCTCCGAGCCAGTATAAAAATTTCTGTTGTGATTTTTCTATATTTACTCCATCTACTATTATATTGTTCTGTGATTATCTTTTACTTCATACTTGAATATTGTTCGTCATATTACGCAATCCTTGTGAGTGTATTATACTTGACAAGTACACATGCACACTTTCACATTGAACGATTTATATATATGTATTTATATATATAAATATAAATTAAAAGTAAACGAATCGCGCGTGGTAGTTCGTGTTTCGGTAATTGTAACTTTAAATGATTATACCGAAAGATCCGACTGTCGGATTTTCCCAAAACTAGAACTGTTTGGTCCGCTTTGGGAAGATCTTTCCAACGACATTATTTTTTTTAAAATCCAACGGTTAGATTTCAAGAAATTTGTAATCCAAATTTGGATGAAAACAATGCCAGGGCCACCTATTGACCTGAAGCATCGTTAAATTAAATTGGACTATTTTTATATAAATAAAAATAGCGATAAATCGTTATAAAATAATATTAATGATATGAAATGTTTTAAATTACATATATTGGAGGATTATATGAAAAGAACCAGTTCATTCTCATTTCAAATAATTATACGACGATTTAAAGTTAAATACATGTAAGACGGTGTTTGAAGAACGGCGATCTTCACATCGAATGGACGACTACTGATGCCCGACATTGGGTAGCTCCCAGTAAAGGGTTAAAGTGGTAGTTGTCCAAATGTACTTGTTGATTGTCTAGATACGCGAGAACATCTCTTTCATATTGGACATACAGGATGAGGATAAGGTGTCTCCGGTTTCGTTCAGACCCAGAACGGACTTGTAAATGAATGTGTGTCTGACATTGGATTTCGCTCTGTGTGAATTGATTTATGTTTAATATATATCTATTTGGTAGCGGAGAATTTATTCTCTTTCTTAACACCCTTCTCTGAGATGTACGAGCTCAGAGGTTATATATTGATAGATATCAGTTGCATGGCGCGGATTGTCAATGTGGCATGCCAAGATGCAAAAGATCAAGGCTTTTGTTGAAAAGCAGAGCCTTGTGGTTGACGATCAAAGCATAGCTCTAATTAGCAAAACTTTGTGTGCAGCGTAACTTCGCGAGCCTCGCACCCGGATAAGAGTCAGAAACGGGATAAGGGAACGCAGGGAGTGCATGATGTTTCTTTCTAGCTAGAAGTGGTGTCATGATATGGAGCCCAAACATTTTTACTTATGTGGATGATATTTTGCGAAGCCTTGATATATTGGCCGCTATTGGCCAAGTGATAGGTCAAATTGGACTGGGAAATGTGTGTTAAGGAATTGCTAATCCACTAAAGTATTTATGGATCGGCCTTGCAGGATCTAAAGGTTGCCCGTAGGTGTGTTCCTGAGACATTTGCTAGAGTGTCTCGAATCGGTAAGGAGACCATACCTAGCCTTGACTCATGATGGAAACCCAATTTCTAATATGACATTACAGATTTGATTGTAAATCTATATATGGCGACATAGTATATGGTAGTTATGCCGTCTAGGATTGATACATTTATTTTTAAAGTGTTTTAAATTGACTAGACACTAATAATAATATCAATTTTTATACGTATCAATCATGTTTAATCATTATTAGGTAAAATTCTATCCTCCGGTTTGCGTTGCATTGTGTGATGGGACTTGAGTCTTATAATGATTTCATTTTTCTAAAAAGCATTGCGTTGTTTTAAAAGATTTATTTAATTTATGCACTAGAAATTCAATGCAGTAAACCCGTTCCGCGTTAGCGGCATGGTCCTGTGATTAGCCTTATGTTAGATAAGTTAAGAAAGATTTCTCATACCAGTCCCATGACTGACTCGTAGTTTGTTTCACATGCAAAATCTGGTGCCCTTATTTCCACACGGCCAATAGAGTGGCTTGTTTTGCGGATATTTATTTTTTGAGCAGGATTCTAGATCGAAGCTTAAAGCTTGTCCAGAGCAATGATAGTCTTTCGCTGTGTTAGTTTATTAGTTCCGCTGCATTGTATTAAGTTTATTATAATTTAATCTTCCGCTATATTATTATTTTTCTATGTACTCTGATTTATTCCGTACTCTGATGTAACATTATTATGATGTTTATAAAAGTCTTCTGTTATTTGTTCTGATGTGTTGTATGCCCAGAGCTAGCGTATGCGGGATTCTAATGGTCTTGGTTGATTTAGCGATCGATTAGGTCTAAGCGAAATCTGTATCGTTACACAAGCTCCCTTGAATTAATACATGCACAGTCTATACATACAAGTGCCACATGCCTACACAGATGACCTAAAGCCTAGCTACTTGATGCAACATCGATCCTATCATTCCATCTCTTGTTATATATACGTTATACCCCATTCCATTTCAGCAAGAACAGAATGAATGAAATATAGTGAAATAAAGTATTCTACCTTTTATAAAAAATCATGTAAATTCATATGAAATAGTGTAAATTACGAAATGTGTATATATGGGTTCATGGATCCTTCCTCTTTCACCTCATATGGTTTTGATGGGTTTTAGACATTTTTGTTCGCTGGAAAAAAATGAATAACGCGAGTTTTGGATTGACATGGCGAAGTAAGTCAAGCATTGTAGGAGGTTGGTCGGAGCATAGCAGGTGGAACGACGGACAGTGGAGAGGAAGCAACTGGATGAGAGCCCAGGTTGAGAAGATGGTTGGAGAGGGGAAGAGCATGAGTTGGAGGTCGGCGACGGTCCTTCGACATCAAGCAGTGGACATGGAGTTGGGTACAGGGGAGCATCACGTTCAACAAACAGCAGTACATAGAGAAATAAAAGGGGGTATAACGTAGAAGATAATAGTGGAAGTGATTTTTATTTTCTTCGAAAGTCAGAGAAGAAGAAAGAATAAAAGGGGGAATCTGGCTGACATGGCGATAACCAGTGGGGTAGATGGTTATGTTGAACGAAGCAAGGCAGTGGAGACGCGGGGCAAAGGTCGTGCAGGTGGGGGCGCGTTCATAGGTTGAGGTGGGTAGCGAAGTTAAGTGATGGCCAAGGAGGATCGGCGGTGAGAGTAACATGAGGTCGAAAGCAACTGTTTAAAGAAGAAAAGAAGGGGCAAAGAAGTAGAAACAACGGAGTAGTAAGAATAAAGTGGGAACAAACAAACAAGAAGAAGATGTTTTTATTGAAGGGAGGTGGGCTAGGTAAAAACGATGGGCCTTTGGGCTTTCATTTAGAAAAAAAAACATGGAGAAGGAAAATAAAGGTGGGCTATCTAAGTTGTTAGGGACGATTTACAGCAGGGAGCATGTAATACTAGCAGGTGAGAATTGGTTAATTATATGGCCAATTATATCAAGTATTAGTTAATTAGAATAAATTAAGTTGTTAATATAGTTAAATTCAAATTGTATAATTTATTTAACATATAACTTATACCCACAGATTTCAATAAAACAAAAGGCTTTGGAACTGTATCGACGGACAGAACGTTGTGAAACTGATTTGGTCGATGACAGAGACAATTGGAATTATTAGTCAAAATTAAACGCTTGCTTAATTTGACTAAATCGAACTATTTTTTCTACGAATTCAATCCAAGGTGAGTTTAACTCACTTAGTTTATCACACTTATATTTTATATAAGTAGCGTTTTATTTCTGTATAGTATTTGCTACTGGTTGATTATTAGATGATTGTTTGTATGCTGAATATTTTTAATATTCATCGGTTAAATTAAATGTTTGTTTTTTACTTTCATATTATATGTTGTTCCAACTAGATTCCTCAAATATGTTGTTTACTTTCATATGAACTGTTTAATTAATCAAATTGATTGTTGAATCCAAATTCAACATTTGTTTGATATTAACCAATGGATGATATTGGTTGAATAATCATTGGTAGGTGGCCTAAGAATGATTTTTTTATAAAGATTGATTTACCATTAGGTAAATAAATAGAAAAGAAATTATAAATAGATTTTGAAATATATCTTGTATAGATTATTTTTAAATGAAAGTTTTTTATAGGAAATCGGTTAATAGTATTTTCAAGCTGACTTAGTCGATTGTCCAATTGGAAGTGTAGATTAAAATTGTTTTGTTACAAATAAATAACAATCAATCTTAAATTTGATGAATCTTTAATTAATTGAATTTAAGGGTAATGGTTAAGAAGTCATTATTTATAAAGTTAATTATTACTTTAATGACCTATTAATGGTATTTAACTAGTTTGTATTTAGTTAATGATGAGGTAAAATACCTTTATTTCTGTAAAGGCTAAAGCTAATTATTATTTTAGTTAATAATAATTAAATGAGAATTTTTAAATATTAGAACTAATATCAGGTTTAGAATTACAAACTCATATTTATCTTGAGATAAGAACATTGTCGATCAAGGTCCGATAGGTAAATAGAATACCCCAACCTGAACGACTTCACTATTATCAAGAGGTGGTATTAGTTTGTAATGGTAGAAGATGTTGAAAATAGTACGGGATTTTCCCCCAAGGTAAAGAAGAATGGAAAGGCATATATAAGAAAGGGTTACAATTTGAACTTTCCTATAATAAAAGAGATGGTTAAATATAAGTTAAGTAATGGTTAATTAGTGTATTGAGGCAAGAATTTAGTTGAATATAATGAATATTTTAAGGAAGGGTTAATGATTTTGGGATGCATTCCATAATGTTATTTTACAAACGTTAAATTAAACCATTTGGGTTGTTAAAATTATATATTTATAAAAAGGGACTTTGTTCCAGTTTTTGGACAATGAAAGATGGATCGAGCAATTGTTTTGCAAATGATATTTTTAAGTGAAATATTTGATATAGTTATGAGACTTAAATGGTTATATCTTATTTGAAGTAATATACAATATATTTTTCCTATGTATTGGAGATAAAAGGGTTTAAGAATACTTTTATATTAAAATAAGAAATGAAATACTGTTTCTCAAATATTAAAGGATTTATATGTTTTAATTGACCATACGATAACTAGTTTTAATTAAAGAGGCCAAAGGATGTTGTGTACTGAACTCTTGAATCCATGGATGATGGTTGTTTATTTGATAGTTAAATCACCGACTATCAAAATCTGGCCAAATTGATTGTTGGTATGGAAAGACCGGGATCAAATTTAAGTTCGAAAACCATTCTGACCAGCAAATACATAAACGTTGAAGATGTTCAGAAGCTGATCAAGATGGAACAATTGAACATGGATCTTCATAAGTTGAAGGATGTTGCCGAATTTTACTGACTTGCAACTAGAGATTTTCTGACGTGATTCGGTCGTGGTTGAGATTTTGCAGATTGCAAGGATTACTCGCTATTGATCCTTTGGATGTGGTAGGAGGGTGTCTTTGGTTCATCCTGTTCCTGAATGACTGGTATGGACGAATGTCTGACAGAGTATTTCCAGTTGGCCACGTACATTGGTTTCTTCAAACATGCCCAGTGTATTTTTGAGGACTTCAATTAGTGATCTGATGATGTGGCATTCAATGTGATGGGCTGATTTAAAAAGGTAGGTAATCATAGCCTCAAGCCTCATCAACCAGAAAATGACAAAAATTGGGCTAGCAGCATGGCTAGGTGGGTCACTCCCAAGCAGGGTGTATTATCACCATCCAAAGAAATTCCTTTTTTTCTTCTTAATCTTTTGTTGTTGCAGCTTTCGAAATGGTTGGCTAGCTACCATCGTGGGTGATAATACATTTGATACACTCAAGCTAAACGAGTGGTCGGTCAAGTGTGGCCAGATTGCAAGATGTTCTTGTTGAACCCTAGTGTATCCCCGCAAGAGTACACTGATCGGAAGGTGGTTCCATACTTTTTCATTATCGGAATCCAAGCGCCCTGTGGTTTTTGATTATATACTATGTATGTGGAGCGTGAGATGCAAGCGTTTTGCTAGATGGTTATTTATTTGATAGGCACTATTATAATATCACATGATTTTCTATATCAAAAATGTTTTGGGTTATAGTAAGGTAAAAAATTGTCCGTGTTTATGTGTGGACTAGTCTTACTATTATCCTTTTCTTCCAATAAGATTTTTGGACTTTAAATCAATATGGATGTTATTTAAACTTAGTGAGTTTTCTCATGCTGGTTCAGTAGACTGATCCGTGGCGTTTGTAATGCTCGAGTCAGACGGAGTTTTACAGGTTCAGGTTATCATATGTTGTGAAGTCCACAGGTGAGCTGGAGGAGTCCAGACGTATGGTGTTATCTAGTATTTATTCCGCTGTGTACTGTGTACGAGGACATGTTATTATAATTGTCCAGATGTGTTGGATGTATTGTTGTAGTCTGATGAATGTAAGTATTATTTTGAAGCTCTTAATAAAGATTATTTCTATATTATATTTTGTTCCGCTACGATGTGAGATTCTGTGTGGTGTTGGTTCTTCTTCTTATTCTTCTATTCTAATACTTCTTTCTTTTCTCATCCCATAATTTTCTTTCTATTAAAGATTCATATTTTTGTGCATTTTGGGTTGGACATGTGTACTATTAGTCAAATCAAAGTGTATGGATTTAGAGGCCTTTACAGTTGGTATCAGAGCTATTGGTTAAGTAATAACCTTGGCTCTATGGCGTAACTCAATAGAGATAAGGTTAGTAACATCCTAGACTGAGTTTGAGTGTATATACGAGAGAACGTATTTATAGATTTTATATATAAATGTTTTGTATTGTGTTGATTGATCGGTTCAAGTATTGGGAAACCATATTGAACTGGAAATTGACACAATGTTATTTTATAAAAAGGGGCAAGTGGAATAATTTTTCCTAAATTATATTTTTATAAGGAAGGGGAAATAATTTTCTATAATATTGGTTGTTTGATTGATTTGTTTGAATTTTAGACCAATTTAAGGAATGGAATAAAATAAAATAATTTTGGGATTAGGAAATTAGATGGATAATAATGGGAATCGGTCGGATATTAATGATTAATATTAACATATGTTAAACAAAAGTTAATGCAAACCAATAAGTATTAATGTTGAATATATTTAAAACGATTTGGTTGTTTGTTATTTGAATGTTGGATTGGTTAAATAAAATTCATCAAATAGGTCAGTAAAGAAGTTGAGTGAATCGAGATTAAATTTACTATAAGAAATTGAAAATAAAATCGGTTATGAAATGAACTGAATTATTTAACCCTGTATTTGTTATTTGTATTGTAAATTGAGTTAAGTATAGATACTAAAGGCTGTGGGAATTGGCTTGATTATAGAGATCAGAATGAAGATTCTAAGATGAAGACCTGTTAGTTGATTTTCTTTGAAATTGGAATTGAGTTTCCCGACAAATAGGTAGACCTTAATATGGTTGGTTGGCGATTGATTTTTTCCCCTGAGTTGGGTAGGCATTTGGCTTTTGATTTTCTTTTCGAGAAATTGAAGCCCGGAGTGGTAGTTGTAGTTGTACCGATCGAACCACACAGAGGAGGTGCTGGCAAAATTTTCGAAAAAATTAAAGAGTCTGAATTTGTTATGATGATAATTCAAAAATAATTATTTTAAAATAATTGGGATTAGAGCATCCTTCTTGCCTTGCAATTCCGAGGACGAAATTCTTTTAAGGAGGAAGAATGCAATGTCCCAAATTTTTGAATGTTAATTATGAATACTTAATCTGTTTTAAATATTAATTTGGTGATATTAATGGTTTTTTATCGAATTTATATAATAAAATGGAGTTTGAAAGTTTAAACTTATTATACAATTTAAAATGAGCTCGAAAAGGCGTGGTAGTTTGTAATATTGTGTTCTTAACTTTAATTGAATATACAGGATCCGATACAAGTTAGAATTCTGTGTAACTAGAAACATTTGAATCTATTTGATTATGTTTTTCTAATGATAAAGGAAAATGGAGATTTCATATTATAGATTGCAAGTTATGTCCTATTCAGATAGTCACTATGGAAATCGTTTATAAATTACAACAATTTATTAAATAAATAAAAGGGATTTCTATATAATTTGAATACCGTTTAACTAGGGACTTTTAATATTGAGTTTAAAATGTACATTTGTTTATTGTGAAGCTGTATAAAATTTCATTTGGAAATATACGATAATAATATAATTTATTATTATTTAATTTGAATTGATTTGGATTTAATATTATTTTATCAATATTTTATAGGCCATAGAAATAGTTTTCTTTTCAAACGACCTCTGTTTTTGATGAAACAAGTTTTATTGGAATATGTATAGCTAGTTGTTGCTTGATTTCCAGTTTGGAGTCAATTGGAGTTGTTTTGTTAGTGGATGAAATTTAAATATGAACCAATAAAATAAAATAAAATAATGTCGTTGTGTAAACGAAGGCGATGTTCAACGAAATTAATTTCGCTGGGACAAGAACTGTTACGACCCGATTTCCCCAATCTTCGAAGAGACTGAAAACTCGGATTAAGTGAGAACACGGCGCATCGGAACGCGGAACGATAGAACTTTTCATTACTTTTACAAACATCTACATCAGTGTACAAGAATATCAGAGTAGGAATAAATAATATACATAGCGGAAATACAATATCAGATAATAAATTAAATAGCACCAGAAATAAAAATGTATAAATACAATGCATAACGGAAATACATCAACTAACACAACTGAAAGAAATATACGGATACAAAGCTTTCTGAATATAGCTCCAGCTGTAAACTAAGATTCTATTAAATAGAAATCAGCAACTACTGACTGCTCATGCAGAAAACATGGGCACCCAGAGTTTAGGCATAAACGATAAACTCCAGGTAACTCATGTGTAACAACCCGGAAAATCTGGGCCAGTTTAAAATTTTTATTTTGGCCATTTTAGCGAATTTTGATTATTTAAAATGAATTATTTTAAATAATATCGACGTGAAATTTATTTTGAATAATAATTCGAACGTATATATTATACGCGTCGTCGTTAGAATATAAATATTTATATATAATTATAAATAGAATTGAAAATGGCGCGGTAGTTCGATAATTCGATTTCAAACTTCAAATGAATGTACCGGGTGCAAAACAATCCGGATTTTAGTGAAACCAAAAACATTAGGATCTAATTGTGAATATCTTTCCAACGAATCCGAATAATTGAAATTTCATAGCGGGGATCAAAAGATATGTCCAGTTGAAAATTCTGAATAGTCGCTATGGAATTCAGGCCCTTAAAAATGGACATTTTGCAAACGACCTCGGATTTCGACGAAACCACTTTTGTTGGGTCCGTGATGTCAAATTATTGCTAGGTTTCAAATTTCATAATTTTTCGAATCAATATGTGAGCGTGGCAAAGGAAAACGCGTTTGACCAATTTCAGTTGATTTTAATCGACTGGAAAATGGCCATTTTTCCAACGGTCTCAGAATTCGACGAAACTAGTTTTGTTAGGACTGTATCGTCCATACGAAGCTAGAAAATATTTTTCTGGAATTTTTCTAGTTAGTATGTGACCCCGGTAATTTGAAATGTACGTTTAAAATTCAATATAGTGATTTAAATGTAAATTTAACGGAAACTGATTGTAACAGCCGAATCAGCTGACGATACATATCTCATTGTGTTCGGAACGGGGGTAATACGCTGGGGACGACAGTCGGTGGGTTTGAATTCGAGTTTGAAATAAAAAGTTGCTTTTTGAATTTAAAAATAATTAAATATATATATTATATTATATAACCCCGTTGACTCTCTCTTCCATCTCTCTTCTATTTTCAGATCGAGAATAAAAAAAAAGGGGGGGAACGAACGGAATAGCCACCCTCGACGTCGCCACCGCGCCTCGACGGAGCCGGCGCCTACCCCCACTCCTGCTTCACCTCCTCCTGCTTCCACCCTTCCCCAGCTCGAACGCAAGACCCGGATCCGTGTGCCCTAGCCGACCACCAGAGCTCCATCGTCGCGCCCTCGAGTTCGACCGCCTCCACCTACCTCCCCAATAGCCGATGCAACACCTTGAAGCACCCCCTTCCGACGATGACCAGCCCCGCCAACTCCCCTCAGCCCACGCACCCCCTCTGGCCTTGCGTCAACCACCTCCACGAACCCCAATCCGACCCCGCCTCCCTCAAATCTGAACGCAGCAAAAGGAAACCCCCCCTTCCCGATTAAAATGGCTGTAAGTTTTATTCTTTTGTTTTCCCTATAAAGCTTAGTTTTTTTTCTTTCTTTATGATTTCCATGAGCAAAAAGGTTAGGATTTTTGTGAGTAGAAAAATCCGATTTTTAAATTCATGAAAGTGATGATTTTTTATACTTAGAAAAGCTATGATGTTCATACTTAAAAAGTTGTGATTTTTATACGTAAAAGGTTATGATTTTTATAATTAGGAAAATACGATTTTTATTATAAGAATAGCAAAATAAAAATGTGATTTTTATTTTAAAAATGGCGATTGAAAAATATAATCTTTTCTGTGTAAATGGCGATAGAAAAATATAATCATTTCTATGTAAATGGCGATTGAAAAATATAATCTTTTCTATGTAGATAGCGAATAAGAATATAATCTTTACTATATAGAAATATTAAAAATATGATTTTTATATTTTTAAAGTATTAAAAATATAATCTTTATAGGATAGAGAATATAAAAATATCATCTTTGTATATGTAGCGAAATAAAATTCTGATTTTTATTTTATATACGTTGAAGTAAAGTGATGATTTTTATAATGGTGAAATCTTTATTTTTATAAAGGCGAAAACTTTATTTTTGAAATGGAATTTTTATCTATATGACATCGAAGTAAAAATTCGATTTTTATATATTGAAAGGCGAAGTAAAAATCATATTTTTATATATTGAATAGCATCGTAAAAAATTCGATTTTTACATATGTAGAGAATACGGGCGAAAGCGAAAAAAAAGGCGAGGTCGACGAAGAATTCTGCAAAAGAAGATTTATATCAATGAAGTGTCGTGGAGCTGGATAGCTATCGGTGAGAATTTCTCACCTTTCAATTTCTTTTTCTAGTTATATATATATACTAGGAAGCAGACGGTGCTTAGTAGCACCCGACACAATCGTCCACAGATCATGGACTTGTTTGGTTGGTTGCATAGACTAGTTAGATGATTTGATTTGAAACTGAATTGTTTGGTGAAATAAATTGATTTGATTGATGTGTGAATGGCGTGGGCCTTCACTGGACTGGGGATAAGGCTAGGCCTCGTCCCGTTTCTAGTATCGTGCCGTTATGCCGCCGAAATTTTCTAAAATATGTTAGAAAAATAAAAATATCATTTTATTTAAAGAATGAACTGAATAGAAATTCATAAGTTGGAATAAAATGTTTTATCGTTAAAAATATAATTTTTAACGTGAAGTGAATAAAATAAAATATTCATTTACAAACCGGACGGTTTGTTTATGTACACCTATTTGAATGACATTGATTGGGACGATAAATTTTACACATCGCCCAACTGCACGAATAAAATCTGTGTTTGGTTGTTTGAAACCCCACACGGGTGTTGGGATGAAATTTGAAGATCACTCATCCTGATAGATTAAATATGTCGATCGATAGATTGACAGGCTGTTATAAGCGTCGAATATCTATATTTGATGCTTATACAGTGTAGTGCACTTTGGTTGATGGTTGATTATTTTTCAATGCTATTATATACATGTGTTGTATGGAATCCATATAATTAACCTTATATGGTAATTGATTGGGCCTCATTCCAATTTAGAAAATAAAGAATATTACAAAATAAAGGTTCATGTGTTGACAGTACTCATCCATTGAGATTGGTCATGTGTTGAACGAAATATTTTAGTAATAAAATTTACATCTTTATCAATATAAAATAAAGGTTCATGTGTTGACAGTACTCATCCATTGAGATTGGTCATGTGTTGAACGAAATATTTTGATAATAACAACTATTTTGAAAAAGAAATATTTGAAATATAATATTTGAAAATAGAAATTTATGAAGCCGTGTTGATTAGATTGACGCCATTTTGACGTGAACGATATTTATATCGATTTTGTTCATTTTGAAATGAATATTAAAAAGTAATTTTGAAATGAAATATTTCGAAATGAATTGAATTGAAAACGATTTCGAAATGAATTGAATTGAAAACGATTTCGAAATGAATTGAATTGAAAACGATTTCGAAATGAATTGAATTGAAAACGATTTCGAAATGAATTGAATTGAAAACGATTTCGAAATGAATTGAATTGAAAACGATTTTGAAATGAATTGAACTGAAAACGATTTCGAAATGAATTAAATTGAGAACGATTTCGAAATGAATTGAATTGAAAACGATTTCGAAATGAATTGAATTGAAAACGATTTCGAAATAAATTGAATTGAAAACGATTTCGAAATGAATTGAAAACGAATTCAAATTTAATTGAAAGCAAATTGAAATGAATTCAAATTGAATTGAAATTCGAATTGAATAGAAATGAATTTTAAAACGAATTTATAAAGAAGAATTCCATTTTTGCTTTGGGTTGAAATGGAAGTGGAAATTGCTTTTGAAACGAATTTAAAACTGTTTATATAATTCGTTTTAAACAGAAATCGACGAAGTATATATTATATATATTATATAATGGCCTGAATAGAACGCGCCGCGCCGCGGCAGTTCGTGAATTTCGACCATTTATTTCAAACGGACATTGCGGGAGATCCGACCGTCGGATTCTCCTAAAACCGGAACCGTTGGGTTCGTATCGAAAAGAGCTTTCTAAGGAATAATAGAAATTTGAAATATAACGGTTGGATTTGGAGTTACGTCCAAATCAAATTTGAAAAAGGTCGCTGTAAGTGCAGTTCGATGGCCATTTGTGGAAATCGACTGTACGGGCCTTGATAAAATTATTAAAAATAGTAATAATTTGTGTAAAATCATAAGAAATGATTTGTGAAGATTTGGGATGAAAAACTCCATATTTGAAAAGATAAAAATAGATTTTTATCGAAATGAACTAGTTTTGAACTAGAATTATAATTCTATTTATTTTTAAATAAATAAATTGAATTTGAAATGGTTTTGAAAATAACCAAAATTTCCAATGATTGCATGGGAATGGATTTGAATCGAAATTGCCTTCGGAATATTTCGATGTTGGATTTCGTGATTATACAAATGTTGTTATGGAAATTTGAAAGATATATATATATATATCGTTATTTCCAATGCGATATTTGTTAGTCGTAGAATTTGATATTGAATATAAGCCGGTATATTTTCTATTCAGAGCCTTGTATTGAATATCAAATGTGATTTGGTTTTGTCGTGAATGGTGTCTTCACTAACACTGTTCTTGAACCCAGTTGAGAAAAGATTAAATCTTTTTATTTAGATTTAATGAAGTGTACCAATTAAACAATATTTAATTGGAATAAAATTGATATTGATTTTTGGGTTTATCGTGAACAGTGTTTTAAATAACACTTGTTCTTTAACCCGATAATTAATGAATGATATTTTGGGTTTACCGTGAACCGTGTTTTAAATGACACTGATTCTTTAACCCAGCTAACGATTAAAACTAAGTGGAGTTTTAATGAATCTTTAATTAGATTGAAATGATCGAAAATGGAGTATCACCGGTTTTGCTCCAGGCAATAGTTAAATCTTTAATTAGATTTGAACGTGAAATGGTAATTGAATTTACCGATAACACTGTGGTGTTAGATATGAAGTATTACCAGTTTTACTTCATGGGATACATAGGTTGGGATTGGGAAATTAAAACAAATGATTACTTCGGTAAGTTTCGTTAATCCCGACTAGTTGAATCGAAATTCAAAAGAAGATTAGAGAATAAATTCAAGAAATTTATCTTGGATAAAATTAATGGGAACCTTTCCCTATGAATGTGAAATTTAGAAACTAACTGTCGGTTGGCCAAGCAGAATGGTTTTCTGGATATTGATCTGATGTTGGTTTCGGCCTTCGGGGTTAATATTTGGGGAATTATTCTCTTGATTAATTTACGGTTAGTGACTAATGAATTGGAATGAGGCGTATGTTGTGTTTGTGTAACACTTATTTAAAATATACGCGAGTTATTCGGAAAGACCGGGTTTATCCCATTCTGAATAACTGATACGACGATAAGTCGAAGATGAAGACGATGGTCGAAGACCGGAGGTCTTCATGTCGTTTGGGTGATAACTGATGATCTTGATTGGGCTGTACACCCAAGAAGATGGAAACAGTTGGTGATCGTCCAGACGTACTTGGAGATCGATGGATGTGCGGGGTACTAGGTGCCTCCGTTTTCGTTCAGACCTAGAACGGACTTGTAAATGGATGGTGTGTCTGACATTGTATTCCTTTATATTGTATTTGTTGATCTCTGCTAAATGTATATCTCTTTGGCGGCGGAGAATTTATTCTCTTGCTTAACGCCCTTCTCTGAGATATATGAGCTCAGAGGTTATATATTGGCAGAAATCAGTGGTACGATATGGATTGATAGTGTGGCATGCTGAGATGCAGTGATCCAGACTTTTTTTGAAAAGCAAAGTTTGGTGGTTGATGATCAAAGCGCAGCAGATATAGCATGGCTTTGTGTATAGCGTTGATCCGCGAGCCTCACACCCCGGTATGGTGGCAAACTGATGGTTTGATCAATATGCTTTATTTTCGTGGATGGGCACCTTAGTGGTGTCGTGGATTCGGTCGACCGAGATGAGCCTAGTGCTCAGGGATATATAGAGTAAGCGGTGTTTTCTCTCGCTGGGACGTAAGCCGCGGTGGTACTCTGGTCCCAAATGTGCGGATGCAGACGGTGTTTTCTCTTGTGGGGACGTAAGCTGTGGTGAATTGCATTCCGCGATCGATCTTTCGAATCAGGAGCCACCATGATGGAAATCCAATTTCCGATACGTGTATTGCGGTTTTAATTGTAGAACTAGTATGGCGACATGATATATGGTACCCATGCCGTCTATGATTGATATTTATGATTGGAATTGTTTTGACACTGTACACATATTATAGTATCAAATGGTTTGTTTTTAAACGTATCAAGCATGTTTGGCTGTTATAAGGTAAAACCCTATCCTCCGGCTTGCGTTGCATTGTGTGATGGGACCTGGGTCTTATAACAGCTTCATTTTTCGAAAAAGCATTGCGCTGTTTATTCTATGCACTAGTATTCTGGGGAGGAAACCCGTTCTGTGTTATACGGCGTGGTCCCTTGAATTACTCACTTTTAAAGTAAAGTTTTAAATATCTGTTTTAGTTCTCACACCAGTCACATGACTGACCTGGAGTTTATTGTTTTAACCTAAACTCTGGGTGCCCCTATTTTCGACACGGGCAGCTAGTAGTTTTGGTTCTGCAGATTTATATTCACAGGATCCTGGTTTTCAGCTGGAACGATATCCGGAAAGCTTTGTATCCGTATACCTCTTCTAGTTGTGTATTGTATTATTTTCCGCTGCTATGTATTTAAATGTAATTTAAATCTCTGATATTTCTGCGTAATATTAATTTGTTTATACTCTGTATATTCTTGTAATCTGATGCATTGTTTTAATTAACAATGAAATGTTCTTCTGTATGTGTTCTGTTGTGGTTTGTTCTCGAACTATCCGACGCTTTCCTTTACGGGGAAGTTACGGGTTTTTACAGTTGGCATCAGAGCTTTGGTTTACAAAGCAGAGAACAAGACACATTAGAACCGTACGGAAGAATTCATCAGATATTGGATTAGCAATATCCAATGAGAGAGACTCGTTAGAGATGGGATCAGTAGTATCCTAGAACGAGTGTGAAGAGTATATTTTTAACGTGAAAACATGTTTGGTTTTGAAAATTTAAATCAACTATTCGTATTTGATTATTTATTTATATTGATTTTGGACAATTCAGTATATAAAGAATTTGCATATACGCCTTGCAAACGTATATTCAAAGTTTTAATATATTGGGTAGATATAGAATCACATTCTAGTTGCCTGGGGATGATTCTGATAATGCTGCAGCGTTACCATTATTTATTTTCGAGTTTCGAAGGTGTGATTTCTATATATTTCCATTAGACTGGTGTGAGAACCAAAACTAATATAGCTAGAATACATTTGTTGTGATTTGGCATCAAAACATGATTTTCTTTATATATATCAAAATTATGAATTTGAAACGTTAATCCACTAATTGATTGATGTTTGTGTTGTTTGTTTAGTTGTTTGATAATTTTGAACCATTATGCCTAATTTGATCGAATATTGAATTGTATTGAAAATTGGTTGCATTTGCTTGCATATACTTGTACTTTCCTTGAACAGGTCATAGCAAGGAGGCTAGAGCCGAGAATAAAATTTGTTTGCCCGACAAATAGGTACATGTTTACTACATAATTTACTGTTTTGTTTGGGTGATGATGATTTTATGAGCCTATTGGCTAGCCGCTTGGCTTTCTCTTTTTCTTTTTGAGATCTGAAGGACCGGGGAAGCTATTTGAAATTCCCCGATGCTCCCGGTGCAGGGGAGGTTATGGCGAAATTTTTCAAAAATTTAGGGTGTTAGCCAAATTTTTGAAATTTTGAAAATTCTCAGGAACTGAAAAGTTGGAGAATGAAAGCCAGACCGAGCGTAGAGCTGAATAATCAAACCACTTTCGACTTTGTTCCTTTTCGGGGACGAAAAGTTTTAAGTGGGGGAGATTGTAACAACCCGGAAAATCTGGGCCAGTTTAAAATTTTTATTTTGGCCATTTTAGCGAATTTTGATTATTTAAAATGAATTATTTTAAATAATATCAACGTGAAATTTATTTTGAATAATAATTCGAACGTATATATTATACGCGTCGTCGTTAGAATATAAATATTTATATATAATTATAAATAGAATTGAAAATGGCGCAGTAGTTCGATAATTCGATTTCAAACTTCAAATGAATGTACCGGGTGCAAAACAATCCGGATTTTAGTGAAACCAAAAACATTAGGATCTAATTGTGAATATCTTTCCAACGAATCCGAATAATTGAAATTTCATAGCGGGGATCAAAAGATATGTCCAGTTGAAAATTCTGAATAGTCGCTATGGAATTCAGGCCCTTAAAAATGGACATTTTGCAAACGACCTCGGATTTCGACGAAACCACTTTTGTTGGGTCCGTGATGTCAAATTATTGCTAGGTTTCAAATTTCATAATTTTTCGAATCAATATGTGAGCGTGGCAAAGGAAAACGCGTTTGACCAATTTCAGTTGATTTTAATCGACTGGAAAATGGCCATTTTTCCAACGGTCTCAGAATTCGACGAAACTAGTTTTGTTAGGACCGTATCGTCCATACGAAGCTAGAAAATATTTTTCTGGAATTTTTCTAGTTAGTATGTGACCCCGGTAATTTGAAATGTACGTTTAAAATTCAATATAGTGATTTAAATGTAAATTTAACGGAAACTGATTGTAACAGCCGAATCAGCTGACGATACATATCTCATTGTGTTCGGAACGGGGGTAATACGCTGGGGACGACAGTCGGTGGGTTTGAATTCGAGTTTGAAATAAAAAGTTGCTTTTTGAATTTAAAAATAATTAAATATATATATTATATTATATAACCCCGTTGACTCTCTCTTCCATCTCTCTTCTATTTTCAGATCGAGAATAAAAAAAAAGGGGGGGAACGAACGGAATAGCCACCCTCGACGTCGCCACCGCGCCTCGACGGAGCCGGCGCCTACCCCCACTCCTGCTTCACCTCCTCCTGCTTCCACCCTTCCCCAGCTCGAACGCAAGACCCGGATCCGTGTGCCCTAGCCGACCGCCAGAGCTCCATCGTCGCGCCCTCGAGTTCGACCGCCTCCACCTACCTCCCCAATAGCCGATGCAACACCTTGAAGCACCCCCTTCCGACGATGACCAGCCCCGCCAACTCCCCTCAGCCCACGCACCCCCTCTGGCCTTGCGTCAACCACCTCCACGAACCCCAATCCGACCCCGCCTCCCTCAAATCTGAACGCAGCAAAAGGAAACCCCCCCTTCCCGATTAAAATGGCTGTAAGTTTTATTCTTTTGTTTTCCCTATAAAGCTTAGTTTTTTTTCTTTCTTTATGATTTCCATGAGCAAAAAGGTTAGGATTTTTGTGAGTAGAAAAATCCGATTTTTAAATTCATGAAAGTGATGATTTTTTATACTTAGAAAAGCTATGATGTTCATACTTAAAAAGTTGTGATTTTTATACGTAAAAGGTTATGATTTTTATAATTAGGAAAATACGATTTTTATTATAAGAATAGCAAAATAAAAATGTGATTTTTATTTTAAAAATGGCGATTGAAAAATATAATCTTTTCTGTGTAAATGGCGATAGAAAAATATAATCGTTTCTATGTAAATGGCGATTGAAAAATATAATCTTTTCTATGTAGATAGCGAATAAGAATATAATCTTTACTATATAGAAATATTAAAAATATGATTTTTATATTTTTAAATTATTAAAAATATAATCTTTATAGGATAGAGAATATAAAAATATCATCTTTGTATATGTAGCGAAATAAAAATCTGATTTTTATTTTATATACGTTGAAGTAAAGTGATGATTTTTATAATGGTGAAATCTTTATTTTTATAAAGGCGAAAACTTTATTTTTGAAATGGAATTTTTATCTATATGACATCGAAGTAAAAATTCGATTTTTATATATTGAAAGGCGAAGTAAAAATCATATTTTTATATATTGAATAGCATCGTAAAAAATTCGATTTTTACATATGTAGAGAATACGGGCCAAAGCGAAAAAAATGGCGAGGTCGACGAAGAATTCTGCAAAAGAAGATTTATATCAATGAAGTGTCGTGGAGCTGGATAGCTATCGGTGAGAATTTCTCACCTTTCAATTTCTTTTTCTAGTTATATATATATACTAGGATGCAGACGGTGCTTAGTAGCACCCGACACAATCGTCCACAGACCATGGACTTGTTTGTTTGGTTGCATAGACTAGTTAGATGATTTGATTTGAAACCGAATTGTTTGGTGAAATAAATTGATTTGATTGATGTGTGAATGGCGTGGGCCTTCACTGGACCAGGGATAAGGCTAGGCCTCGTCCCGTTTCTAGTATCGTGCCGTTATGCCGCCGAAATTTTCTAAAATATGTTAGAAAAATAAAAATATCATTTTATTTAAAGAATGAACTGAATAGAAATTCATAGGTTGGAATAAAATGTTTTATCGTTAAAAATATAATTTTTAACGTGAAGTGAATAAAATAAAATATTCATTTACAAACCGGACGGTTTGTTTATGTACACCTATTTGAATGACATTGATTGGGACGATAAATTTTACACATCGCCCAACTGCACGAATAAAATCTGTGTTTGGTTGTTTGAAACCCCACACGGGTGTTGGGATGAAATTTGAAGTTCACTCATCCTGATTGATTAAATATGTCGATCGATAGATTGACAGGCTGTTATAAGCGTCGAATATCTATATTTGATGCTTATACAGTGTAGTGCACTTTGGTTGATGGTTGATTATTTTTCAATGCTATTATATACATGTGTTGTATGGAATCCATATAATTAACCTTATATGGTAATTGATTGGGCCTCATTCCAATTTAGAAAATAAAGAATATTACAAAATAAAGGTTCATGTGTTGACAGTACTCATCCATTGAGATTGGTCATGTGTTGAATGAAATATTTTAGTAATAAAATTTACATCTTTATCAATATAAAATAAAGGTTCATGTGTTGACAGTACTCATCCATTGAGATTGGTCATGTGTTGAACGAAATATTTTGATAATAACAACTATTTTGAAAAAGAAATATTTGAAATATAATATTTGAAAATAGAAATTTATGAAGCCGTGTTGATTAGATTGACGCCATTTTGACGTGAACAATATTTATATCGATTTTGTTCATTTTGAAATGAATATTAAAAATTAATTTTGAAATGAAATATTTCGAAATGAATTGAATTGAAAACGATTTCGAAATGAATTGAATTGAAAACGATTTCGAAATGAATTGAATTGAAAACGGTTTCGAAATGAATTGAATTGAAAACGATTTCGAAATGAATTGAATTGAAAACGATTTCGAAATGAATTGAATTGAAAACGATTTCGAAATGAATTGAATTGAAAACGATTTCGAAATGAATTGAATTGAAAACGGTTTCGAAATGAATTGAATTGAAAACGATTTCGAAATGAATTGAATTGAAAACGATTTCGAAATGAATTGAATTGAAAACGGTTTCGAAATGAATTGAATTGAAAACGGTTTCGAAATGAATTGAATTGAAAACGATTTCGAAATGAATTGAATTGAAAACTATTTCGAAATGAATTGAATTGAAAACGATTTCGAAATGAATTGAATTGAAAACGATTTCGAAATGAATTGAATTGAAAACGATTTCGAAATGAATTGAATTGAAAACGATTTCGAAATGAATTGAATTGAGAACGATTTCGAAATGAATTGAATTGAAAACGATTTCGAAATGAATTGAATTGAAAACGATTTCGAAATAAATTGAATTAAAAACGATTTCGAAATGAATTGAAAACGAATTCAAATTTAATTGAAATGAATTCAAATTGAATTGAAATTCGAATTGAAAAGAAATGAATTTTAAAACGAATTTATAAAAAAGAATTCCATTTTTGCTTTGGATTGAAATGGAAGTGGAAATTGCTTTTGAAACGAATTTAAAACTGTTTATATAATTCGTTTTAAAAAGAAATCGACGAAGTATATATTATATATATTATATATATAATACAATGGCCTGAATAGAACGCGCCGCGCCGCGGCAGTTCGTGAATTTCGACCATTTATTTCAAACGGACATTGCGGGAGATCCGACCGTCGGATTCTCCTAAAACCGGAACCGTTGGGTTCGTATCGAAAAGAGCTTTCTAAGGAATATTAGAAATTTGAAATTTAACGGTTGGATTTGGAGTTACGTCCAAATCAAATTTGAAAAAGGTCGCTGTAAGTGCAGTTCGATGGCCATTTGTGGAAATCGACTGTACGGGCCTTGATAAAATTATTAAAAATAGTAATAATTTGTGTAAAATCATAAGAAATGATTTGTGAAGATTTGGGATGAAAAACTCCATATTTGAAAAGATAAAAATAGATTTTTATCGAAATGAACTAGTTTTGAACTAGAATTATAATTCTATTTATTTTTAAATAAATAAATTGAATTTGAAATGGTTTTGAAAATAACCAAAATTTCCAATGATTGCATGGGAATGGATTTGAATCGAAATTGCCTTCGGAATATTTCGATGTTGGATTTCGTGATTATACAAATGTTGTTATGGAAATTTGAAAGATATATATATATATATATATTTATATCGTTATTTCCAATGCGATATTTGTTAGTCGTAGAATTTGATATTGAATATAAGCCGGTATATTTTCTATTCAGAGCCTTGTATTGAATATCAAATGTGATTTGGGTTTGTCGTGAATGGTGTCTTCACTAACACTGTTCTTGAACCCAGTTGAGAAAAGATTAAATCTTTTTATTTAGATTTAATGAAGTGTACCAATTAAACAATATTTAATTGGAATAGAATTGATATTGATTTTTGGGTTTATCGTGAACAGTGTTTTAAATAACACTTGTTCTTTAACCCGATAATTAATGAATGATATTTTGGGTTTACCGTGAACCGTGTTTTAAATGACACTGATTCTTTAACCCAGCTAACGATTAAAACTAAGTGGAGTTTTAATGAATCTTTAATTAGATTGAAATGATCGAAAATGGAGTATCACCAGTTTTGCTCCAGGCGATAGTTAAATCTTTAATTAGATTTGAACGTGAAATGGTAATTGAATTTACCGATAACACTGTGGTGTTAGATATGAAGTATTACCAGTTTTACTTCATGGGATACATAGGTTGGGATTGGGAAATTAAAACAAATGATTACTTCGGTAAGTTTCGTTAATCCCGACTAGTTGAATCGAAATTCAAAAGAAGATTAGAGAATAAATTCAAGAAATTTATCTTGGATAAAATTAATGGGAACCTTTCCCTATGAATGTGAAATTTAGAAACTAACTGTCGGTTGGCCAAGCAGAATGGTTTTCTGGATATTGATCTGATGTTGGTTTCGGCCTTCGGGGTTAATATTTGGGGAATTATTCTCTTGATTAATTTACGGTTAGTGACTAATGAATTGGAATGAGGCGTATGTTGTGTTTGTGTAACACTTATTTAAAATATACGCGAGTTATTCGGAAAGACCGGGTTTATCCCATTCTGAATAACTGATACGACGATAAGTCGAAGATGAAGACGATGGTCGAAGACCGGAGGTCTTCATGTCGTTTGGGTGATAACTGATGATCTTGATTGGGCTGTACACCCAAGAAGATGGAAACAGTTGGTGATCGTCCAGACGTACTTGGAGATCGAGGGATGTGCGGGGTACTAGGTGCCTCCGTTTTCGTTCAGACCTAGAACGGACTTGTAAATGGATGGTGTGTCTGACATTGTATTCCTTTATATTGTATTTGTTGATCTCTGCTAAATGTATATCTGTTTGGCGGCGGAGAATTTATTCTCTTGCTTAACGCCCTTCTCTGAGATATATGAGCTCAGAGGTTATATATTGGCAGAAATCAGTGGTACGATATGGATTGATAGTGTGGCATGCTGAGATGCAGTGATCCAGACTTTTGTTGAAAAGCAAAGTTTGGTGGTTGATGATCAAAGCGCAGCAGATATAGCATGGCTTTGTGTATAGCGTTGATCCGCGAGCCTCACACCCCGGTATGGTGGCAAACTGATGGTTTGATCAGTATGCTTTTTTTTTGTGGATGGGCACCTTAGTGGTGTCGTAGATTTGGTCGACCGAGATGAGCCTAGTGCTCAGGGATATATAGAGTAAGCGGTGTTTTCTCTCGCTGGGACGTAAGCCGCGGTGGTACTCTGGTCCCAAATGTGCGGATGCAGACGGTGTTTTCTCTTGTGGGGACGTAAGCCGTGGTGAATTGCATTCCGCGATCGATCTTTCGAATCAGGAGCCACCATGATGGAAATCCAATTTCCGATACGTGTATTGCGGTTTTAATTGTAGAACTAGTATGGCGACATGATATATGGTACCCATGCCGTCTATGATTGATATTTATGATTGGAATTGTTTTGACACTATACACATATTATAGTATCAAATGGTTTGTTTTTAAACGTATCAAGCATGTTTGGCTGTTATAAGGTAAAACCCTATCCTCCGGCTTGCGTTGCATTGTGTGATGGGACCTGGGTCTTATAACAGCTTCATTTTTCGAAAAAGCATTGCGCTGTTTATTCTATGCACTAGTATTCTGGGGAGGAAACCCGTTCCGTGTTATACGGCGTGGTCCCTTGAATTACTCACTTTTAAAGTAAAGTTTTAAATAACTGTTTTAGTTCTCACACCAGTCACATGACTGACCTGGAGTTTATTGTTTTAACCTAAACTCTGGGTGCCCCTATTTTCGACACGGGCAGCTAGTAGTTTTGGTTCTGCAGATTTATATTCACAGGATCCTGGTTTTCAGCTGGAACGATATCCGGAAAGCTTTGTATCCGTATACCTCTTCTAGTTGTGTATTGTATTATTTTCCGCTGCTATGTATTTAAATGTAATTTAAATCTCTGATATTTCTGTGTAATATTTATTTGTTTATACTCTGTATATTCTTGTAATCTGATGCATTGTTTTAATTAACAATGAAATGTTCTTCTTTATGTGTTCTGTTGTGGTTTGTTCTCGAACTATCCGACGCTTTCCTTTACGGGGAAGTTACGGGTTTTTACATCATGGGACTGGTGTGAGAACTTAAAACAATTAATAAACATTACTTTAAAATAGGGTAAATCACGGGACCATGTCATATGTCACGGAATGGGTTCACTCCCATGAATACTCTAAAATAAAACAATTTATAAACAATGCAATGCATTTCGAAAAATAGGGTTATTATAAGACTTAGGTCCCATCATACAATGCAACACAAACCAAAGGATAGAGTTTTAACTTATAATAGCCAAACATGCTTAGTGCGTTTTAAAAACAAATATCTTTGATAGTATTATAAGTGCATAGTGCATAAAACAACTTCAAATATAAATGTATCAATCATAGACGGCATAGGTACCATATATTATGTCACCATACATATGTTTACAACTAAAACCGAAAAGTCACGTATTGAAAATTGGATTCCATCTATGAGTCAAGGCAAGGGATGCCTTCTCACCGATTTTGTGACACTCTAGCAAATGCCTCAGGATCACACCTATGGGCAATCCTTGGATCTTAAGGGCCGGTCCTATCTTACTTTTGAGGATTAGTTATTCCCTGAACAATACGTTTCCTGGTCGACCTCTCATTCGAGCCTTTTAGTCAGCTCTATATCCGAGGCGCCTCGTTATGCATCAACCACATAAGTAAAAATTGTCTAAGCTCCATACCATGACACCACTTCTAGCTAGAAAAAATGCATGCACTCTCTGCAGTCACTATCTCATTTTTGACTCATACCGAGATGCGGGGCTCGTGAATTAACGCTATACACAAAGCTATGCTACTTAAAGTCATGCTTTGATCATCACCCACAAGGCCCTTCTTTTAACCAAAAGCCTTGATCATTTGCATCTTATCATGCCACATTGTCAATCCATACCATACCAATGATTTTTGTCAATATATAACCTCTAAGCTCATACGTCTCAGAGAAGGGTGTTAAGCAAGAGAGTAAATTCTTTGCCACCAAACAGATATATATTTAGAAGAGATCAACGAATATAGCATAAAATACAATGTCAGACTCAATCCATTCACAAATTCGTTCTGGGTCTAAACGAAACCGGAGTCACCTTATTCCTTGTCCCATATGTCCAATACAGAAGAGAGGCCCTCACATATCCAAACAATCAACAAGTACGCCTGGACAACTACCACTGTAACCCCTTCAAGTATGCAACTCCATACAGGGCATCAATAGTAATCCATTCGATGTGAAGATTCTCGGTCTTGCGCCATCTTCAGATATATCTTCGACTTATAGTCGTCATAATAGTTATTCAAAATGGGTTAAACCCGGTTTTTCCAAATAACTTGCGCATCTTATAATCAAGTGATATATAAACACATCATACGCCTTATTGCAATCCATAATATTATTTTATTCAAATATTCTTTATACTGGGAATTATTCCCATTAATCTTATAAAAGATTTAATTCATTTAAACCTCTTATTTAAAACTTTCTTTGTAAACCATTACAAAATATTTATTATATCTTTTCACAACTTAAACCAAATTAAGGTTTATATAACTGGTCGGAATTATCGAGCCTTACCTGAGTAATAATTCATTTTATTATCCCAATCCTAACCTATTCATCCCATGAAGCAAAACCGGTGGTACTCCATGTCTAACACCCATCGTTATCGTTAAATTTAATTACCATTCCATGTTCAAATCTAATTAAAGATTTAGCTATCGCATGGAATAAAACTGGTGGAACTCCATCTCAAATACTTCTCGCGTTTGGTAAATTTAATTACCATTTAACTTTCAATCTAATTAAAGATTTAATAAAACTCCAACTTAGTTATAATCTTCAAAACTCATTACTTAATGATTATTCAACCTTTGAAAATTAATCTTTTCTTCACTTGGGTTAAAGAACAAATGTCATGTAAAACACCGTTCACGATAAACCGAAAATCATCTTCCATTTTATATGGAATCTTCACAGAAATTTGAGCCATTTGTAATCGATATAAATTTCCGTATCAAACTAATACTAGAAGTGGAATAGCAGAGAAGACTTTTTAATTTCCATAAATAGTAAACGTCTTCCTTCACAGAAGCTCATTTCGATTATTACGAATCGAATTCCATTCAATTCTAATTTAGTTAAATAAACTAGAAAACTTCTCTATATCTTAATCAAAAGGTTCATTCCATTCACAAATGGGTTAAAGAATAGTATTAATGAAAATACCATTCACGATGAACCCAAAAATCTTATTATCCATTTAATTCCAATTTATACGTTGGAAACTTCTGGTTATGACAAAAACATTTGCATATCAAATTTATTATTTCTAAAAATCATTCGATTATTATTCTAGTTATTACTAGTTCATTCGAATAAAAATACCTTTTATCTTTTCAAATGTGGAATATTTCGTCCAAAATATTTCCATATAATTTATTATTATTTTACATAATTTATTCATATGTTCAATAATTTTATCAAGGCCCTTGCAGTCGATTCCCAATATCGGCCACCGAATTGCATCCATAGCAACTTTTTCAAAACTGATTTGGACATATTTTAAAATCTAACCGTTCAAATTTAAATCTCATATATTCATTGGAAAGATCTTTTCGATATGAACCCAACGGAATATGACGGTCGTATCTCTCGTTACATCCATTTTAAGTTAATGGTTGAAATTTGCGAATGGTCGCCACACGATACGCTCTATTCAAACCATTTAAATATGTTTCATCAATTTTCATTTAAAAACATATTTTATAAAACGTTTATGCATTCCTTTAAAAACGATTTCAACTTCCATTACCAGTTTAAATTAAACTTGAACATTGCATTTTATTATGATCTCAAATTGATAATATTTTCAAAATTTAATATTTTCAAATTCAATCTTCTCGATTTTCATTTTAAATATGAGTAAAATCGATATGAAATCGTTTGAGTAAAAATAGCGTTTATATACTTAACTTGGCTTCGTATACTTTTATATTTTCGTATCCACCCAAAATCGGATATCAAAATCAAATTCCAATTTTCCTTGAATATTACATTATAAAATATTCATGTTTATCCTGGATTGTAATAATATCTCAACCAATATCCATTTAAATACATTTATATGGATTGCATTCATCATAAATATCCAACGATAGTTGCAAACAATTATCAACATCTAAAATGACATCTAGTGTGCATTTTATTTTTATACACGCTTCAATCAAGTAATTGACGCTTATATAAATCCGTCAATCAACTGATTAACTGCAATTTCACACAAGGGAGATGTGTGAGTCAGATATCATCCCAAGACCCGTGTGGGGTTTTCGACCAACAACAATTATTTAATGGATCACTTATTTCATCACATTGATTTTATTTAAATGGGTGTACATAAACAAGTCGTTCAACTTGTAAATGTAATTTTTTTTCATCTAATGCACACGCAGTAGTCATAAATAAATAAATACTAAACATCCAATGCCATTTAAGGCGCCACAACTGTCCATCCACGTCGTATGTCATGCGAGTGTCACATGTCCATGCAACACTTCTAATGCAAATGATTTGTGAGTAGCTCAAGTGTTGAACTCAAAAAGGGGTATTACATTCAGAGAGGAATATAACAACATGATGCAATTTCTAACTTGCAACTTAAAATGTGTAATTAATTATTTTCATGCAACTTAGTTTCTAATGATCTTAGATTTCTCATATTAAATATTTAAAATATAAATTCTCAAATTTCCTTACAACATAACTACCTAACAAAATAATAATTTAGTTTAAGGCTCTCACCCGAGCCAAACCAATCGTTATGACACTTCTAATGTAGCTTTTCTTTTCGTGCACTCGCCGTTCGTTACTCTCCGCACTTGAATTCACTATCCTGGCTCTAGAATTTGTATACGATCTCTAATCTTCACAAAACTTGGTCACTAGCACAAAAACGTCCGGACAACTTTTGTCTAATGGACTTTCTTCCTAAAGCGCTTCAATTTGCCATAAATCGTGATTATTTACTCTAGGTCTGTGGATTTTGATTGCGTTTTCTAAGATGCTCCGAACTCCAAAATTCAATTTTGATATGTAAAATTCATAGAGGAAAACGAGCTCTACGACTTTCGTTTATGGGCCAAGACCAGAAATGAACGAATCTAAAGTTACTGTGGAAAGAAGAGGAGGGGTTATTTGCAAAATGTATTTTTGGACAAAGAGGTGATTTTGGAGGAGGTGGGGCCTACGACCAGAGGGGAGAGGCCTGGCTGCCGGCAGGGTGGCTGTAGGTGGTGGTGGGCGCTGGGGAGCTAGGGTTTGGGGGAGAGCTTCTAGGGTTTTGCAAAAGAAGAGAGAAAGACGAGGAGAGAGAGGAAAGGAGGAGGAGGAGTAGAGGAGTGGGTGGTGGATGGCCAGCGCCGACCGACGAGGGGGGCTGCGGCAGTGTAACAACCCGCATTTTACTTATCGGAAGAGCGTAAAATATTTTTATTTTATCCCCGTAGGGTTGGATCACTCTCATAGTTTAATAAGTTGCTTATGGGAATGTGAGACATGTCCATAGTTTTTACCGATTTTGTTTGTGATCATTTTTTCCCCGATCAATCTTGTAAAGGGCATAACTTTTGACTTAGGTCGAATCAGGTTGTGAGACCTGTGCTATTGGAATGGAAATAATGATTGCATTCCCGTAGAGTGGTTACATTAAAAATTTGGGTCAGTTGTTTGGAAGGAATCGCTGTGTTAAGGTTTTTCAGTTGACTGTTCAGGTTTGGAGAGCCACAATTGGCTGATTTGGGAAGGCTCATTGGTGGGCTAGTGAAAGGGTATAAATAGGGGGTGGGAGGTATGAGAAATGTTTTAGTTTCTCTATACTCTCATTAGGTGGCCTATGTTCCTCCTTCCTCTAACACCTTTCCACCATTAAAATCAACCTATAAAGGATGGAAATTGAAGGCCTACTCCATTGGAGGCTAGATCTACATCAATTCAAGGAGTTCATCGGATCAAGGGGTTTGGTCCGAATTACTTGTTGTCCAGAATCTTATTGCATTGATTTTAGCTTGTTTGGAAGAATCGGTGAGTGATTTACATCTCTCACGTGAATTCAATGAAGTATATGAATGTTTGACCATGTTTTTCATAAATTTCAAGTGTTTTACCATAGATATATACCCTTGTAAGTCCATTTTCATATGAATCACCTTATGGACTAATTTAGCAAGTTTAAACCGGTTATTTCTATGACATTTCAGATGTTGATGCCTGTTAGATCCATCGTTTTGATCTTATGTTCATTTTAATGGTTGTGGTGAAATTAACATCATTTAGTGATAATCGTCATATTCATGTTGTTAGCAATCTTATGACATGTTTATGGTTGTATTCGGTGAATTGATTGAGCATGTTTTGTTGATTTGGTCAATTAGGGAGGTTTGGGTCGAGATTGGGCTCGAATTGGAAATTGCAGGTTTTGGGTCGCACGTGGTGGGTCGGTCGCACCATGTTGGGGTTTTCTTGGGGAACAATACAAGAGCAGGGTCGGTCGAGCGAGACTAGGGGAGTGACGGTAAGTCGAGCGAGCCTGGGGTTGATCTCATGAGTGGGTCGGTCGAATAATGACAGGGTCGAGCATGCCACGGTCAGAAAGGCTAGGGAAAACTAGTAGATCTGGTCGGAGCATGAGGGTCGGTCTTAGTTTGGGTCCGGTCAGTCGTTACAAGTCGGCCGGTTTGGAGTTTTGGTTTTAACAAGGAAGCAGGTGGGTTGCTTGGTCTGGAATGTCTAGGTTGGTCAGTCATGTTTGAAGCAATGGAGAAGCGGGTCGGCTATTGGTTTCTGGTCGGTCTAGTTCCATGAGAATACGGGTCGGGTCATATTTTATGAAATGGGTTGGTCGAGCTGAAAGAGATGGATTGGTCGGCTCCGAGAGGGTGGGTTGGTGATCCAGGGTTATTTCTGAAAAATTATATTTTTGGGTATGACCTAAATTTGAACAAAAAGTGCCGCAGCGCAGTGGTGGTGTAACTTCGAAATGAATTCAAGGAGGAAGGTTCGAAGGGTTGAAAAGTGTCCATTGATTGATGTAGAACAACGAATGAGGTTACTACTCAAAGGTTGTGGGTTGGTGGATAATGGATTGCTCAAGAAGGTTACTTAAGCTATGAATAGTCATCAGGTTGGATGACTAGAGATGCGAAGGCCGAGAGATTATCATTGTCATAAGTTCTAGCAGGCTCGAAGCAAGGGTACACTAGAGACATCTAAAAGACCGGTTGTAGGTCGAGTACCCTGTGTGTCGTTGAAAGGCCTAGTTGTCAAGGTTGGACATGTATACACATCGTTGAAAGGCATATGGAGTTAATGCTAGAACTGGGGTTACCATTAGCCCTTGACATATGGCAAGTTTGGCCGTCATATGATTAACGATGGTTCCAAAGCAGGATTGGCAGTGATAGCCAGAGTCATTCATGGACGATTGGTTTTTCTATTTGTACCGTCACATGTAGGTCATCCAACGTCAAAGGAGATGTTCCTTGGGTGCTTGTCTGATATTGGTTTAGGGATCTCGGGCTTGTGCTTGAGGGATGTTGAATTTGATTACGATGGTTCACATGAGATACACATAATGTGGATGTTATGAGTGCTCTACCATGATTGAATGGGTGTTCTGGTTTCTATGGATGAATGGTTGAATTGTTTATGGTAAAGGCTATCGCTGTTCGATGTTGGGAGGATAGGGTTGAGTTCTTCTATGGTGTTGTGGGTAGATTAGTATGTTTATCTATCCATCCTCATATATTTATTGTTGAAGTTTGTTGGTTGTTTTATCGCTCACTTAGACTATTGTCTAACTCAAGGTTTTATGTTTCCACTTATTACCTTTGGTTGTTCATCCGGCTATGGATAGGCAGACTAAGTAGCAGGTGACAGGTGATTAGTGAGGACGATGCTGCTGTGTGAAGGCGAGCAGGAGGCTGGCATATTACTTTTACAACCATCTAGTATATCTGTTTCCGGTGTTTGAGCTGTCCTATGAGTATTGTAGTGAGGACTTATGTACATACTTGATATTTCCTATGATGTTGGGTGTAACACCCTGAATTTGTACCGACACTAAAAGAAGATAAATTAAATAATAATTAATTTAATATTTAGAATTAGAGGAAACAGACTGCACCATTGCGTCCATCTCGAAATTCTGGTCAAGATAGACACTTGATTTGCATAAAACGGACAACATATGAGGAAGTTACGAGGGTTTTAAGTTTGTATACACGTAGAAAAATTATATACATACGTATGAGTCAGAGATGAGTCAGAGATGAGTAAGAGCTGAGACAGGATTCTATCCAGAATAGCTTGAATTTGAAAATTTCGTCAGATCGGCAAAATTCCTGCTCTAGGGGGTCGACCCCCCTAGAGGGTTGTTGGCCTAGGGTCGACTCCTCTGAAGGGGTGTCAACCTAGGGGTCAACCCACCCATAGGGGTGTTGACACCCCTAGGGCTGAGGTGGCAGTCAGTTTTAGAGGGCTCTGCAGCTATAAATATGTGGCTATTTCTCAAATTTTCTTCATTGGAAGTCATGGAGGCCATATGCTGCTGGAGTGCAAACTGAACCGTTTTCTACAACAAAATACTTTGCAAATCAAATTCAGAATTCTAGATCCGTTCTTTTTCAATTCCCTAAACCTAACGCTGTGAGTTTTAGTTGCTTTTAGGTTTAGATAAATGAAAGTTAATTATGAAAGACTGTGAGTTAGATACGTTGTAAACCTTGAATCTATGTTATTGTTAGATCTTTTGCTATGCTATGATATGATAGATCTATTTCTCTAGATCCAATTCAATTGTGATTGTTCTATTATGGATCTTGGTTTGTAACTATATTATGGTTAATATAGATCTGTTAATTTGGACAGTTGTACCATTGGATAGATCTAATTATTTATGTAAATCATGAACATATGTCACCTTGAATTGGTTAGAGTTGGATCTAAACCTTTATCTTAATATTAACTTTATGACATGATATAATGTATATGTGTGTAGATCTATTTCTAAAATAATAGATCTAATTTATGTGGACATTAAAACTGTTAGACAGATCTAGATTATCACCTTTTGCTATCATGTTAGATCTATTTTATGTGATCTAAATTGTCACCTTATGTTATCATGTTAGATCTATTTTATGTGATCTGTATTATCTCATTGTTATGATGACAATTTACATGCCAGTATGCATGTTCACCTCATTATCATACAAGTTTTTGTTGATGCCAAATGATCATTTTAGTTATATTCCCATTATTTTCCCTATTATCGTTTATGACTAAGCTATTGTCTAGCCTAGGCATGTTGCCAATTTTGTGAGGGCGCTACTTAAGGAACGGGGGAAAAAGGGTTAAAAATGGCATAATTTTAATATGAACATTTATGGACATGTAGTTCAAATTATTGGGTAAAATAGGTATTGACACCTATAAAAGGAAAGGATTAATTAATTAATTAAAAATGGAATGTTTAGTAATTACAATTAGGAATTGTAATTGTACTTATGACACGAGGTTAGGTTGCATTAGTGGCGGAAGTCTGCCTAGACCCGACTGACATATCCAGCAACCACTAATGCTGAACCTAATGTGGGAGGTCTAAGTACGTAAATACAAATCAGGCTAAGACATGAGGTTCGGCCCAACTTTGGAATAAGACTGCTCAAACCCGACCTACATATCCAGCATCCACATGTTGTGGGCCAAATGTGGGAGGTCTAGCCCATTATAACCATAATTGGACATGGTATTGAAATGGACTACTTAACCTAATTTAAAGATTGTATGATTATAAACTTAAGTTAGGTTTAAGTAAAATTGGATGGGTAGTAAGTGGGTTAAGTAAACTAGAGGGGATGGGTAATACTTATATATAGGCCCACGAACTTAACCCAATAAGGTTATGTAATTAAAGACACCTAGTGGTACACATAACCAGTAGATAATGTAATGAAGTTATGTAATTAAAGACACCCTTTAGGGTAAGCAATACTAGTATAGGGCTATGTAATTAAAGACAGCTAAGGGTATACATAGTCAGTCGAAAACCTAGTGGGGATACAAGAAAAGGGGGAGAGCTTGTACCGTATTGTGTGGACCCGTATCAGTCTGTAACCCGAAGTTGGTATCAAATAAAGAACTCCATACTAGGCGGAGAAGGGGCACACTTACTGATTGATTGTAAGAGATCCAAACGAGACGGATGGTGTGGACGGCGCAAATCGGCCGGGGACATGTGCGTGCATGGGCCGGGCAGAGGAGGCTAAGACGGCCGTGACACCAGTAGATATGGTTGTGCACAACTTGGGTTGCCACTTTAGGAAGTGATACCTCCTACTGTGGGGCCAGCACAGGATATCTACGAAGTAGGGAGCCGATCGATTACGGTAGTGGTTAGGGTATACTTGGACATATGACCTAAGCCTACCCATTCATAGTGGAAGGATCATCTCATTTAAGGTTATACTAGTAATAGTGCAGAGTAATCATTTTTTTGCTTACCTTGTTACACCTGCCATTTATGTAGTAATCTCTCTCTTATCCGCTTTATATGCCTATCTTGTTGCTTTTATTTATCTACTGGATAAAAGTAACTAGTCTCGCCAGACTTTATGTCTGACCCTATTGTTTCTCCTTCTTTATTCTGTTTCCCTCCCAGGTTCTCAGGGAGGAATCACTCAGACTTAATCAGGACTCAGATATCATCTTGCTAGGAGCTACTTCTGAAGTGTGATTCAAGCTCTTGTCTCTACTATGGCTTGACTATTTTAATTAGGGAAAATTATGTTTTTCATATTCTTATGTACTCTGATGATGCAAGAAAGAAGTTATTTTATTGTAATGGTTTTTGTGACTTATGAAATTGTGGACCACGGTATTATGCTTTATGGTTGAAATAAAAATTTAAATTTTATGCTGCTGCCTTATTTATACCTGTCTTGTAATTATTCTGTGTCTATTTACCTATAGCGCTTAACGAAAATTGATGCATTCCCCAAGTGAGTGACATTAACGGACATGGAGTGTCACACTTGGTATCAGAGCTGAAGGTTACCATATTAGATAAAAGTTTTTGGAAATTATTTTCAAAAAGGTTTTAAAAGAAAAGAATTTTCAAAAGAAAAGTCTATTTTGAAAAACATTCCCCAAAAAGCCGTATGTAGTATTCTTCGGTCCTTTATCTATATTTCTTCCTTTTCCCTTTTTTTCAGCATGTCTGGGGAATTAAACATCCCTAATATCTCAGAGGGCGTCAAAATACCTAGATGGTTCCATAGGTATTTGGAGGCTATGGTGCCAATCGAAGGCCAAAGAGACGTTCCACCCCCAGCTGCACAAGTTATTCCTCCTCCTCCTCCCCCTCCAAGAGCTGACAACTTTGCGAAGATCTACAAAGACTTCTGGGCTATGGGAGGAATGCCATTCCATGGGAACGAGACATTCGTAGAAGCTCGAAATTGGCTTAAGGAGACCGAGGACTTGTTCGTAATCTTTGAAGTGGAGGACCGAAGAAAGATCCAGTTAGCTGCATGGCTGTTAAAGGACGAAGCCTCATTTTGGTGGGAAATCACCCAAGCTGGACGTCCGGTGGAAACTTGGGAAGATTTTTGGCAGAGGTTCGAGATGAAATTTCTTTCCCAAGCTGAGAGAAGCATACAGATGGAGATGTTCTTAACACTCAAACAAGGAAATTTGACGGTGAAGGAGTATGTGAAAAAGTTCAATCAACTGGCAAGGTTCGGGCTAAAGTTGGTGGATACACCGCATAAAAAGGCTTTGCAGTTTGCTAAAGGACTAAATGAGCCTCTGCATGGTATAGTTGTGTCCCATATTCCAAAGGTAGCCACCTTTTAATAGCTTGTTGATATGGCCCTAATGCATGAGGAGGACAAGGGAGAAAAGAAGGAAATAAAAGATGAGGGGACATCACAGAATATGAAGGTGTGGCCTAAGAAGGGGCAACAACAGTAGCAGAAGAAAGGAGGGAAATATGATAAAGGCAAGGATTAGAGAAAATGTCACAATTGTGGGAAGGAGGGTCACCTGATAAAAGATTGTAATAGAAGGAAGGCCAATTGCTTTAATTAAGGAGAGGTCGGACACTTCTCTAAAGAGTGGCCGAAGAAACAGGGATCGCAGGGACAAGGTCGAAGAGCAGGTACCTCTGGAGGGCAGGTGCAAGCTCTTGCGATCAGTGCTCCTGAAAGAGGTAGAAAAATTTCCGTAGAAAGTTTAGTTTCTCTTTCAAACCATTCAGTTAGAACACATTTTAATTCTGGTGCTTCATTTGTATCTAGTTCTGTTGTTGAATCTCCGCACTTAGTTGCTAGTATGGCAGCAGATCACGTTGTTTTTTCAAACCCGATTGGTGGTTTGGCTCATTTATCGATGATTTGTCAGGGTTTGAAAAAATCTGTGTTAGGCGTCGAGTTTGAATGCGATGTGTATGTGCTTAGGTTTATGGGCTATGTGTTGATTCTACGTATAGGGCCATTTTGGATTGTGAGAGGAGGGTTGTTAGACTCTTGACATGTCTTGGGAAGACCCTCGAAGTTTCTTGTGGCCTCCAAGGGTCTGTTATGCTTAGCTTCCTAGAGTCTCTAGATGCATCCATAGATGATTTACAATCTGTTCCAATGGTTCTAGATTATTCCTATGTTTTTAATGAGGTACGGGGTTTACCTCCACGGCGCGAGATAGACTTCCGCATATATCTGGTGGACAATGCGAAGCTAGTTGTATTACTAGTGCGCCACATGGGTCCAAGGTAGAGGAGGGAGCTGAGTAAGCAAGTAGGGGAGCTACCTGAGAAAGGGTTTACCAGGCGAAGCGTATTTGAATGGGGTGCTTCAGTAGTATTCGCAACTAAAGCGGATGGTTCTCTTCGTTTGTGTGTTGACTATAGAGAATTGAATAAGCTCACAAAGAAGAATAGGCATCCACTTCCAAGGATTGATGATTTATTTGATCAGCTTGTTGGTGCCTTGGTATTTTCTCACTTGGACTTGGCTACGGGGTTCCATCAGTTGAGGGTGGCTGAGGACAACATAGATAAGACTGCTTTCAGAACTCCGG